>CM035426.1:93883150-94533150 GCA_020310875.1 Ceratopteris richardii
ATACATACATATGACATGTTTGTTATTTTCAATATCATCTTTATTTCTATGTTGAGCACCTTGTTGAGAGCCTTTTGTAGAAATGTAAAAAATATCTAGCATATATCTCTTTCAAAGGAATCTATTGGGAGGTGGAATCATTAGCAGATTTTGAGCAATTAGTCATGCTCATGGTGACTATTGGGGGATTCTTGTGTAGAAAGGGATTTGAGAGTTTGTAGGAGAATGGAGAGTGAGAACAAGAGAATTAATGACACCAAAAGCTTCTGAACAATCAGGAAGAGAAGAATACAAGATTGTACATAAGCCAAATGCTCTGCGCAATACGCCAAAGACTAAATAATGCCCATGAAACAAGATTACAAAGTACTTAAAATCTGCCGTTGACCTGTGCAGACCTCCACCTTCTCCAAGCTTTCCCTTGTGCACACCTTGCACCAAGCTTCCAATAAGGGGAGGGATGGATACCTTTTGTAGACACGCACCTTCAATGGGACTTTGGAACTCTTGATATTCCTTGCTTCACCTTCTCTGCATACTTCAAAAGCACTCTTGTTGCACACCTTGCACTTCACTTCTCTGCGTTGCGCATACTCTATATGACTCTTGCACTTCTCTCTTAGTCTAGACTATGCTCCCCTTGCTTAGTCCTCCAAGAATAATGCCTTGCCTTCATTTGAGCGTCGGTTCACGTACACTCCTAACTGCTAGAGTATCTTGGTGCTCACTTTGATGTCCCAAGATTGTCTCCAAAAGTGGGTAGCTAACGAATCCTTGTTTTGTCCTATAGTGACTTTGGACTTAAAACAAAAATTTTAATTGGGGGGCTATACTTTCACTCCTGCCTATGTTGCTGCTTCACTTACCTTCACATTTTTCCTTTTAATTCTTCAAATGTGCACCTAAGAGAGGGTTCACGTGAACCTTCCAAAACACTTTAAAAACACTTTGAACCTTAGAGAAATTACAGAAATACCTCTGCAACCTGCAACCAACTTTCTGCAATTATACCCTTTGTGATAATTAATTGTGCACTACTTGTGCACCTTGACACCCAAACTTTGAACACTTTGACTTCACCCATGTTGAATTTGACCTTGAACATGTTGGCTTTGATTGCTTTGACTTTGATCCTTTGACTTTGACTATGGTTGACTTTGACCACTGTGACTTTTATGGGCTCAACAGTTGCCCACCACCTAATGGGCTCTCCGTCGAGGAGAGCTATAGCCAAAACTCTGAGCAGAGATGACACCATGATTCTTGTGCTGAAAAATCTTCAAAAGGACACCTGAGCATCTACCAAGTCTACTAGGAGCAATAGAGAACAAACACCAGAGAAGAACCAAAAGTGAAAATTTTGCACAGAAAAGCAAAGGATGGTGAATGGAGGGTAGGGAGGAGGGGTGTTGGAAGCAGTCAGAGGCACAGTCAGAGGCACAGACGACATGGAAGCATGTAAAGACGGAGCAGGGAGCCAGTCGGATTATTTTTTCAAACAATTATGTTTTTATTACCTCTTCAAACATCCAACAGTGATTTTCATCACTCTTGTAACATATGTAATATAGACAAAACCCCATTTTGTAATTCATAGCTCCATTTTGTGCAAGCCGAGGAGTCCTCGAGCTTGAGGAGCTTAGGTAGAATATGCGTACCAATTTTTGTTATTTTTAGACATCGTTTACCCTACCAAATAGCTTCTAGGACCTATTTTTTAACTAGGCCGGCCACTAGATGTGAAACCGGTCAAAACTAGTCTAGAAACTATAAAAAGAGCTAGAGAGCTCATTTTTGAGGGTAGCTTGTTGGAGTAGAGAAGAGCTTAGAGCTATTTTGAGCTTGTAATAGTGATCTTGAGCAATAGAACTAATTTCCCACCTTCCATTGTGTCTTGCTTGTCTCTTCATTGTGTGTGTGTATGTGTGTGTGCATCTTTGCGCTTCTCACCTTCACTCTCACATCATCTCACGTTCACGATCTTCATATCACTCCTACCTCTCCCACGGATTGACATTAAGGAGGTGAAGCTTCTTAACGTGGTTCTCACCATTGTGCTAGAGCAACACCAAATTTGGCGCCGTTGCCGGGGATCGAGTCTAGGACGAATGTGTGATGGTAAGAGTATAGCAAGAAGTGGCGTTGGAAGGTAAAAATTTCAGTTTTTGTTGTTGTTTTTACTTAGTTTTTAGTGTTTTTCACCTTCCCCATACTCCATCTTCATCATCGCATCATCATCTTCATCTCCAAAAAAATCAAAAAATTCACCATATCCACCCATTCACCTCATTTCCCCTCATTTGTGCATGCGAGAGAGCGAGAGAGAACTTTTGTGCTTGTGTGTGCTTGTGTTTTCTTGAGTTTTCCTGCAGGTACAGAGCGTCAGAGCATCAGGAAAGCTTGGAAAAGGTAAAAATTTCAGTTTCTGTCAAAAATTTCCGACTGTGTCAGACCATCGCGATGGTCCGCCAAGTTCGGATTTTGAGGTAGGCGACCACACCACGAGGTAGGCGATCCCTGCGCATACACGAAACCACAGCTGCATCTCAAAAATTTTCAGTTTGGTGGACCATCGCGACGGTCACAGACCATCGCGATTGTGTCGCACCATCGCGATAGGCTCACGCCATCGCGACGGCTCGGCCGGACCATCGCGACGGTCTCGGACCATCGCGACGGTTCACTTGAGCCATCGCGACGGTCCACTTGGACCATCACGATTGTTCAGCTGACCCCGGACCATCGCGATTGGCCCACGCCATCGCCACGACAGTGCCACGTGTCAAGATAGACCATCGCGACGGTTTGTTTTTCGGACCATCGCGACAGCCCAAAATCGGACCATCGCGATTGGCTCACGCCATCGCACTTGTGACCATCGCGACGGTTCACTACGGACCATCGCGATTGTCCACCTTTGACCGTTGACCGCGCCATCGCGATTGTCCGCCTGATCACGCCATCGCGACAGTTCATTTTTTCGGACCATCGTGACGGTCCATTTCCACGCCATCGCGACGGTTCATTTTTCGGGCCATCGCGACGGTTCGACCTCGAACCATCGCGATCGTTCACTTCGGACCATCGCGACGGTTCATCTTTTCGCGCCATCGCGATTGTCCGCCTGATCACGCCATCGCGACGGTTCACTTCGGACCATCGCGATTGTCCACCTTTGACCGTTGACCGCGCCATCGCGATTGTCTGCCTGATCACGCCATCGCGACGGTTCGCTTGGACCATCGCGATGGTCCCAGACCATCGCGATTGTCCACCCCCATCGCAAAATTAGGGTTCCATTTTTTGACCAATTTTGGGGGTATTTTTGAGAAATTTTTGGACCATTAGACTCATAGGAGACCCCTTAGCTCATATTTGAAGGAAAACTTGATTGTCAGTTTTTTACCCCCCAGGGCCTGAACGCTCATAACTTTTTCATCCGAAGTCCGTTTTTTGAGCTTAATAGCTCGTTAGAAAGCTCGTGACGAGTACTACGTGACCTCAACTGTTTTTTTCATAAAGAATACATCTATTTTTGGATAAGCTATTTTGAGGTTCACCTAGTTTGGGGACTAGGAAGCCAGGGGGCACACATTGAAAATTTTGGGCAAAAGGGAAGGGACTAAAAAGGTGTGTATGCTCAAGTGCTTGATCATTCAATTGTGAATTGGTCTAAAATTGGATTTTTCCAGGTCAAGCAAGGGCAATCAAAGGCAAGCAAGTAAGGCAGTGAAGACAGCAAAGCTTGGGAAGCGCGGCTTCTTGGGCATCAGAGCAACCAGAAAAGCCGACTCGAGGTTGGAAGATTACTCAACCCCCTCAGTCAATTCTTAGCTTAGGCTAAACGTTAGCATTGTGGATTTAAGTCGATAGGAACGCCTCAAGTTCAAGATACTTAATTCTTTCAAGTTTAAGACTTAAAGTAAAGGTGTGTGTGACGAAAACCTAAAGAAAAGAACCTAAGTCTGACTGAATGAGAATTCAAAATTATAACGGAAAGTCGAATTCCTGACGCATATACTAAGACAAGAATCTAAAGGAAATTAAAAAGAATCAAGAATTAATAACAAAGAACCATTGACGATCTAAGTGTGTAATTGAGCGTGCAAGGAAGGAAATTAATGAACCTTAGATCAGGGAGACACATAGGTAAGTCGGACCGACGAAGCCTTAGATCATCAGAGGCAAGTGTAAGGACCACTGCACGATCTTGGGCTCAGCAATTGAATAGTAATTACCCCTACGAGAGCTCAGATACTAGCGAATCAGAAATGGCATTTAGTGCAGAAAGACCAGAAGGAGGGTCTCATGTAGCATACCTAGAAAAACCAGAAGGATCCTATAGAACGCAACTAGAGTTTCTCCGAACCAACCGATTAGGTGCTCGCATCTATGAGGATGGTTTGCGAAGGCAAGTGGTGCAACTGCACAACCCTAATCAACCCATTGGATTGGAAAGACCAGTGGTGAAATTTGAGAGAGACGCTTACATAGACAAAGAAGGAACCATGTACGTGAACACGTGAACACGCAAGAGTATTGAGACCCACTCCATTAGTAAAATCAATGAAGAATTACTTTGATGGGACAGGAGATCCCTATGACCATGTCACAGAATTCAAGCAAGTACTAAGAGCAGAACAAGTCGAGGACATGTTCACGCAATACAACGCATTTGGGCTAACGTTAAAGAATACCGCTTTAACTTGGTTCCAACCATTGCAACAAAGGCAATTTAGAGACATCCATCACTTTTTAGAGTCATTCGTCACTGAATTCTCTAAAAGTGGAATTAGACACGACACCTCTTCGTTGATTCATAGCTTTAAACAAACCCCTCAAGAAACAGTAAGACTGGCAGGACGTAGGTTCAGACAATATGTTGAACGATGTCCAATGCAAGAGCTACCCTCACAAGCCAAACAAGTATCACTGTTCTTAGATGGCTTGTTGAGCGCCAAACTACGCTCTTATGTGTACCTAAAGGAACCCAGAACGCTAGAGGAGTGTGTAAGAATATGTATAGACATCGAGGATAACCTAGGAGATGAATTAGAACTCTCAAAGGTCTATAAGGACTCAGATTGTTCTTCTCTAGCATCCACAAAATTGTCTAATTCGATAGAGGACCTAGCAGAAAAAGTGGCCCAAAAACTAGGAGTGTCTAGTAAACAGGTGCCCAAGCTACCAACTAATGTACGTTGTTACACTTGTGGTGGAAATCATTTGGCAAACGTGTGTCCCAATGCACCTCAACCTCAAGCCAACCCTAGTGGCCAATACTGTACAATTGAGAGGAGATATACAAATCATACGGCTCAGGATTGCCCATACAACAAACAAACCGTGAGACAGAACTACCCGCAAACATACCAGCAGCCAGGTAGGTATCAAGGCCAATACAATGCTCAGCCTTATTACTATAGGCCTCCTCAGAACTACCCATACCAGGCTCAACAGAGACCTCAACCCGTCTTAGCTCAGCAGCCACCCCCACCAGCGAATGTCATCTCAGTCAAATACGCTGCTGCGGAAGAGAACCTAAGTAGGGCCTTAGTGCCTTCTTCACCCTTGATCACAGAAAGTGACCCGAACTCAAACAGTTTTGACTCTACTCATGTAACTAGTCCACCCGCTTATTACACGGAGTCACCAGAGCATGTGGAGACGTATCATTATGATAGTCCACCAATGGAACCTAGTTGGGAGCCAGACTATGCTAATGTGATGTACACAAACCCAAATCCACGGCCCCAATTGAGACAACAGAGACCACAGGGCCCTAAAGGACCATGCTTTAGGTGCCAAGGAGATCACTTCATAAAGGATTGTCCACATCCCCCAATAGCAAGGCAATCACCGTACTATAACATACAAGGCTTTTGTGCCGATTGTGGCAAAGAGCACATAATCAAAGATTGTCCTAAGAACCCAGTTAACACTTCAAATGTGACACCGATCAACGTGATAGGTATTGCAAACAACGCAGATGGATCCAACCCTACATACGTGCCTATCCAAGCTATAACAAGAGCCCAGGCGCTCCTACAAAACCAACAGCTCAATCATGAGAAAGTAGCCGGAACTAGTGAAGTTGCAGAATCTAGCAGTAAAAAGACAAAATCTTGGAAAGATTCTAGAGAAAGGATAAAGAGAAAATGGAGTAAAAAGATAAGCGAGTTGGAAGGAAGTTTGAAGGAGTCGAGAGCCAAAATCCAAGAATTGACTTCACAAGAATTAAATCAAGAAGACCCAGCTCAAAAATCAGGATCAGTTTTAGCGGAACCCATACCAGAAGATCTAGACATGATGTTTCGTGCATATCAGGCTAGATTAAAAGAGGGACCTCAAGTAACGGAAATGAGTAAAAACTACCCTCGAGCTGATCTAGAAATTGAGAGAACTAAACTGTGCATGAAGATGGTAGAATTAGCAGAAGCCTTGTTTGAAGCCTCTAGATATCTTAATTGGAATAACATGGCAAAACCGGAATTACACTTTCAAGGACTAATGGAGAGGCTAGAACACTTGATAGAAAGCAAAGAGAAAAAGGATCAGCATAGGAACCCTATTGTCTCAGAGACACAGGAAAGGAATGCATCATCCCTGTCTCAAGTACCCAATACAGAAAGTCAAGACAACTTGTCTTCCATACATAGGTACTCACATGAATTTTTGAGAGAAATCCAAGAAGAGAAATGGAGAAAGGAACAAGGAACCCATCCTCCTATTCAAGAAATAGACGACTTGCAGGAACAATTTCCCCAAGACATCCCCTCTATATATGATGATGTAGAGGTGGAGCAACTGAGTGAACCCACAGGATTCGAATCTAATTCTCTACAAGAATTACCTCAGTTCACAGGACCTTGGGAAGCAAAGTCTATTAGTATGAGAGCACCCACGATAATAGTGAGGAATGAAGAATCAGTGATCCCTAGGAACACGGAAGTGATCAAGAACACTAAAATACAGTGTAATCTCACTGTGGAGGAATTGTTAAAGGTAAAACCAGAATTGTGGAAGCACGTAGCAAATCAATTCCCTGAGCTTGCTACCACACCCTCTCAGATAGGATCACATAAGAAGGTACCAGAGATACCCGTGGAAAAGATTGGAGACGTAAGCGAAGGAGAGGAAGGTAACACATATCTTCCAATAACCCATCAGGGCTACACCACGAAAGCCATCTTAGATTCAGGAGCCGGAGTAGCCATCGCTACCATCGCTTTATGGAAACGTTGGGGTAAGCCAGCACTCAGACCCACCAGGATGAAGCTACAAATGGCTGATGGACACATAGAAAAACCATTAGGCTTACTAGAAGGCATATCTCTCACCACTTGTGGTGTAGAATTTGAGCATACCTTTGCCATTTGTGACTTTGCGAAAAATCGTGCTTATGAGATGATATTGGGACGACCATTCATGCGTCAGTTGCAAATTGTACAAGATTGGGGAACTAATTCTTTGTACTTGCAACATTTAGGAGTGACTACTAAAGTCAATCTTAAAGACTATTCACACAGAGATGTACCCCCAATACAATGGAATACCATCCATAAGACACCAGTAGAGACGGAATCTGTGCACTCATTAGAATCAGATCCTTCTTGGTTGCATGAAAGAAAGATTAGAAACCAGGACCTTAGGTGCAGAACAAAATCCACGAACTCTTCAGGACCCAGCTTATGCACCTGTAGTATTCCCAGACGAAGAGTTTGAACCCCATGGCTGGGCAGAAATCCTAGCAACCATGGATGTAGCCATCAATGAAGAACAATGGACTCCCCACTGTGACGAGGATGGCTATGACATTTCAGTTTTTACGTTAGAGCCAATCATGTGCGATGCAATCTTAGAAGAGTGTGAACCGAACACTGATGCATTCGAGGATGCAAGCGATTTCGATTTAGAATCAATTTATCATGGACCCACCCTTTGCATCAGAGGAAGAATATTTCTACGAGGTAGAGACTCACACTCAGAGACACGAGGAAATTACGAACGAGGTAAGGTTAGCCACAGAAGTAACTAACAAGAGTGAAGGCAAGAAAAAGGAAGAAGAAAGACACCATGACAGAAAAAGAAGAATCTTTGTTTGAAGTACCCGAGAACTTCAAGAAATATGAAATCGAAGATAGAAGAATCATGGTACGAATGCCCAATAGAAAGGCGAATGACGGACAAGTATATGATAACCGAGAGAAAACCAAAAAAGTAATAGTTGCCATAGAAGGAGAAGAAGAAAAATGCACATATATAGGGCATGATTTGACGAATGAAGAAGAAGAAGAGTTAGTTGCCCTATTGCGCGAATATAGAGATGTTTTTGCGTGGAGTTACAAAGATTTGAAAGGAGTCGATCCAGATATATGTTCTCATAGAATCCCTATGACTCCAGATGCAAAACCGACAAAACAGAAACCGTACACGTATAATGATAACTACGCTACGAAGATTAAAGAGGAGATAGATCGATTGATAGAAGCAGGATTCATTTACGAAATTGAGCACACCGAATGGGTATCCCCCATTGTGGTTGTGCCCAAGAAGAATGGAAAATTGCGTGTGTGTATTAACCTTAAAAAAGTTAATGCCGCCACGATTAGAGATAGTTATCCTCTTCCTATCACAGAACACCTATTGGAAAGAGTTGCGGGCAAGGAAGTTTACAGCTTTCTTGATGGATTCTCAGGCTATAACCAAGTAGCCATTGCTCCAGAAGACCAACACAAGACGGCTTTTGCCACAGAATGGGGCATATTTGCATTTCGTGTAATGCCATTTGGCTTGACAAATGCCCCCGCCACTTTCCAGCGACTCATGTGTCATGTTTTCAAGGAATTCTTACGCAAGAGCTTGGAAGTTTATGTCGATGACTTATGTGCTCATTCAAATGTAAGACAGACACATATCCCAGAGTTAAGACAAATATTTGACAAATGTCGAGAATATCAGGTTTGTTTGAACCCAGAAAAATGCGTTTTCATGGTCAGACAAGGCAAAATTCTAGGACACATTGTGTCAAAAAATGGAATCTCCACGGATGAGGAAAAAGTGAAGGTAATTGCGGATCTACCCAGACCAGCTAATGTGAAAGAGGTACAGGCATTTATGGGCCATTGTGGTTATTATAGGAGATTCATACACATGTATGCAATCATAGCCAAGCCTTTGTACTCTCTTTTAACCAATTTTGAGTGGACAGATGAATGCGAGAATTCATTCAATGAACTTAAACGACGTTTGTGCTCAGCACCTATATTGACAACCCCAGATTGGAGTAAGCCATTCCATGTACATGTGGATGCATCCAATTATGCCATAGGATGTGTGTTAGCACAACCCACGAATGAAGGTAACATAGATCTCCCCATAGCTTACGCGAGCAGACAATTGAACGCAGCAGAAAGAAATTACACCACGACGGAACGAGAAGGATTAGGGATGATCTACGCAGTAAAGAAGTTTAGGCACTACTTGTTGGCCAACAAATTCAAGTTCTTTACAGATCATCAAGCCCTATTATATTTAGTCAACAAACCATGTAACACAGGACGACTGATACGTTGGTTTCTATTGCTCATGGAGTACGATTTTGAAGTAGTAGTCAAGAAAGGAAAGACACATCTTAGAGCTGACCACCTTTCAAGATTAACCTCAGGAGAAGCTCCTCAAGGAGTAGCAGATGAATTACCAGATGCATACTTGTTTAACCTTGAGATAGCACCAGAATGGGCTAAACCTATAGTCCCTATTCTGACATATGGACCCAAGAATCCTAGAATAAAGATCAAAGAAGGAGAGATTACCAAGTCTCAGAGTTACCAAATAATGGCTGGAAGCATATATAAACAGGATAATCAAAAGATTCTTGCTTGTTGTGTAGATGAATCAGAACATGCGAATTGGTTGCAATTAGCACACGTAGGTGCACTAAAGCAACATCATTCAAAACATCGGACATTACAGACTCTGCATAGATTGGGAGTATATTGGCCTACGATGGAAGCAGATGTCTACAAGTTGTGTAAAGAATGCCAGGTTTGTTGTGAAAGACCACCAGTAGAGCATGCGACACTATATCATGTGTCTCTCACACCAGACTGGAGTGAACCTTTAGTGACATACTTGAGGACGAACACATTCCCTCAAAGCATGACCTTAGCTCGACAACGTAGTTTAGAGCAAGAAGCTCAGGACTATTCACTTATTGGCGATAATCTATACAAAAGAGGACGAGATGGATACTTAAGACAATGTGTTCATGAAAGCGATTATCTTAGCATACTAGAGACTGCACACCAAGGTGTTGCAGGAGGTCATTTTGGACCCGATAGGATAATCAAAGCCATTCTCTTTGCAGGATTATGGTGGCCCACTCTTCACATGGATGCTCATACCCGTGTAAAGAGATGTGATGTGTGCCAAAGAACTCAGTTTCCTACTCGCAGAGATGAAATGCCATTGAAACCCATGATGGGCGGACGTGCATTTTCAAAGTGGGGTATAGACTTTGTAGGACCCATTAACCCCCCTGCAAAAGGTACACATGCGGAATACATTATTGTTGCCACAGATTATCTAACCAAATGGGTAGAGGCAAAAGCCACAAAAAAGAATGATGCACACACAACTGCAAAATTCTTATTTGAAAATGTCTTTACAAGATATGGATTGCCTATAGAGTTAGTGAGCGATCGAGGCACTCACTTTCTAAACCAAGTCATTGAATATTTGTTACAGGATTTTATGGTGATTCACAAGAAATCTGCACCATATCATCCTCAGGCCAATGGTCAGGCTGAAAGCACTAACAAGATACTTTGTAACGTACTGACGAAACTCGTGAACAACAAACGTTCAGATTGGGACAAACAGTTACACCACGCTGTTTGGGCATATCGAGTGGCCTACAAGACCGTACTCAATGCAACTCCCTTTCAGATGGTTTTTGGTCAGAATGCAGTGCTTCCTTTGGACTTCTTGATACCGACCCTTAAGGTTGCACAAGAACATCAGTGGACCGGCCATGAATTATCAGCAAGAATAATGGACTTGGAACGATTAGGAGAAACCAGGCTGAAAGCAGCAGCAGGAATATACGCAGCGAAGAAGCGACAGAAAGCATATTTTGATGCACATGTGAAAGATAAAGGCCTAAAAGAAGGAGATTTAGTTCTAGTGTATACGCTGAAACAGCACGCACGGAAGTTAGAAAAGCGAGGTTATGGACCTATGATCATTAACAGACTTTCGACAAGTGGAGCAGTACAGTTAGCCACCTTAGAAGGAGATATAATGCCTAATTACATTAGTGGCTGTAGAGTCAAGTTATATCAAGAACCTCTTACTGAGGATATGCTTAGACGACTCACATTGGCAAAGAAGCGTAAGGAGGAAGAAAATAGAATACGAGCTGAAGCTCAGGCAGAAGCCATAGAACGCATTAAGCGCATGAAGCTAAGAAGACAAGGACTAGGGAGAGAACATTACAACCATCTGGAAACATCACCCAGATATCCCATGGCCATGTGTCAAGTAAAGTCAACCACTCATCCTAGCATAGTGGACAGAAGACCATTCATTACAGTTAGGCTAGAGCACGGCAATCCTTGCCAAGAACTCAGGGCTTTAATTGACTCAGGTGCTGCGACTAGTGCGATTAGATCGTCCCACTATAAGGATTCAGGAATAGAAATGCGGCCAATTGAGGCATACCTCATAGGCCTTGGAGGCATGGAAACCCCTTGCATGGGTGAGGTGGACCTTCCTATCCTCATTAAGGATGTGACCATGACAGCGAAGCTACTAGTGTGCCATGATGACGACCTAATAGAACCCCTAATCCTTGGCCAAGATTGGCTATACGATCACTCAGTGGACCTAAATCTTAGACAAGGCTCCTTACAGATTGGAACCTTAGAGCAGAAGCGAGTGATACCGCTTGACTTCCCTAATGGCATTCCGCCTGACGGTTGTAACCCTAGACCCTATGAAACACATGCGACGGGAGACCGGAGGATCTTTGATCAGCTCAATCGCGCTACGTCTACAGCAACCCACTCTAGCTTGGCTATAGACAGTTGTCAATCAGAAGGACGACAGGAGATCTTCCCTGGGACTTCCTGCAAACTAGAAGAGGCAGCGACCCAACCGCTAGGGCAGATGGACACAATCAGCGGTCAGGTGGGTTGCATCAGCGGCCAAATGAGCACGACACCCTGCGGTGCTCATCCTTCCAAACTTGTTGCAGACTGGCCTAGATTAAAGTTAAAGAACGAATCACTTCCTAATGGGCAGGTCGCGCAAGTTTTGGATCTCCCTTCTTTTCCAAAGCAGAGCGTCCATCCGACCTCTCAACCTCAACCACGACAGAGTCAACCACGACGAAGGAACCCAGACCGACGGCAGTATCAGAAGACACCACAAGGCAAGCAGTATAGGCCACCCAAAGGAAGCGGCACCAGACTAATATGGGTGCCAAAAGGACAAAAAGCACCGAAGAACTCCAACCAAGCAGAGATCGACAAGAAAAAGGCAGTGCAGAAACAGAATCAGTATCCACCATCCCCTCGACCTCCTTCTACAGGTCCGAGCATTCGACAAATTTGGATCGCCAAGAAATACCTTACCCATAGACCCACACCCACGCAAATTTGGGTACCCAAACCATGTATCATAGCTCAACCCTTAAGCCATGTAACATATACCCCTCACAAATCTTTCCATCCCTCAACACCTCCACACCCGATACTACCTTTGACCCCTCAGCAGAAACCCACCACCCACTCAAAGACTCTTAGGAAATGGATACCGAAGAATATCCAACCGTCTTCCCCTAACCCTTTGTTTAACTACCCCCCGACTAACATACAACCTTGTACTAAATCACTAACCTTTAAACCTTGTAAAAATTCACCCACCATCATCACACATCACTCATAATCTCATCTCATCAAGAAATGTATGCATGATCTGAAACGTGTAGGTGTCTAAGAGACCTGCACTAGTGCTGCAAGAAGCATTGCATCCATCACATCACAGCACTTGGCTACAGGGGTTACGCATCAGTTATGGAAAGGGATTGCGGTCTCACTTTAATGGGATCATAATTAATTTCCATGCTAATGTGTTAATCTTTTGTAGCAGATCTTTCTCATTAACACACCAGTCATCATGCAAACCGGCGAAGGACCATCAGGAGCAGGCCCGAGCGTAGCTGCAGTGCCCCTCAACGTGTTACGAGCAGAATCCCACCCGACTGCTCCACCGCCAGAATTCCAAGGATTTCCAGGGTCCATGCCGATCGACAACCCACCTATGGGCTACACAGAAAAGATACACCGTAACTCTCACTGGTTTCAGGGACTTGCAGGACCCTTAGCGGACGCGGATTTCATATTTGAATCTACTTTGACATTTGATGACCGCACTTGGGGAAAATACCAATTCTTCTCCAGAGAGTTCGAAGCCCTACAGAACACCCAGGATTTAACTCACGTTTGGGCCAGAGCAGGCTTCACGGAGTATTTCAGTGATCCTCTACCCGAACCTGACTTTTACAGGTGTTATTACTTAATCACTACTTTGCTGGCCTCAGAGAATAAGGATATCCCCGGAACTTTTATTTTGCCTTCTTTAGTGGATGATCCACCCTACAAAAGGTTTTACCTCTCAAAGGATTTAATCAGAGCGGCCATCAAAATTCATGGCACCCACACACCCACAGATCGAGAAAGATTAATTCCAGACCCTATGAAACGTGGGGATGTCACTAAGTGGGAGGAGATCTCAGCAATTACACCTGAGCTGTCAAAGCCGCTACGGATATGCATGCAACACTTCGCATTCCCCGCTCAGGACAGATTTACCATGCCCCATAAAAGAATATGGTTTGGATTGTACTTAGCGTGTACCGGACCTCAGACTGTTGATCTGGCGAGCTGGATCATTGATCAAATGTATTTGGCACAACACAGATGGGAACGCAAGAAAGTGCTTAATGGATGTTGTGCGCTCACAAGAATTGTTTATATGTGTTTGGCCTATGATTTGTCAATTGAACGTGCATTAACAGGAGAAGAGCTGAAAGCATTCAAAGGAACGACGAAGAAAGCCAGGAAGCCCAGTAGAACACGGGCAGGTAAGCGCATGAGAGGCACCATTCCTTGCCTCCAAGTGCCAGAGTCACCATCACCACAACCCTCTCCAGAGCGATCACCGACAGAAGCCGCTCCCACAGTGCAACCTATTCGCATAAGGTTGTCTAGACCAGTGGTCACGGAGGGCACTACTAGTATCGCTGCACCTCAGGCAGCTGCAACCACAGAACCCACCACCACTACAGCAGAATCTCCCACCACTATTGGTGCGGAAGCCTTTTCTTTCCCAATACCACACATGGAGGCAGAACCAATAAACACAACATTCGATTTTGAAATGCCTGATGCATTCTCAAATGAATTCCAGTTTTCAGAGGCACAGATGTTCTCCCAAGAATATGAACGCCCCAGTTACCCTACCACACCGCGGGATTTGCCACAGGGACAAGTTGTGTCGAGCTCTGATGACGAAAGAACAGCCACCGACGACGACGAAGGTGATGACGAAGCTAGCCAGGGCACGCATGATTCCCAAGAACAAGGATAGACAGACGGCCAAGGCCAACAAACCGATGCACACGGTGACACCAGCACGCATGAAGAAGAGACTTTCGAAGCAGCAGCTTACATGCTGGCAATCAAGAAATTATATCGTACGATGGAGAAAGTCTGGGCACGGAAGAAATTGACTGAAGAAGAGAGCCAGGCCCTAATCGAACAAGAACTAGTCTCCGGAGGATTTGAAGAAGTCTACATCAGAGGGTTTAGAGAACTGGTCCAATCCATCGGCCCGGTTGAAGCATTGCGATATTTACAAAGGAAGCCACTTCCTCAATATGACCCTCGCAGAATTCGCCTGTTATCGAAGCCCGGTGAATATATTCGAGTTCCGGTAGGTGCTCAATCATCCCACCAGGCACAAGATGCACGCCTACGGCCGGAAAGATCCTTCATCGAAGAAGCCATCCTAGTCGACTCCCCGCCACATACTACCGTTGTACATACTACCACTATCCTTGAAATAACATCCACACCATCTACTCCTCTCTCACCTCAAGTTTCACCAACCCATCCTGTATCCCCTGCAAACCCACCTGCTCCTCCAACAGCCACACCAGTCCACGGCAACATAGCCACAGCCTTTGCCCTGCCCATTCATGCCACCATGCCCGCACCCACCCCACCTCGTCTACATGTTAACCCCTTCATCCCTTCATCCTTCCCATCCTTCCCCCCACCTTTAAGACACCCTTTCACCTTTCTAACCCCACTAACCTTCTCACCAGTTTCACCTCCCCAACCCACTCTAACCCCTATTTCCCCTTTTCACCAAGCTGCTCCAGCCATCCCCCCTGTAAATTACTCTACATTTGTAAATCCCGTCTTCACACCTACACAACCACCCACATACACACCGCTTTTCACAGTCACCGCACTTGACACGTCCAATGACATGGACATATCACCACCCACCGCACCAGCACCCACTCCACTCACAGCACCATCATATTTAGGTACGTCACAATTTTCCACGATCACCACTGCATCCACCTTCCCAACCCCATTTCCCATCCCCGCTGCATCTACTTCCATCGCATCCTCACTTAGCACTCCATTACTATTATCGCCAACCATAGACACTGCACTTCAACAAATGTTCACATGCATGTCACAAGTACGAGATGAGTTTGCATCTCTTGGCAACAATTATCAACAGCTGCAGAGGACGACCAATGAATTGCAGTCGCAGCTCAATTCATTATCAATCGAGAATGCCTCTTTAAATAAGCGATACCAAGAACTAAGAGAGGCATATCATAAGCTAGAGCTAGAAAGTGAAGAGAAAACAAAAGAAGCCACTGCTGATCTGGACAACCTGCTTCGAGCCCAAACAATTAGGAGCGCGATGCTGACCAGAAATATGGGCCTACTCAGGAGGCACCTAGCCGCAGCCCAGGAGGAGAACGTGAGACTCCAAGCGCAGAATAGAGAAAATTTGGAAGCGGCACTGGACCACCCTGAACAACCATTAAGTCCGAGCAGATTCAAGGCAATCCCATCTGAATCGATGCGGATGTTGCTAGATGACCACGTTCGACTGCTAGAGGACTACGATCGAATGAACGAAGAGCATCAGAAGCTAAAAGAAGATCACAAGTTACTACAGCTCAGAGAAACGGCACCACAACAACTACCAGTGGCAGTAGAAGTACCAGAACCTGTGGACCCCTCTCCTGAACTCATAGAGGAACTCAACGCACTACGAGCCCAGGTAACCACTCTCCAATCACGCATAGATGTATACGAAGCACCACCACGGCCTGATTCCCCACCGGAGATTCCAGCTGACGACGAGAACATAACCATTCCGGTGGAGGAAACGTTTGAAGAAGCATACGAGCCAATACCCATCCCAGACGGACAAGTCACGGCCGAAGGCCAGATGATCTATGAACTTCCGACCCCCGCATGGATGAAGACTGTGGAGGAGATTGGAACAACGCACTCAGCTAGAGTCGGGGCCCAGCTACATGTTATGGCCATGATCGAAGAACGAATTTTGCAATCTCCCTACTTTGCTCAATTGGCCCCACGCAGGTACATATCCGGGCATGAGCTTCAATACAAACCTTACTTCATGCTAATGGCCGAATACCAGCTGGCCATAGAAAAGCGAACTGGCAAGAAGCCATCACATGCCACCCAGATCGAGCCTGAAGACTTGCCACTGGATGCGCAACAAGGCACTATTTATCAACCAGATTGGCGTACACGTCTTTTACAGGAGTACCCAGAAATGATGAGCACATGGGTGAAAGCGCCCTTACATTTAAAGTATAATCCTTGCTGGGGACCAGTACCACGACGCTGCTCCTGGACTACATTCGCTATCAAAGTACAAAACAATAGGCAGTGTCAGGATTGGCTGAATTACCCCTACTTCAAGCCACCTACCGAGTTGCCCACTGTTGGCTATATGATGGCCACAATCCGTCACTGGCTCCCTCGCCTGAAGCATATGGATGATATCGCAGCGCATATGACTGTCAAAATTTTTGACACGATGCAAATGATATTTAAAGTCTTCCGACGCGTCAAGGCACCGCATGTAAACACCCCGGGATTTGAGCATGGTAACTTTGATCTAGTATATGACATGAGCACAACGCCATTGCTCCGGGTGTGTTATGCCTGGCACTGTAGAATAAAATACCTCCCGGCATGCTACAAACAAACCTTTGAAGAGATGTTCACCACCGGGTTTTGGGAATACCATTCCGAGGTATTCATCAGCAGGCCAACACATTTATTGCAACTTTTTGCCTGTGAGCGAATGGTTTATTCCACGCATTATCAACTCCCGCCACCCGACGAACCGCAACCGATCGACTGGGAGAAGCTCGAGGCCGATCTGGCCCGAGGCATTCGAGTATCTGAGCACACCCTCGCTCACGACCTCCTACAAAACTACATCCGACAGACCGCACAACAAGGTTCTGTCGAGGACGACAGAAGCGAGAGGGAGGGGGGTGTTGGAAGCAGTCAGAGGCACAGTCAGAGGCACAGACGACATGGAAGCATGTAAAGACGGAGCAGGGAGCCAGTCGGATTATTTTTTCAAACAATTATGTTTTTATTACCTCTTCAAACATCCAACAGTGATTTTCATCACTCTTGTAACATATGTAATATAGACAAAACCCCATTTTGTAATTCATAGCTCCATTTTGTGCAAGCCGAGGAGTCCTCGAGCTTGAGGAGCTTAGGTAGAATATGCGTACCAATTTTTGTTATTTTTTGCGCTTCTCACCTTCACTCTCACATCATCTCACGTTCACGATCTTCATATCACTCCTACCTCTCCCACGGATTGACATTAAGGAGGTGAAGCTTCTTAACGTGGTTCTCACCATTGTGCTAGAGCAACAAGGGGGAAGGGAGGGCTGAGGGAGCTGAGAGTGATCGGTTATGTAGGGGTAAGGATGGGGTTGGTTAGAAGGCCAAAGTGAGGGTAGGGAGTAGGGTTTCGGCTCTAGAGCGGGCAAAATGAGAAAACAGTAAAGCTACAGAGGGTGCAAATGAGAAAATGTGAAACATATGGTAAAAGTTGAAACATATGGTAAAATTTGAAACATATAGTAAAATGAGGTGAGAATAGACCATGTGGACCATGATTGAAATGAAAAACATGGGGCAAATGTGCTCAAAACATGTGGGGTTTGACCAAAAGTCAGAGAAAAGGTGGGATTTTCAAAAAGCTAAGGCAGAAAACGAGTCTAGAGGTGCCAAAATACATGAAAATGATGCCAAGTTTGAAAAAACTAGCCATCCGAGGCACACTAGAGCCAAAAGCATTAGGCTATGCAAAATAAGAAAATATATATTTTGGGGGGTGGGAGTGGGTGGGGGGGGCATGCAAAATAAAATATATATATATTTTAGGGAGGGGATGGGTGGGGGGTTGGGCGGGTGGGGGGATGGCGGGGGGTGGTGGGGGGTTTTTGTTTTTGGGAAAAAATAAATTTAGCCTTTAGCGTTTTTTTGGTTAAAAATATCGTGGAAATATAAAAAAAACTAATAAAATCGAAAAAAAATCAAAAAACTGCAAAAAAATAGGAAAAATTCTCAAAAAGTTTCCCACCATTTCTAGGGCACTTTCCCACTCAAAGCCATAGAGAGCTTTCTTTATTTTGTTTCATTTTATCTTGGATCTTCATATATATTTGATTTGCTCTAATGTACCCTCTGATCTTTGTCTCTTTGTCACTTCCAAAAGTAATTGATCCCTGGTTTGGTTCTTCTAGAATTTTCCCTTTGCTTCTTGTCTACATGACCATGGAGTTGATTTCTTCTAATTGTACCACTCTAGTGGATGGTGATTCTACAATAGTGGCTCCTTCTACTACTCCATGATTATTTACTGAGATCATTTGGAGATGGGGCCCAGATGTAGATGCTTTGTTTTGTGGGCAAGAATTGTATAATGATCCCTGGCATTTGGGCAATTCTTGCAAGGGAGAGCATTTTCTGGCAGGGTGCATTTACTTTGATAATGGCCACACTCTCCACACCTGAAACAGATAATTGGCCTTCTAGGCCCATTTCCATAATTACCTCTAGGTCTTTGATTGTAGTTGTTACCTTGGCTGGGGGCTGCCGCCATTACATTGGTTGAGAATTGAGTACCTCCTTGTGCCCAATAAGGTTGTGCAGGCATCCCTCTTGATTGACATTCATGGGCCTCATGGCCAGCTTTCCTGTATACTGGCAAGTTACACTTAACAATGGACATTCACTTACCACATGACCCTGCTTGTTGCACATGGTACACCATAGCCCATTTTTTATGCCACCTCCCCTTAATTCTTGTAATTCTTGTCGAAGTTGAGATATTTCTTTTGCTTGGGCTTCCTCTTCCTTTTGTAGTTTGAGGGCCTTGATTTATCGCCTCAACAAGGTTACTACATTTTCTTCTTCCTTTTGAGGTTTACTTCTTTTTAAGTTCTCCAGCTCTTTCCTTAGTTGAATCACTAGATCCTCAATTTCTACAGAATAAGGTAGTTGCGAAGAACTTGCTACATATTGTTATCTTATTTGTTCCAGTCGTGTAGCTGTATTGATGAAATCTTCTACGGAGGCTGTTGGCAATACTAATTCCTTGATTTACATTGGGTAGTCAGTGGAAGTGGTTTAGCTAACCATTTCTTAATAAAGAAATCATGTGGAGGATCTGACAACTTAGACATTAGTGCCTTGGCCCTAGTTACAAACTCTGGAAACATTTCACCAAGACCTAGTCTCAAGTTTTCTAACTCCTCTATGATTATCTCTGTAGTATTCCCATGTTGGAATTGAGTTTTGAATGCATCTTTCATTAAATCCCACGTGGTGAAACGGTTTTCAAAAAACTAGCTGAACCATTTATCTACGAGCCCTTCTAATGTGGTAGGAAAGAGTATCAAAAAGGCATCCTCTCTTCCCATCAAAACATCTTTTGTTTTGCATAATGCTAAGAATCTCCTAATGTGCTTGTCCGGATCTTCCTGAGCTAAGCCTTTGAAAGATGGAAATTTTATATTTAATCTAGAAACTAGAGTTTCCAAATCTACCTGACGTGCCATGTTCTTTAGTGACGATGTTGATGATAGTGGACAGCAGGATCTTTTAAAAACCTTCCTTCTTGTTGCTTTTCATGTGATCCTCAATGTTTGAGACCAGGTTGTGGTCATGAGCTGTTCATAATCCTCTTAGGCTGAGATAATTAATAAGAAGATTTACCTCTTAATCCAATGAAGTAGCACTGTAGCATTGTTGGCACTTGAATAATGCTTCTCCCACACTGCAATGTTGCTCCTCCTATGCTCAAGCCTCCTTAGGTCCCACCGGGCGTGCCAAATTTTGTTGGAGGATTCTTGTGCAGAAAGGGATTTGAGTGTTTGTAGGAGAATGGAGAGTGAGAACAAGAGTTGGAGCAAGTCTATTACAAGCCTAAGTATTGGCTTGAGTCCCACAAAGTCATGAAAAAAGCTTTAAAATGAAGACTATGTAAAGTTCACTTGTGAACTACCTCTTGTAACTTTTGAAGAGTTTACTTAATGTAAAAGTGAAAGAATCTTAAGTGGTTGAGTCCACTTGATCAAGAATGGAAAGAGGAGGCACAAATTCGTGATTTGTGGTAGGTAGAGAATCAAATCAATCATTGATTGATTGGAGAGTGATTGAGGGAAGTTAGCCTCCCAAACTCAACTATAAATAGATGGCAGTTTTAGTCGTGGTTAGAGAGACCTATGTGAAGACCTCCAAGAGCTGAGATTTATGCCATATCAAGGTGTGATTACAAGGCAAACATATGTATCAGTAAGTCATTGTATTGTACAAGCAATATACTTTCATTTTCATGATTATTTGAGTTCATATGTCCATGTTCTTGTGAAGTGTACTACTCACTGCCATATCTCTCAGTTTTCTCAGTCACATTGCAGAGATTGTTTCTCTGAGCTTGGTGCATAATTTTCAGTGATTTTACTTGCTAAATTTAGCTCTATAAGTCTACTATATGCTCACAAATTTTCATGTCATTTGCATGTTGCAATCTTTAGTTATGTTCATTTGAAGTTAACAGGGTCTGTTCATCTTCACTTCTCTGTCAGGTACCCGACTTTTTTACTCATCTTTTCAGAGCCATTTCTCCGTGGTTACTTACTTAAATTCAATGATTTAAAGCTTGTTGGCTTCAGCTTACTGTCTAGTATAACCATACAAATTTTCATAATCATTGGATTCCTAGATTTTGAGTTGTGTTCATTTTTCTGCTCACTGGTCTCAAACTGTAGCAACCCGTGAAAATCGGGATGATGTCATCACTTGTTAAAACTCATTCTCAGTGTGTGGTTTATTATTTTTGATGAGATTACTCTTGAAAGTTAGCTCTTTAAGCTACCTAGACTTCCCCAAGAGGAATTAAGCTAATTGCTGCTGTGCTCAGAGAATTATGCAAAACCCTGGACAGGTGTATGAACCAAATTAGCAAGTTTTTCACCTCTGAGCTAACTCCAACTTATCTGTTTTGATCTATCTTTTTGAGAGTGATCTTTCAAGGTACATAGGGTGTCTAATACATCCATTGGCAAGCTAAAAGGGCTCACCATATACTCTTGGAGTTCATTTGGCTAGTGTAGATCAAGGATTTTGCAACACCTCTTCATCTTCAATCACATACCTATCCATCTCTTCATAGTGGTATCAGAGCAAGGTTGGACAACATGGCAGATGGATTTCCTTCATCAATTGACAAATTGGACAGAGGTAACTACTCAGCTTGGTCATTAAGAATGGAAGCTTATCTCCAAGGTAGAAGTTTATATGGTTATATGGCTGGAGATGAAGTTATGCCAAGTTTCAGGAACAAAAGTCAACCAACACAAGAAGAGCAAGAAAGATTGAGCACATGGTGCTCCAAGGATGCACTTGCAAGGTCTTATCTCCTCAACTCTATCTCAGATTTTTTGTTGCCTCACATTAGAATTTGTAAGACATCTCAGGAAGTGTGGGATGCACTTGAAGCTTTCTTTTCTTCAAGTACCAAAGGTAGGAAGCATCAACTATGGCTGGATTTCACAACTCTCAAGAAGGCTCCCAAACAAATGTGACTGATTTTGTCACAAAGCTCAAGGACATAGCAGATCAGTTGGGAAGCATTGGAGAGGTAATAGAATAAGAGCAACATGTAAGGCAGGTCATCAATGGATTGAAGGCAGATGACAAGTGGGAAACATTCACCACAGCTATGGATTTGTACATGGACATGCATGTACCTGATTTCAATACACTCATTGGACAACTACTTACTCAAGAGGCAAAGCTTATCAAAAATGGAGAAATCTCTAAAGGTAATCAATCTTCAGCTTTATACACTGATAAAAGCAAGTCCAAAGATAACAAAGGAAAGGCAAAGAAAGTGGATGATGAAGCAGGTACATATCACGATAACTATGCAAGTAGAGGAAGACATGGCAGAGGTAGAGGAAGAGGAGGTAGACAAGGCAAGGGGAGATCCCAAGACTCCAACCCATGTTCTATTTGTGGATTAACTAATCATACAACTGAAAATTGCTTTCGAAATTCCAGGAATCAAAGAGGCAGAGGATACAATAGAGGAAGTTATGGCTACTCAAGAGGAAGGTTCAACAATTATCATGGCAACTACAACAACTACAATCATTCAAACTATCAAGGAGGCTACAAAGGAAGGAGAGACTACAATAACTACATAGAAGACTCAAACAAAGAGGATTCATTATTGATCATGAACATGGCTATGCCACAAGGTAAATCTGATGAGCATGTTTTCTACATAGATTCAGGTTGTTCAAATCATGTGGCAGGAAATGTGGCACTCCTATCATATTTAGAAGATCCAAGGAATAAGCATGAGGTACAAACAGGAGATGATACAAAACATCCTGTGGAGAAAATAGGCAATGTCAAAGCACCTGATGGAAACATCAACCTACTCAGTAAGGTACTCTATGTCCCTACCATTACAAAGAATTTGATAAGTGTTGGGCAGATAGTAGAGAAAGGGTTGCAAGTCATGTTCACAAAGGCAGAAGCGTTTGTTGAAGATCCAAGTCAAGGATTCAGAAAAATTGCAAAAGGTGAAAAGACAGGTAGATTGTTCACATTTGAATTACAGGACACTAAAAACATTGCTCTCAATTTGGAAAGTCTCATAGGTTACCATTCATGAAGAAAGGTTATATGCATGGAGATCTCTTGGAGTTGGTTCATACAGATGTATGGGGACCTAGCAAGGAAGCTTCAATATCTGGATCAAGGTATTATGTATCCTTTATTGATGATTGCAGCAGATGGACTATCCTATTCTTTATGAAACACAAAGATGAAGTTTTTTCATGTTTCAAAAGATATTTGGCTTTTGTGGAGAATCAAACAGGTAAATCACTAAAAAGGCTAAGGTCAGATGGAGGGGGAGAACACTTCTCCCATGAGTTTGATTCTTTTCTTCAAGAAAGAGGAATCAAAAGAGAGGTAACTACAAGGTACACTCCTGAGCAAAATCGAGTGGCAAAAAGGAGGAATAGGACAATTGTTGAAGCTGCAAGGTCTCTGTTAAATGAAAAGCATTTACCTAATTACTTATGGGCTGAGGCTGTATCTACAGCCACTTACTTGATTAACAGGTTGCCTTCAAAATCTCTTGATGGGATGACTCCATATGAGGCTTGGAATGGAAGAAGACCAAGTTTAGATCATTGTAAAATTTTTGGATGTATTGCTTTTGCTCATGTTCCTTCACAGGTTAGAGGCAAGATGGATCTAAAGGTAGAAAGGTGTGTATTTATTGGATATGACAACAATCAAAAGGGCTACAGGTCATACAACCCTACCAACAAAGGATTCTTGGTAAGCAGAGATGTAGTTTTTGATGAAAACAATTCATGGTATGAAGATTCATGCAGGAAGGTCAATTTACCATATAATCTTGAAGGAGATTTTCCAAAGCTTGGTAGAGAACAACTAAAGATTGAAGAACAAGACACCTCGGAAGATGATGAAGAATATCAGATGTAAAAGATCAAAGCATGGAAGTCTAAAGGTAAAGCAAAATTGCAAGAACTTGGATATGTTCAACTAGATGTAAAGAATGCATTCTTGAGTGGTTGGATAACAGAAGAGGTATATATGGCACAACCACTTGGTTTTGAGAATCAAGTTTATCCTAATTATGTGTGTAAACTTAACAAAGCATTGTATGGTCTCAAGCAAGCTCCAAGAGCTTGGAATTTCAGACTTGTTTCATTCTTGCAGGACAAAGGCTTTCAACCAAGCAAGGCAGATCCTTCACTCTTTATCAAAAAGAGTAACTCTGAGGTCATCTACTTATGTGTATATGTAGATGATATTATATTGACAGGAAATGATGCAGATGGTATGAAGAAGATCAAAGATCAGATGAGAGAAGAGTTCAAGATAAGTGATTTGGGTTCACTTACCTACTTCCTAGGTTTGGACGTTGTCTACAAAGATTGTGGTTTGTTTCTCACTCAAAGAAAGTACATTAAGGACATGTTGGCAAAATTCAAGATGCAAGATTGTAAGATTGCAGGCACTCCAATGGAGGTCAATCACAAATTGAGCTCACATGAAGGTGAACTCATAGAGGACATCACATCATATCAAAGTCTAGTGGGTAGTCTCAACTATGCCACATTGACAAGAGTAGATATATGTTACAGTGTGAGTGTGCTAAGTCAATTTATGCACACACCAAGGAAACCACATATGGATGCTGCCAAAAGGATTATCAAGTATCTCAAAGGAACCATAAATGAAGGACTTTATTATCCTTATGTATCTGATTTAGGTTTGAAGCTATTTTGTGATGCAGATTGGGCTCGCTCCAAGGAAGATAGAAGGAGCACTTCGGGTTATCTTACGTTTGCAGGTTCAAAGCTTATTTCATGGTCATCCAAGAAGCAACCCACAGTTGCTCTCTCTTCTACTGAAGCTGAATATAGAGGTCTTGCCATAGCTACTCAGGAAGCTATGTGGATGAAGACATTGTTCAAAGATCTTGGATTGGAGTTTGGAACTCCAACTATTTATGGTGACAATATGAGTTCTATTCATTTGGCTGCTAATCTTATTTTTCATGCAAGGACTAAACATATTGAAGTTCATTATCACTATGTACACGAGAAGGTTCTAAGAAAAGAGATTCAAATATCATATGTGTCCACTCATCAACAATGTGCTGATATTCTAACCAAAGCATTGGATGGTACAAAGCTTTGCAAATTCAAGGCTATGATTGGTTTGCAGGTAATCTTGGAAGATTGAAGACCTCAAGCATACTTGGCTTGAGGGGGAGCTGTTGGAGCAAGTCTATGACAAGCCTAAGTATTGGCTTGAGTCCCACAAAGTCATGAAAAAAGCTTTAAAATGAAGACTATGTAAAGTTCACTTGTGAACTACCTCTTGTAACTTTTGAAGAGTTTACTTAATGTAAAAGTGAAAGAATCTTAAGTGGTTGAGTCCACTTGATCAAGAATGGAAAGAGGAGCCATGAATTTGTGATTTGTGGTAGGTAGAGAATCAAATCAATCATTGATTGATTGGAGAGTGATTGAGGGAAGTTAGCCTCCCAAACTCAACTATAAATAGATGGCAGTTTTAGTCCTGGTTAGAGAGACCTATGTGAAGACCTCCAAGAGCTGAGCTTTATGCCATATCAAGGTGTGATTACAAGGCACACATATGTATCAGTAAGTCATTGTATTATACAAGCAATATACTTTCATTTTCATGATTATTTGAGTTCATATGTCCATGTTCTTGTGAAGTGTACTACTCACTGCCATATCTCTCAATTTTCTCAGTCAGATTGCAGAGATTGTTTCTCTGAGCTTGGTGAATTATTTTTAGTGATTTCACTTGCTAAAGTTAGCTCTATAAGTCTACTATATGTTCACAAATTTTCATGTCATTTGCATGTTGCAATCTTCAGTTATGTTCATTTGAAGTCAACAGGGTCTGTTCATCTTCACTTCTCTGTCAGGTACCCGACTTTTTTACTCATCTTGTCAGATCCATTCTCAGTGGTTACTTATTCAAATTCAGTGATTTAAAGCTTGTTGGATTCAGCTTACTATCTGTCTAGTATAACCATACAAATTTTCATAATCATTGGATTCCTACATTTTGAGTTATGTTCATTTTTCTGCTCACTGGTCTCAAACTGTAGCAGCCCGTGAAAATCGGGATGATGTCATCACTTGTTAAAACTCATTCTCAGTATGTGGTTTATTATTTTTGATGGGATTACTAGATGTGAAACCGGTCAAAACTAGTCTAGAATCTATAAAAAGAGCTAGAGAGCTCATTTTTGAGGTTAGCATGTATGAGTAGAGAAGAGTTTAGAGCTATTTTGAGCTTGTAATTGAGATCTTGAGTAATAGAGTCTATTTTCCTACCTTCCATTGTGTCTTGCTTGTCTCCTACATGTGTGTGTTGTTGGAGCAGAGCAATCATCAATAGTGATTATATGAAGATCAAAGTGAGAAGATATGTGGAAGAATGAAGATTACTTTCAGAGGAAGAAAATAGAATCAGAAATGTTTCTTTTGTATATTACTCTTGTAAATAGTTCAATGTATTTTGAAAAAGATGACGAGTTAGACTCGTATATATATATCTACAGATACGTATTCATAGTAGGAGAGAGTGATATAGATCAGATAGAGAAGAATAGGTGAAGAGGTGATGAACATTGTATGTATCATCAACCATATGTATGAAAAGTAATGAAGAAGAAAATGTTGTAGAATTCTGCGCGTCGATCTTCTTTCCCATTCTCCTTCTGTGCTTAATCTTTTGAAGAATCCTTTTGCACGTATCTAAGTCCATAGCTAATCTATCTATGGCTAGAATTTGAGAGATTAATTTCAATCAGGCTGTGAGAATTTTGTTTAGGAACATTCATATGTGAAGATGTTCTGAGAGTCAAAAAATCTGGCGCACATTTCATCTTCAAAGAAATGGTCAGTGCTCAGTCTACAGTGTAAAGTTTTACACAAGTGAGGGCTCAAAATCTAAGTTGGAGGGTAAGCTATCTATGGCTAGAAGATCTTGATCAAACGGGTTCAGAGTTGGGAGAACCAGTGCTAAGAAGTTGCAGGTGTCAAAGTCGCCATTGCAGAGAAGCACTTTCAGACATAGGTAAAGTGTTTCACACATTTCTCAGTGTGTACTTAATCTTTTTGAGAGATTTAACTTGGCAAAGTTGCGCAACCTTAAGGCAAAGTGTTGTGCAAAGTTTTATCAAAAACTTTACAGGATTGATTAGTCAATGAGTGACTAATCTGCAGCAGACTTTTCTGAAGAAACTGAATTTTTCAGAATAATCAATTTCCTGATAATTTGGTGAAGATTCTCTAAATTAGGTGGAGTCTAAAGTTGATCTTGATATAGAGGTGATCTAAATTCAAGGTCAACTTGTTCTTTTGGAGATTAACACTCTCCATCAGTGGTATCAGAGCAGGTTGTGTCAAAATTGAGAAGAAGAAGACTCCGACTATTGCAGAAGTACAAATCTTTACATTTTGAAGGTGCAGAAGGGTAAAGGTTGAAGAAAGATTGAAGGAAGACATACAAAGAGCATCAAAAGGATCAGAAGGAGCAACATTCGAAGTAAAGGTACATTTATTATCTGTAAAGGTTAAAGATTTGAAGCTACAGGTGAAGTAAAGATGGGAGATAGTCTCCAAATTGAAAAGTTGGATAGAGAGAACTATCCTGCATGGTCTATGAGGATGGAAGCTCACCTTATGAGCAAAGATCTGATAGGATACATCACAGGAGATGAAGAAAAGCCAGAATTCAGAGATCCTAGTGTTCCAACTAGGGAGGAGCTTGCAGATTTGAAGAATTGGATGAAGAAGGATGCTCAAGCAAGAAGCATCATCTACATGGCAGTCAATGACTATTTGCTTCCTCACATTAGAGGACTTGAGAGTGCTTGTGACATTTTGAATGCTTTGGAAGAGCATTTCCAAAATACAACCAAATCAAGGAAGGCTTCACTATGGGCAGAATTTACTACCTTCAAGAAGAAGGCCTCACAATCAATCTCTGATTATGTGACAAAGATGAAGGACATTGCAGATTCTTTAGGTGCAGTTGATGAAGATATTGAAGAAGACAAATTGGTAAGACAAATACTTACAGGGCTAAGAGGAGATGAGAAGTGGAAGCCTTTCATTTTATCTACAGAACTTTCATTAGATCACTTTACTCCTGATTTGAATCAATTGTTAGGTCATATGCTAACTTTTGAGAATGATGTCAAAGGAGATGTTGATAAGAGTGTAGGTCATGCAATGTATTCTAAAGACAAGAAGAAAGCCAACAAAGGAAAGCAACAATCAGGTGAAGAAGAAGGTACATCAAACCAAGCAAACTTCATAAGAGGAAGAGGAAATGGCAGAAGTAGAGGAAGAGGCAGAAACAACAAAGATAATGCAAGAGCTTGTTGGATATGTGGTAAGACCAATCATCTATCTCATGATTGTTGGCACAATAATCAAAACAATGGTAATTATCAGAACTTTAATCAAAGAGCAAGAGGTGGTAGATTTCAGAGAGGAAATTTCAGAGGTAGAGGTGGTAGGAATTCTTTTGGAAGAGGTGGTGGAAGAAACTTCCAAAATCAATCCTATAATAACACCTACTACAACTATGCATCAGATCAAAAGGAGGATTCGACTCTCATTATGAATACATGTGAAACCTCACATGAGGACATGAGAGTGTTCTATATTGATTCAGGATGTAGTAATCATTTAAGTGGAAATATTGCTTTGATGACTGACCTAGATCATAATGCAATTAATCATACAGTTCAGACAGGTGATAATACAAAGCATAAGGTAAAGTCAATTGGTTCAGTCAAGGCTAAGGATGGGAGCACTCTTCTGAGTAAGGTACTTTATGTTCCCACAATTCCAAAGAATTTGATCAGTGTAGGTCAAATTGTGGAAAAAGGTTATGAGGTAAGGTTTACCAATGATGGAGTTTATGTGGAAGACCCTAGTCAAGGGTATAAACAAGTTATTGCAGGAAAGAAAGAAGGAAGGCTTTTCACATTGAAGGTACAAGGAAATGTTGGACATGCTATGTTCACATATGGAGAGCAGAAGGTGTCAGAATTGGATCTTTGGCACAAAAGACTTGGACACTTTAATGAAAGAGGTATCAAAGAAATGATTAACAATGATTCAGTGCTTGGAATGCCTAACATTGCAGGTCAACACATGACATACAGATGTGAGGCATGTCAATTAGGTAAGGCTCATAAGCAATCCTATTCCAAGCATGGATTTATGTATTCAGAAAGACTTGAATTGGTGCATACAGATGTGTGGGGTCCTTCAAAGGACTTTAGTATAAATGGTTCAAGATATTATGTCATATATGTTGATGATGCTACCAGGTGGATCACAATTTATGTGATTAAGGAAAAGTCAGAAGTGTTTAATACATTTAAACACTATCATGCATATGCAGAAAGGATTACAGGTCAAAAATTGAAGAGACTAAGGTCAGATGGAGGGGGAGAGTATTTTTCAAATGAGTTCAATGATTATTTGTGGAATGCAGGTATAAAGAGAGAAGTTACTTGCAGGTACTCTCCTCAACAAAATGGGGTAGCAGAAAGAAGAAATAGGACTCTTGTTGAGTTTGCAAGGTCCATGATGAAAGAGAAGAATTGCCCAAATTATTTGTGGGCTGAGGCTGTTAATACAGCTACATATTTGGTTAATAGATTGCCTTGTAAAGCTTTGCAGGGTATGACACCATATGAAGCTTGGTGGGGTAAGAAACCTACCTTGGATCATTGCAGAATATTTGGATGCTTGGCATATGCATATGTGCCATCTCAATTGAGGCATAAGTTGGAGCCTAAGGCAGAGAAGTATGTATTCATTGGTTATGATGATAAGCAAATGGGATACAGGTTGTGGAGTCCATCCACAAAGCAATTTATTGTATCTAAGGATGTTACATTTGATGAGCAAGGTACTTGGTATGCAGGTAAATATAATGTACATGCAGATGATGAAGAAGTAGTGGAACAAAGGAAAGGTAAAGCAAAGATTCAATTACTTGATGAAAGTGAGAGTAATGAAGTGCAGATTGAAGTTGAAGAGAGGCCAAGGTTTGATCCAGAATGTGATGAACCAGAGACCTCAAGAAGTGCAGAAGTTAGGAGATCATCTAGGCACAAATGGCAACCTACAAGATATAGCTATGACACTTCATTCTTGACTACTAAAGATTATGCTTATTTGGTAAAAGCAGATGAAGACCCTTCTACATATGAAGAAGCCAAAGGGAAGAAGAATTGGGAAGATGCTATGCAAGAGGAGTATGATGCATTGATAGAGAATCAAACATGGGATTTGGTTCCTAAACCTAATAGTCAGAAGATTATTGGATGTAAGTGGGTTTACAAAACAAAGAGATTTGCAGATGGAAGTGTGTCTAGGTACAAAGCTAGACTTGTTGTGAAAGGGTATGCACAGACATATGGAGTGGACTATGATGAGACTTATAGTCCTGTGGCAAAGATGACAACCATCAGGACACTCATTGCAATTGCTGCTTGTAAAGGTTGGAAGTTGTCTCAATTAGATGTTAAAAATGCTTTCTTGAATGGTTACATTTCAGATGAAGTCTACATGGAGCAACCAGATGGGTTCAAAGATCAAGTGAGTCCAAATTATGTATGTAAGCTCAAGAGAGCTTTGTATGGGTTGAAGCAAGCCCCAAGGGCTTGGAATTATAGGCTTGTAAAATTCTTGAATGATCTTGGATTTCAAGCATCAAAGGCAGATAGTAGCTTGCTAGTCAAAGCAAGTGAAAATGGATTCATTTATGTGTGTATTTATGTTGATGACATAATACTTACAGGAACAGATGATAAGGGGATACAAATGATCAAGAAGCAGATGGAGAAAGAGTTCAAAATCAGTGATTTGGGGAACCTATCATTCTTTTTGGGAATGGAGATATCTTATACTCAACATGGAGTATATGTGACCCAAGAAAGGTATCTTAAAAATTTGCTAACCAAATTTAAAATGGAAGATTGCAGGGTTGCACCTACACCTTTGGAAGTGAACCATAAATTGTCTAGGTTTGGAGGAGAAGAGTTCAGAGATATGAAACTCTATCAAAGTTTGGTTGGTAGCTTGATTTATGCTACATTGACAAGGCCTGACTTGTCATATGCAGTTGGTGTGCTTTCACAATTCATGCATTGTCCTAGAAAGGAACATTGGATTGCAGGACAAAGAGTACTTAGGTACATCAAGGGTACACTCAAAGAAGGGTTGTACTATGGGTTTACTTCAGATACAAGAATCAAGATATATAGTGATGCAGATTGGGCAGGTAATGTGGATGATAGAAGATCAACACATGGATACTTGTGCTATGTAGGAGACAAATTGATTTCATGGTGTTCCAAGAAGCAACATACAGTTGCTTTGTCATCTACAGAAGCAGAATATAAAGGTATGGTGGAAGCTGCAAAAGAGGTAATATGGCTAAAGACACTTTTGAAAGTTTTTGATGTGATTCAGAGTACTCCTATTATTTGTGGAGACAATATGAGTTCATTATACTTGGCAGCTAATCCTGTATTTCATGCTAGAACTAAGCATATTGAAATACAGTATCATTTTCTGAGAGAGAAGGTCATTGAGAAGGAAATTGAAGTCATACACACCCCTACAAAAGATCAACTTGCAGATATGATGACTAAAAGTTTGGATGGACCTAAGTTGCAGAGGTTTAAAGATATGGCAGGAATAAAGAAGATGCAGGTAATCACAATTGAAGATTGAGGGGGAGCTGTTGGAGCAGAGCAATCATCAATAGTGATTATATGAAGATCAAAGTGAGAAGATATGTGGAAGAATGAAGATTACTTTCAGAGGAAGAAAATAGAATCAGAAATGTTTCTTTTGTATATTACTCTTGTAAATAGTTCAATGTATTTTGAAAAAGATGACGAGTTAGACTCGTATATATATATCTACAGATACGTATTCATAGTAGGAGAGAGTGATATAGATCAGATAGAGAAGAATAGGTGAAGAGGTGATGAACATTGTATGTATCATCAACCATATGTATGAAAAGTAATGAAGAAGAAAATGTTGTAGAATTCTGCGCGTCGATCTTCTTTCCCATTCTCCTTTTGTGCTTAATCTTTTGAAGAATCCTTTTGCACGTATCTAAGTCCATAGCTAATCTATCTATGGCTAGAATTTGAGAGATTAATTTCAATCAGGCTGTGAGAATTTTGTTTAGGAACATTCATATGTGAAGATGTTCTGAGAGTCGAAAAATCTGGCGCACATTTCATCTTCAAAGAAATGGTCAGTGCTCAGTCTACAGTGTAAAGTTTTACACAAGTGAGGGCTCAAAATCTAAGTTGGAAGGTAAGCTATCTATGGCTAGAAGATCTTGATCAAACGGGTTCAGAGTTGGGAGAACCAGTGCTAAGAAGTTGCAGGTGTCAAAGTCGCCATTGCAGAGAAGCACTTTCAGACATAGGTAAAGTGTTTCACACATTTCTCAGTGTGTACTTAATCTTTTTGAGAGATTTAACTTGGCAAAGTTGCGCAACCTTAAGGCAAAGTGTTGTGCAAAGTTTTATCAAAAACTTTACAGGATTGATTAGTCAATAAGTGACTAATCTGCAGCAGACTTTTCTGAAGAAACTGAATTTTTCAGAATAATCAATTTCCTGATAATTTGGTGAAGATTCTCTAAATTAGGTGGAGTCTAAAGTTGATCTTGATATAGAGGTGATCTAAATTCAAGGTCAACTTGTTCTTTTGGAGATTAACACTCTCCATCATGTGTATGTGTGTGTGCATCTCTATGCTTCTCACCTTCACTCTCACTACATCTCTCATTCACGATCTTCATATCACTCCTATCTCTTCCACGGATTGACATTAAGGAGGTGGAGCTTCTTAACGTGGTACTTACCATTGTGCTAGAGCAACACCGAATTCGGCGCCGTTGTCGGGGATCGAGTCTAGGACGAATGTGTGATGGTAAGAGTATAACAAGAAGTGGCATTGGAAGGTAAGAATTTCAGTTTCTGTTGTTGTTTTTAATTAGTTTTTTGTGTTGTTCATCTCCTCTATACTCCTTCTTCACTGCCGCATCATCTTCTTCCACTTCGAAAAAATAAAAAAATTCACCATATCCACCCATTCTCCTCATTTCTCCTCATTTGTGCATGCGAGAGAGAGAGAGCTTTTGTGCTTGCATGTGCTTGTGTGTTTTTTATTTTTCTTGCAGGTACAGAGCTCCAGAGCAGCAAGAAAGCTTCCAAAAGGTAAAAAAAAAACCACTTTCTGTCAGAATCTGCCGTGTGTGTAGAACGCTCATATCTTTTTCATACGAAGTCTATTTTTTAGCTTTATAGCTCGTTAGAAAGCTCTTTACGAGTACTACGTGATCTCAACTATTTTTTTCAAAAAGAAGACGTTGATTTTTAGAGAGAATAATTTTATGTAGACCCATTTGTGGGACTAGAAAAGAAAGGGGGCATAAAAAAATTGGGCAAAGGAGAAAGGCCTCAAAGGGTGTATATATCAAGGTCCTTGATCATCAATTTAAAGAGGTGGTCTAAACATTGGATTTTTACAAGTATAGCAAGGGCTATCAAGGGCAAGCAAGGCAAGGCAGTGAAGAACGCAGGCTTTGGGAAGTGCGACTTCTTGGGCATCAGAGCAATCAAAAGAAGCTGACTTGAGGTTGGAAGAATACTCAACCCCCTCAGTCAATTATTAGCTTAGGCTAAACGGTAGCATTGTGGATTAAATTAGAATGACAATAGGAACACATCAAGTTCAAGAGACTAAATTTTTCAAGTCCAAGACTAAGATAAAAGTGTGTGATATGAAAACCTAAAGGAAAGAATTAAAGTCTGACGGAACGAAAACTCAAAGGTACAATGAAAAGTCGATTCCTAACGCTTACAGTAAGATAAGACAAGAACTTAAAGGAATTTAAACAAAAAAAAGACATAAAGAACAAAGAACCATTGACGATCAGAGAGTGCCAGGAAGTAAATTCATGACCTTAGATCGGGCAAGCATATAGGTAAGTCAGACCGACAAAGCCTTAGATCATTAGAAGCAAGTGTAGGAACTACTGCACATTCATGGGCTCAGCAATTGAATAGTTATCCTTAGGAGTTGGGCTCAAATACTAGTGAATCAAAAATGGCTTTTAGCACCGAAAGACCAGAAGGAGGGTTAAACATAGCATATTTGGAAAGACCCAAAGGAACCTACAGAACTCAACTAGAATTCGTCCGCACCAACCACTTAGGTGCTCCCATCTATGAGGATGGTTTGCGAAGATCGGTAGTGCAATTGCACAACCCTGATCAACCCATTGGATTGGAACGTCCAATGGTGAAATTTGAGAGAAACGCGTATATAGACAAGGAAGGAACAATGTACATCATAAGTAAGCCAAATCATACCAATGAGTTTGGTGTAGTTCAGCCAGATACGAAAGCGAGAACCCAAGGAAAAGAACCACTAGGAGAGGAACCTAGGAAACCTAGAGGGAAATGTTTACTGACAAGAGTATTAGTTCTAGATTGGATCCCTCAGGATAATAGAAGCATAGAGTTGTTCTTGAATAAGGAAACTGACGAAGCATTTTGGAGATACAAAATGGAACAACCTAGTGAGGTAGGCTCCATCATGATCTACAAATTCAAGGACCTGGATACTCCTGGAAAGGTGGTATACCTGGATGATACTTCAGAACGAGTATTTGTAGTGCCTGAACATGCGAGAAATACCTACACATGGAGAGGTGAGTTTCAAAGAGAGAAGAACAAAGATAGACCAGAAGTAAGTTTCACTCACTCCATAAGGAGACATAGGCCAACCATGGACACCGATAGAGTGGAAAGACAAAGGGAACCTAGAATACCAGGTGGTAGAGATGATTTTCCTCTACCTAGACCACGTGAGCACCCAAGGATATTGAGACCCACTCAATTAGTGAAGTCCATCAAAAACAACTTTGATGGGACAAGAGATCCCTATGACCATGTTGCAGAATTTAAGCAAGTGCTACGAGCAGAGCAAGTAGAAGACATGTTTACACAATATAATGCATTTGCACTAACGTTGAAGAATACGGATTTAACTTGGTTCCAACCATTGCAACAAAGGCAATTTAGGGATATCCATCACTTCTTAGAGTCATTCATCACAAAATTCTCTAAAAGTGGAATCAATCATGATATTGATTCATAGTTTCAAACAGACCCCTCAGGAAACAGTTAGACTGGCAGGATGTAGGTTTAGACAATATGTTGAAAGATGTCCAATACAAGAGTTACCCTCACAGGCCAAACAAGTGTCATTGTTTTTAGATGGCCTCTTGAGCTCTAAACTACGCTCCTATGTATACTTGAAGGAACCCAGAACACTAGAGCAATGTGTGGGAATTTGTATAGACATTGAGGACAACCTTGGAGACGAGTTGGAACTCTCAAAAGTCTATAAGGACTCAGATTGTTCATCTCTAGCATCCTCAAAACTGTCCAGCTTGATAGAAGACCTAGCAAAAAAAGTGGCTCAAAAACTAGGAGTATCTAGTAAACAGATGCCTAGGTTAAAAACAAACAAGCATTGTTACACCTATGGTGGTGATCATATGGCAAATGTGTGTCTCAATGCAACACAACTGCAAGCCAACCCTAGTGGCCAATACTGTACGATCATACACACACGTGCACACGGTAAGATCAAAGAGAGGAACAATGGAAGGACTTTGATTACAAAAGAAATCTATTACAAAACTGAAATCTACAAGAAGATAACCCCAAAAATGAGCTCTCTAGCTCTTTTTATAGGTTTTTGACTAGTTTTGGCCCTGTCCACACCTAGTGTCCGGCCTAGTTAAAAATTTGGTTCTAGGGCTTATTTGAGGGCTCAAACGGAGTCTAAAAACTATGAAAATTGGTAGGATGATACTTTTAATACTCCTCAAGCTCAAGCACTCCTTGGCTTGAACAAAATGGAGTTGGAAAAATAGAACATGATATTTACAATGGTTTGAGTGATCAAAATCACTATTTTTGTAGGGGATTCTTCTGATAATTTGACATGTACTTCTTGGAGCTCCCTACTTGCTCCTTCTTCTTGTGTGTGTCCACCTTTCTGATGTGCTTCCATGCTTGTGCTTGACCTTGAGTTCCAACAAGGGCTTTAGTGCCTTCTTCACCCCTGATCATAGAAAGTGATCCTAATTCCAACAGTTTTGACTCTAATCATGTAGATAGTCCACCCGCATATTATACGGAGTCACCAGAACATGTGGAAACATATCAGTAAGATAGTCCACCATTGGAATCCAGTTAGGAGCCCGACTATGCTAACATGATGTACACAAACCCTAATCCACGACCCAAGTTAAGACAACAAAGACCACAGGGCCCTAGAGGACCATGCTTTAGGTGCCAAGGAGATCATTTCGTAAAGGATTGTCCACATCCTCCGATAGTAGGACAATCACAATACTATAACATACAAGGCTTTTGTGCCGATTGTGGTAAAGAGCATGTCATAAAAGATTGCCCCAAGAACCCTGTTAATGCTTCAAAAGTGACACCGATCAACGTGATAGGTATTGTACACAACGCAGATGGATCCAACCCTACATATGTGCCTATCCAAGCTATAACAAGACCACAGGCACTCTTACGGAATCAATAGCTCAATCCTGAGAAAATAGTCAAAACCTATGAAGTTGGAGAGTCTAGTAATAAAAAGACAAAATCTTGGAAAGATTCCAGAGAAAGAATTAAGAGAAAATGGAGTAAAAAGATAACTGAGTTGGAAGGAGGTTTGAAGGAATCTAGAGCCAAAATCCTAGAATTGACTTCTCAAGAATCGAATCAGGAGAACCTAGCTTAAATATCAGGATCAGTTTTAGCGGAACCCATACTAGAAAACCTAGACATGATGTTTCGTGCCTATCAGGCTAGATTAAAGGAAGGACTCAGATAGCAGAAATGAGTAAGAACTACCCTCGAGCAGACTTAGAAATTGAGAGAACTAAACTTTGCATGAAGATGGTAGAATTAGCACAAACTATGTTTGAAGCCTCTCGATATCTTAATTGGAATAACATGGCAAAACCTGAGTTACACTTTCAAGGACTATTAGAGAGGTTAGAATACTTGATCGATAGCAAGGAAAAAAAGAATATGCATAGGAACCCTATTGTTTCAAAGACACAGGAAAGGAATGCACCATCCCTGTCTGAAGTACCAGATACAGAAGTTGAGGACCACCTGTCTTCCATACAGAAGTATTCACATGAATTTCTAAGAGAAATTCAAGAAGAGAAGTGGAGAAAAGAACAAGGAACCCATCCTCCTATTCAAGAAAAAGACGACTTGCAAGAGCAATTTCCCCAAGACATCCCCTCTATTTACGAGGATGTAGAGGAAGAGCAATTGAGTGAACACACATGTTTTGAATCCAATTCTTTACAAGAATTACCTCAGTTCACAGGACCTTGGGAAGCCAAGTCTATTAGCATGAGAGCACCCACGACAATAGTGAGGAATGAAGAATAAGTGATTCCTAGAAACACAGAAGTGTTCAAGAACACCAAAGTACAATGTCACCTCACTCTAGAGGAATTGTTGAAGGTTAATAGTGGAAACACATAGCAAATCAATTCCCTGAGCTTGCTACTACTCCCTCACAGATAGGATCACATAAGAAGGTACCCAAGATACCCATAGAAAGAATCGGAGACGTAAGTGAAGGAGAAGAAGGTAACACTTATCCTCCAATAACCCATTAAGGGTATACCACCAAAGCCATCTTAGATTCAGGAGCCAGAGTAGCCATCGTTACCACTGCTTTATGGAAACGTTGGGGTAAGCCAACATTAAGACCCACCAGGATGAAGCTACAAATGGTGTACCTACATACAGAAAAACCATTAGGCTTACTAGAAGGCATATCTCTCACCACGTGGTGTAGAATTTGAACATACTTTCACCATTTGTGATTTTGGAAAAAATCATGCTTACGTGATGATTTTAGGACGACCATTCATGCAAACTATACAAGATTGAGGAACTAATTCTTTGTACTTGCAACATTTAGGAGTGACTACTAAAGTCAATCTTAAAGACTATTCTCATCGAGATGTACCCCCGATACAATGGAATACCATCCATAGGACACAAGAAGAAACAGAATTGATACACTCATTGGAGTGAGACCCCTCATGGTTGCACGAGGAGACTCATCTATGGATGTGTAAAGTAGCCAAACAAGAGATGGAACGATTAGCAGCTAGGACTTTAGGTTCAGAACAACATCCACGAACCCTTCAAGACCCAGCTTACGCACCTATAGTATTTCCAGAAGAGGAATTCGAGCCTCATGGTTGGATAGAAATCTTAGCCACAATGGACATAGCGGTGAATGAACAACAATGGACCCCTCATTGTGATGAAGACGGGTATGACATTTCCATTTTTAGGATTGAACCTTTTGAGGACGACTTTATCCTAGAAGAATGCACAAAAGTGACCTAAGAATCGGATGAAAGTGATGATGAGGACCTAGAATCCATTATCATGGAACCCTTCTGTTCCACAGAAGAGGAATATCTTTATTTTGTAGAAGCCAAAAACCCTGATGAAGAAAAGGAAAGTCAAATGGAACAACTTGAACCATCCACAAAAGATACAGAAAGCAAACAAGTGAAGAGAAAGAAATCATCTAAGACAGAAGAAGACGAAGAACCACACATGGAAGTACCGGAGAACTTCAAGAAGTATGAAATAGAAGATAGGCAAATCATGGTTAGAATGCCTAAAAGAAAAGCTGATGTTGGAGAAGTACATGACAATCGAGAGAAAACCAAAAAAATCATAGTCACCATAGAAGGAGAAGAAGAAAAATGTACTTACATAGGGCATGATTTGACGAATGAAGAAGAAAAAGAGTTAGTTGCCCTACTATGTGAATACAGAGATGTGTTTGCCTGGAGTTACAAAGACTTGAAAGGAGTAGACCTGGATATATGCTCCCATAGAATCCCTATGACTCCAGATGCAAAACCTACAAAACAAAAACCATACACATACAATGATAACTACGCTATGAAGATTAAAGAAGAAATAGATCGTTTGATAGAAGCCGGATTCATTTACGAAATTGAGCATACCGAGTGGGTATCCCCCATTGTGGTTGTGCCCAAGAAGAATGGAAAATTGCGTGTGTGTATTAACCTTAAAAAAGTTAATGCCACCACAATTAGAGACAATTATCCTCTTCCTATCACGGAACATTTATTGGAAAGAGTTGCTGGCAAGGAAGTTTACAGCTTTCTTGATGGTTTCTCAGGCTATAATCAAGTACCCATTGCTCTAGAAGATCAACACAAGACGGATTTTTCCACAGAATGGGGCATATTTGCATTTTGTGTGATGCCTTTTGGACTCACAAATGCACCTGCCACTTTCCAACGACTTATGTGTCATGTTTTTAAGGAATTCTTACGCAAGAATTTGGAAGTTTATGTCGATGACATATGTGCACATTCCAATATGAGGCAGACTCATATCCTAGAACTAAGACAAGTGTTTTGATAAATGTCGAGAATATCAGGTTTGTCTGAACCCTGAAAAATGTGTTTTCATGGTCAGACAAGGCAAAATTCTAGGACACATTGTGTCAAAGAATGGAATCTCCATGGATGAAGAAAAAGTGAAAGTAATTGTCGACCTACCTAGACCAAGTAACGTAAAAGAGGTACATGCATTTATGGGTCATTGTGGTTATTATAGACGATTCATACACATGTATGCAATCATAGCCAAGCCTTTGTACTCTCTTTTGACCAAGTTTGAATGGACAGATGAGTGTGAAAATTCATTCAATGAACTTAAACGATGTTTGTGTTCAACACCAATATTAACAACCCCGGATTGGAGCAAGCCATTTCATGTACTTGTGGATGCATCCAACTATGCCATAGGATGTGTGTTGGCACAACCCATGAATGAAGGTAATGTAGATCTCCCCATAGCTTATGCGAGCAGACAGTTGAACGCAGCAGAAAGGAATTACACTACTACGGAACGAGAAGGATTAGGAATGATCTACGTAGTAAAGAAATTCAGGCATTACTTGTTGGCAAACAAGTTCAAATTCTTCACGGATCACTAAGCATTAATGTACTTAGTCAATAAGCCATGTAATACAGGACGACTGATACGTTGGTTTCTGTTACTCATGGAGTATGACTTTGAAGTAGTAGTCAAGAAAGGAAAGACACACCTTAGAGCTGACCACCTTTCAAGATTAACCATAGGAGAAGCTCCCCAAGGAATAGCGGATGAATTACACGATGCATATTTGTTTAACCTTGAGATAGCACCAAAATGGGCTAAGTCTATTGTCCCTATTCTCACATATGGACCCAAGAATCCTAGGATAAGGATCAAAGAAGGAGAGATTACCAAGTCTCAGAGATATCAAATAATAGTAGGAAGTATATATAAACATGATAATCAAAAGATTCTTTCTTGTTGTGTAGATGAATCTGAACATGCGAATTGGTTGCAATTAGCACATGTAGGTGCATTAAAGCAACATCATTCGAAACATCATACCTTGCAGACTCTGCATAGACTAGGAGTATATTGGCCTTCTATGGAAGCGGATGTCTACAAGTTGTGTAGAGAATGCCCTGCTTCTTGTGAAAGACAACCAGTAGAACATGCTACGTTATATCATGTGTCTCTCACACTAGAATGGAGTGAGCCATTATTGACGTACTTGAGGACGAAAACATTCCCTCAAGGAATGACCTTAGCAAGACAACACAGTTTAGAGCAGGAAGCTCAAGATTATTCACTTATTGGCAATAACTTATACAAACGAGGACGAGATGGATACCTAAGACAATGTGTTCATGAAAGAGATTATTTGAGCGTACTAGAGATTGCACACCAAGGTGTTGCAGGAGGTCATTTTGGCCCCGATAGGATAATGAAAGCCATCCTATTTGCACGATTATGGTGGCCCACTCTTCACATGGATGCACATACCTATGTTAAGAGATGTGATGTGTGCCAGAGAACTCAATTTCCTATTCGCAGAGATGAAATGCCATTGAAACCCATGATGGGAGGACATGCATTTTCTAAGTGGGGTATAGACTTTGTAGGACCCATTAACCCCCTTGCAAAAGGTACACATGCTGAATACATCATAGTAGCCACGGATTATCTTACCAAATGGGTAGAGGCCAAGGCCACAAAAAAGAATGATGCACACACGACTACAAAATTCTTATTTGAAAATGTCTTTACAAGGTATGGATTGCCTATAGAGTTAGTGAGTGATCAAGGAACTCACTTTCTAAACCATGTCATTGAATATTTGTTACAGGATTTTATGGGATTCACAAGAAATCCACACCATATCATCCTCAGGCCAATGGTCAAGCGGAAAGTACTAACAAGATCCTTTGTAACGTACTGATGAAACTTGTGAACAACAAATGTTTAGATTTGGACAAACAGTTACACCACGTTGTTTTGGCATATCGAGTGGCCTACAAGACTGTACTCAACGCAACTCCATTTCATATGGTGTTTGGTCAGAATGCTGTGCTTCCTTTGGACTTCTTGATACCGACCCTTAAGGTTGCACAAGAACATCAGTGGACCGGCCATGAATTATCATCAAGAATAATGGACTCGGAACGATTAGGAGAAACCATGCTGAAAGCAACAACAGGTATCTATGCAGCAAAGAAGCGACAGAAAGCCTATTTCGATGCACATGTGAAAGATAAAGGCTTAAAAGAAGGAGATTTAGTCCTAGTATATACGCTGAAACAACATGCACAGAAACTAGAAAAGCGAGGTTATGGACCTATGATCATTAACAGACTCTCGACAAGTGGAGTAGTACAATTAGCCACCCTAGAAGGAGACATAATGCCTAATTACATTAGTGGTTGTAGAGTCAAGTTATATCAGGAACCTCTTACTGAGGATATGCTTAGAAGACTCACATTGGCAAAGAAGCCTAACGAGGAAGAATAGAGAATACGTGCAGAAGCTCAAGCAGAAGCTATATAACACATTAACCGCATGAAGCTAAGAAGACAAGGACTAGGGAGAGAACATTATAACCATCTGGAAACAACACCCAGATATCCCATGGCCATGTGTCAAGCAAAGTCAAGTAGTCATCCTAGCATAGTGGATAGGAGACCATTTATTACAGTCAGGCTAGAGCACAACAACCCTTGCCATGAGCTCAGGGCTTTAATTGATTCAAGTGCTGCGACTAGTGTGATTAGATGGTCCCACTATAAGGACTCAGGAATAGAAATGCGGCCAATTGAGGCATACCTCATAGGGCTAGGAGGCATGGAAACCCCTTGCATGGGTGAGGTGGACCTTCCTATCCTCATACACGATGTGACCATGACAGCGAAGCTACTAGTGTGCCATGATGATGACCTGATAGAACCCCTAATCCTTGGCCAAGATTGGCTATATGATCACTCAGTGGACCTAAATCTTAGACAATGCTCCTTGCAGATTGGAACCTTAAATCAACAGTGAGTGATACCGGTTGACTTCCCTAACAACATTCCACCTGAGGTATGTAACCCTAGACCATATGAAATGCATGCGACAGAGGACCGGAAGATCTTTGGCCAGATAAGTCATGATACGTCTAACCCAACCCTCGGGGGGTTTGGTGATGGACAGTTTTTATTCAGAAGAACGTCAAAAGATTTTCCCCTGGTCTTCCTGCAAACTAGAAGGGGTCACCACCCAACAGATGGGTCAGGTGGTTTATCAACGGTCAGGTGGACTGCATCAGCAGCCACATGGGCACAACACCCTGCAGTGCCCATCCATCCACACTTACTGCGGATTGGCCTAGATTTAAGGTACAAAACAAAGCACTTCCTAATGGGCAAGTTTCGCAAGTGTTGGACCTTCCTTCTTTTCCAAAGCAGAGTGTCCATCCAACCTTTCAACCTCATCCACCAAGGAGTCACCCAACAAATAAGGAACCCAAACCGACGACCCTACCAGACGACACAAAACAAGCAGCAGTATCCGTGTCACAGAACAGGTGGCACAAAACAAGTATGGGTGCCAAAAGGACAGAAAGCACCGATAGATTTCAACAGTGCAGACAATGACAAGATGAAGTTTCAACAGAATCATCGGCAATATTCAACATCTCCTCAACCTCCTCATACAAGTACGAACAGTCGACAGATTTGGATTGCCAAGCAGTACCTTACGAATCGACCCACATCCACGCAGATTTGGGTACCCAAACAGTGTATCATAGCTCAAGAGTCAAGCCATGTAATATATACCCCTCAGAAATCTTTTCACCCCTCAACACCACCACATCCAATATCACCTTTTGTCCCCCAGCAGAAACATACCACCCACTCAGCAACCCTTAGGAAATGGATACCGAAACGTATCCACCTGTCTCCTCAAAACCAATTGTATAACATTAACCCCATCCCGAATAACCAACTCCCTTGTAATAACTCATTCACAACTGAACTTTGTACAAATTCACGCACTATAACCCAACATCACTTGTAATAACATCTCATCAAGCAGTGTATGCACCATCAAAAACATGTAGGTGTCTAGAGACCTATACCAATTTTGCAAAAAAAAGCATTCCATAAACCACCTCACAACACTTGGCTACACGGTTACACATCGGTTATGGAAAGGGATTGCGGTCTCATGTTAATGGGATCATGATTAATTTCCATACTAATGTGCTAATCTTTTGTAGCAGATCTTCTCTACATTTGCATCCATCATCATGCAGACAAAAGGACCGTCTGAAGCTGGCCCCAGTGTACCTGTGGTAAATTTTGGTGCATTCTTGGCTGAGCCACATCCCACAGTACAACCACCTGAATTTCAAGGATTCCCCGGACCTATGCCAATTGATGATCCTCCCAGGGGATACACTGAAAAAGTTTATCGAAATTCCCACTGGTTTCAAGGTTTAGCAAGACCTTTGGCAAACGCAGATTTTATTTTTGATGCCATATTGACTTTTGATAGTAGTAAGTGGGGCAAGTATCAGTTCTTCTCCAAAGAATTTGAAGCACTTCAAAATACAGAAGACTTAAAGCATGTTTGGGTGAGAGCAGGTTTTATAGAATACTTCAGTGATCCACTGCCCAAACCGGATTTTTATAGATGCTACTACATGGTAACCACACTTACAGCCTCAGAGAACAAGGACCTGCCAGACACTTTTATTCTGCCATGTTTGGTAAATGACCCCCCATTCAAAAAGTTCTACCTCTCAAAGGATTTGATTTGAGCTGCAACTAAGATCCATGGAACTGACATGCCGACAGAGTGAGAAAGGCTAATTCTAGAGCAGATGAAGTGTGGGGACGTTATCAAATGGGAAGACATTTTGGCCATCACACTTGAGCTATCTAAGCCATTACATATATGTATGCAACACTTTGCATTCCCGGCTCAGGTTCGTTTTACTATGCCTCACAAGCATATGTGGTTTGGATTGTATTTAGCATGTATAGGGCCACAAACAGTTGATCTTGCAAGTTGGATCATTGATCAGTTGTACTTAGCGTAGCAGAGATGGGAAAGGAAAAAAGTCATCCATGGATGTTATGCTCTCACGAGAATTGTGTATATGTGCTTGACATATGACTTGCCTATAGAACGTGCAATGACAAGTGAAGAATTGAAAGCATTTAAAGGAACTACCAAGAAAACCAGAAAAGCTAGCAAGAGACGGGCAGGCAAGCGCATGCAAGGATCTATCCCATGCCTACAAGTTCCAGAGTCCCCATCACCTCCCTCTCCAGAACATTCACCTACGGAACCCGCTGTGCCTATACAACCCATTCGCATACGACTGTCATGAACTGTCATCACAGAAGGTACTACCAGTGCAGTTACTTCTCAGGCAACCTCAATTCAGGAACCCACCACCACAGCAGCAAAAATTCCCACCTCCATTGGTGTGGAAGCGTTTACTTTTCTGATACCCAATTTGAAAACAGAACCAATGAATACCACGTTTGATTTTGAAATGCCGGACGCTTTTTCAAATGAATTTCAATTTTCAGAAGGACGATTTTTCTCTCAGGAATATGAACGACCAAGTTACCCTACAACTCTCCCTGATCAACCGCAAGGGCACGTAGTCTCCAGCTTTGAAGATGAGAGAACAAAAACTGACCCTTAGGACGGAGACGATGAAAATCGCAAGAGAATGTATAGACTGATGAACAAGAACAACAAGCTAACACCCCGGGTGACACAAGCATGCACGAAGATGAAACATTTGAAGCGGCAGCCTAGACATTGGCAATCAAGAAGTTATACCACACCATGGAAGAAATTTGGGCGCGTAAAAAGTTATCCGAAGAAGAAAGCCAAGCGCTTGTTGAACAAGAACTTGCTACAGGAGGCTTCAAAGAAGCCTACATCCAAGGTTTCAGAGAACTAGTTAAATCACTAGGCAATAATGAAGCATTACGCTATTTGCAGAGAAAGCCACTACCACAGTTTGACCCACACTGCATTCGCTTGTTATCAAAACTAGGTCAATATATTCGCGTACCAACGGATGCCCAATCTTCGCAACAGGCCAGAGAAGCACAACTCATTCCGGAAGGTCCTTTGATAGAAGAAACAATCATCATCGACTCCCCACCTTGTACTTCTACTGTACATACCCCTAACATCGTCGAAGTACCCACCACACCAATCGCTCCTCTTTTATCACCCGTCCCTCCAGTCTCTCCTGTACACCCTGCCTCTCCCAGACCATCCACATCCTTTGATAGTGCAGTAGCAGAAGCCTTTATCACCTCTATTCCTCTCACCCTCTCCGCACCCACAGAACCCAACCTCCCTCCTCAAACTTCCACCCTTCTATCCAGTCCGTTTCTCCATCCATCCTTCCCTCCCTTCCCCACCCCTCCAAGACCCCTATTCCCATTTCCCCCTCCTTTGACCTTCTCCCCCGTTTCACCTCCCCAACCCACTATATTTCCTCTTTCCTCTCTCCACCAAGCAGTACAAGAGACCTCATCTGTAAATTATTCGACAACCTTTGTAAATCCTGTTTTCACACCCACTCACACACCCACTATCACTCCACTATTCACGGTCACTGCACTCGACACCACGTCCAGTGACATGGACATATCACCTCCCATTGCACCACCACTCACCTCATCCATTTCACCACCACATTTAGGCACATCACATTTTTCCACTGTCACCACTGCATCCATATTCCCATCCCTATTTCCCCTTCCCCTTGCATCAACACCCACACCCACAGCATCTTCACTCACCCTGCCATTAATATTATCACCCACAATCGACACTGCATTCCGTTAAATGTTTGCATGTATGACCCAAGTGAGATGAATTTGCATCTCTAGGCACCAGCTATCAGACGGTGCAGCGGACCACAAATGACTTACAGTCGCAGCTAAATTCTTTATCAATAGAGAATGCCTCCCTTAACACACGCTACTAAGAGCTGTTACCGTTAGTGTCCATGTGAAAGGCCAAATGGCCACCGGACACTTCTTTGTATATGTTCTTTAATAAAACATATAGTGGCCTGGTCAGTCACAGACTGCAAGTTCGACCGCATTTGTAAAACCTAAGAAGTCTGTCTTCGTGCTCCCTGTGTACTGCGTTTTCTGCGTATTCTGCAACATCTGTGCGTAGTACTGTGTGTGGCGACCAGAGCTCGGTTTTTGTACTTTGAGCATATCGTCGTGGAGCTCTCGAGAAGGAAGTCCAGTGTGGTGCACGCCATCGAATTACTTCACTGGTATCAGAGCATTTGGAGGCAAAAAGATTTGTACCTTTTTCTCCAAGGCTTTCGACTAAGGCGGCGACTAAGGCGGCGACCAAGGCATACCTTGTCATCCGAGTCACCGAAGTCACCGTTGGCGCCGTTGGCTGCGCGCGAGGGAGGACCTCAACGATCAAGGAATATAGAGGTTCCCGGTACTTCCCGGGAGGTCACCCATCCCAGTACTGTTCCCCCCAGAGCTCGCTTAACCGCGGCAATCTCTTGCCACTAAGCTACACTCTTGTGGTGTTTGAAGAAGGGGAAAGACTAAGGTTGGCATTACCTTGAACAAGTTTTGGTCCCTCAAAGCTTCTTTTTTGCTTTTAAAGCCTATTTCTGAAGCAAATTTTGGGGTGTTTTTGGAGCCATTTTGGAGTACTTTCGCACGTAGTTCTCTTCACACAGGTCCAAGAACATCAAGAAGAGTGTTCCTTGTACTTCTCAGACAATAAATATCAACCTTTGGGGCTGTATTTTCAGCCACACTCGTAAAACTACAGGTTTCTCGAGGGGCTTTCAGTTTTGGTGGGAGCAGTCGCTGCAAATTTATGCAGGTTTTTAAAGCCTAAAACATCAAAGTTGACAGACACTTGCAGGTGTTATTGGCTAGTTTTTTTGGGCTGTGTATTCAGCCTTTCAGTGTCATTTTACTGCATATATTGAGCACATACACACCATGTACGCTTCTGTGGATACCGCTTATGTACGTCCATGTGGGCATTGATATAGCGGTTACGTTCTTTGCATAAAGCCTTTTACGTTTGATAAAGAGGGTCGTGGTGAGGTTTTCTTAACTGGGAGACACCCAGATGTCGGGGTCTCTTCGGTGATGCAGGTGGAAGACTTACCCAGCCTCGCCATAGGAGATGTATGATAGTTGTTCATAGGTGCTCGATAAGCCTAGTTGGCTTCTATTGGGTAACTGATTATATGCAGTGGAGTCAGTGATTCACTATGCAGGTAGACATGTTAGTACTTGCAGTTTTATGATACTTTGACACTGGTCATATGCTAATTTTGCAGAGGATACTCTGGCAAAAGTTTTCCAGATTTCTGGTTTAGTCAACTATATAGTGGTCGATTTACTCCTTGATACACTTATTTGTTGGTGTTTGGACTCTTCTAGCTCCATTATCATTCTATTCAGTTCTCTACGATCATGGCATCAGAGGTCTCAGGCACATCCGGTGGATCAGGGTCTAGTGCTAGCGTTCCGAGGAGGAGCTATAACTTGCAGGGCAAAGACCATTTTGAGATCCGAAAATTTGATGGCACAAACTTTGCCCTATGGAAGAATCAGATTAAAGATGTGCTGATTCAAAGAAGGCAATGGAAGCCAGTAAATGGGATTTCAAAGAAGCCTGCTGACATGGATGAAGATGATTGGGATGAGTTAGATGAAATGGCCAGGTCTACCATTCGCTTGCACCTAGCAGATAATGTTTACTTTACAGTATTAGACTGTGAAAGTGCAGAGGAGCTTTGGAAGAAGTTATGCAATACATATGAAAAAGAGACGGCATCAAATAAAGTATATCTGATGAGAAAATTATACGACCTTCGTATGAAGGACACAGATAGTGTTGCTGCTCATCTAAATGAGTTTGATGCCATATTCTCCCAGTTACAGGCTCAGAAAATGGATATGGACAATGAAATGAAAGCAGTATTGCTGTTATGCACCCTGCCATCATCATGGGATACATTTTGCACAGCTATTAGCAATAGTGCACCAGGTGGTAAACTCGTCTATGATGACATATGTGGAGCACTCTTGAGTGAGGAGATTCGTAGAAAATCTATGGTTGGCACTCAGAGTGGAGATGCATATAATGTTCGTGATTCTTACCAAGGAAAGAATCAACAACGTGGCAGGAGCAAGAACAAGGAAAAGAATGGTCAACGGAATAAGAGCAGAAGTAAATCAAGGAAGAGGGATATTGAATGCCATTATTGTCATAAGAAAGGACACATGAAGAAAGACTGTTATGCATTAAAGAATGCTAAAGGTAAAGGACAGAATGTTGATGGGCATGTTAAACAGTTACCTGCACCATCTACTTCGACTATGAAGATTGAAGAAATTAATGCTATTTCTGATGATGCTGATGTGTTGACACTTGATAGTACTGTGCCATCTGAGGCACTTATGGCTGATTCTCTTTCCCACACCTGGCTGCTAGATTCTGGTGCTTCTTTCCATGTGACACCACATAGAGAATGGTTCTCTAATTATGCAGCAAAGTCTCTTGGTACCGTGAGACTTGGTGACTCTTACCAGTGTGATGTTGTGGGGATTGGAGATGTGGTTGTGCAGTTCATTGACGGTTCAAAATTTACTATGCATAATGTACGCCATGTACCTCAGTTATCACGCAGTTTGATGTCAGTTGGTCAACTTGATGACCTTGGTTACAAGGTGGTCTTCTATGCTCAGTCCTTTCGTATATCAAAGGGCAATATGGTTATTGCAAAAGGAAGGAAAGTTGGCTCACTTTACCCTTTATTTGTATCACAGAAAGAACACTTGTTAGCTGTTACTGAACAGCCTATGGCTTGTATTTGGCATGGTCGTTTGGGCCATATATCTCGTAGTGGAATGGAAAATCTTTCTCGTTCTGGCTACTTACCTGTGTTATCTTTCTCTGATTTTTCATTTTGTGAGCATTGTCAATATGGAAAGCAAACCAGAAATGTGCATAAAACGCACATTGACTCTTCAATTCAGCCTTTAGATCTTGTTCATACAGATGTGTGTGGTCCTATGCCCACTAGGTCCTTAGGTGGTTCTCTTTACTTTGTTACTTTCATAGATGATGCTACTAGAAAAGTCTGGGTATATCCTATCAAATCGAAGGATGATGTATTCCCTACTTTCAGAAAATGGCTTGCTTCAGTTGAGACTGAAAAAGGAACTAAGCTTAAGGCTTTACGTTCAGATAATGGGGGTGAGTATACCTCACATGAATTCAGCCTTTTCTGTCAGTGTAGAGGGATTCGTAGAGAGTTTACAGCTCCTTATACCCCAGTACAGAATGGTGTAGCTGAGAGGATGAATAGAACTATTCAAGATAGAGTAGTCTCTATGTTGCATCATGCAAACCTCTCACAAGGTTTTTGGGCAGAAGCAGTATTGACTGCAGTTCATGTGATTAACCTTTCACCTAGTACTGCCAAAGGTCTGAAAGTGGCACAAGAGTTATGGACAGGGAAACCACCATATTATGATCATCTTCGAGTTTTTGGGTGTGAAGCATATGTTCATATACCCAAGAATCTTAGACAGAAGTTGGACCATAAGTCAAAGAAATGCATTTTTCTTGGATATGGTCGAGAAGGACAATTTGGATATCGCTTATGGGATCCTGAAACACGGTCAGTGATCAGAAGTAGTGATGTCATTTTTAATGAGTCTAAGATGCATAAACAGCCGATTAAGGAGGTTGAAGTGAGAAGAGTGGTGTTTGAGGATACTAGTCCTCCGGTTAGCATGCATAAAAATGCTGCACATAGGGATGTTCAAGAGAATGTCCATTCAGATCAGTCTGCACATGTTCCTGTTCAGCAACCATTGAGACGTTCTGCACGTGTCTCATATCCACCTGATAGATATGTTCCAGGTTTAGATTTTGTTATGCTAACAGATGCCGGTGAGCCCTCTTGCTACAAAGAGGCTATGCAGACAGAGGATCATGTCAAGTGGGAGCGTGCCATGAAGAGTGAGTTGGATTCTATTCACAAGAATGGTACTTGGGACTTAGTACCTTTGCCAAAGGGAAGGAAAGCTTTACCATGTAAATGGGTATATAAGCTGAAATTCACATCAGATAGTGCTTCTCCAAAATATAAAGCACGACTTGTTGCAAAGGGTTTTAAGCAACAACATGGTGTTGATTTTGAGGAAATCTTCTCCCCAGTGGTCAAGATGACTACTTTGCGCATGTTGCTTGGATTCGTTGCAATGGAGGACTTAGAGCTAGTCCAAATGGATGTGAAAACAGCTTTCTTGCATGGAGATCTTACAGATGAGATCTATATGGAACAACCAGAGGGTTATGTAGTTCCTGGCAAGGAAAGTCTAGTTTGTAAGCTCAAGAAGAGCTTGTATGGAATTAAACAGTCTCCTAGACAATGGTACCAAAAGTTTGATGCTTTTATGAAGTCCCAAGGCTATTCTCGGAGCAATGAGGATCATTGTCTCTACACAAAGAGATGTTCTGATGGCAGCTTGATATGCTTGATACTTTACGTCGATGATATGTTGATTGCTGGGAAGTCCTCTTATGATTTGTCAATTCTCAAAAAGAAGTTGAGTCAGACATTTGATATGAAGGATTTGGGGGATGCCAAACATATTCTTGGCATGCGCATTACTCGTGATAGGAGTAAAAGATGCATATACTTGTCTCAAAGTGAGTACATATCCAAAGTACTTCATCGATTCAATATGCAGGGTGGAAAGGCATTGAGTACACCTTTACCCACATATGTGAAATTGAGCAAGGATGACTGCCCCAAATCAGATGAGGAAAAGGAATTCATGACCAAAATTCCCTATCAGTCTGCTGTTGGTAGTCTCATGTATGCTATGGTAGCTACGAGACCAGACATTGCATTTGCAGTGGGAGTTGTGAGCAGATATATGTCTAATCCTGGCAAGAAACATTGGGAAGCGGTCAAAATGATTTTGAGATATCTGAGTGGCACTAAGGACAAGTGTCTATGCTTAGGTAGAGGGAAAGCATCCATTATTGGTTACACAGATTCTGACTATGCTGGTTGTGTAGACAATCGTAAGTCTACATCAGGGTACATTTTTCATTTTGCTGGAGGTGCTATCTCTTGGAGATCTCGTCTTCAAGAATGTACAGCTGTTTCCACCACAGAAGCAGAGTATGTTGCAGCAAGTGAGGCATGTAAGGAAGCATTGTGGCTTTCTCGTCTTGCTTGTGATATGGGTTTGCCTCAGCATGTACCTCACTTGCTCAGTGATAGTCAGAGTGCCATTGCTTTGGCTAAGAATCCGGTCTATCATGCAAAGACCAAGCACATTGAGGTGAGGTATCACTTCATTAGAGATTGCTTAGCCACTGAGAGCATTATTCTTGAGAAGGTTCACACTCGAGATAATGCTGCAGATGCTTTGACTAAAGCTCTACCACAGGATAGCTTTCGACACTGTTGTCACTTGATGGGGGTTACTTGATTCTTGATCTTACACAGTCACTTGTATACTGTGTAACATGCCCATCAGGTGGGAGGTATAGTTTGTATACTTACACTCAGGTATTCTTTATCATTCTTTCTTTTTTCTCCCATAGTTACTCTGGCCATATTGGCCTTTAGTGGGAGATTGTTACCGTTAGTGTCCATGTGAAAGGCCAAATGGCCACTGGACACTTCTTTGTATATGTTCTTTAATAAAACATATAGTGGCCTGGTCAGTCACAGACTGCAAGTTCGACCGCATTTGTAAAACCTAAGAAGTCTGTCTTCGTGCTCCCTGTGTACTGCGTTTTCTGCGTATTCTGCAACATCTGTGCGTAGTACTGTGTGTGGCGACCAGAGCTCGGTTTTTGTACTTTGAGCATATCTTCGTGGAGCTCTCGAGAAGGAGAGTCCAGTGTGGTGCACGCCATCGAATTACTTCAAGAGCTACATCAGGCCTACCACAAACTTGAACTCAAAAGTGAACAGAAGACAAAAGAGGCCATTACAGATATTGACAATTTGTTAAGGGCTCAAACCATCTGCAATGCAATGCTCACTAGAAACATGGGACTACTCACACGCCACCTAGCAGCAGCTAAAGAAGAGAACCGACGCTTGCAGGAACCGAATAGAGAGAACCTTGAAGCTACTTTAGATCAACCGAATGAACCCTTGAGTCCTAGTACTTTCAAAGATGTCCCCTCCAAATCCATGAAGATACTATTGGAAGATCATGTCCAACGATTAAAGGAGTATGATAGTATGAATGAGGAATAGCAGAAGCTCAAAGAGGAACACAAAATATTATAGTTACGAGCACCTGTCCAGCAAGCACCACCAACTCCTATGACCACATCTCCTGAGATCATCGAGGAACTCAATGCTTTACGGGCCCAGGTATTGACTCTTCAAACACAAATAGCAGCATACGAAGCACCCCCTAGGCCAGATTCCCCACCAGAACTCCCAGTAGATGAAGAAACAGTAACTATCCCGATGGAGGACACTTTTGAAGAAGCCTACGAACCCCAACCCATCCTAGGCGGACGAGTCACGGCTGAAGGCCAGACTAGCTTTGAACTCCCTTCCCCCGCGTGGATGAAGACTGTAGAAGAGCTTGGCAAGACCCACTCAGCACGTGTGGAAGCTTAGTTGCACGCAATGGCTATGATCAAAGAGCGTATTTTACAATCCCCTTATTTTGCTCACTTGGCCCCTCGTAGGTATATATCTGGGCATGAGCTGCAATACAAACCATATTTTATGTTAATGGCAGAATATCAATTGGCCATAAAAAAAGAGACAAGCAAGAAACCCTCCCACGCAACTCATTTTGAGCCTGATGATTTATAACCAAACGCGTAGAGTGGAGAAATATATCAACCAACTTGGCGCCAGGATTTATTACAGGAATATCCCAAAATGATGAGCACATGGGCCAAGGCACGCACCACTCCATTTGAAGTATAACCCATGTTGGGGACCGATACCACGACGTCGCTCCTGGAAGGCTTTTGGAATCAAAGTACAAAACAACAAGCAGTGCCAGGACTGGCTCAATTACCCGTATTTCACTCCGCCCACTGGACCACCCACCATAGGATATATGATGGCAACGATTCACCACTGGCTCCCTCGCTTATGACAAATGGATGATGTAGCTGCGCATATGACTGTTAAAATATTTGACCTAATGCAGATAGTATTCAAAGTCTTTCGTCGCGTCAAGGCACCACATGTTAACACTCCGAGATTCGAGCATGGCAATCAAGATTTAGCTTATGATATGAGTACAACACCATCGCTCTGGGTGTGTTATGCCTGGCACTATCGCATCAAACATCTACCTGCATGCTACAAAATGACCTTCAAAGAAATGTTTACTACATGATTTTGGGAATACCATTCAGAGGTGTTCATAAGCAGGCCCACACACTTACTCCAATTATTTGCCTATGAACAAATGGTGTACTCCACACACTACAGACTCTCGCCACCAGAGGAACCTCAACCCATCGATTGGGAAAAACTCGAAGCAGATCTTGCAAGAGGTATACGCATTTCAGAGCACACCCTCACTCATGATCTACTACAAAACTATATTCGACAGACCCCACAACAAGGTTCTGTCAAGGACGATAGAAGCGAGAGGGAGGGGGGTGTTGGTAGTAGCCAGAGGCACAGATGACACGGAAGTATGTGAAGATAGAGCACAACGAAGTAGTGGGGAGCCAATTAGATCATTCTTTCAAACAAATATGTTCTATAAATACTTTTCAAAAACTCCCAATAGTGATTTTCATCACTCTTGTACCATATGTAACATAGAAAAACCCCTTTTGTAATTAATAGCTCCATTTTCTGCAAGCCGAGGAGTCCTCGAGCTTCAGGAGCTTAGTTAGAACGAGCCTACCAATTTTGGTTATTTTTAGACCTCGTTTACCCCTTCAAATAGCACCTAGAACCTATTTTTTAACTATGCCAGTCACTACATGTGAAACCGGTCAAAAGTAGTCTGGAATCTATAAAAAGAGCTAGAGAGCTCATTTTTGAGGTTAGCTTGTATGAGTAGAGAAGAGTTTAGGGCTATTTTGAGCTTGTAATTGAGATCTTGAGTAATAGAGTCTATTTTCCTACCTTCCATTGTTTCTTGCTTGTCTCCTACATGTGTGTGTGTGTATATGTGTGCATCTCTATGCTTCTCACCTTCACTCTCACTACATCTCGCATTCACGATCTTCATATCACTCCTATCTCTTCCGCGGATCGACATTAAGGAGGTGGAGCTTCTTAACGTGGTACTTACCATTGCACTAGAGCAACAATTTTCACCATGTCAAATACTTTGATAGTCATATGCACGACAACATCATCCACGCGGCGTAAGGGGGGGAGCCAGTGGCGAATCGTTGCCATCATGTATCCTACTATGGTTGGTCTGCGGGGTGGTGTGAAATAAGTATAATTAAGCCTATCTTGGCACTGCTTATTATTCTGCACTTTGATTGCGAAGGCCTTCCAGGAGCGGCGTCTTGGTATCGGTCCCCAACATGGGTTATACTTTAAATGCAGGTGTGCCTTGACCCATGTGCTCATCATTTTTGGATATTGCTATAGTAATTCTTGGACCAAGTTGGTTGAAAGATTTCTCCACTCTGCGTGTCCGGTGGCAAGTCATCAGGCTCAAACTGAGTTGCATGTGAGGGTTTCTTGGCATATATACCTGTGAGGGGCCAAGTGAGCGAAGTAAGGGGATTGTAAAATGCATTCCTCTATCATAGCCATGTCATATAATTGAGGCTCCACACATGCTGAGTGGGTCTGTCCAAGTTCTTCTATGGTCTTCATCCATGCGGGGGTAGGGAGTTCAAAGGTGGTCTGGCCTTCAGCCGTGACACGTCCACGTGGGATGGGTTGTGGTTTGTAGGCTTCTTCATACATTTCCTCCACTGGAATAGACATAGTTTCTTCCTCCGTTGGGAGTTTGGGTGGGGAATCAGGTCTAGGGGGTTCAAAAAAGGTAGTAATTTTTGCTTGAAGGGTAAGTACCTGAGCGCGTAAAGCATTTAGTTCCTCTATGATCTGTGAAGGTGTTGTCTCAGGAACTGGTGGTGCTTGCTATACAGGTGCTCGCAACTGTAGCATTTTATGGTCTTCCTTGAGCTTCTGATATGCCTCATTCATACTGTCATAATCTTCTAGTAGTCTAACATGATCTTCCAATAATATCTTCATAGATTCAGAGGGGACGGCTTTAAAATGGCTGGGACTCAGAGGTTCGTCCGATTGATCTAAAGCCGATTCAAGGTCTTCTCTGTTTTGTTCCTGCAAGCATTGATTCTCTTCTTTGGCTGTTGCTAGGTGGAGTCTGAATAGTCCCATGTTTCGAGTGAGAGTTGCATTTCGAATGGTTTCAGCCCTTAACAAATTGTCGATATCCATAATGGCTTCCTTTGTCTTCTGTTCACTTTCTAGTTCAAGTGTATGGTAGGCTTGGCATAGCTCTTGGTAGCATGTGTTAAAGGAGGCATTCTCGATTGATAATGAGTTTAGTTGCACCTGTAAATCTGTGGTTGTTTATTGTAGCGTCAGGTAGCTGATGTCTAGAGATGCGAATTCATCTCTACCTTGTGTCATGCACGAAAACATTTTTGACGGAATGGAGTGTCAATCGTGTGTGATAATATTAATGGTGGAGTGAGTGAGGATGCTGTGGGTGTGGGTGTTGATGCAAGAAGGGGAAATAGGGATGGGAAAGTGGATGCAATGGTGACTCTGGAGAAATGTGCCGTGCCTAAATGTGGTGGTGAAATGGATGAGGTGAGTGGTGGTGCGGTGGGTGGTGATATGTCCATGTCACTAGACGTTGTGTCGAGTGCAGTGAGTGTGAAGAGTGGAGTGATAGCCGGTGCGTGAGTGGGCATGAATACCGGATTGACAAAAGTTGCCAAATAATTTACAGATTGGGTTTCTTGTATTGCTTGGTGGAGAGGGGAGGAGAGGGGGAATCGAGTGGGGCAGGGAGGTGAGACGGGTGAGAAGGTCATGGGAGGGGGAAATGGGAATAGGGGTCTCGGAGGAGTGGGGAAATAAGGAAAGGGTGGAGTGAGAAATGGGTTGGATGGAAGGGTGGAAGTCCTAGGAGGAAGGCTAGGTTCTGTGGGTGCGGAAAGGGTTAGAGGAATTGAGGCAACAAAGGCTTTTGCTATCGCACTATCGAAGGACGTGGATGGTCTTGGAGAGGTAGGGTGTACAGGAGAGACTAGAGGGGTGGGAGGTGAAAGAGGAGAAATCGGTGTGGTGGGTACTTCGACGATGTTAGGGGTATTTACAGTAGAAGTGCGAGGCGGGGAGTCAATGATGATCGTTTCTTCTACAAAAGAATCTTTCGGAATGAGGCGTGCTTCCCTGGCTTGTTGTGAAGACTGGGCATCCATTGGTACATGAATATATTGATCGGGATTTGATAGTAAGCGAATTCGGCGTGGGTCAAACTGCGGTAGTGGCTTTCTTTGTAGATATCGTAATGCTTCATTAGTGCCTACATATTTAAACAATTCTCTGAAACCTTGAATGTAAGCTTCTTTGAAGCCTCCTGTAGCGAGTTCCTGTTCTAAAATTGCTTGACTTTCTTCTTCGGAGAGCTGTCTGCGTGCCCAAATTTCTTGCATAGTGTGGTATAATTTCTTGATTGCCAATGTGTAAGTAGCTGCCTCAAACATATCATCTTCATGTGTGCTTGTGTCACCCTGAGTGTTAGTGTTGTTCCTATTCACGAGTCTGCACATTCTCTTGAGAATCATGGCTACCCTGGCTAGCTTCATCATCTCTATCTTCATCATCAATTTCTATCCTCTCTTCTTCAGAGCTAGAGACTACTTGCTCTTGTGGTTGATCAGGGGGTCTGGTAGGGTAACTGGGATGTTCATACTCTTGAGAGGAAAATTGTCCTTCTGAAAATTGAAATTCACGTGAGAAAGCATCATGCATTTCAAAATCAAAAGTGGTATTCATTGGTTCTACCTCCAAGTTGGGTATAGGAAAAGTAAATGCTTCCGCACCGATGGAGGTGGGAATTTCTACTATTGTAGTGGTGGGTTCCTGCACTGTGGTTGCTTGAGAGGTAACAACGCTAGTAGTACTTTTGTGATAACCGATCGTGACAGGCATATGCGTATGGGTTGTCTAGGTGCAGGGGTTTCTGTAGGTGACTGTTCTGGAGATGGTTGAGGTGACGGGGACTTTGGAACTTGCAAACATGGGATAGATCCATGCATGCACTTGCCTGCCCATCCCTTGCTAGCTTTTCTGGCTTTCTTGGCGGTTCCTTTGAATGCCTTCAATTCTTCACTCATCATTGCACATTCTATAGGCAAGTCATATGCCAAACACATATAAACAATTTGCTCATCATTGCACATTCTATAGGCAAGTCATATGCCAAACATGGGATAGATCCATGCATGCACTTGCCTGCCCATCCCTTGCTAGCTTCTCAGGCTTTCTTGGCGGTTCCTTTGAATGCCTTCAATTCTTCACTCATCATCCATGGATGAATTTTTTCCTTTCCCATCTCTGCTGAGCTAAATACGATTGATCAATGATCCAACTTGCAAGATTGATTGTTTGGCGCCCAATACATGCTAACGATAATCCAAACCAAATATGCATGTGAGGCATGGTGAAATGATCTTGAGCTAGGAATGCAAAATGTTGCATACATATACGTAACGGCTTAGATAATTCAGGTGTAATGGACAAACTGTCTTCCCATTTCACGACATCACCACGCTTCATCGGCTCGGGAATGAGCTTTTCGCGCTTTGTTGGCATGTGAGTTCCGTGGATCTTAATTGCTGCCCAAATGAGGTCTTTTGAAAGATAGAACTTCTTGAATGGGGGGTCATTTACCAAAGATGGTAGAATGAAAGTACCTGGCAAGTCCTTGTTCTCAAAGACTGTAAGTGTGGTCACTAGGTAGTAGCATCTATAAAAATATGGTTTGGGTAATGGGTCACTGAAGTATTCCATGAAACCTGATCTAGCACAAACGTGCTTTAACTCTTCTGTATTTTGGAGAGCTTCAAATTCTCTGGAGAAAAATTGATACTTGCCCCACTTAACAGTGTCAAAGGTCAGTGTGGCATCAAAAATGAAATCTGTGTCCACCAAAGGTCCTGCTAAACCTTGAAACCAATGGGAATTTCAGTGAACTCTTTCGGTGTATACCCTAGGAGGATCATCAATCGGCATTGGTCCTGGGAATCCTTGAAATTTAGGTGCTTGAGATGTAGGATGTGGCTCAGCCAGTAATTTTCCAAAATTGACCATAGGTATGCTGGGGCCAGCTTCAAATGGTCCTTCTATCTGCATGATGATGGATGCAAATGTGGAGAAGATCTGCTACAAAAGACTAGCACATTAGTGTTATTGAAGAGTTATGGCTACTCAAAGTAGTGGAAGAGTTATGGAGAAGAGCTCTCAAACTCATCATGAGAGTTTTTGGTCACTTGGCTATAAGAGAGGCAAGGGAGGACACTCAAGGATAGAGGAAGAAGGCGTGAAAGTCCCCTTGTAGCTAGTTCATTTGTCCAGCCGTATACCAATTTCTGGGTAGTCTACTTGTGAGACTCATATCTCTCAACATATGTATCCAATTTTAGACTTTAAGCATTCATTGGAAAGCTTATCTCAAGTACTTACTTTATCTAGAATAGTTTTATCAAATGCTTTATGCTATATGAGGTATTCAATTTCTAGTGAAGTCTAGTTTTCAACTTAACTGAGTGGATAGGTAGCCTATCTTGAGGCAAAGTGTTGCCAACCCAAAACTACTCCAAATTGAGTGTTTGATAGCTCAGTTGAAAGCTCTAAGTGTCTAGTTTGGGTGACCATAGTATCAAGTTCATTGAGTGTTTCAGCGGGTACGTTTGTTTGAAGGTTCAGCTATTGGCAAAAGTCATGATCCTGAGAAGGTCTTCTACACTTTCCACTGCGAATAGGAGAGGAATTCTCCAACAATTGGTATCAAAGCATTGAAGTTTGAAGAGGCAAAGTGTTGGAACTGAAGTGAAGAAACGAGAAGCTACAAATCAAGGGGGAGCTTCATAAAGTCAAGGAAGGGCGTCACAACATATTTGAGGTAAACTTCACTCTTAAAAGTTTTCAATGGCTGATTTAGGACAACAAGTTGAGAAGTTAGACAAAGATAATTTTCAGTCTTAGAGGTATAGAATGAAAAATTACCTTAAAGGTAAAGGTTTATAGAGTCTATTTACTAGAGATGATCCACAATCGGTGGACCTTCAAGATCCCAACATTACTTCAGCACAAAGGAGACAATTTGCTGATTGGGAAGAGAGGAATCAAAGGGTTATGTTCCTCATTTCACAAGTTATTTCTAACACTATGATTGGTCATGTGCAAAGCTTAGAAATAGCCAAGGAGATTTGGGAAGCATTGAAGAAGGTGTATGCTACCTCAATAAGGTCTCGGAGGATGCAACTGAAGAACGAGCTCAACAACATGAAGAAAAGCTCAAGCCAAAGCATTAGTGAGTATACATTGAGGATCAAGGAGCTTTGAGATCAGCTAGCATCATGCAACATAGAAGAGGAAGACATCATCCAAACAGCCCTAAATGGCTTGATGAGTGAAGAAAAGCGGAAGCCCCTCATCACAAACATTCTTTATAGAGACCCTCTACCAACATTCGATGAGATTATATCAAATCTTGTGGCTGAAGAGGTTGCTCAACAAGGAGAAGGCAACAAAGGTAAGGACAACCATAGTCAAATGTTATATGCAAGACGAAGTAGAGGAAGGAACTCAAGAGGAGGCTCGAGAGGAAGAGGAAGTGCAACAAGGAGATTGCCACTGTACCAACTTGACATAAAATATGCTTTTCTCAATGGTGAACTTCAAGAAGAGGTATACATGAGTCAACCGATTGGATTTGAAGATAGAAAGCATCCAGATTTTGTTTGTAGATTGAAGAAAGCTTTGTATGGGCTGAAGCAAGCACCACGTGCTTGGAATCAAAGATTGGTCGAGTACCTCACAAGGTGTGGGTATAGTTCAAGTTGTGGAGATCCCTCTCTCTACATGAAGAAAGAAGAAGGCAAGCAGAATATATACATTAATGATCTCATCATAACAGGAAGTAATGTTGTAGGAATACAAGAGATAAAAAGAAAACTCGGTAAGGAGTTTAAAATTTTAGATCTTGGTGAGCTGAAATACTTTTTAGGCATTGAGATAATCTATGGGAAAGATGGCATCTACTTGATGCAAAGAAAGTACCTGTTGGATGTTCTTTTCAGATTTGGAATGAGTGAATGCAAATCACTCACTCAACCTATGGACACAAATGTGAAGCTATGTTCAAATGATGGAGAGAAGTTACATGATGTAACTACATACAGCAGTATTATAGGTTCATTGATCTATGCTATGATCATAAGACCAGATTTGTGTTATATTATTGGAGTTCTTTCTCAATTTATGCAAGCTCCAACAAGTGAACATTTAAATTCAACCAAACGAGTGCTAAGGTATGTGAAGCACACATTCAATCATGCCTTGTTTTATAGATATGATGAAGAATTGCAGGTAAAGGGCTTCAGTGATGCTGACTGGGTTGGTTCGAAGGAAGATAGAAGATCCACTTCACGTTATGTGTTCATGATAGGTAGCAAACCTATCACATGGATCTCGAAGAAGCAACCTACTGTTGCACTATCATCTACAGAAGCTAAATATAAAGGATTAGCCTTTGCAACTTGTGAAGCTATGTGGATTAAGAAGCTCTTGGTTGATCTTGATGTGCAGGTGGAGACCATTCCAATTTATGGTGACAACATGTCAAGCATTCACTTGACAAACAATCCAATGTTTCATGCATGAAGTAAGCACATAGAAGTGCATTATCATTATGTTCAAGAAATTTTTTGAGCAAGGATGTGGATATAACGTTCATTGGAACGAATGACCAGGTTGCAGACATGTTTACAAAGTCCTTAGATGCTTCTAAGCTAAAGAGGTTCAAGGATGAAATCAACTTGCAGGATATGGTTGAAGGTGCAAGCTCACATGTGAGCTTGAGGGGGAGTGTTAAAAATAAAGAAATAAGGTCGTAAATATTTTTGCAGAAAGGATTTTCTTCAAATCGAAGGAAAATACAAAAATGAAAAATAGAAGCATTTACTTCAGAAATTAGTGGAGATCAAAAGAGAATCAATCAAAAGAGAATAAAATCCAAATAAGCTAAACTGGAAGAGGACTGGCTACTCAAAGTAGTGGAAGAGTTATAGAGAAGAGCTCTCAAACTCATCATGAGAGTTTTTGGTCAGTTGGCTATAAAAGAGGCAAGGGAGGACACTCAAGGATAGAGGAAGAAGGTGTGGAAGTCCCCTTGTAGCTAGTTCATTTGGTTTGTCATTTCATTATCTTCACTCTCATAGAGTATGTCTAACCGCATACCAATTTCTGGGTAGTCTACTTGTGAGAGTGAGTGGACAGGTAACCTATTTTGAGGCAAAGGGTTGCCAAACTACTCCAAATTGAGTGTTTGATAGCTCATTTGAAAGCTCTAAGTGTCTAGTTTGAGTGACCAAAGTTTCAAGTTCATTGCATTTTTCAGTTGGTACCAATTTTCATTTGAAGGTTCAATTGTTGGCAAAATTCTTGATCCTGAGAAGGTCTTCTACACTTTTCGCTGCAAATAGGAGAGGAATTCTCCAACAATTAGTATGGAAATTAATCATGATCCCATTAAAGTGAGACGACAATCCCTTTCCATAACCGATGTATAACCCATGTAGCCAAGTGTTGTGAGATGGTTTATGCAATGATTTTTTTTGCAAAACTAATGCAAGTCTCTAGACACCTACACGCTTTCGATAGTGCATACATTGCTTGATGAGATGTTATTACAAGTGATGTTGGGTTAGTGTAGATGAGTATATACAAAGTTTAGTTGTGATAGAATTATTACAAGGGATTTGGTTATTCGAGATGGAATTAATGTTATACAATTGGTCATGTGAAGACGTCTGCATACATTTCGGTATCCATTTCCTAAGGGTGGTTGAGGGGGTGGTATGTTTTTGCTGAGGGACAAAAGGTGATAGTGGATGTTGTGGTGTTGATAAGTGAAGAGATTTCTGAGGGGTATATGTTACATGGCTTGAGTGTTGAGCTATAATACATTGTTTAGGTACCCAAATCTATGTGGGTGTGGGTCAATTCGTCAGGTACATCTTGGCGATCCAAATCTGTTGATTGTTTGTACTTGTAGAAGAAGGTCGAGGAGATGTTAGATGCTGACTCTGCTTCTCCCTTAACTTCTTCTTGTCATTGTCTGCATTGTTGAAATCTCTCCGTGCTTTTTGTCCTTTTGGCACACATACTTGTCTCGTGTTATATGCTTCTTGTAGAAGAAGGTCAAGCAGATGTTAGATGCTGACTCTACTTCTACCTTAACTTCTTCTTGTCATTATCTGCATTGTTGAAATCTATCGGTGCTTTTTGTCCTTTTGGCAACTTGTTTTGTGATGTTGATACTGCTGCTTTCTTTGCGTCGTCTGGTAGGGTCATCAATTTGGGTTCCTCAATCGTGGGTGACTCCTTTGTGGTTGGGGTTGAGAGGTCGGTTGACACTCTGCTTTGGAAAAGAAGGGAGGTCCAACACTTGCAAAACTTGCGCATTAGGAAGTGCAGCATTTTGTACCATTAATCTAGGCCAGTCCACAATAAGTGTGGAAGGATGAGCACCGCAGGGTATAGTGCCCATTTGGCCGCTGATGTAGTCCACCTAACCGTTGATGTAACCCACCTGATCGTTGTTGGAAGATCGGGGGAAAATCTATTGACATACTTTTGTCTGGCAACTATCCATCACCAAGCTCTCATGGGTTGACTTTGGAAGGAGCGTGCTTAGCGGAGGTTTTGGCAAAAAATCTTTCAGTCCTCCTTCGCATGCAGTTCATGTGGTCTAGGGTTACATACCTCAGGCGAAGTGTTGTTAGGGAAGTTAAGCAGTATCACTCATTGCTAATCTAAGGTTCCAATCAGGATGAAGCCTTGCCTAATATTTAGGTCCACTGAGTGATCGTATAGCCAATCTTGGCCAAGGATTATGGGTTCTATCAGGTCGTCGTCATGGCACACTAGTAGTAGCTTTGCTGTCATGGTCACATCGTGTATGAGGATAGGAAGGTCCACTTCACCCATGCAAGGGGTTTTCATGCCTCCTAGCCGTATGAGGTATGCCTCAATTGGCCGCATTTCTATTCCTGAGTCCTTATAGTGGGACCATCTAATTTCACAAGTCGCAACACCTGAATCAATTAAAACCCTAAGCTCATGGTAAGGGTTGCCGTGCTCTAGCCTGACTATAATGAATGGTCTCCTATCCACTATGCTAGGATGAGTAATTGACTTTGATTGACACATGGCCATGGGGTATCTAGGTCTTGTTTCCAGATGGTTATAATGTTCTCTCCCTAGTCATTGTCTTCTTAACTTCATGCGCTTAATGCGTTCTATAGCTTCTATCTGAGCTTCCACACATATTTTTTTTTTCTTCCTCCTTCCACTTCTTTGCCAACGTGAGTTGTCTAAGCATATCCTCAGTAAGAGGTCCCTGATAAAGCTTGAATCTACAACCACTAATGTAATTAGGCATTATGTCTCCTTCTAGGGTGACTAATTGTACTGCTCCACTTGTCGAGAGTCTGTTAATGATCATAGGTCCATAACCTCGCTTTTCTAATTTCCGTGCATGCTATTTTTGCATATACACTAGGACTAAATCTCGTTCTTTTAAGCCATTGTTTTTCACATGTGCATCGAAATAGGCTTTCTGTCGCTTCTTTGCCGCATATATACCTGTTGTTGCTTTCAGCTTGGTTTCTCCTTATCATTCCAAGTCCATTATTCTTGATGATAATTCATGGCCGGTCCACTGATGTTCTTGTGCAAACTTAAGGGTGGGTATCGAGAAGTCCAAAGGAAGCACACCATTCTGACCAAAAACCATCTGAAAGAGAGTTGCATTGAGTATGGTCTTGTAGACCACTCGATATGCCCAAACAACATGGTGTAACTGTTTGTCCCAATCTGAACATTTGTTGTTCACGAGTTTTGTCAGTACGTTACAAAGGATCTTGTTGGTGCTTTCGGCTTGACCATTAGCCTGAGGATGATATGGTGCGGATTTCTTGTGAATCACCATAAAAGCCTGTAACAAATATTCAATGACTTGGTTTAGAAAGTGAGTTCCTCTGTCACTCACTAACTCTATAGGCAATCCATATCTTGTAAAGAAATTTTCAAATAAGAATTTTGCAGTCGTGTGTGCATCATTCTTTTTTGTGGCCTTGGCCTCTACCCATTTGGTAAGATAATCTGTCGCGACAATAATGTATTCAGCATGAGTACCTTCTGCAGGGGGGTTAATGGGTCCTACAAATTCTATACCCCACTTAGAAAATGCACATCCTCCCATCATGGGTTTCAATGGCATTTCATCTTTGCGAGTAGGAAACTGAGTTCTTTGGCACACATCACATCTCTTAACATAGGTATGTGCATCCATGTGAAGAGTGGGCCACCATAAGGGCCAAAATGACTGTGTTGTCGTGCTAAGGTCATTCCTTGAGGGAATGTTTTCGTCCTCAAGTATGTCACTAATGGTTCACTCCATTCTGGAGTAAGAGACATATGGTACAAAGTAGCATGTTCTACTGGTGGTCTTTCACAACAAACCGGGCATTCTCTACACAACTTGTAGACATCTGCTTCCATAGAAGGCCAATATACTCCTAGTCTATGCAGAGTTTGCAAGGTATGAAGTTTTGAATGATGTTGCTTTAATGCACCTACATGTGCTAATTGCAACCAATTTGCATGTTCTGATTCATCTATACAACAAGCAAGATTCTTTTGATTATCCTGTTTATATATACTTCCTGCCATTATTTGATATCTTTGTGACTTGATGATTACTCCTTCTTAGATACTTATCCTAGGATTCTTGAGTCCGTATGTGAGAATAGCGACAATAGGTTTAGCCCATTCTGGTACTATCTCAAGGTTAAACAAATATGCATCGAGTAATTCATCCGCTATTCCTTGAGGAGCTTCTCCTATGGTTAATCTTGAGAGGTGGTCAGCTCTAAGATGGTTTTTTCCTTTTCTAACTATGACTTCAAAGTCCTACTCCATGAGTAATAGAAACCATCATAGCAGTCATTCTGTATTACAAGGCTTATTGACTAAGTGCAATAATGTTTGGTGATCCATGATGAATTTGAACTTATTTGCCAACAAATAATGCCAGGCCCTCAATTTCTTTACTGCATAGATCATTCCTAATCCCTCTCGTTCTGTAGTGGTGTAATTTCTTTTTGCTATGTTCAATCGTCTGCTTGTGTAAGTTATAGGGAGATCTACATTACCTTCATTCGTGGGTTGTGCCAACACACATCCTATGGCATAGTTGGATGCATCCACATGTACATGGAATGGCTTGCTCCAATCTGAGGTTGTTAATATTGATGCTGAGCACAAATGTTGTTTAAGTTCATTGAATGAATTTTCACACTCATCCGTCCATTCAAACTTGGTCAAAAGAGAGTACACAAGGTTGGCTATGATTGCATACAGGTGTATGAATTGTCTATAATAACCACAATCATCGACATAGACTTCCAAATTCCTGCGTAAGAATTCCTTAAAAACATAACACATAAGTCGTTGGAAAGTGGGGGGTGCATTTGTTAGCCCAAATGGCATCACACAAAATGCAAATATGCCCCATTCTGTGGCAAAAGCCATCTTGTGTTGATCTTTTGGAGCAATGGCTACTTGATTATAGCCTAAGAAACCATCAAGAAAGCTATAAACGTCCTTTCTTGCAACTCTTTCCAATAAATGTTCCATGACAGGAAGAGGATAACTCTCTCTAATAGTGGCGGCATTAACTTTTTTAAGGTTAATACACACACAATTTTCCATTCTTCTTGGGCACAACCACAATGGGGGATACCCATTCAGTATGCTCAATTTTGTAAATGAATCCTGCTTCTATCAAACGATCTATTTCTTCTTTAATCTTAGCAGCGTAGTTATCATTGTATGTGTATGGTTTCTGCTTCGTAGGCTTTGCATCTGGAGTCATAGGTATTCTATGGGAGCATATATCCGGGTCTACTCCTTTCAAATCTTTGTAACTCCAAGCGAACACATCTCTATATTCACATAGTAGGGCAATTAACTCTTCTTTTTCTTCATTCGTCAAATCATGCCCAATGTATGTACATTTTTCTTCTTCTCCTTCTATGGTGACTATGATTTTTTTGGTTTTCTCTCGGTTATCATATACTTCTCCATCATCAGCTTTTCTTTTAGGCAGAGATAGGCCTTCTAGTAAGCCTAATGGTTTTTCTATATGTCCATCAGCCATTTGTAGCTTCATCCTGGTGGGTCTTAATGCTGGCTTACCCCAACGTTTCCATAAAGCAGTAGTAGCGATGGCTACTCCAGCTCCTGAATCTAAGATGGCTTTGGTGGTGTAGCCCTGATGGGTCATTGGAAGATAAGTGTTACCTTCCTCTCCCTCGTTTACATCTCCGATTCTTTCTATGGGTATCTCTGGTACCTTCTTGTGTGATCCTATCTGGGAGGGAGTAGTAGCAAGCTCAGGGAATTGATTTGCTACATGCTTCCGCAATTCCAGTTTAATCTTTAACAATTCCTCTAGAGTGAGATGGCACTATACTTTGGTGTTCTTTATGACCTTTGTGTACTAGGGATTACTAATTCTTCATTCCTTACTAATATCATGGGTGCTCTCATGCTAATGGACTTGGCTTCCCAAGGTCCTGTGAACTGAGGTAATTCTTGCAAAGAATTGGATTCAAAATCTGTGTGTTCACTCATTTGTTCTTCTTCTACATCATCGTAGATAGAGGGGATGTCTTGGGGAAATTGCTCTTGCAAGTCATCTATTTCTTGAATAGGAGGATAGGTTTCTTGTTTCTTTCTCCACTTCTCTTCTTGGATTTCTCTTAGAAATTCATGTGAATACTTATGTATGGAAGACATGTTGTCTTCAACCTTTCTATTTGGTACTTGAGATAGGGATGGTGCATTCTTTTCTTGGGTCTCAAAGTCATTCGGGTTCCTATACAGATTATTTTTCTCGTTGCTATTGACCAAGTATTCTAACCTCTCCTGTAGTCCTTGAAAGTGTAATTTGGGTTTTGCCATGTTATTCCAATTAAGATTACGAGAGGCTTCAAACATAGTTTGTGTTTTCTACCATCTTCATGCAAAGTTTAGTTCTTTCCATTTCTAGATTTGCTCTTGGATAGTTCTTACTCATTTCAACTATCCGGGGTCCTTCCTTTAATCTATCCTGATATGCACGAAACATCATGTCTAAATTTTCCAGTATGGGTTCTGCTAGAACAGATCCTGATCTCTGAGCTAGGTTCTCCTGATTAGATTCTTGAGAAGTCAATTCTAGGATTTTGGCCATGGATTCCTTTAGACTTCCTTCCAATTCAGTTATCTTTTTACTCCATTTCCTCTTAATTCTTTCTCTCGAATCCTTCCAAGATTTTGTCTTTTTATTACTAGACTCTCCAACTTCACTTGTTTGGGCTATTTTCTTAGGATTAAGTTGTTTATTTTGTAGGAGTGCCTGGGCTCTTGTTATAGCTTGGATAGGCACGTATGCAGGGTTGGATCCATCTACGTTGTGTACAATACCTATCATGTTGATCGATGTTACTTTTGAAGCATTAGCAGGGTTCTTGGGACAATCTTTGATGACATGCTCTTTACCACACAGGGCACAAAAGCCTTGTATGTTATAGTATTGTGACTGCCTTGCTATCTGAGGATGTGGAAAATCCTTTATGAAATGATCTCCTTGACAGTCCTCTAGGGCCCTGTGGTCTTTGCTCTCTCAATTAGGGCCGTGGATTAGGGTTGGTATACATCATATTCACATAATCGGGCTCCCAACTGGGTTCCAATGGTGGGCTATTATATTGATATGTTTCCACATATTCTGGTGACTCCCTCTAATATGCGGGGTGGACTATCTACATGAGTAGAGTTGAAACTATTAGAATTAGGGTCACTTTCTGTGATCAGGGGTGAAGAAGGCACTAAACCCCTATTGAGTTCTCTTCTGAAGCAGCATAATATTATTTGATTGGGATGACATTAGCTAGTGGGGGTGGCTGCTGAGCTAAAACAGGTTGTGGTGTCTGTTGAGCCTGATAAAGATAGTTTTGAGGAGGCCTATAGTAATGAGGCTGAGCATTATATTGACCTTGATGCCTGCTTGGTTGAGGGTATGCTTGCAGGTAGTTCTGTCGTACTACTTGTTTGTTGTATGGGTAGTCATGAGCTGTGTGGTTTGTGTATCGTCTCTTAATTGTACAATACTGGCCATTAGGGTTGGCTTGTGGTTGTGTTGCATTGGGACACACCTTTGCCATATGATCACCACCACAGGTGTAACAACACTTGTTTGTTGTCAATCTAGGCATCTGTTTACCAGAAACTCCTAGCCTCTGGGCCACTTTTTCTGCTAGGTCCTCTATCGAGCTAGAAAGTTTTGAGGATGCTAGAGATGAAAAATCTGAGTCTTTATAGACCTTTGAGAGTTCCAACTCATCTCCAAGGTTGTCCTCAAGTTCTATACAAATTCTTACACATTTCTCTAATGTTCTGGGTGCCTTCAAGTATACGTAGGAGCGTAGTTTAGAGCTCAAGAGGCCATCTAAAAACAATGACACTTGCTTGGCCTGTGAAGGTAACTCTTGCATCGGACATCTCTCAACATATTGTCTAAACCTACATCCTGCAAGTCTGACTGTTTCCTAAAGGGTTTGTTTGAAGCTATGAATCAACGAACAAATATCATGCCTAATTCCACTTTTAGAGAATTCCGTCATGAATGACTCTAACAAGTGATGGATATCCCTAAATTGCCTCTGTTGCAATGGTTGGAACCAAGTTAAAGCCATGTTCTTTAAGGTTAGCCCAAATGCATTGTATTGCGTGAACATCTCTTCTACTTGCTCTGCTTGGAGCATTTGCTTAAATTTCGCAACATGGTCATAGGGATCTCCTGTCCCATCAAAGTAGTTTTTCATTGACTTTACTAATTGAGTGGGTCTTAATATCCTGGGGTGTTCACATGGTCTAGGTAGAGGAAAATCATCTCTACCACTTGGTATTCTAGGTTCCCTTTGTCTTTCCAATCTATTGGTGTCCATGGTTGGTCTATTTCTCGCTATGGGATGAGTGAAACTTACTTCTGGTCTCTCTTTGGTCTTCTCTCTTTGAGTGCCATGGGCTCAGGTTTACATTTGTTCGAGATGGGGGGAAAGACTAACTCACCTCTCCATGTGTAGGTATTTCTTGCATGGTCTGGTACTACAAATATTGGTTCTGAAGTATCATCCATGTATACAACTTTTCCAGGAGTATTTGGGTCCTTCAATTCATAAATCATGATGGAGCCTACCTCACTAGGTTGTTCCATTCTGTACCTCCAAAATGCTTCGTCAGTTTCCTTATTCAGAAACAATTCTATGCTTCTATTATCTTGAGGGATCCAGTCGGGGATTAATTCTCTTGTCAGTACAGATTTCCCTCTAGGTGTCGTGGGTTCTTCTCCTAATGGTTCTTTTCCTTGGGTTCTCACATCCGTATCTAGCTGAACTACACCAAACTCATTGGTATGATTTAGCTGAGTACTTCTGATGTACATGGTTCCAACTAATCTTCACAAACCATCCTCATAGATGCGAGCACCTAAATGGTTGGTTCATACATATTCTAATTGAGCTCTATAGGGTCCTTTGGGTCTTTCCAAGTATGCTATGTTTAACCCTCCTTCTAGTATTTTTGTGCTAAAAGCCATTTTTCGATTCACTGGTATCTGAGCCCAACTCCTAAGGATAGCTATTCAATTGTTGAGCCTACGAACGTGCAGTAGTTCCTACACTTGCTTCTGATGATCTAAAGCTTCGTCGGTCTAACTTACCTATATGCTTGCTTGATCTAAGGTTCATGAATTTACTTCCTGAATCACTCAATACACACTCTGATCATCAAGGCTTCTTTGCTCTTAATTGCTTGTTTCTCTTTAAATTCCTTTAAATTCTTGTCTTGTCTCAATGTTTACGTTAGGAGTCGACTTTCCGTTGTACTTTTGAGTTCTCGTTTTGTCAGACTTAAGTTCTTTCCTTTAGGTTTTTGTATCGCACACTTTTATCTTAGTCTTGGACTTGAAAAATTAAGTCTCTTGGACTTGATGCATTCCTATCGTCGATCTAATTTAATCCACAATGCTAAACATTTAGCCTAAACTAATAATTGACTAAGGGGGTTGAGTATTCTTCCAACCTCGAGTCAGCTTCTTTGATTGCCCTGATGCCCAAGAAGTCACACTTTCCAAGCCTTGTTTTCTTCACTGCCTTGCTTTGATTGCCTTTGATAGCCCTTGCTAGACCTGTAAAAATTCGATGTTTAGACCAATTCTTAAATTGATGATCAAGAACTTTGATATATACACCTTTTAGGTCCCTTTTTTTTTGCCAAATTTTTTCCAAATGCCCCCTTTCTTTCCTAGTCCCAACAATGGGTCAACCTCAAATTTTCTTATCTAAAAATCAATTTGTTATTCTTGAAAAAAACAGGTTGAGGTCATGTAGTACTCGTAAAGAGCTTTCTAATGAGCTATAAAGCTCAAAAGTCGGACTTCGAATGACAAAGATATGAACGTTCAGGCCCTTAGGGGTGGAAAGAGACAAACAAGTTTTTCTTCAATTGTGAGCTAAGGGATCTCCAATGAGCTTAATCACCCAAAACTTTTCTCAAAATAGCCTCAAATTAGCCCAAAAAATTAGACCCTAAATTTGGCGTTTTGGTTGGACACTCATGATGGTCTGGTACAATCGCGATGGTCTAGGACCGTCACAATGGCTCAGGTGAACCGTCGCAATGGTGTGGGCCAATCATGATGGTCCGATGGTGCAAGGCATCACGATGGTCTAACTTGCGAGCAATCGCGATGGCGTGAGCCCATCGCGATGGTCAATGATCAATGCAATCGTCATGATGGCCTGAGCCAATCGCGATGGTCACGAGGTGCGATGGTTTGAGACAATTGCGATGGTCCAATTTTTCACGATGGCATACCTGGCATTGTCGTGATGGTCTAATATGACACGTGGCAGGGAATTGTTGCGATGGCGTGGGCCAATTGCGATGGCGTGGGTCGATGGGATCATCGCGATGGTCAGTGACTGTCGCGATGGTTCAAGTGAACCGTGACGATGGCGTGAGACTGTCACGATGGTCCAAGTGAACCGTTGCGACAGCGTGAGACTGTCGTGATGGTCCGATCAAGCCGTCAGGATGGCGTGAGCCAATTGCGATGGTGTGACACAATCGCAATGGCATGAGCCCATCACGATGGTCCACCAAACTGATGATTTTCAAAATGCAACTGTGGATTCGTGTGTGCGCAAGGGTCGCGTCTCCTACCTCGTGGTGTACTCACTTACCAAAAGTTTTGACTTTTTCAGACCATCATGATGGTCCAACACCAACGGCAGATTCTAATAGAAAGTGAATTTCTTACCATTTGGAAGCTTTCCTGTTGCTCTAGAGCACTGTACCTGCAAGAAAAGTAAAAAACACACATAGCACAACAAGCACACAAGCTCTCTCTCTCTCACACATGTGCAAATGAGGGGAAATGAGGAGGATGGGTGGATATGGTGAATTTTTTGATTTTTTCGGAGTGGGAGAAGATGATGCAGTGGTGAAGAAGGAGTGTAGAGGAGATGAAAAACACAAAAAACTACTTAAAAACAACAACAAAAACTGAAATTTTTACATTCCAACGCCACTTCTTGCTATACTCTTACCATCACACATTTTTCCTAAACTCGATCCTCGGCCACGGTGCCAAATTTGGTGTTGCTCTAGCACAATGGTAAGTACCACATTAAGAAGCTCCACCTCCTTAATGTCAATCTGCGGAAGAGATAGGAGTGATATGAAGATCATGAATGCGAGATGTAGTGAGAGTGAAGGTGAGAAGCATAGAGATGCACACACACATACACACACACATGTAAGAGACAAGCAAGACACAATGGAAGGTAGGAAAATAGAATCTATTGCTTAACATCACTCTCACAACTCAAAATAGCTATAAGCTCTTCTCTATTCATACAAACTAACCTAAAAAATGAACTCTCTAGCTCTCTTTATAGTTTTTTTGGCTAGCTTTGATCAGTTTCACATCTAGTGACGGGCATAGTTAAAAAATAGGTTCTACGTGCTATTTGAAGGTATAAACAAGGTCTAAAAATAGCCAAATTTGGTAGGCTCATTCTACCTAAGCTCCTCAAGCTTCAGGACTTCTTGGCTTGCACAAAATGGAGCTACTAATTACAAAAATGGTTGTTCTATGTTACATATGGTACAAGAGTGATGAAAATCATTGTTGAGAGTTTTGAAAAGTATTATAAAAAATATTTATTTTGAAAAGTTATTCTGCCTGGCTCCCCACTACTTCATTGTAATCCGCCTTCACATACTTCCTCGTTGTCTGTGCCAACAGAAGCCATTCTGGAGCTTTGAATTCGAGTGTGTCTAATCCTTCAGCCGTTTTTTGACCTCCTTGCATGGGCATAGGTACATAAGGTTCCTCATATGACTCTTCCACTTTGATGGGTACCAAACTCTTCAAGTTCCGATTCTATGATGGGGGAGGGTTGTCTTTCGTATTGAAGTAATTTACTTTGCAATTCTACAACCTATGCTTTGAGCACGTCCACCTCTTCGATATTTGGTATATAAATTGGGACCCTTGTTTGCTCGTCTTGTGCCCTTAGCTGTCGGGGGAGGGTGTCTTGTTCTTTTTCCAAGGCGTCATGCACTTCAAGAAGATCAGCATATGTATCGAGGATGGTTCTCATTGTGTCCGAAGGAATAGCTTTAAACTTTTTTGGATCTATCTCCTAAGGAGAGCCTTCCATTGTCGCTTCCAGATTCTCTTCATTCTGCTTTTGAAGTCGTTTATCCTCCTCTAGAGCAGTTGCCATATGCTTCCCCAGTAATGCTAGATAACGACATAATCTGATGTTATCGGCCTAATGAACTTCAATTACAACTTCTAGTTTTTGAATGTCTTGAGAATTTGATTGTCGAGGATTATACAATACGGTTTGGTGGGCTTGCTCTAGAGTAATATAGCATTGATTGAGTGCTTTCTTCTCTTCCTCTAAGGTTGTCAGTCGCTCCTGTAATTGTTGTTGTCCCGCAAGTATATCGTGGTGACTATCCTCTAAAGTATGATATTCATTCTGCAATTGATAGATACATTGATGTAGCATAGCAAAAATATTATTTACATGCATAGATGCTAGGAAGGTGGATGATGCAGGGGGAATGGGAATGGGGGGAGGGGTGGTGAATGTAGTGGAATTAAGAGGTGATGTGGGTGGAGGGGGAAGATGAGATTGTGGTAGTGTGGAGGGAGGGAGTGGTGTAGTGGGTGGTGATGTTTCCATACTATCAAAAGTGTGTGCTACCATGTATGTAGGGATGGTAGGTGTAATGGACATGATGTTTGTGAAAAGTGTTGTGAACGTGGGTGTGGTAGCCCACCCTAGTTGGGTGCCAGAGGGAAGGGGGAATCCTATAACATAAGAAATAAGACGATAGCCCATAGTCATGTTTACAACTTCAGTGGTTTCCAGATGTGGTAATGACGACGAGAGGGTTATGACAATATGTTTAGTGGTGGTGGTGATTATGGTGGTGGTGTCATGAGAAGGGGTTTGTTGTGCAGTGCTAGGAGGTGAGGGTCTGAAGGGTGGAGACAAGGGTGCATCGTGGTATTCTTTAGTGTGGGTGGTGTCAATCGGTGCCAAAACATCTATACAAATCTACTTTTCGGATCGAGCAAGGTGTGTAGGTACTCGTTGTTCAAAGCGACGAACGTGAGCAATGGCTGAGTGAATGGCTTCATCAAGACCAAGTGTGTCAGCTTGAAAATTCAGAGAGTTAATGAATTGTTCATCTACCCCTTCTTCTCCTAACATTTGGCTCATCAGTAATTTCCCTGTCTCTAATGATAATTGGTGATGCTCCTGAACTCTCTTAATGGTCTCGTATAGTCTCCTGATTTGCACCGTGTAGGCCCATGCTCCCACAAGATCTAGAATTACCTCCTGTTCTGGTCATGCTCTTCATCTGATTCTTCTTCATTGGTCTCTTCTTCGTCTTTGTCCACTTCTACTACTTCGGGTCGGGTTGGGGTCAGAGTCTCCGTAGTCATGTGCTGTACTCTAGTCTGGTCTTCCTCAATCTTGAGATTCGCTTCATTGATCATTCTGGCGATTTCTTCATCGGTTAAGTCATTAAAAGTATAGCCCTATGGAATTTCCAATTCAAAAGGAATAGGAGGGAAGACGAGGTTTGGTCCCTCTGTACTCTGCCTTGGTAATCTAATAGTGAATGAGCGAACATGTCTATGCTGAGGTGGTGTCACCTCTGGTGTCAGAGTGGTACCCCTTGCTTGTGCACAAGGTATCTAAAGGGTTCCTCTCATTTTCTTTGATGGTGGGTGTTGCTCTAAGGGTTGCCCATAATTTTTCTCATGCTATGGCATCCTTTAGCCCTCATGAAAGTACCTTCTTTTTGTAAATTAGGAGATGTCCATATGAACACTCTCCTAAAACCCCTTTTTGATATTTCCTTTAGTCTAAAGTATTGAAGCCTTCTCCATAAAGTAGCCTGTTTTGCACAAATTCAAAAACCCACGTATAAAATTCCCCACGTGCTCTCTCTCTCTCTCTAGGTGGTTACTTTTTGAATTCCCAAAATCACATGAAGATCCTCTTTTTGATTTAGCACATGTGGTCTTTTGACCACATGTTTTATTCACATATGCCTCTCTTCTCATATCTATATAAAGAAGAGCCTCATTTGTAAAAGGGGTCCCTTGGCCATGGCCTTGGCCTCCATTTTGGTAATGGAAGAAGGTGTCATTTGTTACTCTCTTGCCTCCTTGTGTGCAATGGCGTTGGTCTTGGTGTATGGATTTGCATGTGTGTGTGCATGGTTGGGAGGATGTTCCCCTTTGCTCCTTATGACGTTGGCCATTGTTGCCATTGCTCCATGAGCGTGGGTGAACCTCTCCTCTCATTCTTTGCCCCAACTTGGAGAAACTTCTCACTTCCATGTGAGGCCATTAGGGTCTGTTGTTCCCCTTTTCTCAATAGTGGGCATGCAGTTGATGCTCTTCTCTGGAACTCCTAGACTTTGGACCATACCAATGCTTGTTGGATGGGTACATCATAAGCCAAATACCTGTAAATGATCCTGGTAAGAGTGCAACATCCATGAAGTATATTCTTTTGTTTCTTGTTCCACCGCTGATGCACAAGGTGGATTTGGTCGATGATCCAATGGGGCATATTGATGGTGAGGCTCTCTGTTTCTGCCAAATACAAAGTGAACCAAATTTTCTTTGGTGGCATGGTAAAACATTCTTGAACAAGGAAGGCAAAATGCTTCATACATGTGCATAAGTGGAGAGTGATGGTTGGAGTCATGGCCACCATATCCTTCAATTTGTTGAGGTCCTTGTGCTTCATTCATCCAAGAATCATGCTTTCCTTCTTTGTCAAAAATATGCATGTCGTTCATGTCCAGGGCATCCCATACTAAGTTGATGGTCAGCTTAAACCACTTTAATTCATGTCCTCGTGTTAATGCTAGAAGCACAAAGGTACTATCTCCTCCCTTGTAACTGCTAGGCATGAGAGTGTTGATCATGTATGAGCAGCGCAAAAAATCAGGTTTGGGCAGCATAGCTCCAGTGTAACTATCCAAGCTCGCTTTAGTCCATATTGATCTCATATTTTTTGCATTTTGGTACTTTTCAAACTCGTGAGTGAAGAAGTGGTATCTTTCCCACTTTCCATTAAATTCTATTTCAGCCTCTTGGAAGTAGGTACCATGTCCTAGTGGTCGTGCAACATCACTGAACCAATGGGCATGCTTGCCGACCTGTGAGGTATGCCCCTATGGAGGGTCCTAAATTGGAAGTACGTGAATCGCCCTAAGTTCTTGTGGTCTCTCTATCAGCTGTGCCTCGAGGGGGAGGGTTTCAATGTCAGTTATTTGAGTGCTTGACTCTGCCTGTGAACTGGTTCCTGCTGCTTCTGCCATGCTATTGCCTTGCTTGTTGATTTTGTGAGAATACAAAAGCACATGTTAACATTGTAGTGGACAAGATATGACCATTTGTCCCTGTTACAACATTAACATGAGGCACTGTGATAAGGTTAGTGGTCAGTTGGTGCTCAGTGATCATGTGTGTAGTTAATGAATGAAGAGTTCTATGTGCTAAGTGGAATCATGCAGTGTGAGGATGATGCAGTTAGTAGGTGGGGAGGAATTTACAAATTCGGGGATGGGGGGTTTATTACAAGCTTTCTGTCTCTAAACATAATGTGTGGCTTTACAAGTTGACTGCCTGTGGGCTATGGGAGACTCTACATGAGTATCTACTTGGAAATGAGGCTTTTTAGTGACCCATTTACAAGTGATCCTGTTAGTGCCTATTGATGCATGTGTGATTGTGTGTGAATGAAGCTTTGTCTCATGAAGCATATGGGTGGCTACTTGAGCTCGCAAGCAAGCCTTAGGCACCCCTTATCTCCCTTCTCTTTCTCTTTTCTCACATATACACACTCACTCAATGGCATCACTCACATCTCTATCATTTCTTGAAATTGATGCTTGATTGATTTCAGGGAGGGGTGATCCTCTACCTTGCCCTTCCCTCTCTTCAGTTTTTCAAGAAAACCAAAAAGTTTGAATTTTCTATTTGAGCCGGATATCCACATGTGTTCTTTTGTCATTCATAGGTGAGAAATCCCTTTGGCATGACATTCAAATGCATCCTCGGATTCTTGCACGATCGCGAAAAGAAAGGTCGTTGGGTTGGTGATCACCTCCCTCCACTTCCGTGCTTAATAAGGCTAGCCACAATAAATTCACGCATGCAAGTTAGAGGCGAGGACCTTTTTTTTCTCTCTCTTCCTTTATGGCGAAGCACTCACTTTTGTATCAATTGGGGAACGAATAGACTCTGCTGTCGCACATGGGCAGTTGGTGAGGGAGTAATTCTCCCTCCTTGTTTCTCTCTTACTGGCGTGGGAAGACACATCTTTTCCCCCCTTTCTTCCTCGTCTTCATGCGGAGTTGAGCTTCTTCGTGAGCTCCTCTGCTCATGCGGTGGCCATGGCGGGCTGGAACTAGACTCGCCCCGTTGCTTCTCTCTGTTGTGCGGAGCTTTGATGGCAGAAGAGCTCCCCTTCTCCAACCTCTGTCAAGGCCTTGTCGTGACAAGCTATCCATTATCACACAGTGCTCACTTGTTCGGTTTGCGCATGCGTTCGCTCCTACCATTCAGTGGAAGTAGCACCACTCATGGTTTTGGCAGGTGTCCCCTTTTTTTTTCGAAGTCTTGTCCAGGAGGTGTTCATTATCTTAGTGTGTCCTCCCCCTTGGAAGTTTGGCGCATCTTGGGGTTGAGCCCCCTCTTCGAGTTCCCCTTCATAGCTTCTATTGAAAGACATGGTGTGTTTGGTTGTTGTTGAACTGCTCTCGTGGTCGGTGCCATACCCATTTAATACTCCTCTTCTGTAACATAAGCTTGGCGGAGCTTTTTTTGTGTTACAACGGGTGCTTTCCTCTCAGTGTGTATCTGGCTCTCGTGTAGCCTCCTGTCGGCCTCTTCCTTGGTGTGGACTCAACGATTGCCTCCCTTGCTGCTCTATGCCTTGGGTTGCTCCGGCCAAGCCTTGTGGGCTTCCCTGCTTGGTTATCTACCCCAATTTGGTCCTGCTAGGGGACTTTTGGTTTTGTTTTGATTATTTCCTGTTATGTGTGCTCCTATGGTCCAGCTTATCAAATTCAGGTGGGGAAAGGTGATGGAGTTAGTTACAGATTCTGGAACAGATTGCATCTAGATGTTATACACAAGTCGATGGCTATGCTTTCAGAAATTGGGTTGATGCTAACAAAATTAAGTTCAGAAGTTCTTTCAATTTTTAAGATTCTGAGGATCTCTCTCTTGATGATGACCAGCTTGTGATATATGTCTTTATTTTAAGTGCTCACCATGACTCTACCTGAAGTGTGCAAAACAAAAACAAAGGTTGCTGGTTTCTACAAAGCTTTTTATGGTTTTAGGATTCTTGTTACTACTCACACATGCATTTTCTCTCTGGAGGAGTCCGAGGCCTTCCTACACCTTTTCTGCAAACACATGACAAAGGTGCAAATGAGAAGTATGGTATGTCTTGGGACTGTGTGAAATGACTGATATCATTGAGCCATAGGATTCCACCAAACCAACTAACACAAGGCTCGAAGGAAGGATGAGGGTAACTATGGCTCTTCAAGGCTACTCATTAGTCTACCCATCTACATATAGTAAGCTACCACCATGTTTTTCAAAAACTGATAAATATGTTCTCTAAGTGATTTCAAGTGCTCTGATGTTTGGTGAAAAGGAACACAATTGCATCATATGTTTGAAGTGAGTAAATGCACTAGCTAGGGATTGTGATTTAGTTCCTTAACCCTTTGGAAATCCTTGTGCCAAACCCACACTCATGTGCAGATGGGATGAATGAATTTACATTTCTATTTTAGAGGCACTTATAGGGAAGTCTCCATGCTTGTCAGTGTCCAATTATAGGTCCAACCCTGGGCTAATGCATGAAACATGGTGTATTTCCATTGGAATTCATATACTTGCAGAAGTTGAGCTGTTATGATGAATGTGTTTTGGGATACTCACATATTTGACAATTAAGGTGCATTTGTGTTGAGTTCTTATGATTGACCCATGCGGTGCCTCCATGTTTTATCAGTCACAAGCATGCTTCACTGTGTGATGCACTCACCTGATCATATAGACTAAACCTGATTAGTTATTGCATCTCTTTTCACATGAAATGACTGGTGTTGGCCCACAAGGATGCACACTTCCAAGAACTAAAAGTATAGGCAAGTTTTGAGTTTCATGAATGCCTAGGCTGCTGTCTTTTGCTCCAGAAACTGACTGATAAACAATTTAGGCAAAGAATCTGAAGAAGTTGTTAATTAGAGGGAAATGTTGTGTGGATTCAACCCTATTCTATACTATTTAAGTATGAGGGTCACAAGGTCTGAGTGCTTGTTTTTTGCCAGGGAAGTTATTAAGTGGTTTTACAATGCCCATGTGGCTCTCATTTAAGGCTTGTTTCTCTTCTCTGCTTAGGTGACTCGATGCTAAGCAAAATGAACCTTCTGCTTAATACTACTTGAAGCTTGTTCTTAGGTGTTGGGGGTTTAACATATTGATCATTTACACAATATTCCTCTAAGATTTTGCTACTGAATCTCTATATGAGTTTGTCTAAAAATGATTGATTTTGACAACCGGAGTACCCACATTTCATTAACCATATGTGAGTAATCCAGCCCCACATTCACTTGAATATGCATGACCTTTTGCCTTCTGTTATATATGTGATAAGCTCCAACAACATGACCACTCGATTAGGCAAGTCCCACACAATCTCAAGGTTTCTAATGCAAGTTTTTTGGAGTGGAAGAATAAAGAAATTTTCAAGAGTCCCTTTAACAGAGCTAGTCCTCTAGAAGTCAATGCTCCCTGAAGTGGAAACTAAAAGTTGGATTAAATGTTCTATTCAATCTCCTTTTCCAGAAACAGTCTACGGGTTATGTATGTTTTAATTTCAAGTTTTGGAGCTCCTTGCAAGAGCTTCAACCATCCGACAAAGGACTGCACGGGGGGAGGAATGCTGGGCTGACTGCCCCCCAAGGGGATTGTGTCGCTCAGCTCTGAAGATTGAAGATTTGCAGCTTGAAGTAAAGACTGAAGACTTGCAGCTTGAAGCCTTGCAGACTGAAGAATTGCAAATTTTGACGACTTGAAGATTTTCAGACTTGAAAGACTCTACCTTGGGTCGGTTCAGCTATGTATGCTCTTCTCTTAGCTTTGTCGAGGACGACAAAGTCTAGGAGGGGGAGGAGTGTTGCTCTAAGGGTTGCCCATAATTTTTCTCATGCTATGGCATCCTTTAGCCCTCATGAAAGTACCTTCTTTTTGTAAATTAGGAGATGTCCATATGAACACTCTCCTAAAAGCCCTTTTTGATATTTCCTTTAGTCTAAAGTATTGAAGCCTTCTCCATAAAGTAGCCTTTTTTGCACAAATTCAAAAACCCACGTATAAAATTCCCCACGTGCTCTCTCTCTCTCTCTAGGTGGTTACTTTTTGAATTCCCAAAATCACATGAAGATCCTCTTTTTGATTTAGCACATGTGGTCTTTTGACCACATGTTTTATTCACATATGCCTCTCTTCATATCTATATAAAGAAGAGCCTCATTTGTAAAAGGGGTCCCTTGGCCATGGCCTTGGCCTCCATTTTGGTAATGGAAGAAGGTGTCATTTGTTACCGTCTTGCCTCCTTGTGTGCAATGGCGTTGGTCTTGGTGTATGGATTTGCATGTGTGTGTGCATGGTTGGGAGGATGTTCCCCTTTGCTCCTTGTGACGTTGGCCATTGTTGCCATTGCTCCATGAGCGTGGGTGAACCTCTCCTCTCATTCTTTGCCCCAACTTGGAGAAACTTCTCACTTCCATGTGAGGCGGTTAGGGTCTGTTGTTCCCCTTTTCTCAACAGTGGGCATGCAGTTGATGCTCTTCTCTGGAACTCCTAGACTTTGGACCATACCAATGCTTGTTGGATGGGTACATCATAAGCCAAATACCTGTAAATGATCCTGGTAAGAGTGCAACATCCATGAAGTATATTCTTTTGTTTCTTGTTCCACTGCTGATGCACAAGGTGGATTTGGTCGATGATACAATGGGGCATATTGATTGTGAGGCTCTCTGTTTCTGCCAAATACAAAGTGAACCAAATTTTCTTTGGTGGCATGGTAAAGCATTCTTGAACAGGGAAGGCAAAATGCTTCATACATGTGCATAAGTGGAGAGCGATGGTTGGAGTCATGGCCACCATATCCTTCAATTTGTTGAGGTCCTTGTGCTTCATTCATCCAAGAATCATGCTTTCCTTATTTGTCAAAATATGCATGCCCTTCATGTCCAGGGCATCCCATACTAAGTTGATGGTCAGCTTAAACCTCTTTAATTCATGTCCTCGTGTTAATGCTAGAAGCACAAAGGTACTATCTCCTCCCTTGTAACTGCTAGGCATGAGAGTGTTGATCATGTATGAGCAGCGCAAAAAATCGGGTTTGGGCAGCATAGCTCCAGTGTAACTATCGAAGCTCGCTTTAGTCCATACTGATCTCATATTTTCTGCATTTTGGTACTTTTCAAACTCGTGAGTGAAGAAGTGGTATCTTTCCCACTTGCCATTAAATTCTATTTCAGCCTCTTGGAAGTAGGCACCATCTCCTAGTGGTCGTGCAACATCACTGAACCAATGGGCATGGTTGCCGACCTGTGAGGTATGCCCCTATGGAGGGTCCTAAATTGGAAGTACGTGAATCGCCCTAAGTTCCTGGGGTCTCTCTATCAGCTGTGCCTCGAGGGGGAGGGTTTCAATGTCAGTTATTTGAGTGCTTGACCCTGCCTGTGAACTGGTTCCTGCTGCTTCTGCCATGCTATTGCCTTGCTTGTTGATTTTGTGAGAATACAAAAGCACATGTTAACATTGTAGTGGAAAAGATATGACCATTTGTCCCCGTTACAACATTAACATGAGGCACTGTGATAAGGTTAGTGGTCAGTTGGTGCTCAGTGATCATGTGTGTAGTAAATGAATGAAGAGTTCTATGTGCTAAGTGGAATCGTGCAGTGTGAGGATGATGTAGTTAGTAGGTGGGGATGAATTTACAAATTGGGGGATGGGGGGTTTATTACAAGCTTTCTGTCTCTAAACATAATGTGTGGCTTTACAAGTTGACTGCCTGTGGGCTATGGGAAACTCTACATGAGTATCTACTTGGAAATGAGGCTTTTTAGTGACCCATTTACAAGTGATCCTGTTAGTGCCTATTGATGCATGTGTGATTGTGTGTGAATGAAGCTTTGTCTCATGAAGCATATGGGTGGCTACTTGAGCTCGCAAGCAAGCCTTAGGCACCCAAATTTGTCTTGATTGTGGGTCGGCCTTCATAGATTTCTTGGGTACCTAGATAGACATTAGTTTTGTGGGTGATTGTCGGAGAAACCTTTTATTAGGCGTCCTACACTGATCACTAGAGTAGGGTTTGGTTGAGGCTTCAGCCAAAGTCTCTTGGGAAAGTTGGCCCTTCTGTACACATATCTGCTTCGATGGTTGAGATGCCTTGATAGAGGTGATCTTTGGTTTAGGACATCTGCTTCTTTGCTTCATTCTGGTCTCCTGGACTTCACGTTTTGGGTTCGAGATGTCCTTTGGACAAACAGCGAGTTCCACTTGCACGACCTCGCCTGGAGTGGAGGTTTTCTACATCATAGAGGGTTAGACAAGAAAAGCATCGTTTTCCATAAGTGACAAACCGTCTTCTATCCCTAATTGATGAGGAACTCTCAATAGAGATTTGACACATAGCCATTTGATACTTGGGTATGTCATCCACTTCTACCCTCGGGTTTTCTCTTCCTTGCCTCCTAAGCTTCATCTTTCGAATCCGTTCTAAAGCTTCAACCCGTGCCTCTTTTCTAATGCGTTTCTCTTCTTCCTTTTGTTTCTTTGCAGTGTTAAGTCTAGTGAGCATCTCCTTGGTGAGGGGTTCTTGGTATAGTTTCAATCTACACCCGCTAATGTAGTTGGGTAGGACATCTCCCTCTAATGTGGCCAATTGGACTGCTCCACTTGTAGATATTCTATTGATTATCATTGGTCCATAGCCACGTTTTTCTAGCTTCCTAGCATGCTGCTTGAGTGCATAAACCAAGACTAAATCTCCTGCTTTTAATCCTTTGTCTTTCACATGGGTGTCAAAGTAGGCTTTTTGTCTCTTCTTGGTGGCATAGATTCATGCAACAACTCTCAATCGTGTCTCTCCTAATCGCTCTAAGTCCAAGATTCTTGAAGAGAGCTCATGACCCATCCATTGGTGCTCCTGTGCCACCTTTAATGTATGGATCAAAAAGTCTAATGGTAGCACTACGTTTTGTCCGAAAACCATTTGAAAGGGGGTGGCTTGGAGTACCATTTTATAGGCAACTCGATATGCCCAAACAACATGATGTAGCTATTTGTCCTAGTTAGAGCGTTTATTGTTTACTAACTTAGTTAACACAATGCATAGTATCTTGTTTGTGCTCTCAGCTTGACCATTAGCTTGTGGGTGATATGGAGCCGACTTCTTGTGAATAATCAAGAAGTCTTGAAGTAGATGTTCAATAACTTCATTCAAGAAGTGCATTCCACGATCACTAACTAGCTCTATGGGTAAGCCATACTTAGTGAATACATTTTCAAACAAGGACTTGGTCGTGGTCTGAGCATCATTCTTTTTTGTAGCTTTTACTTCTACCCATTTTGTCATATAATCAATGGCCACAATAATATATTCTGCATGAGAACCCTTAGCTAGGGATTAATAGGACCAACAAAGTCTATTCCCCACTTAGAGAATGCCCTTCCTCCCATCATAGGTTTCAGTGGCATCTCATCTTTACGTATCGGATATTGAGTTCGCTGACAAATATCACACCACTTCACATAGGTATGGGCATCCATGTGAAGGGTTGGCCACCACAAGCTTGCAAATAGGATTGTCTTGATCACCCTATCTGGCCCAAAGTGTCCTCCTGCTACACCTTGGTGAACAATTTCCTAGATTTGAAGATATTCACTCTCATGGACACACTGTCTGAGGTAACCATCTTTTCCACGCTTGTATAAATTATCTCCAATGAGTGAGTAGTCTAGTGCCTCTTGTTCTAAGCTCCTTTGTCTAGCCAATGTCATCTCTTGAGGGAATGTTTTTGTCCTCAAAAAGGCTACTACTGGTTCGCTCCAATCTGGTGCTATGGACACTCGATAAAGAGTGGCATGTTCCACTGGAGGTCTAGTGCGGCATATTGGGCATTCTTTGCACACCCTATGGACATCCGCTTCCATAGTTGGCAAATGCACTCCGAGTCTCTTTAGCATTTGTAATGCTCATTGCTTTGAGTAGTGTTGCTCTAGTGCACCTACATGTGCTAATTGCAACCACTTTCCGTACTCATCTTCTTCCACACAACAAGCTAAAATCCCATGGTCTGTGTGCTTATACGTACTTCCTACCATAATATGGTAGATTTGGGCTTTTACTACCTCCTTATCTTGGGTGTTTATGACTTGATGTTTAGGCCCATAGGTAAATACAGGCACTAACGTCTTAGCCCAACTAGGTACAACTTCTAGATTAAACAAGTCAGCATCAGGAAGTTCATCTAATACTCCTTCTGGGGTCTCTCCAGATGTGATCCTCGAAAGATGATCTGCTCTCAAGTGCATCTTCCCTTTTCTTACCACTACCTTGAAGTCATATTCCATTAGTAAAAGAAACCATCTTACTAATCTGCTTGTATTGCAGGGTTTATTTACTAAGTATAGTAGTGCCTGATGATTAATAAAATATTTAAACTTATTTGCAAGAAAATAATGTCTAAACTTCTTAACCGCATATACCATGTCTAATCCTTCTCGTTCAGTAGTGGTGTAATTCCTTTCTGCAGCATTCAATTGCCTACTTGCATAAGCAATTGGTAGATCCATGTTACCTTCACCCATAGGTTGTGCTAGCACACATCCAATATCATAGTTGGATGCATCCACATGTACATGGAATGGCTTATTCCAATCTGGTGTTGTCAAGATTGGTGCTGAACACAATCACTTTTTAAGCTCATTGAAGGATTTCTCACATTCATCAGTCCACTCAAAATTTATCAAAAGGGAGTATAGAGGCTTTGCAATGATCGCATACATATGAATAAATCGGCGATAGTAGCCACAATGCCCCATGAAAGCTTGTACTTCGTTGACATTCTTTGGCCTAGGTAGATTTGCAATAGCTCTAACTTTTTCCTCATCTGTAGATATGCCATTCTTTGACACTATGTGTCGTAGAATCTTGCCTTGCCTAACCATGAAAACACACTTTTCTAGGTTCAAGTAGACTTGATATTCTCTACATTTGTCAAAGATATCTCTCAGCTCAGGGATATTGGTTTGTCTAATGTTGGAATGAGCACAGAGATCAGCAACATAGACTTCCAAATTCTTCCTCAAGAATTCTTTAAACACATGGCACATCATCCTTAGAAAGGTGGCTGGTGCATTCGTAAGACCAAATGGCATTACTCGAAAGGAAAATATTCCCCACTCTATGGCAAAAGTTGTCTTATGCTGATCCTCTGAAGCTATGGCCACTTGATTGTAGCCAGAGAATCCATCAAGGAAGCTGTAGACTTCCTTGTTTGCCACTCTTTCTAAGAGATGCTTAGTGATAGGAAGCGGATAACTATCTCTAATAGTGGTTGCGTTAACTTTCTTCAAGTTAATTCATACACATCATTTTCCATTCTTCTTGGGAACTACTACGATGGGGGATACCTACTCAGTGTGCTCAATTTCATAGATGAATCCAACTTCAACCAAACGATCTATCTCTTCCTTGATTTTGGCAGCATAGTTATTGTTGTATGTGTATGGCTTTTGCTTAGAGGGTTTGGCCTCTGAGGTCATGGGAATCATATGTGAGCATATGTCCGGGTCTAATCCTTTTAAGTCCTTATAGCTCCAAGCAAATACATCTCTGTATTCTCTGAGCAAGGCTATCAGCTCGTGCTCCTCTTCCTCAGTCAGGTCATGTCCTATGTACGTGGATTTTTCTTCTCCTTCTATGGTTACAAAAATTTTCTTGGTGGTTTCTTTGTTATCATAGGCCTCTCCGGCTTGTGCATCACATTTAGGCATTCTTATCATGACTCTCCTATCTTCTATCTCATACTTCTTAAAATTTTCACGGACCTCAAACAAAGATTCGTCCTCCTCTGATGTGGCTTCTTTCTTCTTCATTTTCTTGCGTTCATTCTTGGTGGTCACTTGTGTGGTTAACCTCACATCATTTGTAAGCTCTTCATGTCTCTAAGGGTGAAATAGAAATATTCCTTATCTGATGCAAAAGGTGGGTCCATAATGATTGACTCTAAGTCGGAGTCACTTGCATCCTCAATGCATCAGTGCTAGGTTCACATTCTTCAATAACCGAATCACACATGATTGGTTCTATTGTGAAGACTGAAATGTCATAGCCATCCTCATCACAGTGGAGTGTCCATTTCTCTTGATTGATGGTTACATCCATTGTTGTTAAAATCTCGGCCCAACCATGAGGTTCAAATTCTTTGTCTGGAAATACTATAGGTGTATAGGCTAGGTCTTGAATTGATCTATGGGTTTCCTTCACACCTACCTCTCTGGCTATTTCTCTCTTCTCTTCTTCTACTACTACTTTACACATCCACAAGTGAGTGTCTTCATGCATCCATGAGGATCCTGATCCTATGGAATGAACTGACTCAGTATCATCTTTAGCTCTATGGATGGGATTCCATTGAATAGGGCGTACGTCTCTATGAGAGTAATCTTTGAGATTGACTTTGGTTGTAACACCTAAGTGTTTCAAATACAAATAATTGGTTCCCCAATCGTGTACCACTTGCGATTGCCGCATAAATGGTCTTCCCAAAATCATCTCATAAGCCTGATTCTTGCTAAAGTCACATATGGCAAAAGTATGCTCGAACTCAACACCACATGTAGTGAGAGTTATCCCTTCTAGAAGCTCTAAAGGTCTTTCTATGTGACCATCGGCCAAGGCTACAATTTCATTCTCGTGGGCCTCAGTGCTGGCTTGCCCCATCGCTTCAATAGGGAAGTGGTAGCAGTTGCAACTCTTGCATCTGAGTCCAAAATTGCCTTGGTACTGTAGCCTTGATGGGTAATTGGAAGATAGGTGTTTCCCTCTTGTCCTTCGCTCATGTCTCCTATCTTGTCCAAAGGTATTTCCGACACTGTTCTATGAGATCCTACCTGGGAATGAGGTTTTGCTACTTCTAGCACGTGATTGGCTACATGTTTCCATAATTGTGGCTTAACCTTGAGTAGCTCTTCTAAAGTGAGATTGCACTGCATTTTAGTGTTCTTCACTACTGTCATATTCCTAGGTATGATTGAGTCTTCATTTCTTATCATGATCGTGGGTGCTCTCATACAAGTAGACTTAGCTTCCCATGGGTCTGTGAAATGAGGTAGTTCCTATAAGGAATTCGACTCGAAATCTAATCTCTCTTGAAATTGGGCACTCTCTTGCTCTCCATAAATGGAAGGAATGTCTTGTGGGAATCGATCATGCAAGTCATCCACAAGTTCAATGGGAGGAGTTTCACTTTGTTTAGCCCATTTCTCTTCTTGAATCTCTCTTAGAAATTCTGGGGAATATCGATTCATAGAAGAAGATATGTATGGTTCTGTGGAGTTAGACACATAAGCTTCTTGGGCAGGAAGGCTTATCCTTTCACTTCCCTTGTCCTTGCCTTGAGAGGTAGGGTCCTTTTCAAATTTTGCAATTAGCCTCTCCAATCTTTCTAGCATTCCATCAAAATGCAGCTGTGTCTTGGATGAGCTAGAGAAGTTAAAGAAGTGACTGGCTTCAAACATGGTCTAAGCCAATTCCACCATCTTGGCACAAATTTTAGTTCGTTCAAGTTCTAGCTCAGCTCTAGGGTAACTCTTTTCATGCTCCGTTATGTTTGGCCCTTCTTGTATTCTAGCCTAATATGCTTTAAGCATCATGTCTAGGTCCTCAGCAATGGGATCTGCTAAGAATGATCCTACTCTTGGGAGTGATGGGATTGTGTGTGGTGGGCTGGAAGGTGGCAGATTGGATGGTGATAGGGATGGAGGTGGTGGTGGTGGTATGAGAGAGTGTGTTTGAGATGTGAGTTCAACTAATTTGGCTTTTGTTTCTCTTAGGCTTTCCTCGAGCTCACTCATTTTCTTCGACCATTGTCTTCTCATCCTCTCGCGACTATCCTTCCAAGCTCTTGTCCTTTTCTAAGTTATACTCTCAGTCTTGCTAACCTCATAACTCTTTAACTGTCCTAAACCTTGTTTTTGCTGCAAAGCTTGGGCTCTAGTAACCACTTGCACTGAGGCAGTGGAAGTTAGAGTCTACGACTAACCCAATAACATTGATATGAGTGATTTTTGGCATATTGTTGGGGTTCTTAGGACAATCTCACAAGAGATGCTCTTTCCCACAATCAGGACAAAAAACCTAAATTGTCACAGATTGGGGTTGTGTAGGTGCAGACATAGGGCAATCACAGATGAGGCAATCTCCATGACATCAGTAGCACAGTCCTCTAGGAAATGGGAGTCTTACCTGCCTAGGTTGAGGTCTAGAGTTGGGGTTTGTGTACATGACATTTGCATACTCCGGCTCCCAACTAGGTTCACTCGGGTCTTCATAATAGTAGGACTCATTATGATTAGGTGATTGCATGTAGTAAGCTTGGGGGCTATCATTATGAGTAGAGTCGAAACTATGATCACTAGGGTCACTTTTTGAAAGTAATGGAGTTACTGGCACTAAAGCTCTATTCAGATTTTCTTTTGTAGCTACGTACTTTACTGGAATCACATTAGCTAGAGTTGGAGGTTGTTGAGCTAACACAGGTTGAGGCCTTTGTTGGGTTTGGTAGGGTTTTTGTGGTCTAGCATACTGCTGTGAGTAATGATTCTGATATCTCCCTTATTGTGGATATGGTTGTGGAAATCTCTCCCTAGGTGTCATCCTGATCTAAGGTTCATATGCCTGATTGAACAATCCAAGCTTAATCTCAAGTACAACCTCATTTGAGATCAATTTGTATCAGTCACTTGGTTCTTTTTTAGTTGGTTATCATGCTTATGCTCTTTTCTGATATCACATCATCAGGAATACTTGAGTGAGTTGCCGCAGTTTTAGTTGCTCGCACCACATCAAATTCTTTTCTTTAAGGTTATCGATCATAGAGAAATTATATTCCTGCTTGAACGTGAGTATTTAAGAGTCTTCAACTTGTCTCATGCCTTTCATTGCCCTAACTTAATCCTAATCATGTGGGTTCTTAACCTAAGGTAGGAATTGACTAAGGGGGTTTCAAGAGAATTTCCAACCTCAAGTCCTTTTCCTTTTGATTGCTAGTCGAGCCCAGGACGCGCTCACCGAAGCTCCAAGATCACCTTGCTAAAGCTGCTTGAAATCCTTTCTTGCACACCATAGACCTATGAAATTTTACCAGTTAAAAATGGGCTTGACCACAATGTAGTGACAGGCAAAAACAACCTTCAACATACACTGAAAAGTATAGACCCTTGCTTTCCTTTTTGCCCTAAAAAGTATTCTCACCCCCTAGTACCAACTGATGGTCAACTTAAAAACACATATACTAGAACTTCATGTATGATTATTACAAAAACCAGTGAATATCCACGTAGGATTCTCAACGAGCTTTCCAATGGGACCAAAATTGTAGCAAGCGGAGTTCATATGAAGAAGTTATGTCTAGTCAGGCACTCAGGAGTCGAAACAGGTGAAACTGGCACTCAGGGATAACTCATAGTGTTTTCTAAGGTTTATTTATGCTCTAATGACCCTTAATTTCCCCAAATTTTGGCCAAAAATAGGCTAAATTTTTTAACCCTAAAAAAAATGCCAAATTTTCTTATCAATCACGATTGATTGGTCTATCAATCGTGATTGATATGTCCATCACAATCAATTGTTCGATCATGATGGAAAGGTCCAACAGGGCTGTGCGTCGCGATTGAAAGGTCAATCGCAATTGACACGTGGAAATGATAGACTCAGTCAGTCATGGGTCAAATAGTCATGGACCATGTCCATCATGATGGACATGTCCGTCGAGGCTGTCGATCGTGATTGATGGGTCAGTTGCGATTGACACATGGCACGCAATGGATCTGTCAATCATGGTCAATCGATCATAGACCTTGTCGATCGCAATCAACGTGTTGGTGGTGATTGACTGGTCCATCGGGATCTATCCATCGTTGTTTGTCAGTCGCGATTGACATGTCAATTGCAATTGACAGAAAATTTTCGAATTTGAAAAAATTCATCACAGATTTGGGATCCCCTAGCCTTAAGCATCATGGTTATGCACTTAATTTTGCAAAATGGTCAACTTTTTGATCAGTCCCGATTGACAGACCTCAATGCCTAAGGACATGCACAGTCAAATTTTTTTACCTGCTTGAGTTGGTATAACTGCTGGAGATGCTGATTCCTACAATAAATCTAAGAAAACGCACAATACACAATCACACACAAGTCCCTCTCTCGCTCTCACACTCAAATGAAATGAGGAAGTGAATGGAGATGGAGGTATATGGTCGTGATGGTGAAGATGATGATGGATGGATATGGAGTGTAGAAGTGAACCAGAAGATGAAAACAAATAAAAGAAAAGCTTACCTATGCTTCAAATGTCTCTACTCTACATCTTACCATCACATGCTGGTCCTCAAAGCTCACTCCTTGGAAATGGCGCCAAAATTTGATGTAGCTAAAGTGTCAGCATCACCTCCTTTACTTGTCAATCCGGGAAGATGTGAGGATGGTATGGAGACCTCGAGCAAGTGATGCACAAGTGGTGGAAGAGAAGCACAGTCACATGCACACACACACACACACAGGTAGAGCAAAGAGTGGCATCACTGGAAGCTTTGATTACTAAAAAAGATTACAATTGCTTTAGATTTAGTTCATCCTTTAACTTTCTTCAAAAATGAGCCTTCTAGTCCTTTTTATAGTTTTTCACCTAGCTTTGGCCCTGTTCAAACCTAGTGTCTGGCCTAGTTAAAAATACGTAACGGATTAGATAATTCAGGTGTAATGGCCAAAATGTCTTCCCATTTCACGACATCACCACGCTTCATCGGCTCGGGAATGAGCTTTTCGCGCTCTGTTGGCATGTGAGTTCCGTGGATCTTAATTGCTGCCGAAATGAGGTCTTTTGAAAGATGGAACTTCTTGAATGGGGGGTCATTTACCAAAGATGGTAGAATGAAAGTACGTGGCAAGTCCTTGTTCTCAAAGATTGTAAGTGTGGTCACTAGGTAGTAGCATCTATAAAAATATGGTTTGGGTAATGGGTCACTGAAGTATTCCATGAAACCTGATCTAGCACAAACGTGCTTTAACTCTTCTGTATTTTGGAGCGCTTCAAATTCTCTAGAGAAAAATTGATACTTTCCCCACTTAACAGTGTCAAAGGTCAGTGTGGCATCAAAAATGAAATCTGTGTCCACCAAAGGTCCTGCTAAACCTTGAAACCAATGGGAATTTCAATGGACTCTTTCGGTGTATACCCTAGGAGGATCATCAATCGGCATTGGTCCTGGGAATCCTTGAAATTCAGCCTCATCACAAACATTCTTTATAGAGACCCTCTACCAACATTCGATGAGATTATATCAAATCTTGTGGCTGAAGAGGTTGCTCAACAAGGAGAAGGCAACAAAGGTAAGGACAACCATAGTCAAATGTTATATGCAAGACAAAGTAGAGGAAGGAACTCAAGAGGAGGCTCGAGAGGAAGAGGAAGTGCAACAAGGAGATTGCCACTATACCAACTTGACATAAAAAATGCTTTTCTCAATGGTGAACTTCAAGAAGAGGTATACATGAGTCAACCGATTGGATTTGAAGATAGAAAGCATCCAGATTTTGTTTGTACATTGAAGAAAGCTTTGTATGGGCTGAAGCAAGCACCACGTGCTTGGAATCAAAGATTGGTCGAGTACCTCACAAGGTGTGGGTATAGTTCAAGTTGTGGAGATCCCTCTCTCTGCATGAAGAAAGAAGAAGGCAAGCAGAATATATACATTAATGATCTCATCATAACAGGAAGTAATGTTGCAGGAATACAAGAGATAAAAAGAAAACTCGGTAAGGAGTTTAAAATTTTAGATCTTGGTGAGCTGAAATACTTTTTAGGCATTGAGATAATCTATGGGAAAGATGGCATCTACTTGATGCAAAGAAAGTACCTGTTGGATGTTCTTTTCAGATTTGGAATGAGTGAATGCAAATCACTCACTCAACCTATGGACACAAATGTAAAGCTATGCTCAAATGATAGAGAGAAGTTACATGATGTAACTACATACAGGAGTATTATAGGTTCATTGATCTATGCTATGATCATAAGACCAGATTTGTGTTATATTATTGGAGTTCTTTCTCAATTTATGCAAGCTCCAACAAGTGAACATTTAAATTCAACCAAACGAGTGCTAAGGTATGTGAAGCACACATTCAATCATGCCTTGTTTTATAGATATGATGAAGAATTGCAGGTAAAGGGCTTCAGTGATGCTGACTGGGTTGGTTCGAAGGAAGATAGAAGATCCACTTCACGTTATGTGTTCATGATAGGTAGCAAACCTATCACATGGATCTCGAAGAAGCAACCTACTGTTGCACTATCATCTACAGAAGCTAAATATAAAGGATTAGCCTTTGCAACTTGTGAAGCTATGTGGATTAAGAAGCTCTTGGTTGATCTTGATGTGCAGGTGGAGACCATTCCAATTTATGGTGACAACATGTCAAGCATTCACTTGACAAACAATCCAATGTTTCATGCACGAAGTAAGCACATAGAAGTGCATTATCATTATGTTCAAGAAATTTTTTTGAGCAAGGATGTGGATATAAAGTTCATTGGAACTAATGACCAGGTTGCAGACATGTTTACAAAGTCCTTAGATGCTTCTAAGCTAAAGAGGTTCAAGGATGAAATCAACTTGCAGGATATGGTTGAAGGTGCAAGCTACATGTGAGCTTGAGGGGGAGTGTTAAAAATAAAGAAATAAGGTCGTAAACATTTTTGCAAAAAGGATTTTCTTCAAATGGAAGGAAAATACAAAAATGAAAAATAGAAGCATTTACTTCAAAAATTAGTGGAGATCAAAAGAGAATCAATCAAAAGAGAATCAAATCCAAATAAGCTAAACTGGAAGAGGACTGGCTACTCAAAGTAGTGGAAGAGTTATAGAGAAGAGCTCTCAAACTCATCATGAGAGTTTTTGGTCAGTTGGCTATAAAAGAGGCAAGGGAGGACACTCAAGGATAGAGGAAGAAGGTGTGGAAGTCCCCTTGTAGCTAGTTCATTTGGTTTGAGTCATTTCATTATCTTCACTCTCATAGAGTATGTCTAACCGCATACCAATTTTTGGGTAGTCTACTTGTGAGAGTGAGTGGACAGGTAGCCTATTTTGAGGCAAAGGGTTACCAACCCAAAACTACTCCAAATTGAGTGTTTGATAGCGCATTTGAAAGCTCTAAGTGTCTAGTTTGAGTGACCAAAGTTTCAAGTTCATTGCATTTTTCAGTTGGTACCAATTTTCATTTGAAGGTTCAATTGTTGGCAAAAGTCTTGATCCTGAGAAGGTCTTCTACACTTTTCGCTGCGAATAGGAGAGCAATTCTCCAACAATTAGTATGGAAATTAATCATGATCCCATTAAAGTGAGACGAAAATCCCTTTCCATAACCGATGTATAACCCATGTAGCCAAGTGTTGTGAGATGGTTTATGCAATGATTTTTTTTGCAAAACTAATGCAAGTCTCTAGACACCTACACGCTTTCGATAGTGCATACATTGCTTGATGAGATGTTATTACAAGTGATGTTGGGTTAGTGTAGATGAGTTTATACAAAGTTTAGTTGTGATAGAATTATTACAAGGGATTTGGTTATTCGGGATGGAATTAATGTTATACAATTGGTCATGTGAAGACGTCTGGATACATTTCGGTATCCATTTCCTAAGGGTGGTTGAGCGGGTGGTATGTTTCTGCTGAGGGACAAAAGGTGATAGTGGATGTTGTGGTGTCGATAAGTGAAGAGATTTCTTAGGGGTATATGTTACATGGCTTGAGTGTTGAGCTATAATACATTGTTTAGGTACCCAAATCTATGTGGGTGTGGGTCGATTCGTCAGGTACTTCTTGGCGATCCAAATCTATCGATTGTTTGTACTTGTAGAAGAAGGTCGAGGAGATGTTAGATGATGACTCTGCTTCTGCCTTAACTTCTTCTTGTCATTGTCTGCATTGTCGAAATCTGTCGGTGCTTTTTGTCCTTTTGGCACACATACTTGTCTCGTGTTATATGCTTCTTGTAGAAGAAGGTCAAGGAGATGTTAGATGCTGACTCTACTTCTACCTTAACTTCTTCTTGTCATTATCTGCATTGTTGAAATCTATCGGTGCTTTTTGTCCTTTTGGCAACTTGTTTTGTGATGTTGATACTGCTACTTTCTTTGCGTCGTCTGGTAGGGTCATCAGTTTGGGTTCCTCAATCGTGGGTGACTCCTTTGTGGTTGGGGTTGAGAGGTCGGTTGACACTCTGCTTTGGAAAAGAAGGGAGGTCCAACACTTGCAAAACTTGCGCATTAGGAAGTGCAGCATTTTGTACCATTAATCTAGGCCAGTCCACAATAAGTGTGGAAGGATGAGCACCGCAGGGTATAGTGCCCATTTGGCCGCTGATGTAGTCCACCTGACCGTTGATGTAACCCACCTGATCGTTGTTGGAAGATCGGGGGAAAATCTATTGACATACTTTTGTCTGGCAACTATCCATCACCAAGCTCTCATGGGTTGACTTTGGAAGGAGCGTGCTTAGCGGAGGATTTGGCAAAAAATCTTTCGGTCCTCCTTCGCATGCAGTTCATGTGGTCTAGGGTTACATACCTCAGGCGGAGTGTTGTTAGGGAAGTTAAGCGGTATCACTCATTGCTAATCTAAGGTTCCAATCTGGATGAAGCCTTGTCTAATATTTAGGTCCACTGAGTGATCGTATAGCCAATCTTGGCCAAGGATTATGGGTTCTATCAGGTCGTCGTCATGGCACACTAGTAGTAGCTTTGTTGTCATGGTCACATCGTGTATGAGGATAGGAAGGTCCACTTCACCCATGCAAGGGGTTTTCATGCCTCCTAGCCCTATGAGGTATGCCTCAATTGGCCGCATTTCTATTCCTAAATCCTTATAGTGGGACCATCTAATTGCACTAGTCGCAACACCTGAATCAATTAAAGCCCTAAGCTCATGGTAAGGGTTGCCGTGCTCTAGCCTGACTGTAATGAATGGTCTCCTATCCACTATGCTAGGATGAGTAATTGACTTTGATTGACACATGGCCATGGGGTATCTAGGTCTTGTTTCCAGATGGTTATAATGTTCTCTCCCTAGAGCTTGTCTTCTTAACTTCTTGCGCTTAATGCGTTCTATAGCTTCTATCTGAGCTTCGACACATATTTTTTTTTTCTTCCTCCTTCCGCTTCTTTGCCAACGTGAGTTGTCTAAGCATATCCTCAGTAAGAGGTCCCTGATAAAGCTTGAATCTACAACCACTAATGTAATTAGGCATTATGTCTCCTTCTAGGGTGACTAATTGTACTGCTCCACTTGTCGAGAGTCTGTTAATGATCATAGGTCAATAACCTCGCTTTTCTAATTTCCATGCATGCTATTTTTGCATATACACTAGGACTAAATCTCCTTCTTTTAAGCCTTTGTTTTTCACATGTGCATCGAAATAGGCTTTCTGTCGCTTCTTTGCTGCATATATACCTGCTGTTGCTTTCAGCTTGGTTTCTCCTTATCATTCCAAGTCCATTATTCTTGTTGATAATTCATGGCCGGTCCACTGATGTTCTTGTGCAAACTTAAGGGTGGGTATCGAGAAGTTCAAAGCACACCATTCTGACAAAAAACCATCTGAAAGGGAGTTGCATTGAGTATGGTCTTGTAGACCACTCGATATGCCCAAACAACATGGTGTAACTGTTTGTCCCAATTTGAACATTTGTTGTTCACGAGTTTTGTCAGTACGTTACAAAGGATCTTGTTAGTGCTTTCAGCTTGACCATTAGCCTGAGATGATATGGTGCGGATTTCTTGTGAATCACCATAAAAGCCTGTAACAAATATTCAATGACTTGGTTTAGAAAGTGAGTTCCTCTGTCACTCACTAACTCTATAGGCAATCCATATCTTGTAAAGAAATTTTCAAATAAGAATTTTGCAGCCGTGTGTGCATCATTCTTTTTTGTGGCCTTGGCCTCTACCCATTTGGTAAGATAATCTGTCGCGACAATAATGTATTCAGCATGAGTACCTTTTGCAGGGGGGTTAATGGGTCCTACAAATTCTATACCCCACTTAGAAAATGCACATCCTCCCATCATGGGTTTCAATGGCATTTCATCTTTGCGAGTAGGAAACTGAGTTCTTTGGCACACATCACATCTCTTAACATAGGTATGTGCATCCATGGGAAGAGTGGGCCACCATAAGGGCCAAAATGACCTCCTGCAACACCTTGGTGTGTAGTCTCTAGTATGTTCAAATAATCGCATTCATGAACACATTGTCTTAAATATCCATCTCGTCCTCGTTTGTACAATAGATTGTCACCAATAAGTGAATAGTCTTGAGCTTCCTGCTCTAGACTGTGTTGTCGTGCTAAGGTCATTCCTTGAGGGAATGTTTTCGTCCTCAAGTATGTCACTAATGGTTCACTCCATTCTGGAGTAAGAGACATATGGTACAAAGTAGCATGTTCTACTGGTGGTCTTTCACAACAAACCGGGCATTCTCTACACAACTTATAGACATCTGCTTCCATAGAAGGCCAATATACTCCTAGTCTATGCAGAGTTTGCAAGGTACAAAGTTTTGAATGATGTTGCTTTAATGCACCTACATGTGCTAATTGCAACCAATTAGCATGTTCTGATTCATCTATTCAACAAGCAAGAATCTTTTGATTATCCTGTTTATATATACTTCCTGCCATTATTTGATATCTTTGTGACTTGATGATTTCTCCTTCTTGGATACTTATCCTAGGATTCTTGAGTCCGTATGTGAGAATAGCGACAATAGGTTTAGCCCATTCTGGTACTATCTCAAGGTTAAACAAATATGCATCGAGTAATTCATCCGCTATTCCTTGAGGAGCTTCTCCTATGGTTAATCTTGAGAGGTGGTCGGCTCTAAGATGGTTTTTTCCTTTTCTAACTATGACTTCAAAGTCCTACTCCATGAGTAAGAGAAACCATCATAGCAGTCATCCTGTATTACAAGGCTTATTGACTAAGTACAATAATGTTTGGTGATCCATGATGAATTTGAACTTATTTGCCAACAAATAATGCCTGAATTTCTTTACTGCATAGATCATTCCTAATCCCTCTTGTTTTGTAGTGGTGTAATTTCTTTTTGCTATGTTCAATCGTCTGCTTGGGTAAGTTATAGGGAGATCTACATTACCTTCATTCGTGGGTTGTGCCAACACACATCCTATGGCATAGTTGGATGCATCCACATATAGGGGAAATTGCTCTTGCAAGTCATCTATTTCTTGAATAGGAGGATAGGTTTCTTGTTTTTTTCTCCACTTCTCTTCTTGGATTTCTCTTAGAAATTCATGTGAATACTTATGTATGGAAGACATGTTGTCTTCAACCTCTCTATTTGGTACTTGAGACAGGGATGGTGCATTCTTTTCTTGGGTCTCAAAGTCATTCGGGTTCCTATACAGATTATTTTTCTTGTTGCTATTGACCAAGTATTCTAACCTCTCCTGTAGTCCTTGAAAGTGTAATTTGGGTTTTGCCATGTTATTCCAATTAAGATTACGAGAGGCTTCGAACATAGTTTGTGTTTTCTACCATCTTCATGCAAAGTTTAGTTCTCTCCATTTCTAGATTTGCTCTTGGATAGTTCTTACTCATTTCAACTATCCGGGGTCCTTCCTTTAATCTAGCCTGATATGCACGAAACATCATGTCTAAATTTTCCCGTATGGGTTCTGCTAGAATAGATCCTGATCTCTGAGCTAGGTTCTCCTGATTAGATTCTTGAGAAGTCAATTCTAGGATTTAGGCCATGGATTCCTTTAGACTTCCTTCCAATTCAGTTATCTTTTTACTCCATTTCCTCTTAATTCTTTCTCTTGAATCCTTCCAAGATTTTGTCTTTTTATTACTAGACTCTCCAACTTCACTTGTTTGGGCTATTTTCTTAGGATTAAGTTGTTGATTTTGTAGGAGTGCCTGGGCTCTTGTTATAGCTTGGATAGGCACGTATGTAGGGTTGGATCCATCTACGTTGTATACAATACCTATCACGTTGATCGATGTTACTTTTGAAGCATTAGAAGGGTTCTTGGCACAATCTTTGATGACATGCTCTTTACCACACACGGCACAAAAGCCTTGTATGTTATAGTATTGTGACTGCCTTGCTATCTGAGGATGTGGAAAATCCTTTATGAAATGATCTCCTTGACGGTCCTCTAGGGCCCTGTGGTCTTTGCTCTCTCAATTAGGGCCGTGGATTAGGGTTGGTATACATCACATTCGCATAATCGGGCTCCCAACTGGGTTCCAATGGTGGACTATTGTATTGATATGTTTCCACATATTCTGGTGACTCCCTGTAATATGCGGTGTGGACTATCTACATGAGTAGAGTTGAAACTATTAGATTTAGGGTCACTTTCTGTGATCAGGGGTGAAGAATGAACTAAACCCCTATTGAGGCTCTCTTCTGAAGCAGCATATTTGATTGGGATGACATTAGCTAGTGGGGGTGGCTGCTGAGCTAAAACAGGTTGTGGTGTCTGTTGAGCCTGATAAAGATATCTTTGAGGAGGCCTATAGTAATGAGGTTGAGCATTATATTGACCTTGATACCTGCCTGGTTGAGGGTATGCTTGCAGGTAATTCTGTCGTACTACTTGTTTGTTGTATGGGTAGTCATGAGCTGTGTGGTTTGTGTATCGTCTCTCAATTGTACAATACTAGCCATTAGGGTTGGTTTGTGGTTGTGTTGCATTGGGACACACCTTTGCCATATGATCACCACCACAAGTGTAACAACGCTTGTTTGTTGTCAATCTAGGCATCTGTTTACCAGAAACTCCTAGCTTCTGGGCCACTTTTTCTGCTAGGTCCTCTATCGAGCTAGAAAGTTTTGAGGATGCTAGAGATGAAAAATCTGAGTCTTTATAGACCTTTGAGAGTTCCAACTCATCTCCAAGGTTGTCCTCAAGTTCTATACAAATTCTTACACATTTCTCTAATGTTCTGGGTGCCTTCAAGTATACGTAGGAGCGTAGTTTAGAGCTCAAGAGGCCATCTAAAAACAATGACACTTGCTTGGCCTGTGAAGGTAACTCTTGCATCGGACATCTCTCAACATATTGTCTAAACCTACGTCCTGCAAGTCTGACTGTTTCCTAAAGGGTTTGTTTGAAGCTATGAATCAACGAACAAATATCATGCCTAATTCCACTTTTAGAGAATTCTGTCATGAATGACTCTAACAAGTGATGGATATCCCTAAATTGCCTCTGTTGCAATGGTTGGAACCAAGTTAAAGCCATGTTCTTTAAGGTTAGCCCAAATGCATTGTATTGCATGAACATCTCTTCTACTTGCTCTGCTTGGAGCATTTGCTTAAATTTCGCAACATGGTCATAGGGATCTCCTGTCCCATAAAAGTAGTTTTTCATTGACTTTACTAATTGAGTGGGTCTTAATATCCTGGGGTGTTCACATGGTCTAGGTAGAGGAAAATCATCTCTACCACTTGGTATTCTAGGTTCCCTTTGTCTTTCCAATCTATTGGTGTCCATGGTTGGTCTATTTCTCGCTATGGGATGAGTGAAACTTACTTCTGGTCTCTCTTTGGTCTTCTCTCTTTGAGTGCCATGGGCTCGACTTTACATTTGTTCGAGATGGGGGGAAAGACTAACTCACCTCTCCATGTGTAGGTATTTCTTGCATGGTTTGGTACTACAAATACTCGTTCTGAAGTATCATCGAGGTATACAACTTTTCCAGGAGTATTTGGGTCCTTGAATTCATAAATCATGATGGAGCCTACCTCACTAGGTTGTTCCATTCTGTACCTCCAAAATGCTTCGTCAGTTTCCTTATTCAGAAACAATTCTATGCTTCTATTATCTTGAGGGATCCAGCCGGGGATTAATTCTCTTGTCAGTACAGATTTTCCTCTAGGTGTCGTGGGTTCTTCTCCTAATGGTTCTTTTCCTTGGGTTCTCGCATCCGTATCTAGCTGAACTACACCAAACTCATTGGTATGATTTAGCTGAGTACTTATGATGTACATGGTTCCAACTGATCTTCGCAAACCATCCTCATAGATGCGAGCACCTAAATGGTTGGTTCAGACATATTCTAATTGAGTTCTATAGGGTCCTTTGGGTCTTTCCAAGTATGCTATGTTTAACCCTCCTTTTAGTATTTCTGTGCTAAAAGCCATTTTTCGATTCACTGGTATCTGAGCCCAACTCGTAAGGATATCTATTCAATTGTTGAGCCTACGAACGTGCAGTAGTTCCCACACTTGCTTCTGATGATCTAAAGCTTTGTCGGTCTAACTTACCTATATGCTTGCTTGATCTAAGGTTCATGAATTTACTTCCTGAATCACTCAATACACACTTTGATCATCAATGCTTCTTTGCTCTTAATTGCTTGTTTCTCTTTAAATTCCTTTAAATTCTTGTCTTGTCTCAATGTTTACGTTAGGAGTCGACTTTTCGTTGTACTTTTGAGTTCTCGTTCGTCAGACTTAAGTTCTTTCCTTTAGGTTTTTGTATCGCACACTTTTATCTTAGTCTTGGACTTGAAAAATTAAGTCTCTTGGACTTGATGCATTCCTATCGTCGATCTAATTTAATCCACAATGCTAAACATTTAGCCTAAACTAATAATTGACTAAGGGGGTTGAGTATTCTTCCAACCTCGAGTCAGCTTCTTTGATTGCCCTGATGCCCAAGAAGTTGCACTTTCCAAGCCTTGTGTTCTTCATTGCATTGCTTTGATTGCCTTTGATAGCCCTTGCTAGACCTGTAAAAATTCGATGTTTAGACCAATTCTTAAATTGATGATCAAGAACTTTGATATATACACCTTTTAGGTCCCTTTTTTTTTGGCCAAATTTTTTCCAAATGCCCCCTTTCTTTCCTAGTCCCAACAATGGGTCAACCTCAAATTTTCTTATCTAAAAATCAATTTGTTATTCTTGAAAAAAACAGGTTGAGGTCATGTAGTACTGGTAAAGAGCTTTCTAATGAGCTATAAAGCTCAAAAGTCGGACTTCGAATGACAAAGATATGAACGTTTAGGCCCTCAGGGGTGGAAAGAGACAAACAAGTTTTTCTTCAATTGTGAGCTAAGGGGTCTCCAATGAGCTTAATCACCCAAAACTTTTCTCAAAATAGCCTCAAATTAGCCCAAAAAATTAGACCCTAAATTTGGCATTTTGGGTGGACAATCACGATGGTTTGGTACAATGGCGATGGTCTAGGACCGTCACGATGGCTCAGGTGAACCGTCGCGATGGTGTGGGCCAATCATGATGGTCCGATGGTGCGAGGCATCACGATGGTCTAACTTGCGAGCAATCGCGATGGCGTGAGCCCATCACGATGGTCAATGGTCAATGCAATCGTCACGAGGTGCGATGGTTTGAGACAATTGCGATGGTCCAATTTTTCACGATGGCATACCTGGCATTGTCGTGATGGTCTAATATGACACGTGGCAGGGAATCGTTGCGATGGCATGGGCCAATTGCGATGGCGTGGGTCGATGGGATCATCGCGATGGTCAGTGACTGTCGCGATGGTTCAAGTGAACCGTCACGATGGCGTGAGACTGTCACGATGGTCCAAGTGAACCATTGCGACAGCGTGAGACCGTCGTGATGGTCCGATCAAGCGGTCAGGATGGCGTGAGCCAATTGCGATGGTGTGACACAATCGCAATGGCATGAGCCCATCACGATGGTCCACCAAACTGATGATTTTCAAAATGCAACTATGGATTCGTGTGTGCGCAAGGGTCGCATCTCCTACCTCGTGGTGTACTCACTTACCAAAAGTTCTGACTTTTTCAGACCATCATGATGGTCCAACACCAACGGCAGATTCTAATAGAAAGTGAATTTCTTACCATTTGGAAGCTTTCCTGTTGCTCTAGAGCACTGTACCTGCAAGAAAGGTAAAAAACACACATAGCACAACAAGCACACAAGCTCTCTCTCTCTCTCTCACATGTGCAAATGAGGGGAAATGAGGAGGATGGGTGGATATGGTGAATTTTTTGATTTTTTCAGAGTGGGAGAAGATGATGCGGTGGTGAAGAAGGAGTGTAGAGGAGATGAAAAACACAAAAAACTACTTAAAAACAACAACAAAAACTGAAATTTTTACCTTCCAACGCCACTTCTTGCTATATTCTTACCATCACACATTTGTCCTAGACTCGATCCTCGGCAACGGTGCCAAATTTGGTGTTGCTCTAGCACAATGGTAAGTACCACATTAAGAAGCTCCACCTCCTTAATGTCAATCTGTGGAAGAGATAGGAGTGATATGAAGATCATGAATGTGAGATGTAGTGAGAGTGAAGGTGAGAAGCACAGAGATGCACACACACATACACACACACATGTAAGAGACAAGCAAGACACAATGGAAGGTAGGAAAATAGAGTCTATTGCTTAACATCACTCTCACAACTCAAAATAGCTCTAAGCTCTTCTCTATTCATACAAACTAACCTAAAAAATGAACTCTCTAGCTCTCTTTATAGTTTTTTTGGCTAGCTTTGATCAGTTTCACATCTAGTGACCGGCATAGTTAAAAAATAGGTTCTACGTGCTATTTGAAGGTATAAACAAGGTATAAAAATAGCCAAATTTGGTAGGCTCGTTCTACCTAAGCTCCTCAAGCTTGAGGACTTCTCGGCTTGCACAAAATGGAGCTACTAATTACAAAAATGGTTGTTCTATGTTACATATGGTACAAGAGTGATGAAAATCATTGTTGAGTGTTTTGAAAAGTATTATAAAACATATTTATTTTGAAAAATTATTCTGCCTGGCTCCCCACTACTTCATTGTAATCCGCCTTAACATACTTCCTCGTTGTCTGTGCCTCTGGCTATTGCCAACAGAAGCCATTCTGGAGCTTTGAATTCGAGTGTGTCTAATCCTTCAACCGTTTTTTGACCTCCTTGCATGGGCATAGGTACATAAGGTTCCTCATATGACTCTTCCACTTTGATGGGTACCAACTCTTCAAGTTCCGATTCTATGATGGGGGAGGGTTGCCTTTCGTATTGAAGTAATTTACTCTACAATTCTACATTCTATGCTTTGAGCACGTCCACCTCTTCGATATTTGGTATAGAAATTGGGACCCTTGTTTGCTCGTCTTGTGCCCTTAGCTGTCGGGGGAGGGTGTCTTGTTCTTTTTCCAAGACATCATGCACTTCAAGAAGATCAGCATATGTATCGAGGATGGTTCTCATTGTGTCCGAAGGAATAGCTTTAAACTTTTCTGGATCTATCTCCTAAGGAGAGCCTTCCATTGTCGCTTCTAGATTCTCTTCATTCTGTTTTTGAAGGCGTTTATCCTCCTCTAGAGCAGTTGCCATATGCTTCCCCAGTAATGCTAGATAACAACATAATCTGATGTTATCGGCCTAATGAACTTCAATTACAACTTCTAGTTTTTGAATGTCTTGAGAATTTGATTGTCGAGGATTATCCAATACGGTTTGGTGGGCTTGCTCTAGAGTAATATAGCATTGATTGAGTGCTTTCTTCTCTTCCTCTAAGGTTGTCAGCCGCTCCTGTAATTGTTGTTGTCCCGCAAGTATATCGTGGTGACTATCCTCTAAAGTATGATATTCATTCTGCAATTGATAGATACATTGATGTTGCTCTAGCACAATGGTGAGAACCACGTTAAGAAGCTCCACCTCCTTAATGTCAATCCGCGGAAGAGATAGGAGTGATATGAAGATCGTGAATGTGAGATGAAGTGAGAGTGAAGGTGAGAAGCATAGAAATGCACACACACATACACACACACTACGAAGAGACAAGCAAGACACAATGGAAGGTGAGAGATCAACTCTTTTACTCAAGAACACTATTACAAGCTCAAAATAACTCTAAGCTCACACTAGCCAACACTAACCAACCTCAAAAATGAGCTCTCTAGCTCTTTTTATAGTTTCTAGATTAGTTTTGGCCGGTTTCACATCTAGTGACCGGCCTAGTTAAAAATTAGGTCCTAGATGCTATTTGGAAGGGTAAAAGGTGTTTAAAAATAACGAAAATTGATACGCTTGTTGTACCTAAGCTCCTCAAGCTCAAGGACTCCTCGGCTTGCACAAAATGGATCTATGGATTACAAAATGGGGTTTTCTATGTTGTTGGAGCAAGTCTATGACAAGCCTAAGTATTGGCTTGAGTCTCACAAAGTCTTAGAAGAAGCTTTAAAAACAAGACTATGTAAAGTTCACTTGTGAACTACCTCTTGTAACTTTTGAAGAGTTTACTTAATGTAAAAGTAAGAGAATCTTAAGTGGTTGAGTCCAGTTGATCAAGAATGGAAAGAGGAGCCACGAATTCGTGATTTGTGGTAGGTAGAGAATCAAATCAATCATTGATTGATTGGAGAGTGATTGAGGGAAGTTAGCCTCCCAAACTCAACTATAAATAGATGGCAGTTTTAGTCGTGGTTAGAGAGACCTATGTGAAGACCTCCAAGAGCTGAGCTTTATGCCATATCAAGGTGTGATTACAAGACACACACATGTATCAGTAAGTCATTGTATTCTACAAGAAATATACTTTCATTTTCATGATTAGTTGAGTTCATCTTTCCATGTTCTTGTGAAGTGTACTACTCATTGCCATTACTCTCAGTTTTCTCAGTCAACTTGCAGAGATGTTTTCTCTGAGCTTGGTGCATCATTTTCAGTGATTTAACTTGGTAAAGTTAGCTCTATAAGTCTACTGTACGCTCATAAATTTTCATGTCATTTGGATGTACAATCTTCAGTTATGTTCATTTGAAGTCAACAGGGTCTGTTCATCTTCACCTCTCTGTCAGGTACCCGACTTTTGTACTCATCTTGTCAGAGGTGTTTCTCAGTGGTTACTTATCCAAATCCAGTGATTTAAAGCTTGTTGGATTCAGCTTACTGTCTAGTATAACCATACAAATTTTCATAATCATTGGATTTCTACATTTTGAGTTATGGTGATTTTTCTGCTCACTGGTCTATTTCTGTAGCAGCCCGTGAAAATCGGGATGATGTCATCACTTGTTAAAACTCATTCTCAGTGTGTGCTTTGTTATTTTTGATGAGATTACTCTTGAAAGTTAGCTCTTTAAGCTACCTAGACTTCCCCAAGAGGAATTAAGCTAATTGCTGCTGTGCTCAGAGAATTATGTAAAACACTGGACAGGTGTATGAACCAAGAATAGCAAGTTTTCACCTCTGAGCTAACTCCAACTTATCTGTTTTGATCTATCTTTTTGAGAGTGATCTTCCAAGCTACATAGGGTGTCTAATACATCCATTGGCAAGCTAAAAGGGCCCACCATCTACTCTTGGAGTTCATTTGGCTGGTGTAGATCAAGGATTTTGCAACACCTCTTCATCTTCAAACACATACTTATCCATCTCTTCACATATGTTACATATGTTACAATAGTGATGAAAATCACTGTTGGAGGTTTTGAAAAGTATTTTTAGAACATGATTCTTTGAAAAAAGATTCCACTGGCTCACTGCTCCGTCGTTACATGCTTCCGCGTCGTCTGTGCCTCTGGCTGCTTCCAACACCCCCCTCCCTCTCGCTTCTGTCGTCCCTGACAGAACCTTGTTGTGAGGTCTGCCGGATATAGTTCTGTAGGAGGTCTTGAGCGAGGGTGTGCTCAGAGATACGAATGCCTCGGGCCAGATCTGCCTCGAGTTTCTCCCAGTCGATTGGTTGCGGTTCTTCCTGTGGCGGGAGCTGATAGTGTGTGGAATAGACCATTCGTTCAGAGGCAAATAATTGTAATAAATGTGTAGGCCTGCTTATGAATACCTCTGAATGGTATTCCCAGAAGCCGGTTGTGAACATCTCTTCGAACGTCTGCTTGTAGCACGCCGGTAGGTACTTTATTTTGCAGTGCCAGGCATAACACACCCGTAGCGATGGCGTTGTACTCATATCATATACCAGATCGAAATTGCCATGCTCAAAGCCCTGGGTGTTGACATGCGGTGCCTTGACGCATCGGAAGACTTTAAAAATCATTTGCATCATGTCAAAGATTTTGACAGTCATATGCGCCGCTATATCGTCCATATGCTTTAATCTAGGGAGCCAGTGGAGAATTGTAGCCATCATGTAGCCAACAGTTGGTAACTCAATGGGTGGCTTAAAATAGGGGTAATTCAACCAGTCTTGGCACTGCTTATTGTTTCGTACCTTAATAGCAAAGGCAGTCCAGGAGCGGCGTCGTGGTACTGGTCCCCAACATGGGTTGTACTTTAAATGCAAAGGTGCCTTTACCCATGTACTCATCATCTCTGGATACTGCTGTAGTAAATCTTTTCGCCACTCTGGTTGATAGATTCTTCCTTGCTGTGCATCTAGTGGCAAATTGGCCTCCTCGAATTGAGTCGCATGCGATGGTTTCTTACCTGTCTCTTTCTCAATGGCTAACTGGTATTCAGCCATTAACATAAAATACGGTTTATACTGTAGCTCGTGCCCAGATATGTATCGTCGCGGGGACAAATGAGCAAAGAATGGAGACTGTAATATTCTTTCTTCTATCATCACCATGGCATGTAATTGTGCCTCTACTCTAGCTGAGTGCGTTGTTCCAAGTTCCTCAATAGTCTTCATCCACGCGGGGGTCGGAAGTTCGTACGTCATCTGACCTTCGGCCGTGATGCGTCCGCCTGGGATGGGTTGTGGCTCGTATGCCTCTTCAAACGTTTCCTCCACCGGAATGGTGACCGTTTCTTCCTCAGCTGGAAGCTCAGGTGGGGAATCTGGCCTTGGTGGTGCTTCATATACTGCGATCCTTGATTCAAGGTGTGATACCTGGGCCCGTAATGAGTTGAGTTCCTCTAGGAGGTCAGGAGAGGGGTCCACAGGTGCTGGTATGTCTTGGTGTGCCGGTTCTCGTAACTGGAGTAATTTGTGATCTTCTTTGAGTTTCTGTAACTCCTCGTTCATGCGGTCATATTCATCTAGCAATCTTACATGATCGTCTAGCAGCATCCTCATCGAGTCTGAAGGAATGGCTTTGAACCTGCTAGGACTCAGTGGTTGGTCTGGGTGGTCGAGCGCTGCTTCTAAGTTTTCTCGGTTCTGATCCTGTAAGCACTGATTTTCTTCCTTGGCGGCTGCTAGGTGTCTTCGTAGTAAGCCCATGTTTCGTGTTAGCGTTGCATTGCGGACTGTCTGGGCTCTTAATAAGTTATCCAGGTCAGCAGTGGCTTCCTTGGTTTTTTCTTCGCTTTCTAGTTCTAATTTATGATAGGCCTCTCGTAATTCTCGGTAGCGGGTGTTCAGTGAGGCATTCTCGATAGACAATAAATTAAGCTTCGACTGTAAGTCATTGGTTGTCCTTTGCAGCTGCTGGTAATTATCGCCAAGAGATGTGAACTCATCTCTGACTTGCGTCATACACATGAACATCTGTCGAAATGCATTATCTACAGTGGGTGATAGTATTAATGGGGTGCTAAATGAAGATGCAGTGGGTGTAGATGCAACGGGAGCGGGGAATGGGGGTGGGAAGGTGGATGATGTAGTGATTGTTGAAAATTGTGATGTGCCTAAAATGTTTGTGCCGTGAGTGAAGTGAGTGATGGTGCAGTGGGTGGTGAGATGTCCATGTCATTGGACGTGTCTAGTGCGGTGACTGTGAATATGGGTGTGACTGTGGGTACTCGTGCTGGTGTAAATACGGGATTTACAAAGGTTGAGGAGTAATTTACAGGGGGGCTGGCTGGAGCAGCTTGGTGGAAAGGGGAAATAGGGGTTACCGTGGGTCGGGGAGGTGAGACTGGGGAGAAGGTTAATGGTGGTGGGAATGGGAAAAGGGGTCGTGGAGGTGTGGGGAAGGACGGGAAAGATGGATGGAGGAATGGGTTGAATGGAAAGGTGGATGTGTGAGGGGGTAGACTAGGTCTAATGGGTGCGGGAATTGTGGGGTTAGTGGTCGTAAAGACGATTTCTGCTACGCCACCAGCGATAGAAGATGATAGTCGGGGGGAAGGAGGGTGAATAGGGGAGGCTGGAGGGATGGGCAGTGAGAGAGGAGCTGTTGGGGTGGTCGGTACTTCAGTGACTACTGAGGTTTGTAGAGCTGTAGCGCGGGGTGGGGAATCTACAAAGATGGTTTCTACAGCCAACGAACTTTCGGGGATGAGGCGTGCCTCCCTGGCTTGTGCAGAAGACTGTGCTCCTGTTGGTACATGAATGTATTCGCCGGGCTTTGAAAGTAGTCGTACCTTGCAGGGGTCAAACTGTGGTAGTGGCTTCCATTGCAAGTACCTGAGTGCTTCGTTGGAGCCTACTGATTTGACTAACTCTCTAAATCCTTTGATGTATGCGTCTTCGAATCCGCCTGTGACAAGTTCTTGTTCTATTATTGTTTGACTCTCTTCCTCTGTCAGCTTTTTGCGTGCCCAAACTTTTTCCATAGTTCTATACAGCTTCTTGATAGCCAGTGTGTAAGCGGCTGCTTCATAAGTTTCATCTTCATGGGTACTTGTATCACCATGTGTTTCTGTTTGTTGTCCTTGGCCATCTGTCTGTTCATGCTCTTGGGATTCCTGTGTTCCCTGGCTAGCTTCGTCGTCTCCTTCGTCATCATCGGTTGTTGTTCTTTCATCATCAGAGCTGGACACGATCTATCCTTGTGGCTGATCCCTGGGTGTGGTAGGGTAGCTAGGCCTTTCAAATTCTTGAGAACAATTGTCCTTCTGAAAACTGGAACTCATTGGAGAATGCATCGGGCATCTCAAAATCAAAAGTTTGGTCCAGTGGCTCTGCTTGTCCTGCTTCTAAATGGGGTATTGGAAAAGAGAAAGCTTCCGCACCAATAGTGGTGGGAAGTTCAGCTGCTGTGGTGATAGGTTCTGTGGTTGTGGCTGCTTGGGGTGCAACAGTACTGGTGGTGCCCTCCGGCTTAACTGGTCTTGATAACCGTATACGAATTGGTGGTACCGTGGGAGTGGCTGCTGTTGGTGACTGCTCTGGAGATGGTTGTGGCGAGGGTGATTCTGGGACTTGTAGGCATGGGATAGTACCTCTCATCCTCTTTCCGGCTCTGCCTTTGCTAGACTTTCTAGCCTTCTTAGTGGTCCCTTTGAATGCTTTCAGTTCCTCACTGGTCATGGCACGCTCAATTGGTAAGTCATACGCAAAGCACATATATATGATCCTGGTGAGGGCGCAACATCCATTGATTACCTTCTTTCGCTCCCACCTATGTTGTGCCAAATAGAGCTGATCAATGATCCAGCTAGCTAGATCAACCGTTTGAGGTCCAGTACATGCTAAGTACAATCCAAACCAGATTCTCTTGTGAGGCATGGTAAAATGATCCTGAGCTGGGAAAGAAAAGTGCTGCATGCATATCCGTAATGGCTTGGAAAGCTCAGGGGTTATGGCTGAAATATCCTCCCACTTAGTTACGTCACCACGTTTCATCTGCACTGGGACTAGCCGTTCTCTCTCCGTCGGAGTGTGTGTTCCATGTATTTTCAGAGCTGCGCGAATTAAATCTTTAGACAAATAAAACCTTCTGAATGGAGGATCATTTACCAAGGATGGTAACATGAATGTGCCAGGTAGATCCTTGTTCTCTGAAGCTGTCAAGGTGGTTACTAGGTAAAAGCATCTGTAAAAATCAGGTTTAGGCAGAGGGTCACTAAAATATTCTGTAAATCCCGCTCGTGCCCAAACGTGCGTTAGACCTTGTGTATTCTGTAGTCCTTCAAATTCTCTTGACAAGAACTGGTACTTGGTCCATGTGCGAAGATCAAATGCCAAATTGGCCTCAAATATGAAATCAGCGTCTGCTAATGGTCCGGCTAGGCCTTGAAACCAGTGAGAATTACGATGAATCTTCTCAGTATATCCTCTAGGAGGATCATCGATTGGCATGGTCCTGAAAAACCTTGAAACTCTGGAGGTTGCATCGTAGGATAAGATTCTGCGAGTAATTCTCCAATATTGGCCATTGGTGTGCTTGGGCCAGCTTCTGATGGTCCTGTTTCGGTTTGCATGATGACTGACGAGCTAATGGAAAAGATCTGCTACAAAAGATTAGCACATTAGTATGGAAATTAATTATGATCCCATTAAGGTGAGACCGCAATCCCTTTCCATAACCGATGTGTAACCCGTGTAGCCAAGTGTCGTGAAGTGATTGATGCAATGATCTTTTTGCAGAGCTAATGCAGGTCTCTAGACACCTACATGGTTCAGATTATGCCTACAATTCTTGATGAGCTTTTATTATGCATGATGTGGGGTTTGGGTGTATGAATTTATACAAGGTTTGGTTGAGGGTGAATTATTACAAGGGTGGAGTTTAAATGGGGTGGGAAAATTGTTAGATAATGGGGTACAAGAAGACGTTTGGATACGTTTCGGTATCCATTTCCTAAGAGTCTTGGAGTGGGTGGTATGTTTCTGCTGAGGGACAAAAAGCGGTATCGGGTTTGGTGGTATTGAAGGATGAAAAGATTTCGGAGGGGTATATATTACATGGCTAGAGGGTTGGGCTATAATACATTGTTTGGGTACCCAAATCTGCATGGGTGTGGGTCTATGGATAAGGTATTTCTTGGCAATCCAAATCTGTCGAGTATTGGTACTTGTAAAAGAAGATCGAGGGGACTTTGGATGTTGACTCTGCTTCTGTTGAAACTTTGTCCTGCTCTCGTCTGCAGTGTTGCCAATAGCCTGTGGTTGTTGTCCTTTTGGCACCCATATTTGTTTCGTGCCACTTGTTCTGTGATGTTGGTACTGCTGCTTTCCTTGCCTTGTCTTGTGGTGTCGTCGGTCTGGGTTCCTCTGTTGTGGTTGACTCCTTCGAGGTTGGGTTTGAGAGGTCCATTGGACGCTCTGCTTTGGAAAAGAAGGGAGATCCAACACTTGCGTGACCTGCCCATTAGGAAGTGATTCATTATTTATCTTTAATCTAGGCTAGTCCGTAGCAAGTTTGAAGGATGAGCACCGCAGGGTGTTGTGCTCATTTGGCCGCTGATGCAACCCACCTAACCGTTGATTGTGTTCATCTGCCCTAGCGGTTGGGTAGCTGCCCCTTCTAGTTTGCAGGAAGCCCCAGGGAAGATCTCCTGTCGTCCTTCTGATTGGCAATTGTCCCTAGTCAAGCCCGAGTGGGTTGGTGTAGACGTAACGTGACTGATCTGACCCGAGATCTTCCGGTCTTCCGTCGCATGCGTTTCATAGGGTCTAGGGTTACAAACCTCAATCGGAATGCAATTAGGGAAGTCAAGCGGTATCACTCGCTTCTGCTTTGAGGTTCCAATTTGTATGGAGCCTTGTCTAAGATTTAGGTCCACTGAGTGATCGTATAGCCAATCTTGGCCAAGGATTAGGGGTTCTATCAGGTCGTCATCATGGCACACTAGTAGCTTCGATGTCATGGTCACATCCTTAATGAGGATAGGAAGGTCCACCTCACCCATGCAAGGGGTTTCCATGCCTCCTAGCCCTATGAGGTATGCCTCAATTGGCCGCATTTCTATTCCTGAATCCTTATAGTGGGACCATCTAATCGCACTAGTCGCAGCACCTGAGTCAATTAAAGCTCTGAGATCTTGGCATGGGTTGTCGTGCTCTATCCTGACTGCAATGAATGGTCTCCTGTCCACTATACTAGGATGAGTGGTTGACTTTACTTGACACATGGCCATGGGGTATGTGGGTGTAGTTTCCAGATGGTTATAATGTTCTCTCCCTAGTCCTTGTCTTATTAACTTCATGCGTTTAATGTGTTCTATTGCTTCTGCCTGAGCTTCCGCTCGTATTCTATTTTCTTCCTCCTTACGCTTCTTTGCCAACGTGAGTCGTCTAAGCATATCCTCAGTAAGAGGTTCCTGATATAACTTGACTCTACAGCCACTAATGTAATTAGGCATTATGTCTCCTTCTAAGGTGGCTAACTGTACTGCTCCACTTGTTGAGAGTCTGTTAATGATCATAGGTCCATAACCTCGCTTTTCTAACTTACGTGCGTGTTGCTTTAGCATATATACTAGAACTAAATCTCCTTCTTTTAGGCCTTTATCCTTCACATGCGCATCAAAATATGCTTTCTGTCGCTTCTTCGCTGCATATATTCCTGCTGTCGCCTTTAGCCTGGTTTCTCCTAATCGTTCCAACTCCATTATTCTCGCTGATAATTCATGGCCGGTCCACTGATGTTCTTGTGCAACCTTAAGGGTCGGTATCAAGAAGTCCAAAGGAAGCACTGCATTCTGGCCAAAAACCATCTGAAAGGGAGTTGCATTGAGTACAGTCTTGTAGGCCACTCGATATGCCCAAACAGCGTGGTGTAACTGTTTGTCCGAATCTGAACGTTTGTTGTTCACGAGTTTCGCCAGTATGTTACAGAGGATCTTATTAGTGCTTTCAGCCTGACCATTGGCCTGAGGATGATATGGTGCGGATTTCTTGTGAATCACCATAAAATCCTGTAACAAATATTCAATGACTTGGTTTAGAAAGTGAGTGCCTCGATCGCTCACTAACTCTATAGGCAATCCATATCTTGTAAAGACATTTTCAAATAAGAATTTTGCAGTTGTGTGTGCATCATTCTTTTTCATGGCTTTCGCCTCTACCCATTTCGTCAGATAATCTGTGGCAACAATAATGTATTCCGCATGTGTACCTTTTGCAGGGGGGTTAATGGGTCCTACAAAGTCTATACCCCACTTAGAAAATGCACGTCCGCCCATCATGGGTTTCAATGGCATTTCATCTCTGCGAGTAGGAAACTGAGTTCTTTGGCACACATCACATCTCTTTACATAGGTATGAGCATCCATGTGAAGAGTGGGCCACCATAATCCTGCAAAGAGGATGGCTTTGATTATCCTATCGGGTCCAAAATGACCTCCTGCAACACCTTGGTGTGCAGTCTCTAGTATGCTCAGATAATCGCTCTCATGAACACATTGTCTTAGATATCCATCTCGTCCTCTTTTGTATAGATTATCGCCAATAAGTGAATAGTCGTGAGCTTCCTGCTCTAGACTGCGTTGTCGAGCTAAGGTCATTCCTTGAGGGAATGTGTTCGTCCTTAAGTACGTCACTAAAGGTTCACTCCAGTCTGGTGTGAGAGACACGTGATATAATGTCGCATGCTCTACTGGTGGTCTTTCACAACAAACATGGCATTCTTTACACAACTTGTAGACATCTGCTTCCATCGAAGGCCAATATACTCCTAGTCTATGCAGAGTCTGTAATGTTCGATGTTTTGAATGATGTTGCTTTAATGCACCTATGTGTGCTAATTGCAACCAATTCGCATGTTCTGATTCATCTACACAATAAGCAAGAATCTTTTGATTATCCTGTTTATATATGCTTCCTGCCATTATTTGGTATCTCTGAGACTTGGTAATCTCTCCTTCTTTGATCTTTATCCTAGGATTCTTGGGTCCATATGTGAGAATGGGGACTATAGGCTTAGCCCATTCTGGTGCTATCTCAAGATTAAACAAGTATGCATCTGGTAGATCATCCGCTACTCCTTGAGGAGCTTCTCCTGAGGTTAATCTTGAAAGGTGGTCAGCTCTAAGATGTGTCTTTCCTTTCCTGACTACGACTTCAAAATCATACTCCATGAGTAATAGAAACCAACGTATCAGTCATCCTGTGTTACATGGTTTGTTGACTAAGTACAATAGGGCTTGATGATCCGTAAAGAACTTGAATTTGTTGGCCAACAAGTAGTGCCTAAACTTCTTTACCGCGTAGATCATCCCTAATCCTTCTCGTTCCGTCGTGGTGTAATTTCTTTCTGCTGCGTTCAATTGTCTACTAGCATAAGCTATGGGGAGATCTATGTTACCTTCATTCGTGGGTTGTGCTAACACACATCCTATGGCATAATTGGATGCATCCACATGTACATGGAATGGCTTACTCCAATCTGGGGTAGTCAATATAGGTGCTGAGCACAAGCGTCGTTTGAGTTCATTGAATGAATTTTCACATTCATTTGTCCATTCGAAATTGGTTAAAAGAGAGTACAAAGGCTTGGCTATGATTGCATACATGTGTATGAATCTCCTATAATAACCGCAATGGCCCATAAATGCCTGTACCTCTTTCACATTAGTTGGTCTAGGTAAATCTGCAATTACCTTCACCTTTTCTTCATCCGTAGAGATTCCATTTTTTGACACAATGTGTCCTAGAATTTTGCCTTGTCTAACCATGAAAACACATTTTTCTGGGTTCAAACAAACCTGATATTCTCGACATTTGTCAAATATTTGTCTTAACTCTGGGATATGTGTCTGTCTTACATTTGAATGTGCACATAAGTCATCGACATATACTTCCAAACTCTTGCGTAGGAATTCCTTAAAAACATGACACATGAGTCGCTGGAAAGTGGCGGGTGCATTTGTTAAGCCAAATGGCATTACACGAAATGAAAATATGCCCCATTCAGTGGCAAATGCCGTCTTGTGTTGGTCCTCTAGAGCAATGGCTACTTGATTATAACCTGAGAATCCATCAAGAAAGCTGTAAACTTCCTTGCCCGCAACTCTTTCCAATAGATGTTCTGTGATAGGAAGAGGATAACTGTCTCTAATCGTGGCGGCATTAACTTTTTTAAGGTTAATACACACACGCAATTTTCCATTCTTCTTGGGCACAACCACAATGGGGGATACCCATTCGGTATGCTCAATTTTGTAAATGAATCCTGCTTCTATCAAGCGATCTATCTCCTCTTTAATCTTCGCAGCGTAGTTATCATTGTACGTGTACGGTTTCTGTTTTGTCGGTTTTGCATCTGGAGTCATAGGGATTCTATGAGAACATATATCTGGATCTACTCCTTTCAGGTCTTTGTAACTCCAAGCAAAAACATCTCTATATTCGCGCAATAGGGCAACTAATTCTTCTTCTTCTTCCTTTGTCAAATCATGCCCTATGTATGTACATTTTTCTTCTTCTCCTTCTATGGCTACGATTATTTTCTTGGTTTTCTCTCGGTTATCATACACTTGTCCGTCATTCGCCTTTCTATTAGGCATTCGTACCATTATCCTTCTATCTTCGATTTCATATTTCTTGAAGTTCTCGGGTACTTCAAATAAAGATTCTTCTTTTTCTGACATGTTTTCTTTCTTCTTTCTTTTCTTGCCTTCACTTTTGCTAGTCACTTGAGTGGCTATTCTCACGTCATTCATAATTTCCTCATGTCTTTGAGGGTGAGTCTCTACTTCGAAAAAATATTCTTCTTCTGATGCAAAGGGTGGGTCCATGATAATTGATTTTAAATCAAAATTACTTGCATCCTCAAATGCATCAATGTTAGGTTCACATTCTTCTAAAATTGCATCGCCCATGATTGGCTCTATCGTGAAAACTGAGATATCATAGCCATCCTCGTCACAGTGGGGTGTCCATTGTTCTTCATTGATGGCTACGTCCATGGTTGCTAGGATTTTTGCCCAACCATGGGGTTCAAACTCTTCATCTGGGAATACTACAGGTGCGTAGGCTGGATCTTGAAGGGTTCGTGGATGTTGTTCTGCACCTAAGGTCCTGGCTTCTAACCTTTCTTCCTCTTGTTTGGCTACTTTACACATCCATAAATGAGTATCCTCATGCAACCAAGAAGGATCTGATTCTAATGAGTGCACGGATTCCGTCTCTACTGGTGTCTTATGGATGGTATTCCATTGTATTGGGGGTACATCTCGATGTGAATAGTCTTTAAGATTGACTTTGGTAGTCACTCCTAAATGTTGCAAGTACAAAGAATTAGTTCCCCAATCTTGTACAATTTGCAACTGACGCATGAATGGTCGTCCCAATATCATCTCATAAGCATGATTTTTACTAAAATCACAAATGGCAAAGGTATGCTCAAATTCTACTCCACAAGTGGTGAGTGATATGCCTTCTAGTAGGCCTAATGGTTTTTCTATGTGTCCATCAGCCATTTGTAGCTTCATCCTGGTGGGTCTTAATGCTGGCTTACCCCAACGTTTCCATAAAGCGGTGGTAGCGATGGCTACTCCGGCTCCTGAATCTAAGATGGCTTTCGTGGTGTAGCCCTGATGGGTTATCGGAAGATAAGTGTTACCTTCCTCTCCTTCGCTTACATCTCCAATCTTTTCTATGGGTATTTCTGGTACCTTATTTTGTGATCCTATTTGTGAGGGAGTAGTAGCAAGCTCGGGGAATTGATTTGCTACATGTTTCCACAATTCTGGTTTTACCTTTAACAACTCCTCCAGAGTGAGATTACACTATACTTTGGTATTCTTGATCACTTCCGTGTTTCTAGGGATTACTGATTCTTCATTCCTCACTATTATCGTGGGTGCTCTCATATTAATAGACTTTGCTTCCCAAGGTCCTGTGAACTGAGGTAATTCTTGTAAAGAATTAGATTCAAATCCTGTGTGTTTACTCAATTGCTCTTCCTCTACATCATCGTAAATAGAGGGAATGTCTTGGGAAAATTGTTCTTGCAAGTCATCTATTTCTTGAATAGGAGGGTGTGTTCCTTGTTCCTTTCTCCATTTCTCTTCTTGGATTTCTCTCAAAAATTCATGTGAATATTTATGTATGGAAGACAAATTGTCTTGACTTTCTGTATTGGGTACTTGAGACAGGGATGGTGCATTCCTTTCCTGTGTCTCTGGGACAATAGGGTTCCTAGGCTGATTTTTTTTCTCTTTGCTCTCTATCAAGTATTCTAGCCTCTCCATTAGTCCTTGAAAGTGTAATTCCGGTTTTGCCAAGTTATTCCAATTAAGATATCTAGAGGCTTTGAACAAAGCTTGTGCTAGTTCTACCATCTTCATGCAAAGTTTAGTTCTCTCAATTTCTAGATCAGCTCGAGGGTAGTTTTTGCTCATTTCAGCTACCTGAGGTCCCTCTTTTAATCTAGCCTGATATGCACGAAACATCATGTCTAGATTTTCTGGTATGGGTTCCGCTAAAACTGATCCTGATTTCTGAGCTGGATTCTCTTGATTCAATTCCTATGAAGTCAATTCTAGGATTTTGGCTCTAGATTCCTTTAAACTTCCTTCCAACTCAGTTATCTTTTTACTCCATTTTCTCTTAATTCTTTCTCTAGAATCTTTCTAAGATTTCGTCTTTTTACTGCTAGATTCTTCAACTTCACTAGTTCCGGCTACTTTCTCTTGATTAAGCTGTTGGTTCTGTAAGAGCGCCTAGGCTCTTGTGATAGCTTGGATAGGCACGTATGTAGGGTTGGATCCATCTGCGTTGTTTACAATACCTATCACGTTGATAGGTGTCACATTTGAAGCATTAACTGGATTTTTAGGACAATCTTTGATTATGTGCTCTTTGCCACAATCAGCACAAAAGCCTTGGATGTTATAGTACTGTGATTGTCCTGCTATTGGAGGATGTGGACAATCCTTTATGAAGTGATCTCCTTGGCACCTAAAGCATGGTCCTCTAGGGCCCTGTGGTCTCTGTTGTCTTAATTGGGGCCGTGGATTTGGGTTTGTGTACATCACATTAGCATAGTCTGGCTCCCAACTAGGTTCCACTGGTGGACTATCGTAATGATATGTCTCCACGTGTTCTGGTGACTCCGTGTAATAAGCGGGTGGACTATCTACATGTGTAGAGTCAAAACTGTTTGAGTTCGGGTCACTTTCTGTGATCAAAGGTGAAGAAGGCACTAAGGCCCTACTTAGGTTCTCTTCTGCAGCAGCGTATTTCACTGAGATGACATTCGCTGGTGGGGGTGGCTGCTGAGCTAAGACAGGTTGAGGTCTCTGTTGAGCCTGGTATGGGTAGTTCTGAGGAGGCCTATAGTAATAAGGTTGAGTATTGTATTGGCCTTGATACCTACCTGGCTGCGGGTATGCTTGCGGGTAGTTCTGTCTCACGGTCTGCTTGTTGCATGGGTAGTCCTGAGCCGTGTGATTCGTGTATCTTCTCTCAATTGTACAGTATTGGCCACTAGGGTTGGCTTGAGGTTGTGGTACATTGGGGCACACATTTGCCATATGGTCACCACCACAAGGTAACAACGCTTGTTCATTAGTACCCTGGGTTTACTAGAAACTCCTAGTTTCTGGGCCACTTTTTCTGCAAGGTCTTCTATTGAGCTAGACAATTTTGTGGATGCTAGAGATGAACAGTCTGAGTCCTTATAGACCTTTGAGAGTTCCAACTCGTCTCCTAAGTTGTCCTCAATGTCTATACAAATTCTTATACATTGCTCTAGCGTTCTGGGTTCTTTTAGGTACACGTAGGAGCGTAGTTTAGAGCTCAACAAGCCATCTAAAAACAATGACACTTGCTTAGCTTGTGAGGGTAGCTCTTGCATTAGACATCGTTCAACATATTGTCTAAACCTACGTCCTACGAGTCTAACTGTTTCTTGAGGGGTCTGTTTAAAGCCATGAATCAACGAAGACGTGTCATGTCTAATCCCACTTTTAGAGAATTCGGTGATGAATGACTCTAAAAAGTGATGGATGTCTCTAAATTGCCTTTGTTGCAGAGGTTGGAACCAAGTTAAAGCTGTATTCTTTAACGTTAGTCCAAATGCGTTGTATTGCGTGAACATGTCTTCAACTTGTTCGGCTCTTAGTATTATGCAACGTGGTCATAGGGGTCTCCTGTCCCATCAAAGTAATTTTTCATGGATTTCACTAATTGAGTGGGTCTCAGTATTCTTGCGTGTTCACGTGGTCTAGGTAGAGGAAAATCATCTCTACCACTTGGTATTCCATGATCTCTTTGTCTATCCGCTCTATTAGTGTCCGTAGTTGTTCTATCTCTCCCTATGGGGTGATTAAAGCTTACTTCCGGTCTCTCTTGATTTTTCTCTCTTTGATTTCCATGGGCTGATGATGTTCCTGCCCCTTATTGACTTGTATTCATGTTCGTCCTAGATGGAGGGAATACCAATTCACCTCTCCATGTGTATGTGTTTTTAGCACGGTCAGGCACCACAAAGACTCTTTCTGAAGTCTCATCCAGGTATACAACCTTTCCAGGTGTATCCGGGTCCTTGAACTTGTATATAGTGATGATACCTACCTCACTAAGTAGTTCTGTCTTGTATCTCCAAAAGGCTTCATCCATTTCTTTATTTACAAACAACTCTATGCTTCTGTTGTCCTGAGGGATCCATTCTGGGATTAGTACTCGTGTCAATACAGATTTCCCTCTAGGTGTTCTAGGCTCTTCTAATGGTTCTTTTCCTTGAGATTTAGTTTCCGTCTCTGGCTGAATTACACCAAACTCGTTGGTATTGTTTGGCTGCGTACTTAAGATGTACATCGTTCCTTCTTTGTCTATGTACGCGTCTCTCTCGAATTTCACCACTGGACGTTCCAATCCAATGGGTTGATCGGGGTTGTGCATTTGCACCACTTGCCTTCGCAAACCATCCTCATAGATGCGAGCACCTAATCGGTTGGTTCGGAGAAACTCTAGTTGTGTCCTATAGGGTCCTTCTGGCTTTTCTAAATAGGCTACATTCGACCCTCCTTCTGGTCTTTCTTTGCTGAATGCCATTTCTGAATCACTAGTATCTGAGTTCTCGTAGCGATAACTAGTGTTCAATTGTTGAGCCCACGATCGTGCGGTAGTTCTTACACTTGCCTCTGATGATCTAAGGCTTCGCCGGTCTGACTTGCCTATATGTTTGCCCGATCTAAGGTTCATTAATTTTCTTCCTTGCACACTCAGTACACGCTCAGATCGTCAAAGATTCTTTGTTATTACTTTCTTGATTCTTTTTAAATTTCTTTAGATTCTTGTCTTAATGTATGCGTCAGGAATTCGACTTTCCGTGGTACTTTGAGTTCTCGTTCCGTCAGACTTATGTTCTTTCCTTTAGGTTTTCGTGTCACACACCTTTATCTTTAGTCTTGGACTTGACAAATTTAATTCTCTTGAACTTGAGGCGTTCCTATCGTCTTAAATCCACAAAAGCTACTGTTTAGCCTAAGCTAAGAATTGACTGAGGGGGTTGAGTAATCTTCCAACCTCGAGTCAGCTTTTCTGGTTGCTCTGATGCCCAAGAAGCCGCGCTTCCCAAGCTTTATGCCCTTCACTGCCTTGCCTTGGTTGCCTTTGATTGCCCTTGCTAGACCTGGAAAAATTCAATATTAGACCAATTCACAGTTGGATGATCAAGCACTTGAGTATATACACCTTTTAAGTCCCTTCCCTTTTGCCCAAATTTTCAATGTTTGCCCCCTGGCTTTCTAGTCCCAAACTAGGTCAACCTCAAAATAGCTTATCAAAAAATAGACGTACCCAAACTAGGTCACGTAGTACTCGTAAAGAGCTTTCTAACGAGCTATTAAGCTCAAAAAACGGACTTCGGATGAAAAAGTTATGACCGTTCAGGCCCTGGGGGGTAAAAACTGACAAACAGGTTTTTCTCCAAATATGAGCTAAGGGGTCTCCTATGAGTCTAATCACCCAAAAATTTCCCAAAAATAGCCCCAAAATTGGCCAAAAAATGAAACCCTAAAATTTGCGATGGGGGTGCACAATCGCGATGGTGTGAGACAATCGCGATGGTCTGGGACCGTCGCGATGGCGTGAGGGTGAACCGTCGCGATGGCGTGAAAGTGGACAATCGCGATGGCGTCAGTCAACGGTCAACGTGAACAATCGCGATGGTCCAAAGTGAACCGTCGCGATGGTCTGAAGTGCACCGTCGCGATGGCGTGAGAGTGGACAATCGCGATGGCGTGAGTGTGAACCGTCGCGATGGCTCGATCAGGCGGACAATCGCGATGGCGTCAGTCAACGGTCAACATGCACAATCGCGATGGTCCAAAGTGAACCGTCGCGATGGTCACAGATGCAATGGCTTGAGCCAATCGCGATGGTCTGGGCGCGATGGCGTGAGCCAATCGCGATGGTCCAAAATTTCGGGTTGTCGCGATGGTGGAAGGGTGCAAGCCGTCGCGATGGTCCAACTTGCCACGTGGCACCGTCGGCGCGATGGCGTGAGCCAATCGCGATGGTGTGGGGTCAACCGAACAGTCGTGATGGTCCGCGAACCGTCGCGATGGTCCAAATGAACCGTCGCGATGGCGTGAGACCGTCGCGATGGTCCGGCCGAGCCGTCGCGATGGCGTGAGCCAATCGCGATGGTGTGACACAATCGCGATGGTCTGAGACCGTCGCGATGGTCCACCAAACTGAGAATTTCTGAAATGCATCTGTGGATTCGTAGAAGTGCAAGGGTCACCTACACGCCTGTGTGGTCGCTTACCAAAAATTCCGAAGTTTGCAGACCATCGATATGGTCTGACACACTCGGAAATTTCTGACAGAAGGTGATTTTCTTACCTTTTGCAGCCTTCTTGATGCACTGGAGTACTGTTCCTGCAAGAAAACTCAAGAAAGCCAAAGCACACACAAGCACAAAAGCTCTCTCTCACTCTCTCGCATGCACAAATGAGGGGAAATGAGGAGAATGGGTGGATATGGTGAATTTTCTGATTTTTTTGGAGATGAAGATGATGATGCGGTAATGAAGATGGAGTGTGGGGGAGGTGAAAAACACTAAAAACTAAGTAAAAACAACAACAAAAACTGAAATTTTTACCTTCCAACGCTACTTCTTGCTATACTCTTACCATCACACATTCGTCCTAGACTCGATCCCCGGCAACGGCGCCAAATTTGGTGTTGCTCTAGCACAATGGTGAGAACCACGTTAAGAAGCTCCACCTCCTTAATGTCAATCCGCGGAAGAGATAGGAGTGATATGAAGATCGTGAATGTGAGATGAAGTGAGAGTGAAGGTGAGAAGCATAGAAATGCACACACACATACACACACACTACGAAGAGACAAGCAAGACACAATGGAAGGTGAGAGATCAACTCTATTACTCAAGAACACTATTACAAGCTCAAAATAACTCTAAGCTCACACTAGCCAACACTAACCAACCTCAAAAATGAGCTCTCTAGCTCTTTTTATAATTTCTAGACTAGTTTTGATCGGTTTCACATCTAGTGACCGGCCTAGTTAAAAATTAGGTCGTAGATGCTATTTGGAAGGGTAAACGGTGTCTAAAAATAACGAAAATTGATACGCTTGTTCTACCTAAGCTCCTCAAGCTCGAGGACTCCTCGGATTGCACAAAATGGAGCTATGGATTACAAAATGGGGTTTTCTATGTTACATATGTTACAATAGTGATGAAAATCACTGTTGGAGGTTTTTGAAAAGTATTTTTAGAACATGAGTCTTTGAAAAAAGATTCCACTGGCTCACTGCTCCGTCGTTACATGCTTCCGCGTCGTCTGTGCCTCTGGCTACTTCCAACAATTGATGTAGCATAGCAAAAATATTATTTACATGCATAGATGCTAGGAAGGTGGATGATGCAGGGGGAATGGGAATGGGGGGAGGGGTGGTGAATGTAGTGGAATTAAGAGGTGATGTGGGTGGAGGGGGAAGATGAGATTGTGGTAGTGTGGAGGGAGGGAGTGGTGCAGTGGGTGGTGATGTTTCCATACTATCAAAAGTGTGTGCTACCATGTATGTAGGGATGGTACGTGCAATGGACATGATGTTTGTGAAAAGTGTTGTGAACGTGGGTGTGGCAGCCCACCCTAGTTGGGTGCCAGAGGGAAGGGAATCCTATAACATAAGAAATAAGACGATAGCCCATAGTCATGTTTACAACTTCAGTGGTTTCCAGATGTGGTAATGACAACGAGAGGGTTATGACAATATGTTTAGTGGTGGTGGTGATTATGGTGGTGGTGATTATGGTGGTGGTGTCATGAGAAGGGGTTTGTTGTGCAGTGTTAGGTGAAGGGATTGGGTTTGGAGGTGAGGGTTCGAAGGGTGGAGACAAGGGTGCATCGTGGTATTCTTTAGTGTGGGTGGTGTTAATCAGTGCCAAAACATCTATAAAAATCTACTTTTCGGATCGAGCAAGGTGTGTAGGTACTCGTTGTTCAAAGCGACGAACGTGAGCAATGGCTGAGTGAATGGCTTCATCAAGACCAAGTGTGTCAGCTTGAAAATTCAGAGAGTTAATGAATTGTTCATCTACCCCTTCTTCTCCTAACATTTGGCTCATCAGTAATTTCCCTGTCTCTAATGATAATTGGTGATGCTCCTGAACTCTCTTCATGGTCTCGTATAGTCTCCTGATTTGCACCGTGTAGGCCCGTGCTCCCACAAGATCTAGAATTACCTCCTCTTCTGGTCATGCTCTTCATCTCATTCTTCTTCATTGGTCTCTTCTTTGTCTTTGTCCACTTCTACTACTTCGGGTCGGGTTGGGGTCGGAGTCTCTATAGTCATGTGCTGTACTCTAGTCTGGTCTTCCTCAATCTTGAGATTCGCTTCATTGATCATTCTGGCGATTTCTTCATCGATTAAGTCATTCAAAGTATAGCCCTATGGAATTTCCAATTCAAAAGGAATAGGAGGGAAGACGAGGTTTGGTCCCTCTGTACTCTGCCTTGGTAATCTAATAGTGAATGAGCGAACATGTCTATGTTGAGGTGGTGTCACCTCTGGTGTCAGAGTGGTACCCCTTGCTTGTGCACAAGGTATCTAAACGGTTCCTCTCATTTTCTTTGATGGTGGGTGTTGCTCTAAGGGTTGCCCATAATTTCTCTCATGCTATGGCATCCTTTAGCCCTCATGAAAGTACCTTCTTTTTGTAAATTAGGAGATGTCCATATGAACACTCTCCTAAAACCCCTTTTTGATATTTCCTTTAGTCTAAAGTATTGAAGCCTTCTCCATAAAGTAGCCTTTTTTGCACAAATTCAAAAACCCACGTATAAAATTCCCCACGTGCTCTCTCTCTCTCTAGGTGGTTACTTTTTGAATTCCCAAAATCACATGAAGATCCTCTTTTTGATTTAGCACATGTGGTCTTTTGACCACATGTTTTATTCACATATGCCTCTCTTCTTCTCTATATAAAGAAGAGCCTCATTTGTAAAAGGGGTCCCTTGGCCATGGCCTTGGCCTCCATTTTGGTAATGGAAGAAGGTGTCATTTGTTACTCTCTTGCCTCCTTGTGTGCAATGGCATTGGTCTTGGTGTATGGATTTGCATGTGTTTGTGCATGGTTGGGAGGATGTTCCCCTTTGCTCCTTATGACGTTGGCCATTGTTGCCATTGCTCCATGAGAGTGGGTGAACCTCTCCTCTCATTCTTTGCCCCAACTTGGAGAAACTTCTCACTTCCATGTGAGGCGGTTAGGATCTGTTGTTCCCCTTTTCTCAACAGTGGGCATGCAGTTGGTGCTCTTCTCTGGAACTCCTAGACTTTGGACCATACCAATGCTTGTTGGATGGGTACATCATAAGCCAAATACCTGTAAATGATCTTGGTAAGAGTGCAACATCCATGAAGTATATTCTTTTGTTTCTTGTTCCACCGCTGATGCACAAGGTGGATTTGGTCGATGATCCAATGGGGCATATTGATGGTGAGGCTCTCTGTTTCTGCCAAATACAAAGTGAACCAAATTTTCTTTGGTGGCATGGTAAAGCATTCTTGAACAGGGAAGGCAAAATGCTTCATACATGTGCATAAGTGGAGAGCGATGGTTGGAGTCATGGCCACCATATCATTCAATTTGTTGAGGTCCTTGTGCTTCATTCATCCAGGAATCATGCTTTCCTTCTTTGTCAAAATATGCATGCCCTTCATGTCCAGGGCATCCCATACTAAGTTGATGGTCAGCTTAAACCTCTTTAATTCATGTCCTCGTGTTAATGCTAGAAGCACAAAGGTACTATCTCCTCCCTTGTAATTGCTAGGCATGAGAGTGTTGATCATGTATGAGCAGCGCAAAAAATCGGGTTTGGGCAGCATAGCTCCAGTGTAACTATCCAAGCTCGCTTTAGTCCATACTGATCTCATATTTTCTGCATTTTGGTATTTTTCAAACTCGTGAGTGAAGAAGTGGTATCTTTCCCACTTGCCATTAAATTCTATTTCAGCCTCTTGGAAGTAGGTACCATCTCCTAGTGGTCGTGCAACATCACTGAACTAATGGGCATGCTTGCGGAGCTGTGAGGTATGCCCCTATGGAGGGTCCTAAATTGGAAGTACGTGAATCACCCTAAGTTCCTGGGGTCTCTCTATCAGTTGTGCCTCGAGGGGGAGGGTTTCAATGTCAGTTATTTGAGTGCTTGACCCTGCCTGTGAACTGGTTCCTGTTGCTTCTGCCATGCTATTGCCTTGCTTGTCGATTTTGTGAGAATACAAAAGCACATGTTAACATTGTAGTGGACAAGATATGACCATTTGTCCCCGTTACAACATTAACATGAGGCACTGTGATAAGGTTAGTGGTCAGTTGGTGCTCAGTGATTATGTGTGTAGTTAATGAATGAAGAGTTCTATGTGCTAAGTGGAATCGTGCAGTGTGAGGATGATGCAGTTAGTAGGTGGGGATGAATTTACAAATTGGGGGATGGGGGGTTTATTACAAGTTTTTTGTCTCTAAACATAATGTGTGGCTTTACAAGTTGACTGCCCGTGGGCTATGGGAGACTCTACATGAGTATCTACTGCGAAATGAGGCTTTTTAGTGACCCATTTACAAGTGATCATGTTAGTGCCTATTGATGCATGTGTGATTGTGTGTGAATGAAGCTTTGTCTCATGAAGCATATGGGTGGCTACTTGAGCTCGCAAGCAAGCCTAAGGCACCCCTTATCTCCCTTCTCTTTCTCTTTTCTCACATATACACACTCACTCAGTGGCATCACTCACATCTCTGTCATTTCTTGAAATTGATGCTTGATTGATTTCAGGGAGGGGTGATCCTCTACCTTGCCCTTCCCTCTCTTCAGTTTTTCAAGAAAACCAAAAAGTTCGAATTTTCTATTTGAGCCGGATATCCACATGTGTTCTTTTGTCATTCATAGGTGAGAAATCCCTTTGGCATGACATTCAAATGCATCCTCGGATTCTTGCACGATCGCGAAAAGAAAGGTCCTTGGGTTGGTGATCACCTCCCTCCACTTCCGTGCTTAATAAGGCTAGCCCCCATAAATTCACGCATGCAAGTTAGAGGCGAGGACCGTTTTTTTCTCTCTCTTCCTTTATGGCGAAGCACTCGCTTCTGTATCAATTGGGGAACGAATAGACTCTGCTGTCGCACATGGGCAGTTGGTGGGGGAGTAATTCTCCCTCCTTGTTTCTCTCTTGCGGGCGTGGGAAGACACATCTTTTCCCCCCTTTCTTCCTCGTCTTCATGCGGAGTTGAGCTTCTTCATGAGCTCCTCTGCTCAGGCGGTGGCCATGGCGGGCTGGAACTAGACTCGCCCCATTGCTTCTCTCTGTTGTGCGGAGCTTTGATGGCAGAAGAGCTCCCCTTCTCCAACCTCTGTCAAGGCCTTGTCGTGACAAGCTATCCATTATCACACAGTGCGCACTTGTTCGGTTTGCGCATGCATTCGCTCCTACCATTCAGTGGAAGTAGCACCGCTCATGGTTTTGGCAGGTGTCCCCTTTTTTTTTTCGAAGTCTTGTCCAGGAGGTGTTCATTATCTTTGTGTGTCCTCCCCCTTGGAAGTTTGGCGCATCTTGGGGTTGAGCCCCCTCTTCGAGTTCCCCTTCATAGCTTCTATTGAAAGACATGGTGTGTCTGGTTGTTGCTGAACTGCGCTCGTGGTCGGTGCCATACCCATTTAATACTCCTCTTCTGTAACATAAGCTTGGCGGAGCTTTGTTTGTGTTACAGCGGGTGCTTTCCTCTTAGTGTGTATCTGGCTCTCGTGTAGCCTCCTGTCGGCCTCTTCCTTGGTGTGGACTCAACGATTGCCTCCCTTGCTGCTCTATGCCTCGGGTTGCTCCGGCCAAGCCTTGTGGGCTTCCCTGCTTGGTTATCTACCCCAGTTTGGTCCTGCTCCAATCCCCCAGCCGATGGTTGCACTCCAATATTTCCCATCAAACTTTCTTTGCAACATCGATGGTTGAGAACCTATTGGGAGTTTGGGGGATCGATGATCACATGGCCCTCCTGTTCATGGAACAAGTTGCAGAGGTCCTTTGTTTTCCATCAGTTGGCGGATGTGTTTTCCTATGTTGACGTCGGATGGAGTTGTTTGTCAAAGGCAACTATGGAGAATAAAATTCTGCACGGTTCTCCCACATTCTCGACTACAGTTGGCTTTACTATCTGTACCAATCTGTCACTCACTGTTGGTCAGAAGTTGATTTCGCTATGTGTTGCGATAAGTTTGTTTGTTGTGTTCACCTAGGTTTGCTGCATATGACCTCCCATGTATCCAATATAAAAGTTCATGCTTCTACTCGTTAAGGAAATTTCCATTTCCTTGGTTATTTATTTTGGGTTTGTTATCTGCAGCCGTCATGCACGCCTCCTCGGACCTAATTTCTACTAATGTATGGATTGTGCTGCCAAGTCTTGACATTATTGATGTTGCAGGCCAGGTTGTATGATGGGTGGCATGCTTATGCCTACGCATCCATGGTCCAATACTAGTGCATAGTGGCTCGTTTGACTCTGTTGACCTCTTTCTATGAGCAATAAGTAAAGGGCTTCCCTGATCTTCTTTGTTGAAACACGGGTTTTGCATACTTTCATATAGCAGGGCAGTATTTAAGGTGTATAATGCTAATGCTTATTAGTCGGGGTGCAATGAACTCTATATGACGAATCTATGAATATGTTGTTCGGTGTTGTCAAAATACTACCTGGTAAACCTACAGGTCCTAAGTTGTAAACCTGAAAAAACATCTCTCCAGGGAGAGATTTGTTTTTAATGCTCCCTGTGCATCTCATTAAAATGCCAATCATGCAATCGGGCTGAGGTAGCATGAAAATTGTCTACAGACCTACTTCAGTTGTCAATGTTGTTTCTCTACAGTTGTAGGATCTCAATGGAGTTTTTGTCATTAGAACTGTTTGAAGGACTCTATTTAAACTGCTCTTTACTGGAAAGAGAGATGCATATGCATCATGAGTGGTTTTTGTACTCGATTTCCGGATGATATACATGTATGTTTTTAAATGGTCATGTGGAGTTGATGAATATATGTATCTTAGATACTCTGTTTTTCACTTTCCTATCTCTCTAAAAATTGGCAGCACAATTGAATGTTTGGCATGCTTAATAAGGGGAGTCAAATTCATGTTCATGGGGCTTGGGAATTGCACAAGTTTCTATCTTTTGCAGGCCTTGGACTTATCTTGTTGCAGAAATTTCAATCCACCATTACTTTCCTAGTTTGCTGGGATCATGGCGCAACACAAATCAAAGATTTGATCTGATTTTTTGCTTGGAAACCTCTGGGGCTAAAATTTCTGGGGGACTTTTGGTTTTGTTTTGATTATTTCCTGTTATGCATGCTCCTATGGTCCAGCTTATCAAATTCAGGTGGGGAAAGGTGATGGAGTTAGTTACAGATTCTGGAACAGATTGCATCTAAATGGTTATACACAAGTCGATGGCTATGCTTTCAAAAATTGGGTTGATGCTAACAAAATTAAGTTCAGAAGTTCTTTTAATTTTTAAGATTCTGAGGATCTCTCTCTTGATGATGACCAGCTTGTGATATATGTCTTTATTTTCAGTGCTCACCATGACTCTACCTGAAGTGTGCAAAACAAAAACAAAGGTTGTTGGTTTCTACAAAGCTTTTTATGGTTTTAGGATTCTTGTTACTACTCACACATGCATTTTCTCTCTGGAGGAGTCCGAGGCCTTCCTACACCTTTTCTGCAAACACATGACAAAGGTGCAAATGAGAAGTATGGTATGTCTTGGGACTGTGTGAAATGACTGATATCATTGAGCCATAGGATTCCACCAAACCAACTAACACAAGGCTCGAAGGAAGGATGAGGGTAACTATGGCTCTTGAGGGCTACTCATTAGTCTACCCATCTACATATAGTAAGCTACCACCATGTTTTTCAAAAACTAATAAATATGTTCTCTAAGTGATTTCAAGTGCTCTAATGTTTGGTGGAAAGGAACACAATTGCATCATATGTTTAAAGTGAGTAAATGCACTAGCTAGGGATTGTGATTTAGTTCCTTAACCCTTTGGAAATCCTTGTGCCAAACCCACACTCATGTGCAGATGGGATGAATGAATTTACATTTCTATTTTAGAGGCACTTACAGGGAAGTCTCCATGCTTGTCAGTGTCCAATTATAGGTCCAACCCTGGGCTAACGCATGAAACATGGTGTATTTCCATTGGAATTCATATACTTGCAGAAGTTGAGCTGTTATGATGAATGTGTTTTGGGATACTCACATATTTGACAATTAAGGTGCATTTGTGTTGAGTTCTTGTGATTGACCCATGCGGTGCCTCCATGTTTTATCAATCACAAGCATGCTTCACTGTGTGATGCACTCACCTGATCATATAGACTAAACCTGATTAGTTATTGCATCTCTTTTCACATGAAATGACTGGTATTGGCCCACAAGGATGCACACTTCCAGGAACTAAAAGTATAGGCAAGTTTTGAGTTTCATGAATGCCTGGGCTGCTGTCTTTTGCTCCACAAACTGACTGATAAACAATTTAGGCAAAGAATCTGAAGAAGTTGTTAATTAGAGGGAAATGTTGTGTGGATTCAGCCCTATTCTATACTATTTAAGTATGAGGGTCACAAGGTTTGAGTGCTTGTTTTTTGCCAGGGAAGTTATTAACTGGTTTTACAATGCCCATGTGTCTCTCATTTAAGGCTTGTTTCTCTTCTCTGCTTAGGTGACTGGATGCTAAGCAAAACGAACCTTCTGCTTAATAGTACTTGAAGCTTGTTCTTAGGTGTTGGGGGTTTAACATATTGATCAGTTACACAATATTCCTCTAAGATTTTGCTACTGAATCTCTATATGAGTTTTTCTAAAAATGATTGATTTTGACAGGTGGAGTACCCACATTTCATTAACCATATGTGAGTAATCCAGCCCCACATTCACTTGAATATGCATGACCTTTTGCCTTCTGTTATATATGTGATAAGCTCCAACAACATGACCACTCAATTAGGCAAGTCCCACACAATCTCAAGGTTTCTAATGCAAGTTTTTTGGAGTGCAAGAATAAAGAAATTTTCAAGAGTCTCTTTAACAGAGCTAGTCCTGTAGAAGTCAATGCTCCCTGAAGTGGAAACTAAAAGTTGGATTAAATGTTCTATTCAATCTCCTTTTCCAGAAATAGTCTACTGGTTATGTATGTTTTAATTTCAAGTTTTGGAGCTCCTTGCAAGAGCTTCAACCATCCGACAAAGGACTGCACGGGGGGAGGAATGCTGGGCTGACTGCCCCCCAAGGGGATTGTGTCGCTCAACTCTGAAGATTGAAGATTTGCAGCTTGAAGTAAAGACTGAAAACTTGCAGCTTGAAGCCTTGGAGACTGAAGAATTGCAGATTTTGAAGACTTGAAGATTTTCAGACTTGAAAGACTCTACCTTGGGTCAGTTCAGCTATGTATGCTCTTCTCTTAGCTTTGTCGAGGACGACAAAGTCTAGGAGGGGGAGAAGTGTTTCTCTAAGGGTTGCCCATAATTTTTCTCATGCTATGGCATCCTTTAGCCCTCATGAAAGTACCTTCTTTTTGTAAATTAGGAGATGTCCATATGAACACTCTCCTAAAAGCCCTTTTTGATATTTCCTTTAGTCTAAAGTATTGAAGCCTTCTCCATAAAGTAGCCTTTTTTGCACAAATTCAAAAACGCACGTATAAAATTCCCCACGTGCTCTCTCTCTCTCTAGGTGGTTACTTTTTGAATTCCCAAAATCACATGAAGATCCTCTTTTTGATTTAGCACATGTGGTCTTTTGACCACATGTTTTATTCACATATGCCTCTCTTCTTCTCTATATAAAGAAGAGCCTCATTTGTAAAAGGGGTCCCTAGGCCATGGCCTTGGCCTCCATTTTGGTAATAGAAGAAGGTGTCATTTGTTACTCTCTTGCCTCCTTGTGTGCAATGGCCTTGGTCTTGGTGTATGGATTTGCATGTGTGTGTGCATGTTGGGAGGATGTTCCCCTTTGCTCCTTGTGACGTTGGCCATTGTTGCCATTGCTCCATGCGTGTGGGTGAACCTCTCCTCTCATTCTTTGCCCCAACTTGGAGAAACTTCTCACTTCCATGTGAGGCGGTTAGGGTCTGTTGTTCCCCTTTTCTCAACAGTGGGCATGGAGTTAATGCTCTTCTCTGGAACTCCTAGACTTTGGACCATACCAATGCTTGTTGGATGGGTACATCATAAGCCAAATACCTGTAAATGATCCTGGTAAGAGTGCAACATCCATGAAGTATATTCTTTTGTTTCTTGTTCCACCGCTGATGCACAAGGTGGATTTGGTCGATGATACAATGGGGCATATTGATGGTGAGGCTCTTTGTTTGTGCCAAATACAAAGTGAACCAAATTTTCTTTGGTGGCATGATAAAGCATTCTTGAAGAGGGAAGGCAAAATGCTTCATGCATGTGCATACGTGGAGAGCGATGGTTGGAGTCATGGCCACCATATCCTTCAATATGTTGAGGTCCCTGTGCTTCATTCATCCAGGAATCATGCTTTCCTTCTTTGTCAAAATATGCATGCCCTTCATGTCCAGGGCATCCCATACTAAGTTGATGGTCAGCTTAAACCTCTTTAATTCATGTCCTCGTGTTAATGCTAGAAGCACAAAGGTACTATCTCCTCCCTTGTAACTGCTAGGCATGAGAGTGTTGATCATGTATGAGCAGCGCAAAAAATCGGGTTTGGGCAGCATAGCTCCAGTGTAACTATCCAAGCTCGCTTTAGTCCATACTGATCTCATATTTTCTGCATTTTGGTACTTTTCAAACTCGTGAGTGAAGAAGTGGTATCTTTCCCACTTGCCATTAAATTCTATTTCAGCCTCCTGGAAGTAGGCACCATCTCCTAGTGGTCGTGCAACATCACTGAACCAATGGGCATGCTTGCTGACGTGTGAGGTATGCCCCTATGGAGGGTCCTAAATTGGAAGTACGTGAATCGCCCTAAGTTCCTGGGGTCTCTCTATCAGCTGTGCCTCGAGGGGGAGGGTTTCAATGTCAGTTATTTGAGTGCTTGACCCTGCCTGTGAACTGGTTCCTACTACTTCTGCCATGCTATTGCCTTGCTTGTTGATTTTGTGAGAATACAAAAGCACATGTTAACATTGTAGTGGACAAGATATGACCATTTGTCCCCGTTACAACATTAACATGAGGCACTGTGATAAGGTTAGTGGTCAGTTGGTGCTCAGTGATCATGTGTGTAGTTAATGAATGAAGAGTTCTATGTGCTAAGTGGAATCGTGCAGTGTCAGGATGATGCAGTTAGTAGGTGGGGATGAATTTACAAATTGGGGGATGGGGGGTTTATTACAAGCTTTCTGTCTCTAAACATAATGTGTGGCTTTACAAGTTGACTGCCTGTGGGCTATGGGAAACTCTACATGAGTATCTACTTGGAAATGAGGCTTTTTAGTTACCCATTTACAAGTGATCCTGTTAGTGCCTATTGATGCATGTGTGATTGTGTGTGAATGAAGCTTTGTCTCATGAAGCATATGGGTGGCTACTTGAGCTCGCAAGCAAGCCTTAGGCACCCAAATTTGTCTTGATTGTGGGTCGGCCTTCATAGATTTCTTGGGTACCTAGATAGACATTAGTTTTGTGGGTGATTGTCGGAGAAACGTTTTATTAGGCGCCCTACACTGATCACTAGAGTAGGGTTTGGTTGAGGCTTCAGCCAAAGTTTCTTGGGAAAGTTCGCCCTTCTGTACCCATATCTGCTTCGATGGTTGAGATGCCTTGATAGAGGTGATCTTTGGTTTAGGACATCTGCTTCTTTGCTTCATTCTGGTCTCCTGGACTTCACGTTTTGGGTTTGAGATGTCCTTTGGACAAATAGCGAGTTCCACTTGCACGACCTCGCCTGGAGTGGAGGTTTTCTACATCATAGAGGGTTAGACAAGAAAAGCATCGTTTTCCATAAGTGACAAACTGTCTTCTATCCCTAATTCATGAGGAACTCTCAATAGAGATTTGACACATAGCCATTTGATACTTGGGTATGTCATCCACTTCTACCCTCGGGTTTTCTCTTCCTTGCCTCCTAATCTTCATCTTTCGAATCCGTTCTAAAGCTTCAACCAGTGCCTCTTTTCTAATGCGTTTCTCTTCTTCCTTTTGTTTCTTTGCAGTGTTAAGTCTAGTGAGCATCTCCTTGGTGAGGGGTTCTTGGTATAGTTTCAATCTACACCCGCTAATGTAGTTGGGTAGGACATCTCCCTCTAATGTGGCCAATTGGACTTCTCCACTTGTAGATATTCTATTGATTATCATTGGTCCATAGCCACGTTTTTCTAGCTTCCTAGCATGCTGCTTGAGTGCATAAACCAAGACTAAATCTCTTGCTTTTAATCCTTTGTCTTTCACATGGGTGTCAAAGTAGGCTTTTTGTCTCTTCTTGGTGGCATAGATTCATGCAACAACTCTCAATCGTGTCTCTCCTAATCGCTCTAAGTCCAAGATTCTTGAATAGAGCTTATGACCCATCCATTGGTGCTCCTGTGCCACCTTTAATGTATGGATCAAAAAGTCTAATGGTAGCACTACGTTTTGTCCGAAAACCATCTGAAAGGGGGTGGCTTGGAGTACCATTTTATAGGCAACTCGATATGCCCAAACAACATGATGTAGCTATTTGTCCTAGTTAGAGCGTTTATTGTTTACTAACTTAGTTAACACAATGCATAGTATCTTGTTTGTGCTCTCAGCTTGACCATTAGCTTGTGGGTGATATGGAGCCGACTTCTTGTGAATAATCAAGAAGTCTTGAAGTAGATGTTCAATAACTTCATTCAAGAAGTGCATTCCACGATCACTAACTAGCTCTATGGGTAAGCCATACTTAGGGAATACATTTTCAAACAAGGACTTGGTCGTGGTCTGAGCATCATTCTTTTTTGTAGCTTTTACTTCTACCCATTTTGTCATATAATCAATGGCCACAATAATATATTCTGCATGAGAACCCTTAGCTAGGGATTAATAGGACCAACAAAGTCTATTCCCCACTTAGAGAATGCCCTTCCTCCCATCATAGGTTTCAGTGGCATCTCATCTTTACGTATCGGATATTGAGTTCGCTAACAAATATCACACCACTTCACATAGGTATGGGCATCCATGTGAAGGGTTGGCCACCACAAGCTTGCAAATAGGATTGTCTTGATCACCCTATCTGGCCCAAAGTGTCCTCCTGCTACACCTTGGTGAACAATTTCCTAGATCTGAAGATATTCACTCTCATGGACACAATGTCTGAGGTAACCATCTTTTCCACGCTTGTATAAATTATCTCCAATGAGTGAGTAGTCTAGTGCCTCCTGTTCTAAGCTCCTTTGTCTAGCCAATGTCATCTCTTGAGGGAATGTTTTTGTCCTCAAAAAGGCTACTACTGGTTCGCTCCAATCTGGTGCTATGGACACTCGATAAAGAGTGGCATGTTCCACTGGAGGTCTAGTGCGGCATATTGGGCATTCTTTGCACACCCTATGGACATCCGCTTCCATAGTTGGCAAATGCACTCTGAGTCTCTTTAGCATTTGTAATGTTCATTGCTTTGAGTAGTGTTGCTCTAGTGCACCTACATGTGCTAATTGCAACCGCTTTCCGTACTCATCTTCTTCCACAAAACAAGCTAAAATCCCATGGTCTGTGTGCTTATACGTACTTCCTACCATAATATGGTAGTTTTGGGCTTTTACTACCTCCTTATCTTGGGTGTTTATGACTTGATGTTTAGGCCCATAGGTTAATACAGGCACTAACGTCTTAGCCCAACTAGGTACAACTTCTAGATTAAACAAGTAAGCATCAGGAAGTTCATCTAATATCCTTGTGGGGTCTCTCCAGATGTGATCCTCGAAAGATGATCTACTCTCAAGTGCATCTTCCCTTTTCTTACCACTACCTTGAAGTCATATTCCATTAGTAAAAGAAACCATCTTACTAATCTGCTTGTATTGCAGGGTTTATTTACGAAGTATAGTAGTGCCTGATGATTAATAAAAAATTTAAACTTATTTGCAAGAAAATAATGTCTAAACTTCTTAACCGCATATACCATGTCTAATCCTTCTCGTTCAGTAGTGGTGTAATTCCTTTCTACAGCATTCAATTGCCTACTTGCATAAGAAATTGGTAGATCCATGTTACCTTCACCCATAGGTTGTGCTAGCACACATCCAATATCATAGTTGGATGCATCCACATGTACATGGAATGGCTTATTCCAATCTGGTGTTGTCAAGATTGGTGCTGAACACAATCACTTTTTAAGCTCATTGAAGGATTTCTCACATTCATCAGTCCACTCAAAATTTATCAAAAGGGAGTACAGAGGCTTTGCAATGATCGCATACATATGAATAAATCGGCGATACTAGCCACAATGCCCCATGAAAGCTTGTACTTTCTTGACATTCTTTGGCCTAGGTAGATTTGCAATAGCTCTAACTTTTTCCTCATCTGTAGATATGCCATTCTTTGACACTATGTGTCCAAGAATCTTGCCTTGCCTAACCATGAAAACACACTTTTCTAGGTTCAAGTAGACTTGATATTCTCTACATTTGTCAAAGATATCTCTCAGCTCAGGGATATTGGTTTGTCTAATGTTGGAATGAGCACAGAGATCATCAACATAGACTTCCAAATTCTTCCTCAAGAATTCTTTAAACACATGGCACATCATCCTTTGAAAGGTGGCTAGTGCATTCATAAGACCAAATGGCATTACTCGAAAGGAAAATATTCCCCACTCTATGGCAAAAGTTGTCTTATGCTGATCCTCTGAAGCTATGGCCACTTGATTGTAGCCAGAGAATCCATCAAGGAAGCCGTAGACTTCCTTGTTTGCCACTCTTTCTAAGAGATGCTTAGTGATAGGAAGCGGATAACTATCTCTAATAGTGGTTGCGTTAACTTTCTTCAAGTTAATTCATACACATCATTTTCCATTCTTCTTGGGAACTACTACGATGGGGGATACCTACTCAGTGTGCTCAATTTCATAGATGAATCCAACTTCAACCAAACGATCTATCTCTTCCTTGATTTTGGCAGCATAGTTATTGTTGTATGTGTATGGCTTTTGCTTAGAGGGTTTGGCCTCTGAGGTCATGGGAATCATATGTGAGCATATGTCCGGGTCTACTCCTTTTAAGTCCTTATAGCTCCAAGCAAATACATCTTTGTATTCTCTGAGCAAGGCTATCAGCTCGTGCTCCTCTTCCTCAGTCAGGTCATGTCCTATGTACGTGGATTTTTCTTCTCCTTCTATGGTTACAAAAATTTTCTTGGTGGTTTCTTTGTTATCATAGGCCTCTCCGGCTTGTGCATCACCACTTGCGATTGCCGCATAAATGGTCTTCCCAAAATCATCTCATAAGCCTGATTCTTGCTAAAGTCACATATGGCAAAAGTATGCTCAAACTCAACACCACATGTAGTGAGAGTTATCCCTTCTAGAAGCTCTAAAGGTCTTTCTATGTGACCATCGGCCATCTACAATTTCATTCTCGTGGGCCTAGAGTGCTGGCTTGCCCCATCGCTTCAATAGGGAAGTGGTAGCAGTTGCAACTCCTGCACCTAAGTCCAAAATTTCCTTGGTAGTGTAGCCTTGATGGGTAATTGGAAGATAGGTGTTTCCCTCTTGTCCTTCGCTCATGTCTCCTATCTTGTCCAAAGGTATTTCCGACACTGTTCTATGAGATCCTACCTGGGAATGAGGTTTTGCTACTTCTAGCACGTGATTGGCTACATGTTTCCATAATTGTGGCTTAACCTTGAGTAGCTCTTCTAAAGTGAGATTGCATTGCATTTTAGTGTTCTTCACTACTGTCATATTCCTAGGTATGATTGAGTCTTCATTTCTTATCATGATCGTGGGTGCTCTCATACAAGTAGACTTAGCTTCCCATGGGTCTGTGAAATGAGGTAGTTCCTATAAGGAATTCGACTCGAAATCTAATCTCTCTTGAGATTGGGCACTCTCTTGCTCTCCATAAATGGAAGGAATGTCTTGTGGGAATCAATCGTGCAAGTCATCCACAAGTTCAATGGGAGGAGTTTCACTTTGTTTAGCCCATTTCTCTTCTTGAATCTCTCTTAGAAATTCTGGGGAATATTGATTCATAGAAGAAGATATGTATGGTTCTGTGGAGTTAGACACATAAGCTTCTTGGGCAGGAAGGCTTATCCTTTAACTTCCCTTGTCCTTGCCTTGAGAGGCAGGGTCCTTTTCAATTAGCCTCTCCAATCTTTCTAGCATTCCATCAAAATGCAGCTGTGTCTTGGATGAGCTAGAGAAGTTAAAGAAGTGACTGGCTTCAAACATGGTCTAAGACAATTCCACCATCTTGGCACAAATTTTAGTTCATTCGAGTTCTAGCTCAGCTCTAGGGTAACTCTTTTCATGCTCCGTTATGTTTGGCCCTTCTTGTATTCTAGCTTGATATGCTTTAAGCATCATGTCTAGGTCCTCAGCAATGGGATCTGCTAAGAATGATCCTACTCTTGGGAGTGATGGGATTCTGTGTGTTTGGCCCTTCATTCGAGTTCTAGCTCAGCTCTAGGGTAACTCTTTTCATGCTCCGTTATGTTTGGCCCTTCTTGTATTCTAGCTTGATATGCTTGAAGCATCATGTCTAGGTCCTCAGCAATGGGATCTGCTAAGAATGATCCTACTCTTGGGAGTGATGGGATTCTGTGTGGTGGTGGTGGTGGTATGATTGGATGGTGATAGGGATGGAGGTGGTGGTGGTGGTATGAGAGAGTGTGTTTGAGATGTGAGTTCAACTAATTTGGCTTTTGTTTCTCTTAGGCTTTCCTCGAGCTCACTCATTTTCTTCGACCATTGTCTTCTCATCCTCTCGCGACTATCCTTCCAAGCTCTTGTCCTTTTCTAAGTTATACTCTCAGTCTTGCTAACCTCAGGACTCTTTAACTGTCCTAAACCTTGTTTTTGCTGCAAAGCTTGGGCTCTAGTAACCACTTGCACTGAGGCAGTGGAAGTTAGAGTCTACGACTAACCCAATAACATTGATATGAGTGATTTTTGGCATATTGTTAGGGTTCTTAGGACAATCTCACAAGAGATGCTCTTTCCCACAATCGGGACAAAAAACCTAAAATGTCACAGATTGGGGTTGTGTAGGTGCAGACATAGGGCAATCACGGATGAGGCAATCTCCATGACATCAGTAGCACAATCCTCTAGGAAATGGGAGTCTTACCTGCCTAGGTTGAGGTCTAGAGTTGGGGTTTGTGTACATGACATTTGCATACTCCGGCTCCCAACTAGGTTCACTCGGGTCTTCATAATAGTAGGACTCATTATGATTAGGTGATTGCATGTAGTAAGCTTGGGGGCTATCATTATGAGTAGAGTCGAAACTATGATCACTAGGGTCACTTTTTGAAAGTAATGGAGTTACTGGCACTAAAGCTCTATTCAGATTTTCTTTTGTAGCTACGTACTTTACTGGAATCACATTAGCTAGAGTTGGAGGTTGTTGAGCTAACACAGGTTGAGGCCTTTGTTGGGTTTGGTAGGGTTTTTGTGGTCTAGCATACTGCTGTGAGTAATGATTCTGATATCTCCCTTATTGTGGATATGGTTGTGGAAATCTCTCCCTAGGTGTCATCCTGATCTAAGGTTCATATGCCTGATTGAACAATCCAAGCTTAATAATCCCAAGTACAACCTCGTTTGAGATCAATTTGTATCAGTCACTTGGTTATTTTTTAGTTGGTTATCATGATTATGCTCTTTTCTGATATCACATCATCAGGAATACTTGAGTGAGTTGCCGTAGTTTTAGTTGCTCGCACCACATCAAATTCTTTTCTTTAAGGTTATCGATCATAGAGAAATTATATTCCTGCTTGAACTTGAGTATTTAAGAGTCTTCGACTTGTCTCATGCCTTTCATTGCCCTAACTTAATCCTAATACTGTGCGTTCTTAACCTAAGGTAGGAATTGACTAAGGGGGTTTCAAGAGAATTTCCAACCTCAAGTCGTTTTCCTTTTGATTGCTAGTTGAGCCCAGGACGCGCTCACCGAAGCTCCAAGATCACCTTGCTAAAGCTGCTTGAAATCCTTTCTTGCACACCATAGACCTATGAAATTTTACCAGTTAAAAATGGGCTTGACCACAATGTAGTGACAGACAAAAACAACCTTCAACATACACTGAAAAGTATAGACCCTTGCTTTCCTTTTTGCCCTAAAAAGTATTCTCACTCCCTAGTACCAACTGATGGTCAACTTAAAGACACACGTAGGATTCTCAATGAGCTTTCCAATGGGACCAAAATTGTAGCAAGCAGAGTTCATATGAAGAAGTTATGGCTAGTCAGGCACTCAGGAGTCGAAACAAGTGAAACTGGCACTAAGGGATAACTCACAGTGTTTTCTAAGGTTTATTTATGCTCTAATGACCCTTAATTTCCCCAAATTTTGGCCAAAAATAGGCTAAATTTTTTAACCCTAAAAAAAATGCCGAATTTTATTGTCAATCATGATTGATTGGTCTATCAATCGTGATTGATATGTCCATCACAATCAATTGTTCGATCATGATGGAAAGGTCCTACAGGGCTGTGCGTCGCGATTGAAAGGTCAATCGCAATTGACACGTGGCAATGATAGATTCAGTCAGTCATGGGTCAAATAGTCATGGACCATGTCCATCACGATGGACATGTCCGTCGAGGCTGTCGATCGTGATCGATGGGTCAGTTGCGATTGACACATGGCACGCGATGGATCTGTCAATCATGGTCAATCAATCATAGACCTTGTCGATCGCAATCAACGTGTTGGTGGTGATTGACTGGTCCATCGGGATCTATCCATCATTGTTTGTCAATCGCGATTGACATGTCAATTGCAATTGACAGAAAATTTTGGAATTTGAAAAAATTCATCACAGATTTGGGATCCCCTAGCCTTAAGCATCATGGTTATGCACTTAATTTTGCAAAATGGTCAACTTTTTGATCAGTCCCGATTGACAGACGTCAATGCCTAAGGACATGCACAGTCAAATTTTTTACCTGCCTGAGCTGGTACAATTGCTGGAGATGTTGATTCCTACAATAAATCTAAGAAAACGCACAATACACAATCACACACAAGTCCCTCTCTCGCTCTCACACTCAAATGAAATGAGGAAGTGAATGGAGATGGAGGTATATGGTCGTGATGGTGAAGATGATGATGATGGATGGATATGGAGTGTAGAAGTGAACCAGAAGATGAAAACAAATAAAAGAAAAGCTTACCTATGCTTCAAATGTCTCTACTCTACATCTTACCATCACATGCTGGTCCTCAAAGCTCACTCCTTGGCAATGGTGCCAAAATTTGATGTAGCTAAAGTGTCAGCATCACCTCCTTTACTTGTCAATCTGGGAAGATGTGAGGATGGTATGAAGACCTCGAGCAAGTGATGCACAAGTGGTGGAAGAGAAGCACAGTCACATGCACACACACACACAGGTAGAGCAAAGAGTGGCATCACTGGAAGCTTTGATTACTAAAAAAGATTACAATTGCTTTAGATTTAGTTCATCCTTTAACTTTCTTCAAAAATGAGCCTTCTAGTCCTTTTTATAGTTTTTCACTAGCTTTGGCCCTGTTCAGACCTAGTGTCTGGCCTAGTTAAAAACTAGGTTCTAGGGCCTATTTGAGGGCTCAAATAGAGTCTAAAAAATATGAAAATTGATAGGTAGGTACTTCTAATGCTCCTCAAACTCAAGGACTCCTTGGCTTGCAAAAAAATGGAGCTACAAAAATAGGAAATGGTATTTACAATGAGTGTTAGTGATGAAAATCACTATTTTAAAGGTGAATTTTGAAATACATTTACATCAGTCCTTTCTTTGTTGGCTCCTTTGTCGGCTTGTGCTTCTTGTCTCTTCACCTTGGCGCGTACTTCCTTGACGAGGTAGCCCTTTACTTCCAACACATGCCCATAATGGAAAGGAGTTGATTAGAGAAGATTTAGCTCACCTCTTGATGTGATTGGACCTCACTTTTGACATGTATATGCTTTTGATTGGTTAAAGAGGTTAGTATGTGGTCTTTAAAACCTCTAATGAGTTGTGTTATGACTTAGAGTCGTGGAATGCCCAAGCTGCCTCCTTTCTTAAGCACACCCCCTACTAGCTATTCTCTGCATATTTTGCAGAAATTTCACTTTTACACACTCTATCTATCTAGATGATTTTGGCAGATCCCCCGATCTTGTAATTGTTGTTTGTCCTTCATCCGGAATCCATTTTCAATTATTTTTGTCCTGTTGGAGAGATTATAAGTTCTACTTTCAGTGGTATAAGTATTGGGTTCAGTGTCTGCACATGTGTAGAGAAATGTCCAGAACAGTGTCTATGTAGTTAGTTAGTACTCTATGAAGAGATCAACTTATCTATTTTGTTGCCACTTCTTGAGGCATCATCTAGTATCCAAATGGACTGATTTTACTCTCATTTGAAAGCTCTCTAAGTCTAGTTTAAGCTTGCAAAGTTTCATTTCCAGTCTCTCCATGTAGCGAGAGAATCTTAGAGAGCCTATGTCAGAAACATTTTAGGATCCTAGGAGGGTTCATTTGATTTTGTTGTGCACATAGGAGTGTTTATCCTCAAACAAGCGAGTGGTTGCTCTCCTTTCCGTAACCATATTTGTTCCATGCCTCGAACTACTTTCTTCTTAAATTCTATTTGTCTTCTTGATCTAGCTGTCGTCTTGTACTGTCTTGCTTGCCTCTTTGGTTGAATTGTTGTGGTTGCATTAGTCTTTGAGAAAGAAGAGTGATCACTTGTCTTTGAGATGGCTCTTCCATCGTTGAGCCCTTTTGGATCATAGATCTTTTGACACATACAACATCTTCTTTGCTAGGATTGGGCCTAGAGGAACTCAGAGATTGTGTGCTACTTGGGTTTGTGCTCATGCAATTTTGTAATTCTAATGTAATGCATTGTTCATGTACCCAAACTTGAAGAAGTTGACTTCTTAGGTTTAAGTTAAGTGCATGGTCATAGATCGAATCTTGACCCAAGACAAGTGGTTCCGTAAGGTCCTCATCTTGACATACTAGCATTTTGACTATCATGGGGACCTCTTGAAGGTAGATGAGAAGCTCCACCTCACCCAAACAAGCGGTTTCCACACCTCCCAAACCTATGAGATAGGCTTCTATGGGATTGATATTCAATTCGAGATCCTGACAATATGAAAGTCTAACTGCAGTAGTTGCTTCACCAGAGTCAATCAATGCTCTCACAGTCCTTAAATTCTTTCCTTGTCCTACCTCTATGGTCACAAAGGGATGTTGGTCAATTATTCGAGAAGCAATTACACCCAATGTTTGGCACATGACCATGTGATATTGTGGGGCTTCAAGATTGACATCTAGGCCTAGTCGCCTTAACTTATTTCACCTAATGCACTCTCTGGCCTCTACCTGCACTTCTTCTCTGACCTTTAACTCTTCTTCTTTTCGCTTCTTAGGAGTGTTGAGTCTCATTAGCATATCCTCTATAGGAGGTTCTTGATATAGCTTGACTCGACAACCACTAATATAGTTTGGCAAGATATCACCTTCTAGGGTGGCCAATTGAACAACACCACTAGTGGAAATTGTATTAATGATCATGGGTCCATATCCTCATCTTTCCAATTTACGGGCATGCTCCTTTAGTGTATAAACCAACACTAGGTCTCCCACCTTCAATCCTTTATCCTTGATGTGTGCATCAAAGTAAGCCTTTTGTCTTTTCTTTGCAACATAGATCCCTACTACTGCTCGTAGCCTCGTCTAACCTAAGTGTTCTAGATCAAAGATCTTAGAGGAAAACTCATGTCCATTCCACTCATGCTCTTGTGCTACTTTTAAAGCTGAAATTAGGAAGTCCAGTGGTAGCACAACATTCTGTTTGAAGACCATTTGAAATGGGGTGGCATTGAGTACCATTTTGTAGGAAACTCGATAAGCCCAAACAGCATGATGAAGTTGTTTAATCAGAGTGTTTATTATTTACGAGTTTTGTCAACACATTACATAGGATCTTATTGGTGCTCCCGGCTTGTCTGTTAACTTGTGGATGATAGGGGGCAGACTTCTTATGTATCACCATGAATTCTTGGAGAAGGTTTTCAATGACTTCATTTAAGAAATGCATACCTCTATCACTTACTAACTCTATTGGTAACCTATATGTGGTGAACACGTTCTCGAATAAGAACTTAGCCGTCGTTTGAGCATCATTCTTCATTGTGGCTTTTACGTCCACCCACTTTGTAAGGTAATCTGTGGCTACAATAATGTACTCTACATGGGAGTTTCTAGCTGGGGGGTTATGGGACCTACAAAGTCTATACCCCACTTCGAGAATGCACATCCTCCCATCATTGATCTCAAAGGCATCTCATCTTTTTTGAATGGATATTATGCATGTTGGCATGTATCACATTTGTTCATGTAGGTATGTGCATCCATATGAAGAGTGGGCCATCAAAGTCATGAGAATAGAATGGTCTTCATTACTCTGTCAGGCCCAAAGTGTCCACCTGCAACACCCCTATGTGCAGTTTCTAAGATTTTCAAATAATCTGATTCGTGAACGCACAGTCTTAAGTAACCATCTTTTCCTCTTCAGTATAGGTTGTCTCCTACTAAAGCATAGTCCTAAGCCTCTTGCTCCATGCTCTGTTTTCTTGCTAGACTAGCCTCCTTGGGTAATGTTCCGGATCTCATGAATTCCACCAACGGAGTACTCCAATTTGGAATTAATGACACGTGATAAAGGGTAGCGTGCTCCACTGGGGGTTGTTCTTTGCATATCGAACAATTCTTAATCCACTCATGTATTTCTTTGTCCATACTAGGCCAATACACTCCTAAATGTTTCAGATTCTGCAATGTTCTTTGTTTCGAATAGTGATTTCCTAGCAGTCCTTCATGGGCATTTTGCAACCCACTACTATGTTCATCGTCCTTGACACAAAAAGCTAATACACCCTTTGTATCTTGTTTGTACATGCTTCCTACCAATATGTGATATGTTTGTGACTTTACAATTTCTTCTTTGTTTGTTTTCATGACCTTATTTGTGGGTCCAAAGGTTAGGACAAGTACCAACTTATTTGCCCATTTAGGAACAACTTCTAAATTGAATAGATAAGCATCGGGCATTTCATCAGACACTCCCTTGTGGTGGATCTCCTAAAGTGATGCGAGAAAGATGATCTACCCTAAGGTGGGTTCTACCTTTCCTAACAACCACTTCAAAGTCATATTCCATTAGTAAGAGAAACCATCTTACTAAGCATCCCATATTGCAAGTTTTATTGACCAAATTCAATAAAGCTTGATGATCAGTGAAAAACTTGAACTTGTTAGCCAATAAGTAGTGTCTAAACTTCTTCACAGTGTATACCATGCCTAAATCTTATCGCTCCGTTGTGGTATAGTTTTGTTCAGTTGTAGTTTCGTTCAGTTGCATTGAGTTTCCTACTAGCATATGCTATAGGCAAATCTAAATTTCCTTCACTTGTGGGTTGTGCTAGCACACATCCTATTGCATGATTGGATGCATCCACGTGGACATGGAATGGTTTATTCCAATCAGGACTAGTCAGTATTGGTGCTGTGCACAAATGCCTCTTCAGCTCTTTGAAGGAATTTTGGCATTCGTCGTTCCACTCAAAATTTGTCAGCAAGGGGTAGAGAGGCTTAGCTATAATCGCATACATGTGTTTTGGATAAACTTGTAGTAATATCCACAATGGACCATAAAAGCTTGTACCTCTTTAATTTTCCTTAGCTTGGGAAACTCTGTTATGGCTCTTAATTTGTCCTCATCGGTTGATATTCCATTCTTAGAAACAATATGACCTAAGATCTTACCTTGACACACCATGAACACACACTTTTCTGGGTTCAAACACATTCGATATTCTCTACACTTGTTGAAGATCTGTCTGAGCTCAGGGATGTGGTATCTTTTTTCTTGGGAATGAGCGCATAAATCGCCCACATATACTTCTAAGTTCTTTTGCAAGAACTCTTAGAAGACATGACCCATGAGCCTTTGGAAGGTTTTAGGTGCATTGATGAGCCCAAATGGCATCACACAAAATGCAAAGATTCCCCACTCTATGGCAAAGGCCATTTTGTGTTGATCTTCTGGGGTGATGGCTACTTGGTTGTAACTTGAAATTCCATCAATGAAGCTATAAACTTCCTTGCCTGCAACACACTCCAATAAATGTTTAGTGATTGGAAGAGCTCTGATTGTAAAGGCATTAACTTTTTTAAGGTTAATACACACTCACAACTTTGCATTCTTTTTGGGCACCACTACAATGGGGGTCAGTATGCTTAATCTCATAGATGAATCTAGCTTCAATCAACCTGTCAATTTCTTCTTTTATTTTAGCTGAGTAAGTGTCATTATATGTGTCGGGATTTTGTTTGGTGGGCTTGGCATCTGCTATCATGGGGATCCTATGAGAGCATATTTTTGGATATACTCCCTTCAAGTCTCTATAGTGCCATGCAAACACGTCCCTATACTCCCTTAACAAAGCTACAAGATGTGCTTCTTCTTCTTCTGCACTTAGGTCGTCTCCTATGTACGTACAACATTCTTCGTTCTCTTCAATGGTTATTACAAACTTTTTGGTTATTTCTATATTGTCATATGCTTCTCCTGTGGGGGCCTCTCTCTTAGGCATTCATACCAAAATTTTTTGGTCTTCAACTTCATATTTCTTGAAGTTTTCTGGTACTTAAAACAATGATTCCTCTCTTCTTGTTTCACTACTCTTCTTTTCTTTTTCTTTTCACCTCCTTCACTTCCATCCTTTGAATTTACCGTTTTGATACTTGCAAGAGGTTCTTCTTCTTTTTGGGTAAACACTCCTACATCTTCTAGATAGTGCTTTTCTGAGTTAAAGCAACTATCCATCACAATGGAATCTACATCGTCATCGTTCTCTTCTTCTTCTATGAAGTCACTAGGGTCACATTCTTCTAGCACGGGCTGACACATGAACACTGAAATATCATAACCCTCCTCATCACAATGATGCATCCACTGTTCTTCATTGAGAACAATGTCCACGGTGGCCAAGATTTATGCCCAACCATGAGGCTCAAATTCCTCATCTGGAAATATCATAGGTGTATAGGTTGGGTCTTTAATTGGTCTATCTCGTGGGGGAGTTCCTTCTTCTCTTGATTTCATGCATTTTTCCTCTTCCTTTGCTACCTTGCACATCCACAAATGAGTATCTTCATGCATCCATGATGGATCACGTGAACTTTCAAAATGCACTGAGATTGAATCTTGTTGCACTTTGTGGATAGGATTCCACTATAGGGGTGGTACATCTCTGAAGGTGTAATCCTTCAAATTGACCTTGGTTGTGATCCCTAAGTGCCACAAGTATAAGGAGTTGGTTCCCCAATCTTTTTATTTTTCTCAAAGTCACATATAGTAGAGGTGTGCTCAAACTCTACCCCACAAGTGGTTATAGTTATCCCTTCTAGCAATCCTAGAGGTCTTTTGACATGGGTGTTAGCCATTTGAAACTTCATTCTAGTTGGTCTTAATGCGAGTTTTCCCCATTGCTTCCACAAGGAGGTGGTTGCAATTGCAACACCTGCACCTAAATCTAAGATAGGTTTGGTTGTGTAACCTTGGTAGGTGATTGGAAGATAAGTATTACCTTCTTCACCTTCACTCATGTCCCCTATTTTGTCTAGAGGTCTCTCTTGTACTTTCTGCTTAGAGCCTACTTTTGGCATATTGGAATCAAGTTCTGGAACTTGATCCACCACATGATTCCATAACTCAGGTTTTACTTTGAGCAACTCTTCTACGATGAGGTGACACTAAACCTTAGTGTTCTTCACAACATCAATGTTCCTTGGGACCATTGAGTCTTTGTTTCTTACCAATATTGTGGGAGCTCTGATCTGAAGAGATTCAAATTCCCATGGGCCTGTGAATTGTGGCAACTCTTGTAGAGAATTAGATTCAAAATCTAATCATTCATCTTCTTGTTGCTCTACTTGGTCTCCATAAATTGATGGAATGTCTTGGGGAAATTGATCATGAAGATCATCAATCTCAGGAATAGGAGGGGGATTACCCTTCTCCTTTGCCCATTTTTCCTCTTGTATTTCCCACAAGAACTCTTGCGAGTACCGCTGAATTGAAAGAGGTGTTCCATCATCTATGGAACCACGAACATAAGCTTTCACTGGTGGTGAGCTTTCTCTTTCAACTACTGGTTGAGCTTGTGGAGGTAAAGAAACTTACGGCTTGTTTACCAACTACTCTTTCTAGTAGTTGACCTATCTCTCAGTAGCTGTGACTACTCAGGGGTTGAAACCAAGCTAAGGTAGGACCCTCAAAAGTCAAACCAAATGCCTTGAACAGTGTGAACAAGTCCTCGACATGTTCAACTCTTAACACTTGTTTGAACTCAGCCACATGATCATAAGGATCTCCTGACCCATCAAAATAGTTCTTCATTGCCTTGACCACTTGAGAGGGTGTAAGGTTCTTGAGTGCTCTCAGGGTCTGTGCAATGGCAAATCATATTCATCACTTTGATGCCTATGTGCTCTATTTCTCTCTCTTTCCAGTCTTTCACCTTCAAGTCCTATTCTTTCTCTGCCCATAGTGTTTGCGGGCCTCTCTCTAGCTCTTTCCCTTTGGTTTTCATGAGCCTTGGATGATCCTGCTCCTTGGAGGCCATGGGAAACACTATGAAAATCACTATATTTTATAGGGATTTCTTCTAAAAATTTGACATGTGCTTCTTGGAGCTCCCTACATGCTCCGTCTTCTTCTGTGTCCACCTCTTTGATGTGCTCTTGTGCTTTGTCCTTGACCTTGAGCTTCAACACATACACACATACACACACTAAACATAAATATGGATACACACACACATAGAGACACACATACACACACATGTACACACACATGTACACACTCATGTACACACACATGTACACACACATGTACACACACATGTACACACACATGTACACACACATGTACACACACATGTACACACACATGTACACACACATGTACACACACATGTACACACACATGTACACACACATGTACACACACATGTACACACACATGTACACACACATGCATACATATGTATACATAATGCACATGCATATGCATACACACATACATACATACATACATGCATACACACACATACACACCCACATACACATATACACACACTCACATATACACCTACATGCACATACACACACATATATGTACTTACATATACATACACACATATACATACATGCATATACACACATATACACACATACATACACACATGCATATACATATATGCATGCATACACACATACACATTCATACACATACATATACATACATATACATATACACACATCAGTTCACATGCATACCTGCCCACACATGCATATACACATATGCATGCATACATACACACATGCATATACACATACGCATGCATACAGAGTGCACACATACACATGCATACACACATACATATAAACACACATACATATACATGCATACATCTATACACATACATATATTGATTTCTAACCCATTTTGTTTTATATAGATATTATGGATCCTAGTAGAGAGAGAAAGGTGAAACTTACTCTCATAAAAAGTCTTATGAGAGGAAATGTTTCGCCTGATACCTTAGGGATTGTCATGCATGAGTACTTAGAAACGGCCGATGATGAGTTGAATTTTATGATCCACATGCGTACCCAGTGACCTGAGGAGGGCTCTTCTGTGGCTCCACATGCAGGAAGAGAACTATCTACCCATAGGTATGTTTTCTTTTCACATTTTTTTAATGATATTATAACACATATTTTTATTTATTTTTATCTATCTATTTTCAAGACTCCTATACCACCTCCAGATCATGAGAGCAGAGCACAAGTGCCTATGAGGACATGCATAGGCACCCTAGGGCTGGAGTGTGATATAGAGCTAGAGGGGAATATAGTGTATATAGGGAATGTACTAGAGTTCAAAAGACAAATCTGAGCATAATGTGACTCCTACCTATACCTTGTTCACTTTGTTGGTGCAAGTCAATCACCAATTGATGTTTTGGATAAAGACTTGAAGTCAAATGATGAAGAAAAGATAAACAATTGAAGAATGAAGATAGAGTATGTTCACGAAATGAAGACTTGTATACATATGTACATTAATTTGTAGTTAGCTCACTTATACCTTTGTTATAGTCATGAGCTTGTACATATATGCCTATATATACAAGTAGAAATCGGGACAAATATGAGAGAGCATGAGATGTGATGAATGAGAAGTTGTAAGAGTCATTAGACACTTGAGAAGTGTAGAAGATCTCTCTCATCTTTCAGATGTAAATTTTTTCAAAGAAGAAGAAAAATTGTGCTCGATCTTTTGCTGAGTACTCCTTCTGTGTTTAATCTTTTGTGAAATGCTTTTGTACAAGTCTAAGTCTATAGTTGACTAACCTCTCTACAAGTTTTCAGATCCTAATTGTGATCAGGCTGAGATAATTGAGAGTAGGAACATTTACATGTGTAAATGTGAAGAAGTGAAGTTGCAATAGGTGCAGAATTTGATGCTAATGTTTTGGTCATATCTCCTTCCAGAGTGTAATGTTTTGAGCAAGCAAGCACTCATTCTTTAAAGTGTTGCTTTAGAAGTTGCACGTGTCAAAATCGACTATACTGGAGAGCAGTTTTAGACATAGGTGAATTGTGTGGATCATTTCTCAAGATCTACTGAATCTTTTGAGATGATTTAACTTGGAGAAGGTGAGCAATCTATAGGCAACACCTTCTGCAAAGTTTCATAAAAAAAGTTTACACATTTGATTAGTCAATGAATGAATTATGTGCAACATAATTTCTGAGTAGTGACTATCTTCACAGTTATTTCAAAGTTTTGATAATCTAGTATTGATCCTCCAAATTGGTAAAGGTTTTGAGTTATTATTGATACAAAAGTGTTATAACATCAAAGATATCTTGTTCTTTTGGAGATTCATACTCTTCGTCAGTGGTATCAGAGTAGGAATCATCAAAATAGAAGAAAGGAGGACCCCGACTGTTGCAGTCATATAGAAATCAACAATTGAAGGTTCAAAAGGTGAAAGCTTTAAGAGAAAGCTTGAGAAGGAGGCCAAAAGCTATTAAGAAGATCAAAAGGAACTTCATTCTAAGTAAAGGTACACTTATTCCTCATAAAGTTTGAAGAATTTAATACACAGGTAAAGAAAGGATGGGAGATTCTCTTCAGATAAAGAAACAGGATAGAGAAAACTATCTAGCTTGGTCAATGAGGATGGAAGCTCATCTCATGAGCAAAGATCTGATAGGTTACAACACATGTGAAGAAGAAAAGCCACAATTTAGAGATCCTAGTGTTCCAACTAGGAATGAACTCTCAGATTTGAAGACTTGTATGAAGAGAGATGCTCAAGCAAGGAGCATTATCTACATGGGAGTCAATGAATACTTGCTACCTCATATTAGAGGACTTGAAAGTGCAAGTGACATATGGAATGCTTTGAAGGAGCATTTACAAAACACTACAAAGTCAAGGAAGGCATCTTTGTGGGCAGAGTTTACCACATTCAAGAAGAAGGCCTCTCAATCCATTTCTGATTATGTAACAAGGATGAAGGACATTGCAGATGCTTTAGGAGCAGTTGATGAAGATATTGAGGAGGATAAATTAGTAAGGCAATTCCTCACAGGTTTGAGAGGAGATGAGAAATGGAAGCCATTCATTTTGTCTACTGAATTATCACTAGATCATTTCACTCCTGATTTAAATCAGTTGCTAGGACACATGCTAACTTTTGAGGAGGATGTCAAAGGTGATGGTGATAAGAGTGCAGGTCAAGCAATGTATTCAAAGGATAAGAAGAAGAATATCAAAGTTAAAAAAAATCAAATGAAGAAGAAGGTACAACTAGTCAAGCCAACTTCCTAAGAGGAAGAGGAGGTGGCAAAGGTAGAGGAAGAGGCAGAAGTAATAAAGATGGAGCCAAAGCTTGCTGGATTTGTGGTAAGAAATCATTTAGCTCATGAGTGTTGGCATAATAATTAGAATAATGGAGGATTTAATCATAATTTCAATTCAAGAGGAAGAGGTGGTAGAAACCAAAGAGATAATTTCAGAGGTAGAGGTAGTAGAGGTTACTTTGGAAGAAATGCAGTTAGAGGATTCCAAATTCAATCCTACAATAATACCTACTACAATTATGCTTGAGATCAAAAGGAGGATTCAACCTTGATTATGAATGCAACTTGTGAAAGGCAAAGTGAAGATCAAAGAGTCTTCTACATTGACTCAGGGTGTAGCAATCACTTGAGTGGTCATATAGCCTTGATGACTAATTTGGAGAATAAGGTAATTAATCATGTAGTTCAAACAGGTGATAATACAAAGCACAATGTGAAGGCAATTGGATCAGTAAAGGCCAAGGATGGAAGTACTCTCCTGACTAAGGTCTTGTATATTCCTACGATTCCAAAGAATCTGATAAGTGTAAGGTAAACTGTTGAAAAAGGTTATGAAGTAAGGTTCACTAGTGATGGAGTTTTTGTGGAAGACCCTAGCAATGGGTATAAACAAATTGTTTCAAGGAAAAAAGAAGGAAGACTTTGTTGGCGATAATCTTTCGCTCTGATATCGCTGATGATGGTTGTCACGGCAAAGGCTTGAACCTTGTCAGGCCTGCGGAAATTGCCGCACCGCCGAATGGAGAGCTAAGCTAGAGTGATATACAACACCTCTGTAATCAATAGTAGCTTAGCAGGATTACTGTCGCTTAACTGTGTTAAATTGCGACTTGAATTCCACCGGAACTTCACCGGACTGTCACTGGGACGTCACCGAAGTTTTACCAGAATATCATCGGAATGAACTATGATTCTGCTCGTGATTACTTCAAATGAGTTATGTGAAGTAAGAAAGTGATACGTAAACTTCCTTTACTGAATGAACTTCTTAAGGAAAACTTCACAGTTCTGAAGTGCCACTTTCCGGTTAGACTTTGTACTATGTGTACATATCCATTCCACCGAAAACTATGATCAGCTTAAAGTAGAGATGTCTAGCTACAAGATGAGCTATCTCTCATACAAAGCTTCGAATTCTACTGCGAGATATACTTCGTTGTTCTTTCGAAAAAACTCGCTTTTTCTGAGAAAACTATAACTGACCGAAAATGCGTTTACTAAGATATCTTTGACCGAGACATTCGTTTACTTAGAGAGTATCGAGGGACACGTTTAGTAACGAACTGTAACCATTAATGGTTAATGAACTTTCTACCGTAACTCGAAAAACTTCAGATTCTTCACATGCGAACAGTGCGTGCAACTTCCACATGAACATGTGTTTTCTATTAGAGAAGATGTGTACAAACAAGCTTGGCCTCTTCTTGCTCAAGCTGTGGAAACTCTCCTACACTGAGTAGTTTCTTATTACCATCTCTCCTAGATGAATACCTGACATTCCAGGTTTCTGTTATTCATCTGTACATACGCGATCTATGGCGTCTTCTGAGAACTTCTCACTCTCTCTTCACTCATACGCGATCTCTCATAATCCTCTTCTTCTCATTCACACATCATCCAAGTCCTTCAATCCGTGGTGTATATATATACACTTTCCTTCTGCGCTCTTCCCGCTCTCATTCTTTAATTCACGTTATGTGCGCATTATGCGCCCACCACGGTTTATTGCTTTGTTACTCGTACAATTCTTGATTCTAGTTAATGGACTGATTTCGCACGCTGTACAACTGAGGCTTTTGATTTTCTGAAGATTCCACTTCTTTTCTTTTTCTTTTATATGTGTCTGTATGTCAAATTCGTGAGTGATTCCTCAGTAGCTCCCCCTCAATCACTAATTTGACCTCTTCCGGTTTTTCATATATCTTTCTTTCTTTTATGCCTGCCATTTCTTTGAATCTGCTTGTCTTTGTTCCATCCAAGCTTTTTGTCAAGATATCTGCTATCTGATCTTTCATAGGAGTGTAGACTATTTCTATCTCCTTCTCCATTACCTTTTCCCTCAAGAAGTGATACTGAATTTCTATGTGCTTTGTTCTTGCGTGAAACACCGGATTCGCTGCAAGATATAGAGAGCTCATATTGTCTCCATGTATAATTGGTATACCTTGATCAATCCCCATGCTTTTGAGCAAGGTCTGCATCCATATTACTTCTTTCGCGGTTTCTACCAGTCCTTTGTATTCGGCTTCTGTTGACGATAAAGCTACTGTATGCTGTTTCTTTGAACAGCAGCTTACTAGCTTATCTCCTAGGTATATCATATACCCATGTGTTGATCTTCTGTCATCTTGACTTCCTGCCTAGTCTGAGTCACTGAATGCTCTCAGCTTTATATCTGATGTAAAAGGATAATATAATCCTTCCTTTATAGTTCCTTTGATATATCTAAGAACTCTTTGTCCTGCAACCCAATGTTGATCTGTCGGACAATGCATAAACTGTGAAAGAACTCCCACCGGATAGCTGAGATCCGATCGTGTTAGCGTAGCGTAAATTAAGCTTCCTACTAACGACTGATACTTCTTCATATCTTTGAACTCTGTACCATCATATTTGCTGAGTTTATGATTTACTTCAAGCGGTGTTGAAGCTTCTCTGCAATTCTCCATATTAAACTTCTTGAGTAAGTTTAGGAGATAACCCTTTTGCGTAACATATACACCATGATCTGTATATGTGATTTCCATACCTAGAAAGTATGATAACTTTCCCAGGTCACTGATTTTGAATTCTTTTTCGAGCAGTTTCTTCACCTCTGTTATTCCTGCATCTGAGGTACCTGTAATTATTATGTCATCTACATAGATACAAATGTAGATCATTCCTTCTTCTGTTCTTTTGATGAGGAGACTTGCATCTGCCTTCGAACTTTGGTATCCAAGTTCATTGAGATACTTCACAAGTCTGTAGTTCCAAGCTCTTGGAGCTTTCTTCAGCCCATAAAGTGCTTTTCTTAGTCTGCACACATGTTCTGGGTATCTGGAATTTACGAAACCTTCTGGTTGTTCCATGTAGACTTCGTCTGATATATATCCATTCAGGAATTCATTCTTTATATCTAGTTGACTTAGCTTCCATCCTTTTGATGCTGCTATAGCAATTACTGTCCTTATGGTTGACATCTTTGCCACCGGACTAAACGTCTCGTCATAGTCTATGCCATGCATCTGAGCATAGCCCTTGATAATCAGTCTCGCTTTATGTCTGGCTATCCTTCCATCTGCAAGTTTCTTAACTTTGAAAACCCATTTATTTCCGATTATTTTCTTACCATTTGGTTTAGGAACAAGCTCCCAAGTCTTGTTCTCTTCCAGTGCGCTGAATTCTTCTTCCACTGCTTCTTCCCATTGCTTCTTGCCTTTAGCTTCATCATAGCTCTGAGGTTCATCATCATCTTTGACCATATATGCATAATCTTTCTGAGTTATATACGATGTATCATACGAGTACCTTTCCAGTTGTCTTCTTACTCTGTTTCACCTTCTTGGTTCAAACTCTTCATGTGTATCTGAATACACTTCTTCATCTTCGTTTCTCGTACCTGATCCGGTCCTGGACGTACTTGCCTGCATATAATCTTCATCTTTATTCACCTGTATGATTGATTTACCTTTCTCCTTTCTTTTTATCTCTTCTTCAAATTCTTCAGCTGTATGACTCTGTCTGCATACCAGCTTTTCTGTTCATCAAATGTTACATCTCTGGAAACAGTAAATTGTTCGGTTAGAGGACTCCATAACCTGTAACCCATCTGCTTTTCATCATATCCAACGAACACATATTTCTCTGCTTTCGGTTCAAGCTTATGTCTCAGTTGAGACGGTATATAAGCATAAGCGACTGATCCAAACACTTTACAATGATCAAGTGTTGGCTTCTTTCCCCACCAGGCTTCATAAGGGGTCATTCCTTCTAATGTTGTACACGGTAATCTGTTTACCAAGTATGTAGATGTATTTACGGCTTCAGCCCAAAGATAATCTGGACAATTCTTTTCTTTCAGCATAGCTCGTGCAAACTCGACTAGAGTTCGGTTCCTTCTTTCTGCTACACCGTTTTGTTGTGGTGTATACCTGCAGGTTATTTCTCTCTTGATACCTGCATTCCAAAGGTAATCATTGAACTCTCGGGAGAAGTATTCTCCACCTCCATCAGACCTCAGTCTTTTAAACTTTTGACCTGTGAGTCTTCCAGCATATGCATGAAAATGTCTGAAAGCTCCAAACACTTCTGATTCTCTTTCAAAACATAAAGAGTTATCCATCTTGTTGCATCATCAATGAAAAGGACATATTATCTTGATCCGCTAATAGATCCTTTCTTCTGGAAAGGTAACCTGTGGGCTTTTCCCATCTCACAAGCTTTGCATTTGTGAATCATATGTTGGTTCTGTACGTTCGGTAATCCCAGTACAGACTGATTTGCTATCATAGCTTTGATTCCTTTTTCATTGAAATGACCTAATCTCTTGTGGCAGAGATCAAGTTCTGTAATCACCTTTTCATCATATGTGAGCAACGCTTGGCCAATGTTCCCTTGTACTCTTAAAGTAAAGAGTCTTCCTTCTTTCTTACCAGAGACGATCTGATTATATCCGTTCTCGGGATCTTCTACAAATACTCCTTTGTTTGTGAATCTGACCTGAAAACCTTTCTCAACTATCTGTCCCACACTAACCAAATTTTTCGGTATTGTTGGAACATACAAAACATTGGTTAGCAAATCTGCTCCACTCTTACATTTCACCTTTCCAATTGAATGTACGTTATGTCTTGTATTGTCACCTATTTGAACAGTATGACTCGAACTTCCTTTTTCCAGTTCTGACATCAGTTCTATGTTTCCTGACAAGTGATTAGAACATCCAGAGTCAATGTAAAATACCTTTAGATCTTCGTTATCAGATGTGCTGATTGAATTCATCATCAATGATGTATGATTTTCATTTTGTGTGTCATTTGCGTAGTTGTTGTAGGTGGTGTTGTAGGATTGGCCTTGTCCCCAACTTCTTATTCCACCTCTACCGTAGCCTCCTCTTTGATTCTGTCTACCCTTTTTGAAGTTACCTTGATATCTTCCGCTTCTGCCTCTGTTATTACTGTTCTGATTTTGACTTGATCCCTATTGGTTGTGCCAACAGTCATGTGCCAGATGATTACTTAGTCCACAAATCCAGCAAGCTTTCTTGTTGGTATTCTGACTACTTCTTCCTCTTCCAAAACCTCTTGCTTTGCCGGTGCCTTTACCTCTAGCATAATAAGCCTGAGCGCTCGACTCTTCTTCATCTTTTGGCTTACCTTTGTCTTTCTTCTTGTTCTTCATGTACATTGCAGAGCTTTGTCCTTTGTCTCCATCTCCTTTCAGATCTTGCTCATATGTGAGCATCAAACCAAGCAACTGATTTAAATCAGGTACAAAGTGATTTAAAGAAAGTTCAGTTGAGAGTACGAAAGGTTTCCACCTTTCATCTCCTCTCAACCCTGTTAGCAGTTGCGCTATCAATCTGTGATTTTCGACATCTTCATTTATGGATCCAAGACTATCTGCTAGATCCTTCATTTTAGTGATGTAGTCACTAATGCTTTGACTCGGCTTCTTTTTGAACGTTGTGAACTCGGACCATAAGCTAGCCTTTCTAGCTTTCGTAGTATTTTGGAAGTGGTCTTCCAATGCGCTCCATATGTCCTCCGCTTTCTCCAGACCTCTAATGTGTGGTAGTAGATGATCTGAAACAGTGTTGTAAATGTAGGCTCTTGTCGTTGCATCTTTCTTCTGCCACAGCTTCAAAGCTTCTAACTCTTCTTTTTCCGGTTGGCTATCATCTTCGAAGTTCGGCTTCTTTTCTTCTCCGGTCACATACATCATTAAGTCCTTACTCATAAGTAAGGCTTCCATACGCATTACCCACGTGGGATAATTATCTCTGTCCAGCTTATCAATCTGGACATGATCTGCCATGATCTTCTTGCTTGCTTTAGGTTGCCTTTGAGAGTCTTTTGGCTCTGATGCTGCTCGTGGGACTAACCGAGCTCTGATACCACTTGTGGGACTAACCGAGCTCTGATACCACTTGTTGGCAATAATCTTTCGCTCTGATATCGCTGATGATGGTCGTCACGACAAAGGCTTGAACCTTGTCAGGCCTGCGGAAATTGTTGCGCCGCCGAATGGAGAGCTAAGCTAGAGTGATATAGAACACCTCTGTAATCAATAGTAGCTTAGCAGGATTACTGTCGCTTAACTGTGTTAAACTACGACTTGAATTCCACCGGAACTTCACCGGACTGTCACTGGAACGTCACCGAAGTTTTACCGGAATATCAGCGGAATGAACTATGATTCTGCTCCTGATTACTTCAAATGAGTTATGTGAAGTAAGAAAGTGATACGTAAACTACCTTTACTGAATGAAATTCTTAAGGAAAACTTCACAGTTCTGAAGTGCCACTTTCCGGTTAGACTTTGTACTGTGTGTACATATCCATTCCACCGAAAACTATGATCAGCTTAAAGTAGAGACGTCTAGCTACAAGATGAGCTATCTCTCATACAAAGCTTCGAATTCTACTGCGAGATATACTTCGTTGTTCTTCCGAAAAAACTCGCTTTTTCTGAGAAAACTATAACTGACCGAAAATGCGTTTACTGAGATATCTTTGACCGAGACATTCGTTTACTTAGAGAGTACCGAGGGACACGTTTAGTAACGAACTGTAACTGTGAATGGTTAACGAACTTTCTACCGTAACTCGAAAAACTTCAGATTCTTCACATGCGAACAGTGCGCGCAACTTCCACATGAACATGTGTTTTCTATTAGAGAAGATGTGTACAAACAAGCTTGGCCTCTTCTTGCTCAAGCTGTAGAAACTCTCCTACACTGAGTAGTTTCTTATTACCATCTCTCTCAGATGAATACCTGACATTCCAGGTTTCTGTTATTCATCTGTACATACGCGATCTATGGCATCTTCTGAGAACTTCTCACTCTCTCTTCACTCATATGCAATCTCTCATAATCCTCTTCTTCTCATTCACACATCATCCAAGTCCTTCAATCCTTGGTGTATATATACACACTTTCCTTCTGTGCTCTTCCCGCTCTCATTCTTTAATTCACTTTATGCGCGCATTATGCGCCCACCGAGGTTTATTGCTTTGTTACTCGTACAATTCTTGATTTTAGTTAACGGACTAATTTCGCACGCTGTACAACTGAGGCTTTTGATTTTCTGAAGATTCCGCTTCTTTTCTTTTTCTTTTATATCTGTCTGTATGTCAAATTCGTGAGTGATTCCTCAGCAGACTTTTCACATTGAAGATTCAAGGTAATGTTGGTCATGCCTTGTTCACTTATGGAGGACATAAGATCTCTGAGTCAGATCTTTGGCACAAAAGGCTTGGACATTTCAATAAAAGAGGTATTAAGGATATGGTTAACAATGGTTTAGTGATTGGATTGCCTAATGTTGTAGGTCAACATATGACATACAGATGTGATGCATGTCAATTAGGTAAGGCTCATAAGCAATCATATTCTAAGCATCGTTTCATGTATTCAGAGAAGCTTGAGTTGGTACACACAGATGTGTGGGGACCCTCAAAGGATTTCAGTATTAATGGTTCAAGATATTATGTGATTTATGTTGATGATGCTACCAGGTGGATCACTATATATGTGATCAAAGATAAATCAGAGGTATTCAATACTTTTAAACATTATCATGTGTATGCAAACAGAATCACATGTCAGAAGTTGAAGAGACTAAGGTCAGATGGAGGGGGAGAGTATTTTTCTAATGAGTTCAGTGATTACTTATGAAATGCGGGTATAAAAAGGGAAGTTACTTGCAGGTACTCTCCTCAACAAAATGGTGTAGCAAAAAGGAGAAATAGAACTCTTGTTGAGTTTGCAAGATCAATGATGAAGGAGAAAAATTGTCCAAATTATTTGTGGGCTGAGGCTATAAATACAGCTACATATTTGGTCAATAGATTACCATGTAAAGCTTTGACAGTTATGACACCATATAAAGCTTGGTGGGGTAAGAGACCTACCTTAGATCATTGCAAAGTGTTTGGATGTTTGGCTTATGCATATGTGCCATCTCAATTGAGGCATAAATTAGAACCTAAAGCTGAAAAGTATGTGTTCATTGGATATGATGATAAGAAGATGGGTTATATGTTGTGGAGTCCATCCACAAAGCAATTCCTTGTATCAAAGGATGTTACATTTGATGAGGAAGGTATTTGGTATGCAGGTACCTTCAATAATTATGCAAGTGATGAAGAAGTTTTGAATGAGAAGAAAGGCAAATCAAAGGTTCAGATATTTGATGAAGAAGAGAGCAATGAAGTACAAATTGAAGTTGAAGAAGTGCCAAGGTTTGATCCAGAATGTGATGAACCAGAAACTTCAAGAAGTGGAGAACTCAGAAGGTCATGAAGACACAAATGGCAACCTACAAGGTATAGCTATGACACTTCAATTTTTACTACTAAAGATTATGCTTACATGGTGAAGTAGAAGACCCTTCTACATATGAAGAGGCAAAAGGTAAGGAAAACTCGGAGAAAGCTATGCAATAAGAGTATGATGCATTGATGGAGAATGAGACATGGGATTTGGTTCCTAAACCAAATAGTCAGAATATCATTGGATGCATGTGGGTGTACAAGACAAAGAGGTATGCAGATGGAAGTGTGTTTAGGTATAAAGCTAGACTTGTTGTGAAAGTGTTTGCTCAAACATATGGTATAGACTATGATGAGAACTATAGTCCTATGGTGTGTTGACCTAAGCACCAACTTAGGGACTTGCGGAGAAAGAGACTATACCTCAATCCCCTCTCAAGTGCATATAGTGGGGATTCACGCTTTTAAATATCAATCCGATGAGTATACAAACCTAGCCGAGTGTGTGAGGACATGCAATCAAGTGATGATCAATGCAAATGAACTACTCAAAGAGTGTAAACAAGGCAAAGATTTATCCAAAAAAAGCTTCAACTGTTGGTCATGGTGTCACGATACTTGGTGCAGCAGCCGTCAGTATTTTGGACTTTTCTCCTAGCTCTGAACTCCAAATATAGCAAATAGCATATGCGTTTCGAAGCTCTCGAGAAGACGCATCCAATGGCAGTGGTTTCACTCAATTCTGACACTCCTACTGCAAGTTATGAGAGAAATACTGAGTCGCGGGAAATACCTTTCTACACTTCAACACTTCCTATGCTTCGTACACACCTTACCTACAGCAAATAAACACTTTCATGGATAGACAACACTCACAAGCACTCTTTCCAAGCAATACACATGCATACAAGCTCACAAAGAAGAAGATACAGAGTGAAGAAGACACAAATTCGAATTTCTGTGCTCTCTATTCTCACAATGGCAAAAAGTTTTTTACAAAGAGTCACATTTGACTAATATACTAGTGCCCTAAAAATGGTCCTTTCACATAAGAGACCGGCAATTTATTCACTAAAAGACTAATTTCTTACTAGTTTACATGGGTAAATCTCTAATCTTCTGTGGGGATGCATCTAGAGGACTCCTCTAGTGCCTTTACAACGGAAAATATATTACAAGAATGGTTATGATACAAAAATATGATATCCAAATCGGAAAAATTTTGGGGCCCGTCTTTTTCTCTGCCTTGTGCTCTCTTTAGCTCTGCAACACTCTCCCCCTCTTCGTCTCTGTCGTCCCTTGACAGGCTTTGCTTCTTGTCTCCAGCTTGTTGTCTGCACGCATCTTTTGGTCGAAGAAGCAATAAGGACTGTTAGACAATTGGGTATCTTATCTGAGGTTTGTCCTTTGCTTCTATTTTGCCCCTTGGTATTCCGTATATTACATATCTGGGTTGCTGTATTCAGTTGGGTTGATTCTTCTTTTACATTCTCGGCCTGATGCATTTGTACTGCCTATCCTTTGCTTTTCATCGCTTGCAACCCTTGGTCTGTTCTGCCTGATTCTTGATCTTGCATTACGTTTTAGAGGCGCTCTGATTTGTCCTGGTTGCACACATCGGACCTTGTTGTATTGCTTTGAGCCTGTTTACTTTCTTTCTCTGCACGCAACCCTTGCTCAGTTTTACCTGTTTATAAAACAGGTGTTCAGTTTTGACGGCCTCTTCTTAATCCTTGTTTTACATTCTTTTCTTTTGCTCGCCCGCAACCCCTGGAGTTTGACTGACTACCTGATATTCGCAGTCTAATTCACCTATAGGCTCATTAACTCTGGGTTGCCATGTTAATTCAGGTTGCCACGCACGCCACCAGTGGAAGGTCTGAGGATGTGGTGCTTCAGTCTTCGATCTGGACCTACCAAAGATCAAGAGGTTGAAGCACCCATGTGGGGTGCGTTCTTTCCTTGGTGTGTGTGCCCCTGCGGGGCTCTGTGCAGAGATGGGTGTTGCGCCCCTGCAGGGCTTCTTGCAGAGATATATCTTCAGATATTTCAGTTTAGTGAAGCTGCTTCTTTCGTTGCCTTCTTCTTTTCTTCTTTTTACTTGACTCTCCCTCAACACTTCCCCCCTCCTGGACTCTGTCGTCCCCGACAGGCTTTGATAAGCGATGGGCATATGTTTTATATACTTTTTGCTCTGTATCATTTAGCAGATTGGCTTCACGTATCATGAGTTGTTTCCATTGTTCTGCCTTCACACCGTCATTAGGTGGCTGTCTGTGATCGGCGAAGAAGCTAAGTTCATATGCCACTAATCTGGCATTTAAATTTGACATCTTCAAAAAAATTTCTGAATCAATCTCAAAAAATCCTGTAAAGAAAGCTTCTTCAAAAGTTTGCATATATACACTTGGCAAGAACATTAATCTGGAATAATACGCCATTATTGTGGGTCAGCTAGGCATCACCGATAGATCAAAAATGAGGATTTTTGTTCCCTGGTTAATGCCGATGAAATTCAAAAAGGTGTAGGCCGCATGCTTGAAGACCTTGAGAATTGTAAGTATCATGCTAAGTATTTTATTGGTCATTTTGACGGTCAAATCGGGTACTGTCGCATAATTTTGTAGCCAAAATTCGATCGTTTTGACCATATACTCTTCCGTTGGCAAGTAGTTATGTGGCGGGCTCAGAAGCATAGGGTAATTGAGCCACTGTTTATTTATAGTGCCATTCTTTTGCATATCCAAAAATTCTCTGGTATCCCTTCTGCGTGGTATAGGACAAAATGAAGGGTTTACCTGTAATAAATAAGGTGCTGCTTGCCAATGCACCCGTAGTGTGGGATGTTTCTCCAAAAATTTTCTTCTCCAAATCGGTTGTGCAGCTTCGAACTCTGCTTGGCTGTATGTGAATGTGTCTTGTGTAAAATTGAGCTGCTCATCTGGACTCTTCTTTGTGGTCTTCTTTATGTATCGTCTTGTTTTCTCTTTCAATAGTCCGTACGGAATATTGAAAGGCTTCATTATCTTGTCCAGGTCTTTACCTTTGATCTTGGCCTCTTTCATTATCTTGATGACTTCATTTTCAAAATTCTCCGTCAATCGGGACACCACTAGTGCCCGTTCCTTCTGACTTATTTCTGCAGTGTATGGCATTGGATGATCATCATGTATGTCTGCCAACTGCTCATGTAGTGGAGAATGACAAATCGGGGGAGATAGAGGACGTACCTCTACCTCGTCAGTAGGATTTTCCTTTATTGGCTCTACTGGTGTCCCGATCGGTACTTTCTCTTTTATTTGAGTCTTTAATTGTGCTATGCATTCATCTTTCTCTTTTACTTCTTGCATGGTTGCCCTGAGTGCTTCTTTAGCTGCAAGTAACTCATTCCCGATTTCAGCCACATTATCCATGTTTTCACTGTAGCTTGTGGCGAGTTTTCCATGTGCTGTATTTAACTGCTTTTTTAATTCATTGATCTCTTGGCTGTAGTTCTGTTCCGATTCTGCTCTTATTGTGTGCTCTTGTCTCAGCAAATCTGCATATTGTGCAATCTGATCTCTTAATTCTTTTTCTTTCGTTTCTGAGGACTCCTGTTGCTCGATCGGTTGATCATATAATAATGACGTCATTAGTTCCTTATTCCTGCTTCGTAACGTGTCATTCTCTTCCATGTATAATTTGAGCTATGTCTCTAGCAGACTACTTCTATCCCTCATTCTCTCTTTGTCCGCTTCGCTTGCATCATATAATCTCTGTAAATCTGCGAGCCGTGCTTGCAGTTGGTTATGCTGAGTGATTAATGTGTCATATTGCGCTTTGACCTCCATCATCTCCGTGTCTTTTATTACTATTTCCTTTTGTACCTGAATTAACTGCGATGACAGTTGTTCACTCATGATCTCGAATTGACTTTTTTCTCTCATAGCTCTATCATAGTCTGCATCTATGTCCATCATCTGCTGTTGTGTATCCATGGCTGTCTGAATCATCTGCTTGACTACAGGTTTCCGTTGAGTAACATCCACGTTTAGCCATGTTTTTGGTATACTTGGTTCCTCGCCGGTATTGACATCCTTACCCTGTGCCACATGTAATGTAGTGTCATGGGGCTGCCGAATTTGAAGCTGTATCCTTGGCTCAGCCACCATGTTTTCTTGATTTCCTTGAGGTGTATCATCTGGCACCTCGATCACTATTTTTTCTTGGTTTTGTAGCAACTCCTCATCCTGACTCACTAGAGTTTGGATTTCCTCTTTGATCGGTGGTTTTACATGTGTCACACTGGTTGTATCTTCCTTGATGCTGATCTTTGTAGTGCCATTCAGTTGAATGACATGCTCAGGTTCAATAGATTCGTCTACCCTCTTTTCCTTATCTTGGTTGTCCGGCGTCACTTCCATTTGATTAATTTCATTCCATCCCTCTTCTAGAGTTTCTGTTCTTATATCAGTATCCAGAGTGTCTTTTTCAGGACTGGATTCCGTATCGGTACTAGAATCATCTATGCCCAGCTCTTTGTATCTTCTAGCTTGTTTAGGAGTCTTCTCTGTACTCCGTTGTTGTTTTTCTTGACTTGCCTGTCTATAATGGTGACCTTGGACATTTAGATTTACCTGCCCTTGCATATACTGATGTGTCTCTTCGAGGGCAGCGGAAAGATCTCTTCTAGTAATAGGCATTTGAGCCGTCGTGATCTTCGGTAATACATGTGTTCTCTTTGATTGCGGTGTAGCTTGGGCTTCCTCCTCCCGTAGACGTTTCGTACCCCTCATGGGTTTTTGTGAGCTGGTTCCAGCTTCTTCAACCATAACATTTGCTTTCTTTTTCTTAGGGACTGTAGTGGATTTTGCATACTTAGCTAGCCCTTCTGATGTCGGCATCTCCCTTAAGCAATTTTTCATGTCAAGAGCTTCATATATCAGTAATGTTAATGCAGAACTGCCATTCAAAAACTTTTTCTGGCCCCATTTCTTCTGGGCTTCAAAGAGCCTTTCTTGGATATACCCTGTCAGATTCACCTTGTTCCCAATTTGTCTCATGGCATGTGATAGTAGTTGTACTACGATCTTTTGTGGAGCTGTGTATCTGTGCATACTCGGGAAACAGAAATGTTGGTGCACAAGACGGACAGCATCTTTGATGTCTATTCTGTTAATCTCCACAAAGGATCTCTTCTTAGGATCATGACATTCTTCCTTGACACTAGTAATTCCTTCTTGATTCCAGCCAAAAGCTTTATTGATCAGTTCATGAGTGAATTGGATGGTTTTCCATGTCCCTACTTTATCCAATACTCGTGCTTCTGGAACTGATATTTTTGTTGCAGCAGGTTGCATGGTATTCATTACTTGTGCACACCTCTGAAAATCCGGAACATAGATTGGCAATTTGAGAAATGCCTCTAGACCTGCCTGCTTCCATACATCTTCAATATGCGGTAAACCTTGGATTATGGTCTTGAAATCTTGAGACATAATAGGGAAGTAGTGATCCCTATCCATAATCTTGATAGTTGCCATGAAAATGAGTTCCGAGACTAGTTGGTCATCACGAAACCAATGGCCTCTGACTTTTGTTACTCATTCCAATGGAAGAAGAGGGACCTCTTCCACTTGTGTAGCTTCGGAATTAGTAGATGCCATCTGCACTCAATATAGAGTATGATTTAGTAGCCATATATTATCAGAAATCCTCCTTTATTTGTTTGTCATAAGCTCGATATTGCTCCGAGTGAATGGTGTCGTCCCTTTCCCGTGGGTGTGAGAAAGGTAATACCTAGATTTTCACATTTTTAGATATTTTTATATTTTTATCTGAAAAGGAAAACAGAAAAGTTAGTTCATAGCCGAAGCGGTTATTATTTTTGGAGTAATTTTTCTTAATGTATGTACAAGTGCTCTCCTATTTCCCAATAGGAAAATGTGCTTGACTATCCTGAAATAGAAGAAAGATGTGCCGACTGCTTGGCCTTGTAATGTGGCCCTATCATGCATACTTTGGGCACTGATAACTCCATATGTGTGCAATTGGAAGTGGTTATTTGATGTATGCAGTCTATCTTGTCTTTTGGCACCCAAATCTGCTTCATTCTGGTGGAATGTAGTGTATCCTCCACCTTCTTGGTAAATGTGGTTCTCCTCCTGTAGTAAGTCTGCTTTATCTGTTTTGGGGATCTCAAATTGGCTTGTATTGCGTCTGCATACTCCTTCTTTGTTGGTGCATTTTGCCCAAGCCTACATGCTTGATATGCTTGATATTATCCTCATTTGTAAGTCACATGAGTAGTCATGTGAACACCTCTTGTAAAAGAGTACATTTTATCTCTTGTAAATGGAAAAAGAAAAAAGTAAAAGGATGGCTTACCTCATCCATGATGTAAAAGCAAATTCGTGGCTCCAACTACCAAAATCACGAATTTTTGAGCTGAGGGAATCTCTCCTAACTTTGGGGATCACTTTTAGGTGGAGCCATTCGAATTCGAATTCAAAACTCCCTCCAAGAATTGCTATAAAAGGAGCAAGAAGGAAGAGGCGATTAGCAAGCCTTGTACGTGACCACTTCATGTCATTTTGTAGAGATTGAAGAGCTTACTCCATAGCTCTATCATTCTACTCCCATTGTGCAAAGATTCATTGCCAATGTGGTTGTAATCATATGTGAATCTATACATTTATTATCATCTACCTCTCTGTTTTGTTCTCTGCTATACTCACTCAGAGCAGTAACTTCAGAAGGTCATATCTCGAGTTTTACTGAACATTTTTCAGTGTTTTAAAGTGCGTTGGATAGCTCGCACTGTCTAGTTTCTACCTATAAATTTTCAAGGTCATTGGATTTATACTTTTGGAGATATCTGCATTTTACTGCTTACTGGTCTATCTCTGCAGAGCCCCGAGAATTGTGGGAATGTTCCAGAACTTGATGAAACTTGTTCTCAGTGCTCAGTCCATCATTTGAAGTGTTTTAACTTGGAATAGGAAGCTTGCTAAGTCTATTTGCTATGCCCAAAAGGAATTTTTCTAATTCCTTCCAGGTTGAGAGCACTGTTCATTTTTTCCAGCAGGTGTATGTCCAAAAATAGCAAGTTTTGGGAGCTAGTCATTTCGCAACTTGTCGGTCTTGACTTAAACTTTTGGGATACATGTTCCAAAGTACTTGGCTGATATTTTGGTGGATTTAGGAAGCTCAAAGGGTCTACTAATCAACTCTGAAGTCTCAGTTGGCTGGTGTGAAGCTGGTTGTAGCGGCACCTACTCATCTTTGGATTGCATCCACCATCTCTCTTCACAGTGGTATCAGAGCATAGTCAAGCAACATGGGAGATGGATTTCCATCAACAATTGAAAAATTAAATCGAAACAACTATCCGGCATGGTCTCTAAGGATGGAGGCTTACCTTCAAGGGAGGAATCTATATGGATTCATATCCGGAGATGAAGCAATGCCAACCATGAGGAACAAAGGGCAACCATCACATGAAGAAGTGGAAGGACTTTCGAATTGGTGTTCGAAGGATGCACTTGCAAGGTCCTATATTCTAAACTCAATCTCTGATTTTCTTTTACCTCATGTCAAGGGATGCAAGACATCAAGAGAAACCTGGAATGCACTTGCTTCTTTCTTCTCTTCCAACACTCGAGCAAGGAAGAACCAATTGTGGATGGAGTTCACAACAATGAAGAAAAGCCCGAAGCAAAATGTGACTGATTATGTCACAAAGATGAAGGAGATTTCCGACCAACTTGGAAGCATTGGAGAGGTAATTGAAGAGGAGCAAATCATAAGACAAATCATGAATGGAATCAAAGCAGACGACAAGTGGGAGTCATTCACAACAGCCATGGATTTATACATGGATATGCATGTACCCGACCTCAACACACTCATGGGCCAACTCTTCACTCATGAAGCAAAGATTAGCAAAGGTGGTGAGTCCTCAAGAGGTAATCAAACTTCTGCCTTATATTCTGATAAAGCTAAGGTCAAGGACAAGTCAAAGAATAGAAAGAATGAAGATGAAGGAAGCTCTTTCCAAGCAAACTTTGCAGGTAGAGGACGAGTTAGAGGAAGAGGCAGAAGTGGAAAGCAAGGCAGGGGGAGATTCCAATCATCTCAACCTTGCAACATATGTGGCTTATCTAACCATACTACTGAAGAATGTTTCAGGAACCCGAGGAACTCAAGAGGAAGAGGATTCAATAGAGGTGGCTATGGATCAAATAGGGGCAGGTACAATGGAGGCTACAACAACAACAACTACTACAACAACAATTACAACAACAACAACAACTATCAAAGTGGCCATAGAGGAAGAAGAGATTACAATAACTATGCAGAGGACCAAAGTCAAGAAGATTCATTATTGATTATGAATCTATCAACGAAGAAGGGTAAGGATGATGATCACATATTTTACATTGATTCGGGATGCTCGAACCATGTAGCAGGAAATGTGGCTTTACTTTCTGATTTGGAAGATCCTCATAACAAGCATGAAGTGCAGACAGGAGATGACACAAAGCACTCAGTGGAGAAGATAGGTAATGTGAAGACATCAGATGGGAATATGAACCTCTTAAGCAAAGTCTTGTATGTCCCTACAATTACCAAAAATTTAATAAGTGTTGGACAGATTGTTGAAAAAGGATTGCAGGTTAGATTCAATCGATTTGGAGCATATGTTGAAGACCCAAGGCAAGGCTTTCGAAGGATTGCCAAAGGAGAAAAGACAGGAAGGCTTTTCACTTTTGAAGTGGAAGATACAAAGAACATAGCTTTGTTTAGCTATGGATCTCAAACTCTAACAGAGTTGGAGATATGGCACAAAAGGCTTGCTCACATTGGTGAGAGGACACTCAAACAGATTTGCAGGGACCAAAGTGTACTTGGTTTGCCTAATATCACAAGGCAACACATGATTTATAAGTGTGAAGCTTGTCAACTCGGCAAGGCTCATAGACAACCTTTCAATAAGAAAGGATATATGTATCAAAATCCTTTGGATCTAGTGCACACGGATGTGTGGGGTCCAAGTAAGGAGCCATCTATATCAGGCTCAAGATATTATGTGTCTTTCATAGATGATTGTAGCAGGTGGACCATTCTGTTTTTCATGAAGCACAAGGATGAAGTGTTTAATTGCTTTAAGAAGTATATTGCTCTTGTTGAAAATCAAACAGGTAGGACTTTGAAAAGACTCAGATCAGATGGTGGAGGAGAATACTTCTCTTTTGAATTTGATGCCTTCTTGCATGAAAGAGGCATTAAAAGGGAAGTCACTACAAGGTATACACCCGAACTCAATGGTGTAGCAGAGAGGAGGAACAGAGCTATTGTCGAAGCTGCAAGGTCCATGCTCAATGAAAAGGGATTGCCGAACTACCTATGGGCAGAGGCTGTGTCGACAGCCACATATCTCATAAATAGACTTCCATCTAAGTCACTAGATGGAACCACTCCATATGAAGTGTGGAATGGAAGAAGACCTAGTCTAGAGCATTGTAAAATCTTTGGATGCTTAGCCTATGCTCACATTCCTTCTCAAGTAAGAGGGAAATTGGATCCCAAGGCAGAGAAGTGTGTATTCATTGGTTATGATCAAAACCAAAAAGGATATAGATTGTACAATCCAACCAATAAAGGATTTTCTGTGAGTAGAGATGTAATTTTTGATGAAAACAAATCATGGTTTGATGATGACAGGAAAGTGAAGCTGCCATATGACTTGGATGAAGATTTTCCATCACTTCAACCAAAGGAGCCAAAGCAGATTGAAGAAAGTGATTCGGAGATTGACCTAGAAGACTTGGAAAGACTAAAGCTATGGAAGAACAAAGGTAAAGCAAAGATGCAGGATGCTACATATGGACCCGAGAGCTCACATCAACCACTTAGAAGGTCTTCGAGGGAGAAGAAGAAACCAGAGAGGTTTGGTTATGATACTTCTTTGGTCACCAAGCACTCAATCTACATTGCAAAGGATTCAACCAATGAAGAACCTACCACATTCGAAGAAGCACAAAGCAAGAAAGCTTGGAGAGATGCAATGGATGAAGAAATGGAAGCCTTGAAGGAGAATGACACTTGGGAGCTTGTACCTAACAAGCCATCTATGAAGATAATCGGATCTCGATGGATATACAAAATCAAGAGGAATCCAGATGGAAGTATAAATAGACACAAAGCAAGGTTAGTTGCTAAAAGGTTTGCTCAAACCCATGGTATTGATTATGAGGAGACTTTCTCTCCTGTTGCAAAAATGCCTACAATTAGGGTTCTCATTAGTCTTGCTGCATCTAGAAATTGGAATCTTTATCAACTTGATGTAAAGAATGCTTTCTTGAATGGATGGATTTCTGAGGAAGTGTATATGGCACAACCTCCTGGATATGAGGATGCACATCATCCTAACTATGTATGCAAACTAAAGAAAGCTTTGTATGGATTGAAGCAAGCTCCAAGAGCTTGGAATTTCAGATTGGTTACTTATTTGCAGGACCAAGGATTCAAAGCTAGCAAGGCGGATACCTCTTTGTTCATAAAGAGGAATGGATCTGAAGTGATCTATTTATGTGTGTATGTTGATGATATTATTATCACAGGCAATGATCTTGAAGGAATCAAACAGGTAAAGAGTCAAATGAAGGAGGAGTTCAAAATAAGTGACCTCGGACCACTCACTTATTTTCTTGGATTGGAGTTGATCTACACAGATTCAGGTATATACATCACACAAAGGAAGTATGTCCATGACATGCTCATCAAGTTCAAGATGGAAAATACAAAGTGTGCAGGTACACCTATGGAGCAAAATCATAAGCTTAGTGCTTATGAAGGAGAGCCAATTGAAGACATCACAAGCTATCAAAGCTTGGTTGGAAGTTTGAACTATGCAACACTCACAAGGGTGGATATATGCTATAGTGTTAACATATTGAGTCAATTTATGCATAAGCCGAGAAGACCACATATGGAAGCGGCCAAGCGAGTCCTCAAGTACCTAAAGGGGACCATGAATGAAGGTTTGTTCTATTCATATACTTCAGATATTGAGCTAAAGGTCTACTCAGATGCAGATTGGGCCGGATCTAAAGATGATAGAAGAAGCACATCAGGGTATATATCATTTGCAGGTTCAAAAATCATTTCTTGGTCATCGAAGAAGCAACCAACCGTGGCATTATCTTCTACTGAAGCTGAATATAGAGGTTTGGCTAATGCAACTCAAGAAATCATGTGGTTAAAATCTTTGTACACAGATCTTGGACTTCATTCTTCAACACCTCACATTTTTGGTGACAACACAAGCTCACTACATCTAGCAGCTAATCCGGTATACCATGCTAGAACCAAGCATATTGAAGTCCACTACCATTATGTAAGGGAGAAGCTATTGAGCAAGGATATTCAACTATCCTATGTCTCTACAGATATGCAATGTGCAGACATGTTGACGAAAGCTCTTGATGGTACGAAGTTAAGTAGATTCAAGTTGATGATTGGCTTGCAGGAAATCAAGGACAATTGAAGACTTATTTGGAGGCCAAGCATGTTAGGCTTGAGGGGGAGCTGTTGGTGCATTTTGCCCAAGCCTACATGCTTGATATGCTTGATATTATCCTCATTTGTAAGTCACATGAGTAGTCATGTGAACACCTCTTGTAAAAGAGTACATTTTATCTCTTGTAAATGGAAAAAGAAAAAAGTAAAAGGATGGCTTACCTCATCCATGATGTAAAAGCAAATTCTTGGCTCCAACTACCAAAATCACGAATTTTTGAGCTGAGGGAATCTCTCCTAACTTTGGGGATCACTTTTAGGTGGAGCCATTCGAATTCGAATTCAAAACTCCCTCCAAGAATTGCTATAAAAGGAGCAAGAAGGAAGAGGCGATTAGCAAGCCTTGTACGTGACCACTTCATGTCATTTTGTAGAGATTGAAGAGCTTACTCCATAGCTCTATCATTCTACTCCCATTGTGCAAAGATTCATTGCCAATGTGGTTGTAATCATATGTGAATCTATACATTTATTATCATCTACCTCTCTGTTTTGTTCTCTGCTATACTCACTCAGAGCAGTAACTTCAGAAGGTCATATCTCGAGTTTTACTGAACATTTTTCAGTGTTTTAAAGTGCGTTGGATAGCTCGCACTGTCTAGTTTCTACCTATAACTTTTCAAGGTCATTGGATTTATACTTTTGGAGATATCTGCATTTTACTGCTTACTGGTCTATCTCTGCAGAGCCCCGAGAATTGTGGGAATGTTCCAGAACTTGATGAAACTTGTTCTCAGTGCTCAGTCCATCATTTGAAGTGTTTTAACTTGGAATAGGAAGCTTGCTAAGTCTATTTGCTATGCCCAAAAGGAATTTTTCTAATTCCTTCCAGGTTGAGAGCACTGTTCATTTTTTCCAGCAGGTGTATGTCCAAAAATAGCAAGTTTTGGGAGCTAGTCATTTCGCAACTTGTCGGTCTTGACTTAAACTTTTGGGATACATGTTCCAAAGTACTTGGCTGATATTTTGGTGGATTTAGGAAGCTCAAAGGGTCTACTAATCAACTCTGAAGTCTCAGTTGGCTGGTGTGAAGCTGGTTGTAGCGGCACCTACTCATCTTTGGATTGCATCCACCATCTCTCTTCACATTCTTTTCCCAATAGCTATTTTCCTGTGGCTGTTTTGCTCGTAGACCATGTTGGTTATTCTTGTGCTGCGGTTCACCGTTTCGGTTTAGCTTCTTTGGAGCACAAGATTTAGGAATCCAAATTTGCGATCGATCCGGTTGAGCGGCTAATACTTTCTTTGGGATCCATATTGTGGCATTTTGTTGTTGATTTTGGTGTTCAGGATAATTTGTTTTGTTACTTGCTTGGTTGTTCCGATGTCGATAATGCTTCTGTTGTCGAAGATATTCCTTCACTTGATCTTTCCTTATCCAAGCTTGTTGAGTGTACGGAATAGGGTATATTTTAATAGGTATAGATTTTGAATTACTCCGAGTACTTGACTCTCTGGTGCATGGTGCTTCACTGTGGTTGTCTTCGGAATGATTGACACTCTCATGACTTGCTAGACTAGAAGATGGTGTGCAAGTAGAACTCAATGTGTCAGCACATATAGTACTTGACGAAGGTGTTTCTATAGTGCTAGTGAACATACATTCATGACTTTGTTCATTGGAATGAACTTTTGGCTCTATACTAGCGGCTTTGATTGGTCGTTCGTCTAGCAGACTGAATACTTCACGACGTCCTATCCTGGCTGAGATGTATCCTAAAGCCAATTGAATGGTCACCTCATATTCGTAAATCCAGTCTTGACCTAACACTACCTCTTCAAGTAAATCCTGATCATGACACACTAATAGCTTTTGTTCCATAGTGTTGTTGCCAAGATGCAGAGGTAAGGTGATCTCACCTATACATTGAGTAATTTTTCCTCCTATTCCTATCAACTGTGCCATCGATGGGCGTACTTCCTCTTTGAGTTTCTGGGTCAAAGAAAGTTTGATACAGCTTATGGAAGCTCCTGTGTCAATGAGAGCATCCACCAAGTGGTACTCCGTTTTACCTGCGCCCAAATTTAAATACGGTTGTGTTCTCTGTGATCCTATGCTTTTAGTGGCTCTAAAATTAGCCATTGGGATGAGTTCTTCTCCTAGTCGATATCTCTCATCTCGCTCTCTCATCCACTCTTTCCGTTTCTTAATTCGTTCTAGGGCTTCCTGTCTCGCTTCTTCTCGTATCCTTTCCTCCTCAATGCATATATTCTTGCCCTTGATTAATCGAGACATTGTTTCTTCGGTCAATGGTTCTAGATATTTTTTTACTCGACATCCACTGATGTAGTTTGGTAATACATCCCCATCTATGGTTGCTAAACTGATGGCTCCACTTGTCGATATACGATTGATGATTAATGGGCCATATCCTCTCTTCTGCAACTTCTTTGCATGTTGTTTCAAGGTATATACCAAAACTAAATCTCCTTCCTTTAGATTTTTGTCCTTGATGTGAGCATCAAAGTAGGCTTTCTGCCGCCGTTTAGCAGCATAAATGCCTGCTACAGCTTGTAACCTAGTTTTGTGAAGCTTTTCTATTTGATCCAATTGAGCTGATAGTTCATGTCCTGTCCACTCGTAAGTTGTTGCTACTCTGAGAGTGGGAATTAAGAAATCAATTGGCAAAATAGCATTTTGTCCATATACTAAGTTAAAAGGAGTAGTGCCTATGGCGGTTTTATAGGCTACTCGAAATGCCCATAAAGCGTGATGTAATTGTTTATCCCAATCTGATCTACCATCGTTAACAATTTTGGTGAGAACTGTACACAAGATTTTATTCGAACTTTCGGCTTGTCCATTGGCTTGTGGGTGATAAGGAGTTGATTTCTTATGAATTACCAAGAATTCATTCAATAAAGCTTCTATAACTTCATTCACAAAGTGCGTACCTCTATCACTCACAATTTCTATTGGTAGTCCAAATCTAGTGAAAACATTCTCAAAGAGAAACTTGGCCGTGGTTCTTGCGTCATTTTTCTTGGTTGCTTTGGCTTCTACCCATTTGGTCAGATAGTCTGTGGCTACGATTATATACTTGGCATGGGAACCTTTCGCTGGTGGGCTAATAGGTCCTATGAAGTCTATTCCCCATTTTGTGAAAGCTCTAGCACTCATCATGGGTCTCAGTGGCATCTCATCTCTTCGAATAGGATATTTGGTTCGTTGACACGTATCACATCGTCGCACATATGTTGCAGCATCTTGATGTAGAGTTGGCCACCACATTCCCGCAAAGAGGATCATTTTTGCAGTTTTATCTGCAGAAAAGTGCCCTCCTGCAGCTCCTGTATGAGCCATCTCTAAAACAGAAAGATATTCATCTTCATGAATGCACACTCGTAATTGGTTATCTCTCCCTCGTTTAAAAAGTTGTTTTCCTATAATGGCATAATCCTTACTTTGTTCTACAAGTGCACGTTTCCTTGCTGAAGTGGCTCCTTCTGGGTATTCTTGGGTTTTTAAGAACTTTACCAAAGGCATACTCCATCTCGGTGCTATTGTGGAATAGCATAGAGTTGAGTTCTCATCTGGATTTTGTTCTTGACAATTGTGACACGCTGACACATAATTATGTGCGTCTCTCTGCATGGTTGGCCAATATATACCTAACCTCCTCAGGGTTTGCCATGTTCCGTTTGCATTCAAATGGGTTTTCCATTGGTTTACATGTGCTTTGTGAAGCCACATTTCTTGTTCCTTTTCTTCTACGCATCTCATGAGTAATCCACTTGAATCTTGGTGATACAAACTTCCTGCAATGATATGAAGATTTTTAGTCTTCCAGAGGTCCTGGGTTTGGTTTGACGTGATCCCATCTTTAGGTCCATGTGTGAGTATAGGGATCAACTTTTCTGCCCATTGGGGACATACTTCCAGGTTAAAAAGATATGTATCTGGCAGATCATCTGGTACTCCTATGGGTGGTTCTCCATGGGTCATTCTAGATAAGTGATCTGCTCTTATGTAGGTGTTTCCTTTCTTGACTACTACCTCAAAATCAAATTCCATTAGCAGTTAAAACCATCGTACTAGTCTTCCTATATTACAAGGTTTATTGACCAAGTACAGTAGGGCTTGATGATTAATGAAGAATTTGAATTTGTTTGCCAACAGGTAATGTCTGAACTTTTTGACTGCGTACACCATCCCTAGGCCTTCCCTCTCCGTGGTGGTATAATTGCGTTCTGCTTGATTTAATTGTCTACTAGCATAGGCTATAGGGTGGTCAAGCTTTCCTGTATCTGCAAGTTGAGCTAAGATGCAACCAATGGCAAACTTGGAAGCATCCACGTGAATGTGAAATGGTTTATTCTAGTTAGGTACTCGAAGGATTGGTGCGGAACTCAATCGATTCTTTAACTCATTGAAGGCTCTCTCACATTCCTCGGTCCAATTAAATTGAGTCAATAACGCATAAAGAGGTCTAGCAATTATGGCGTACATATGTATAAATCTTCGATAGTATCCACAATGTCCCATAAATGCTTGAACTTCTTTAGCAATCTTGGGTCTTGGTAAATCCAGAATTACTTTGATTTTGTCTTCATCAGTTGAAATCCCGTTTTTAGAGACAATATGTCCTAATATTTTTCCTTGCCTAACCATGAAGACACATTTTTCGGGGTTGAGACATACTCGATATTGTCGACATTTTGCAAAGATCTTTTCTAATTCAGGGATATGCTCTGATCGTATAGCTGAATAAGTACAAAGATTGTCCACGTATACCTCCATACTTTTCCTTAGGAATTCTTTGAATACATGGCACATCAATCTTTGGAAAGTGGCTGGGGCATTCGTTAGACCAAAAGGCATGACTCTAAAGGCGTATACTCCCCATTCAGTTGCGAACGCTGTTTTATGTTGGTCCTCAGGAGCAATGGCTACCTGATTATACCCTGAAAAGCCGTCCAAAAAGCTATAAACTTCCTTCCCTGCCACTCTTTCCAATAGATGATCCGTAATTGGTAATGGGTAACTATCCCTGATGGTTGCGGCATTTACTTTCTTGAGATTGATACACACTCTCAACTTTCCATTCTTTTTCGGTACAACCACCAAAGGTGACACCCATTCTATGTGTTCAATCTCATATATGAATCCAGCATCTAACAATTTGTCTATCTCTTCCTTTATCTTAGCTGAATACACATCATTGTATGTATATGGCCTTTGTTTAGAAGGTTTGGCTTCGGATGTCATTGGAATTCTATGGGCACATATAGATGGGTCTACTCCTTTCAAGTCTTTATAGGTCCAGGCAAAGACATCCCGATATTCCCTTATGAGGCGTATTAACTCTTGTTCTTCCTCCGTTGAGACATCCTGTCCTATGAAAGTACATCGTTCTTCTCCTTCCTCCAAGGCTACCACTATTTTCTTGGTTTGTTCCTTATTGTCATAAGCTATTCCTGGTTGTGCCTCTCTTTTAGGCATTTGAATAGCAATTTTTCTCTCTTCTACTTCATATTTCTTGAAGTGAGCTGGCACTTCAAACTGATCTTGTAGCTTGTTTTCTTCATTCTCTGGATCTTTATCTAACTCCAGCTCTTCTTTCTGTGTAGGCTCCTGGTTGTTTTCATTAGCTGTGATGCTTATTTTTTGATCTTCATCCTCAGGTTCCATTGGTTCTAGCTCCATTTCAATGCTCTCATAGTCCTCCTTCCATTCTTTCTCTATCACTTCTCCTTCTTCAGCCTCCTGAAGGACTACTACATAGAGACTAACGTCGTATCCTTCCTCGTCAATGCATTCATTCATAGTTATCACTTCTTCGTTCACGCATACATCGAGGGTCGCTAAAATCTCCATCCAGCCATGAGGTTCAAACTCTTCATCTAAAAAGACTTGAGGCATGTAAGCTGGATCTTGTACAGACCTGGCTACTCCTTGCCCTTGCTGCCAACCCTTTCTTCTATCCTCTTCCTTTTTGGCAGTTTGGCATATCCATAGATGAGTGTCCTCGTTCATCCAAGATTGGTCACTAGAACCTATGCTGTGAATTGACTGATCGTCTTCTTCCTTATGAATTTGATTCCATTGTAAGGGGGGAACATCTTGATATGTATAAGTGTGAAGATTTATTCTTGTGGTGGTTCCTTCATGTTGTAGGTATACAACATCTTTTCCCTAATCTTGCACAACCTTCAACTGTCTCATGAAAGGTCTTCCAAGTATCATTTCATAATTGCTCGGCCTTTCAAATTGACAAATTGCTAAGGTGTGTTCAAATTCAACTCCGCAGGTGGTGAAAACTACTCGTTCCAATAATCCTAAGGGTCTTTCTGTGTGTCCGTCAGCCATTTGTATTTTCATACGCGTTGGTCATAAAGCTGGTTTTCCCCATTTCTCCCAGATTTCTCTGGTAGCAATGCCTACTCCAGCTCCTGAATCTAAGATGGCTTTGGTGGTATATCCCCTATATGTAATTGGAAGGCAGGTGTTTCCTTCATCACCCTCACTAAAATCTCCTACTTTATCCACTGGGATCTTTATAGTATTTACTTCATCAGACATCACTTTTTCTTTCGTCTTGATCTCCAATTGACTAGCTAATTTCTCTTTCAAATGTGGTTTGACTTTCAACAATTCTTCTAATGTTAGGGTACAAGGAATTTTGACTTTTTTCAGGTGTTGTATGATGTCCGATGTTTGGACTGATGGGTTTGGTTCTTTTTTCCTTATTGAGGGGATGCAATACAATTCTGAATTATGTTCATACTCTCCGGTGTAATTGGGCAATTCCTTTACTCCCTCATCTCCTTTGTCACTAGGATCCATTGGTAGCATTTCTTCTGAATTTGATTCAGGTATTGAACCCTCTATTTCGTTTTCCGCTTCTATCTCTTCAAAGGGTGGTTCAATTCCTTCTACTTTCTTCCATCTGTCCTCTTGGACTCTAGCCCACAAATCTTTAGGCCATTCCCCTTCTACTTCGGGAACAACGGATCCTTCCCTTTTTTCCTCACAATAATTGCTATTCTGTGTATTACTTACTTCAGGTTTTTCGTGGTCATTGGTGATGATGCATTCCTAGAATTCTCTTTCAGGAATTCGGGTATTGGGTAATGGCAATGCAGGTTTTTCTAGGGTCTGTTGGGCAACTTCTATTAATTTTTTCCAGATCTCCAACCTCTCTTTCTCTAAGTTACCTCTAGGATATTCTCTTTCATGTTGTTCTATGGTAGGTCCTGCTCTTATCCGTGCCTTGTATGCCTGAATCCACATGGCTAACTCTTCAGGCATGGGATCTGCTAAGACTGATCCAACCTCTTCTCTTTTATGTTTTCCATTTTCATTTTCCTTTTCATTTTTCTATTCCTCTTTTGGGTTCTGTTTGCTCTTCTCATTTTCCTTCCTCTGTAGTAACTTCTTTTCTTTTATCCTATCTCTACGGTTCCTCCATCTTTGTGTTCTTTTACTTACAACACTTTTTTCAGGCTCTTCCGAGTCTTCAACTCTCTGAGGTGTGGGTGTATTCATCTCTAGGTCACTTTGATTGTGTTCTTTTAATTTTTCTGGGGTCTCTCTGGCTTTGGCTCTTGTTATCGCCTTCAGTGGTACAGTGTATTCCTTATCGCTCCCTGATGATTCGATTACTTCTATCACATTGATTTGCACGTTGGATGTAACCTTGTTGGGGTTCAAAGATGAAGAGTTGTTTTTAATTCCTGACTTAGTGAATTCCTCAATCATTTCTTGGTAGACTTGTTCCATGTTTTGGAAATTATTTGGGTCCAATGGCTGAAACCAAGCTAATGTGGTGTCTGACAATGTAAGACCAAAGGACTCATATTGGATCAAGAAGTCTTCTACCTGTTCGGCTCTGATTACTTGTTTAAATTCAGCTATATGATTGTAGGGTTCACTAGAGCCATCATAATGATTTCTCATGCATTTGGCAACTTGGATTGGCCTTAGTCTTCTTCTTGCTTTGGGCGTCTAGGCATTACTGGGAAAATTGGTCTTCCTATGGGTATGCCTGGTCCTCTTGCTACGGGCGGTCTGACTGGAGCAGGAATCCCATGTCTTGGGTCAACTGTTGGGTGAGGTCGGTAATTAGGATTGTTTGCAGGCATTGCAAATTGCACATGTGGTCAGACTGGGATTTGGGTTTGTTGGGTTTGTTGTGTTTGGCCCGACTGCTGATATGAATCATTTTGGGATGTTCCAAGTGGGTTTCTTGAAGTAGTGGCTTGGTCCCTAGGGGGAAACACTGGAATATTCTGATATTTCAACTCAGCTCTTTCTAATTCTGTTAAGGGCCAATATCTTCTCTGATTTTTATCCAGATATGTGATGATGGTGGGGAAATCAGGATCTTGTAACTCGTAGATGTTAACTGGATTAGGAGCAGCTTCCCATATAGAGGAATGAGCTCTAAGCAGATGCTCCATCCCATTGATCAAATATACATCCATTAAGGAGTCATCTTGGGGAATCAGGTCTCCTCTCCATATCCTAGCTACAGTAGATCTCCCTCTAGGTGTAGTTACTTGCTCTTCATTCCCACCTCCATTTAAGTTTGAAGCATTATTTTCTTCACCATGTTCATTAATGTTTTCTAGGTGTTCAGTGACAACATATTGGATATCTCTTTTGTCCATGTACAATCCTCCCACATACTTGACTGCTGGTCTAGGCACTATGTAAGCCTCTGACGCCTTCTTTAGCCTGGCCACTGATCTGTTTAGACCATCCAAATAAATAGGGATCTCATTTTGGTTGGTGTTCACATACTCCAAGGAGGTCCTGTACTCTCCTTCAATGATTGACATCATGCCAATCATGGGTACTGTGTTCTGCATATCCTATGAAGCCATGGGAATTTCTTCCTCTGACTCACTGGAGGTCTCCGAGTAATGTGAACGGCTACTTGGTTCTGCTACACTACCTACAGAAGAGATTACACTTCTTCAGCTTCCTAGGGTTCTTCCGGATCTCAGGTTCATTCACTTAAAGACTCTGATCAGCCCTTGCAATCCTCTAGCCTCTTCTCTAAAGGCCAGAATTTCTAGCAGACCTTGGCTAAAAAAATAACTGAAAAAGAGTTTTTTCCAGATCACGATACTTGACTCCAAATTCCACGATACACGATCTCTAGCCCAAAACGATACACGATCTTTGGCCTCCAACGATACTCGATACTTGGCTCAAAACGATACACGATACCTGATGGAGACGATACTCGATACTTGGGAGAAAACGATACATGATATTTGATCCCAAACGATATTCGATACTTGAACACAGACGATATACGATACTTCCACCAAACGATACACGATCTCTGAAATAGAAACGATCGACGATATCTGAACAAAACGATACGCGATCTTTGGTAAGTATCGCGATCTCTGAGAAGCGATACACGATACTTAAGCCAAACGATACACGATCTTTGATCCAAACGATCGACGATACTTGACTAACACGATACTCCGGGCAAACGATACTTAGCACACGCGATACACGACCTTCGATAAAGACGAGACACGATCGGCAACAAGTATCGCGATCTTTAGAGAAACGATACACGACACTTGGCCCACCAAACGATACACGATACACGATACTTACCAAGTATCGCGATCGGTATGAAACGATACACGATCAACGATCGCTAGCCGAAACGATCTCTAATCCGAAACGATACACGATTTTAGGGAAATATCGCGATACTCAACCACAGGAGGTCACGATACTTGCTAAGTATCGCGATACTCGACCGCGGGAGTAAACGATACTTGACCCTTTTTCAAGATTTTTGCTAAGATTTTCCAAGTTTTGATTACACACAGATGTTTTACAAGGTCTTCTACCCCCTCCTCACTCTCTGTATCACCCAAATCACACTTTATAACCTCTGCAACTCCTAAACGATACCTGACGCAGATCGTTTGTTCCAAAAATTTGATTTACAGAGAAGAGATCACCACATAGCAATAATGTGCTCACCTTGGAGGCTATTCCAACTCCTTTATCACTTCCCCTTGCTCTGTGCAGCCTCAGATAGCCTAGTTGCTCCCACGCGATACTCGACAGATGCTCTCCACGATACTTGCTCAGAAACACAAGTGACTTACAAAATGACTTTTTTTTTGGTTTTTATACTTGGGATTTCTTACTTACTGGAAATAAAGCAACAAAACAAGAATTGAAAGCTACTCTAACTACCTAGCCTACTCCCTTGCTCCTCCTACTCTACTCATTCTACTCACTTCCCTAGACTAACAACTCACTATACACACTCCAAGAATGAGAAGTAGCAAGTGCGATTGAAAATGACTTACCAAAGAAGAGAAAATCACCACTCCTCCTCTTGCTTCAATGCAAAAAGCTACTTACCATCACACGAATGCCTCGGTTTGATTCGTCACTCCCCGGCAACGGCGCCAAAAAGTGTGTTGACCTAAGCACCAACTTAGGGACTTGCGGAGAAAGAGACTATACCTCAATCCCCTCTCAAGTGCATATAGTGGGGATTCACGCTTTTAAATATCAATCCGATGAGTATACAAACCTAGCCGAGTGTGTGAGGACATGCAATCAAGTGATGATAAATGCAAATGAACTACTCAAAGAGTGTAAACAAGGCAAAGACTTATCCAAAAAAAGCTTCAACTGTTGGTCATGGTGTCACGATACTTGGTGCAGCAGTCGTCAGTATTTTGGACTTTTCTCCCAGCTCCGAACTTTAAATATAGCAAATAGCATATGCGTTTCGAAGCTCTCGAGAAGACGCATCCAATGGCAGTAGTTTCACTTAATTCTGACACTCCTACTTCAAGTTATGAGAGAAATACTGAGTCACGGGAAATACCTTCCTACACTTCAACACTTCCTACGCTTCGTACACACCTTACCTACAGCAAATAAACACTTTCATGGATAGACAACACTCACAAGCACTCTTTCCAAGCAATACACATGCATACAAGCTCACAAAGAAGAAGATACAGAGTGAAGAAGACACAAATTCGAATTTCTGTGCTCTCTATTCTCACAATGGCAAAAAGTTCTTTACAAAGAGTCACATTTGACTTATATACTAGTGCCCTAAAAATGGTCCTTTCACATAAGAGACCGACACTTTATTCACTAAAAGACTAATTTCTTACTATTTTACATGGGTAAATCTCTAATCTTCTGTGGGGATGCATCTAGAGGACTCCTCTAGTGCCTTTACAACGGAAAATATATTACAAGAATGGTTATGATACAAAAATATGATGTCCAAATCGGAAAAATTTTGGGGCCCGTCTTTTTCTCTGCCTTGTGCTCTCTTTAGCTCTGCAACATATGGCAAAGATGAAAACCATCAGAACACTCATAGCCATTGCTACATGTAAAGGTTGGAGATTATGTCAATTAGATGTGAAGAATGCTTTTCTTAATGGTTATATTTCAGATGATGTTTTCATGGAGCAACCACAAGGGTTCAGAGATAAAAGGTATTCAGAATATGTATGCAAGGTCAAGAGAGATTTGTATAGTTTGAAGCAGGCCCCAAGGGCATGGAATTATAGACTTGTGAAGTTCTTGAAGGAACTTGGTTTCCAAGTATCTAAAGCTGATAGTAGCTTACTTGTCAAAGCTAGTGATGATGGGTTCATTTATGTGTGCGTATATGTTGATGATATAATCCTTACAGGTACAGATGAGAAGGGTATACAAAGTCTCAAGAGACAAATGGAGAAAGAGTTCAAGATTAGTGACTTGGGAGACTTCTCATATTTCTTGGGCATGGATATTTCATATACTCAACATGGAGTGTATGTGACTCAAGAAAGGTATTTGAAGAATTTGTTGATCAAGTTTTAAATGGAAGATTGCAGGGTATCACCTACTCCAATGGAGGTGAATCACAAATTGAGCAAATATGGAGGAGAAGAATTCAAGGATATGAAGCTATATCAAAGTCTGGTTGGTAGTCTAATCTATGCTGATTTGTCATATGCAGTTGGAGTGTTGTCTCAATTCATGCATTGTCATAGGAAAGAACATTGGGTTGCAGGACAAAGAGTGTTGAGATACATTAAGGGTACACTCAAGGAAGGCTTGTATTATGGTTTTACATTAGATACAAACATCAACATATATAGTGATACAGATTGGGTAGGTAATCTGATAGGAGATCAACATATGGATACTTGTGTTATGTGGGAGATAAGTTAATCTCTTGGTGCCCTAAGAAGCAACACACAGTTGCTTTATCATCTATAGAGGTAGAGTATAAAGGTATGGTTGAAGCTGCAAAGGAAGTCATATGGTTGAAAACTCTCATGAAGAGTTTTGACATCATTCAGAGTACACCCACTATTCATGGAGATAATATGAGTTCATTGTATCTAGCTACTAACCTTGTTTTTCATGCCAGGACTAAACACATTGAGATTCAGTATCACTTCTTGAGAGAGAAGGTGATTGATAAGGAGATTGAAGTCATACATACTTCAACAAAAGATCAGATTGCAGATATGCTAACCAAAAGCTTGGATGGACCAAAGCTACAATGGTTTAAAGACATGGCAGGTATAAAGAAGATAGAGAAAACCTCAATTGATGATTGAGGGGGAGCTGTTGGTGCAAGTCAATCACCAATTGATGTTTTGGATACATTTGATTAGTCAATGAATGAATTATGTTCAACAAACTTTCTGAGTAGTGACTATCTTCACAATTAGTTCAAAATTTTGATAATCTGGTATTGATCCTCCAAATTGGTAAAGGTTTTGAGTTATTCTTGATACAGAAGTGTTCTAACATCAAGGATAGTTGTTCTTTTGGAGATTAACACTCTCCATCACTCTTGCAATGGAAGTAAGTGTAAGTTTTATATATAAATTGAAATAAATATTTTATGTTTTATTTACATGATCTTTTTTTGTAGTGAGCATGATGAGAGGGATAAAAAATATGTACTTAGTTCACTTGAGACAGAATTTGGGATTGGGTGGTCGCATAAGTGGTGTCTAAAGGAGATGCAAACATATATACATCCATTTATGTATGTATGTATGTATATGTAGCTCAGTGATGAGTAGCACCTCCTTTAATGTCAATCCGGGAAGACGTGAGGATGGTATGAAGACCTCGAGCAAGTGAAGGCACAAGTGCGTGAGTGAGAAGCACACAAGCATGCACACACATACACACACACGCGCACACACGGCAAGCCAAAGAGGGAGAATCAATGGAGTTCTTTAGATTACTTTCAAAAACTCTTACAAGTTTGTTTCAATTACAATCTAACCTCAAAAATGAGCTCTCTAACTCTTTTTATAGTTTTTGACTAGCTTTGGCCCTGTCCAGACCTAGTGTCCGGCCTAGTTAAAAATTAGGTTCCAGGGCTTATTTGAGGGCTCAAACGAAGTCTAAAAATTATGAAAGTTGGTACGATGGTACTTCTAATACTCCTCAAGCTCGAGGACTCCTCGGCTTGCACAAAATGGAGTCTATTCTACCAAAAACGGGATTTACAATGTTTGTGTAGTGATTAAAATCACTTGAGTTGTACATAATCCATGGGAAAAATTGATCTGGCCTTGTTGCCGTATTGTGCATGACTCCTCTGTTGCTTTGTATGCCAACACTCTCCCCTTCCTAGCGTCTGTCGCCCCTGACAGACCTTTGTTCTCGCGGGTGGTCGATGTAATATTGGATGACATTGGTGGCCAGTTCATGTTCTCCTATCCTTAAGCCTCTTGCTAGATCGGCTTCCAATGCCTCCCAATTTATTGCACCGGGGGTCTCTGGTTGCGGGGTGGTGTAGTACTCTGAATACATTGCTTGTTCACAAGCAAACAGTTGAAGCAGATGTGTCGGCTTTGGTGCGAAAATCTCCGAGTGATACTCCCAGAACCCTGATCTGAACATTTCTTCAAAGGTCTGTTTGTAGCAGGCGGGGAGGTATTTGATGCACGCATGCCAAGCGTAAGCCACACGGATACTGGGGGTGGTGCTCATGTCATACACCAGGTCGTAATTTCCGTTGCTAAACCCCGGAAGACGTACCTGTGGTGCGGCTGCATTTCTAAAGGTCTTCAGCACTACTTGCATCATATCTAAGATTTTAAGCATCATTTGCGCTGCTACATCTGGCATGGGCTTCAAGCGCGGCATCCAGTGGCGAATGGTTCCCATCATATATGCTACCGATGGTGGTCCTTGTGGTGGCGCGATGTACGGGTAGTTCAGCCATTCCTTGCATTGCGCATTGTTCTGTACCTTGATATTAAATGCCTTCCACGACCTGCGGCGGGGGACTGGACCGTAGCATGGGTTGTACAGGAGGTGCAACGGCGCGTTGTTCCATGTGCGTAGCATTTCTGGATAGGTCTCTAAAAGTTTCTGCCGCCATGTTGGTTGACGAATCTTGCCTTTTCGCACCTCTGGAGGAAGGTCTTCGGGTTGAAATTGGGTCGCAAAAGTAGGAATCTGACCCGTGACTCTTTGTATTTCTGCATTATAATCAGCCAAGATAATATAATACGGCCTGTATTGGAGTTCCGATGAGAGAATCAGGCGTCTCGATGACAAGTTCTTGAAGTAAGCTGATTGTAACACAGTCTCCTCTATGACCCTCATGGCCTGATTTTGCACTACGGTGCGCTCTTCATGCGAAGTCCCTATTTCCTCCACTTGTCGTAACCATGGCGGCCGTGGTGCCTCGAACGTGTCCTGCGCTTCTTCGGTTTGTTGGCCTCCTGGGAATGGTTGCGGATCATATTCTTCATCAAACGTTTGTTCCACAGGAATTTGCACAACTTCTTCGTCCGTGGGAGCCTCCGGAGGGGAAGATGGTCTCTCATATTGTAGTAGGCGTGTTTGCAATTCAGTGACCTGTTCCTGGAGGTCTTTTATGGCCTCTGCGTTGAGAAGCGAAGCTGCAGAGGGGGTGGTTGGAGGGGCAGCTGCTGGTCTTTGTTGGTGTTCCTGCTTCAGTTGTCCTAGCTCCTCCGATAGCTTATCATGTGCTTCGAGCAGCATGGCATAATCTTCCAATATAATCTTGATATTATCGGGGGTCACTGCTTGAAACTTGGATGGGCTGATGGGTGCCCCCGGTGTGCTCTCAATAGCTGCTTCCAGGTTCTCTTGATTTTGTATTTGTAGGCGTCTATTCTCTTCCTGAGCAGCCGCAAGATGGCGTTTGAGTAGTGCCATATTTCACTGAAGTTTAGAGTTGCGTTCCAGCTGTGTCCGTAGGTGACCTTCTACCACCTGCACCGCTTCCTGATCTACGTTCTGTAACTGTACCTCCAATATGTTATGGGCTTCTTGGAGGGTTTGGAACTGTGTGTGGAGGCGAGCGTTCTCCTGTTCTAGTGCCGCAAGGCGGTGCTGTAGTGTCGCTGAGTGCTCTTGCAGGCGTTCGTTTTGTTGCTGGAGCTGAATGTAATCTGTTCTTAAATTTGATATACAAGCCAACATGGTGTCCAATGCATTTCCTATAGATGAGTGTGGGTTGTTTATCGTGGGAGATGCATGGGAAGGGAATTGGGGAAGGGAGACAGTGAATGATGTGTCTACGGAAGTTGTGTGTGTGGGTGAAATTGGTGGAGGGGAAACGGGAGGAGGTGAAACCGTGGGTGGAGGTGCCGTGGGTGGTGAAATGTCCATACCTTCAGGAGTGGGTGTTAGTGTGGGGCCTGCCATATACATTGGTATGGTAGGTGGTGTGTGTGTGGAAGTGGTGAATAGATGTGAAGTGGGGTGGGGAGCTGAACCGACAGGGAATGGTTGAGAGCCTGGTTGAAAAGCCCTAGCAAGGAAGTCATGGAGGGATTGTAGGAATGGAGAGAGGGATGTCGGGGGTTGAGGTCGTAAATTTGAGGAGGGTTGAAAGGGTTGCGTGGTAGCAGGGAAGCCCATGAATGTGGATCTAGGGTCAGGATGACCCGTGGCTGAGGGCGTTGGGGATGGTTGCCCTAGGGCAGGCTCTAGGAGGGGTTCAGCGGATTGTGTAGGGTTGGGGTTTGCTTCGAAGATTGGATTATCAGTGGTAGAGAATAGGGTGGCACTAGAGATGGGAGTACGAAAGATGAAGGTTGGGTCAGTGGGTTAAGTGGTCGATGGGATTTCCACTGTCTCTGTTCTAGGAGGTGATGGTGGGGGAGTAGGTGGTAGTGGTTCGGTGGACTCCTCATGGGTGGAGGGGTGCTGTTGACTAGCTGTTTGGGAGGTTGGTGTAGTAGTTGGCTCTTCTGCAACTGTAACGGGGATTTGGATATTTTTACCTGAGCGAGGTCGTGTCTGGAACCTTCGTGGGTCATATTGAACTGAAGGCCTCTGAATGGCAATGCGCACAGCTTCTACAACTCCATATGTTTCTGCCATCAATAAGAGACCTTCCCTGTACTCTGAGTCAATTCCCGCTTCTTCCAACAACTGAGTCATAAGTACTCTGCTGCTCTGTTCAGTGAGTAACTGCTGCGATCGCACTCTTTCCATAATCTGATACAGCCTTCGGAGTTCTGCTGTGTATGCTGGGGCTTCAGTGGTCTCTTCTTCATATGCTTCTTCTTCTTCCGGGTGTCCGTGTTGTTGACTTTGCTGAGCGTCACTCCAATGGACATGTCTACCGTCTGTAGACTTTCTTCTTCTTCGTGAGGATGTGCCCTGCTCCTCTGCCTCTGAATAAAACTCCACATCAGAGAATTGTGTGCTTTGTAGGAATGCTTCAAAATCCTGGGGGTCCAGTCCTTCAGCCTCTCCAGTGGCAGCAAATTCGAATTCAGGTGTAACAGGAGGAGCCGATGGGGTAGGTTGTGTCGTAGTGTCAGATTCCGACCTGGGTATCCTAATGGTAAAGGGAGGTACAGTGCCCTCTCTTAGTGGTGATGCCTCAGGAGTAGTCAGGACTTCCCTTGTCTGGACACAAGGGATCGCGCCCCTCATGCGCTTGGACTGATGTGTGGACGTCTTGAGCCTTTTAAACATTTGTAATTGTGCCCAAGTTAAGGCACGTTCAATGGGAACATCATATGCTAGGCATCGGTAAATAATGCGTGTGATCGCACAGCATCCGTTCACCACTAATTTCCTAGAAGCCCGTTTGTTTGCTTCATACAACTGATCTATAATCCACACTGGTAGCTTAATAGGTAACGCACCTGCTTCCGCCAAGTAGAGAGCAAACCAGATCTTCTTGTGTGGTTGCGTGAATCGGTCTTGGCCGGGGAAGGCGAAATGTTGCATGCACATGCGGAGAGGGATGGACACATTTGGGGTGAGTGCTGCCATGTCTTTCAGCTTCACTAGTTTCCTGTCCTTCATATTGGTGGGAACGAGAGCATCCTTTTCTGAGGGCACATGCGTTCCATGCATATTTAAAGCGTCGCTTACCAATTCCACAGTAAGTTCAAACCTCTTCAACTCGTTGTTGCCCAGCAATGAGGGGAGAACAAATGATCCGGGTTGGTCCTTATCTTCATTAGCTTGTAATGTGGAGACCAAATAGTAACATCGGAGGAGATCGGGTTTCGGTAGTGGGGCTTCAAAATATTCCGCCAACCCTGCTCGTTGCCATATGGTCTGGAGGTCTTCGGTGTTCTGTAAAGTCTCGAACTCTTTGGAGAAAAATTGGAATCTCACCCATGATCTGTCATACTCGCATTTAGACTCCCAGATATACTTGGCCTCTCCTAATGGACCGGGCATGCCATTGAACCAATGAGAATTGGCATGGACTCTTTCCGTGATCCCTGTAGGTGGGTCTGGCACCGGGATTTGCTGAAGGTGTTGCATCTCCACTGGTCGTTCGGTCGGGGGCACGTCCACAGGTAGGCTATCCACATCAATTCCTGCAGTAAGTATCCCTACTTGTGAGCCCGAACCTGTCGCTTCTGCCATTTTTCTTCTTGCCTTCTGATTCTATGAGAATATAGAATCATGTGTTAACATCGTAATGGACAGAATAAATCCGTTGTTGTCCCCGTTACAACATTAACATGAGGTAGATGGTGAGTTAGTGGTTAGTAAGTGCACGAAGACAGTGAGTGTAGTTAATGTTTGTGTATTCCTAGGAGACTAATGCCGTGAGTAAGTGGGGTGAATTTACAAATTGGGGTCGGGGGTTTATTACAGGTCTTAGACTGCCAAATGCAGTGGATGGGCTTTGCTTTCGGTTTCGTAGAGACTCTAGAGAGCTGTGTCGGTGTCGCTGTTTGGGAATGGGCCTTTTAGGGACCCACTTATAAGTGATTACATGCATGCTCATGGGTCTTGGTGTGTTCCTAAGTGTTGAGCACGAGGGAATACTGGCTGTACTCGTAGATGGGTTATGCTGCATAGGTTGTGACCTTGGCGTAACTACTTGTGCCCTCAAGCAAGCCTTAGGCACCCAAATTTGTCTAGATTGTGGGCTTGCCTTCATCGACTTCTTGGGCACCCAAATAGATTTTACTTTAGCAGAAGAATTTCTGACAGACTTCTTATTAGCGTCGTGTTGTTGGTTACTAATAAGAGGCTTTGCCTGTGTAGTTGACGGTGGTGCACCCGGTCGTTCGCCTTTCCGCGCCCACACCTGGTTTATTTTCTGGGACATTCTGCTGCGCAGGTACTTTTGATCTCGGACATAGGTAGTACTCTGCTTCTTCTGCTTGTGATCCGCCTTTGGTTGCTGCCTCCTTCTGGCCTTTGGAAAAGAAGGGAGTTCCGTTGCATCCCTGACTCCTTTTTTGCAAATATCATTCCTCTGCAACACAGGGTTTTGAACAAGAACATCATGGTCATCTTCATGTGTACCCCTGGAAGGACCAGGAGTCTGTGCCTTTCCTAGTTCCTTGAGTGCTCCATTGTCTAATTCTACTGTAACTCGACTATGATTGACCCAAACCTGGAGAAGTCCACTTCTTAGGTTTAAGTTAATTGCTTGGTCATAGATCCAATCTTGACCCAAGACTAGAGGTTCAGTGAGATCCTCATCTTGACACACCAGTACTTTAACTGTCATTGCCTCATCATGAATGTAAAGGGGAAGTTCCGCCTCGCCCATGCAAGGGGTTTCCACTCCTCCCAATCCTATAAGATATGCTTCCACAGGATTGACAGTCAATTGTAATTCTTGGCAGTAAGACAATTTAACAGCACTAGTGGCTGCACCTGAGTCAATCAAGGCTCTTACGGTCCTTGCACTCTTTCCTTGTCCTATATCTAAGGTTACAAAAGGACGTCTATCAATTATCCTATGCGAGCTTGTTCCTGCAACTTCACACATGGCCATAGGAAATCCTTGGTCTGCATAGTCATTTGTTCTAGGCTGCTCTCTACCTTGCCTTCGTAATTTCATCCTTCTGATGCGTTCTAAAGCTTCTGCTTGAGCTTCCTCTCTAATTCGCTTCTCTTCCTCTTTGCGTTTCTTAGCAGTGTTGAGTCGGCTGAGCATTTCCTCCGTGAGGGGTTCCTGATACAACTTGACTCTGCATCCGCTAATATAGTTTGGGAGAACATCACCCTCTAACGTGGCTAGTTGTACTGCTCCGCTCGTGGAGATCCTATTGATGATCATAGGTCCGTAGCCTCTCTTTTCTAGCTTCCTGGCGTGTTGTTTCAGTGTATAGACTAAAACTAGATCTCCTGCTTTCAAGCCCTTATCCTTCACATGGGCATCGAAATATGCCTTCTGTCTCTTCTTGGCTGCATATATTCCTACAGCGGCTCTCAGTCTTGTTTCTCCTAATCGTTCAAGGTCAAAGATCCTAGAGGAGAGCTCATGACCTGTCCATTCGTGCTCTTGTGCTACTCTCAATGTAGGGATCAGGAAGTCCAAGGGTAGCACAGCATTTTGGCCAAATACCATCTGAAAGGGAGTGGCTTGGAGTACCGTTTTGTAGGCCACTCGGTATGCCCAAACAATGGTGTAGCTGTTTGTCCCAATCAGAGCGTTTAGTGTTCACTAATTTCGTCAGTACATTGCATAAAATCTTATTAGTGCTCTCAGCTTGTCCATTAGCTTGAGGGTGATAAGGGGCAGACTTCTTGTGTATTACCAAGAATTCTTGGAGTAGATTTTCAATTACTTCATTCAAGAAATGAGTGCCTCTATCACTTACAAGCTCTATAGGTAGTCCATATCTCGTGAATACATTCTCAAACAAGAATTTGGCAGTTGTTTGAGCATCGTTCTTTGTCGTAGCCTTTACCTCTACCCACTTGGTGAGATAATCTGTCGCAACAATGATGTATTCCGCATGAGAACCCTTGGCTGGGGGATTAATAGGACCTACGAAGTCTATTCCCCACTTAGAGAATGCACGTCCACCCATCATAGGTTTCAGTGGCATCTCATCTTTGCGTATAGGATACTGAGTCCTCTGACAGACATCACACCGTTTCACATAGGTATGTGCATCCATGTGAAGGGTAGGCCACCAGAAGCCCGCAAATAATATCGCCTTGATCACCCGATCTGGTCCAAAGTGTCCTCCTGCTACACCTTGGTGAGCAGCTTCCAAGATCTTCAGATATTCACTTTCGTGGACACATAGTCTCAGGTAACCATCCTTACCGCGTTTGTATAGATTATCACCAATGAGTGAGTAATCCAGGGCTTCTTGTTCTAAACTCCTTTTCCTAGCCAGAGTCATGTCTGGAGGGAATGTGTTTGTCCTCAGGAATGATACTAGTGGTTCGCTCCAATCTGGCACAACGGATACTTGATAAAGAGTGGCATGTTCCACTGGTGGTTTAGTGCAACAGATTGGGCATTCCTTGCACAACTTTTGGACATCAGCTTCCATAGTTGGCCAATGTACACCGAGTCTCCTTAGAGTCTGTAACGTTCGTTGCTTTGAATGGTGTTGCTCTAGTGCACCTACATGTGCTAATTGCAACCATTTAGAGTACTCATCCTCTTCTACGCAACAAGCCAAGATCCCTTGGTCTGTGTGCTTGTACATGCTTCCTGCCATGATGTGGTACTTCTGGGCTTTTACAACCTCTCTATTCCGTGTGTTTACGACTGGATGATTAGGCCCGTAGGTCAATACTGGTACCAATGGCTTAGCCCACTGTGGTATAACTTCCAAATTAAACAAGTAAGCATCAGGAAGGTCATCTGACACTCCTTGTGGGGCTTCTCCCGATGTGAGCCTAGAGAGATGATCGGCTCTCAAATGACTCCTACCTTTCCTTACCACAACCTCAAAATCGTATTCCATTAGCAAGAGAAACCATCTCACTAATCTTCCTGTATTGCATGGCTTGTTTACAAGATATAACAATGCCTGATGATCAGTAAAAAATTTAAACTTATTTGCAAGCAAATAGTGTCTAAATTTCTTAACTGCATACACCATGCCTAATCCTTCTCGCTCTGTGGTGGTGTAATTCCGTTCAGCCGCATTCAATTGTCTACTGGCATAGGCAATTGGAAGATCCATATTACCTTCACCAGTAGGTTGTGCGAGCACACATCCAATAGCATAATTGGATGCATCAACATGAACATGGAATGGCTTATTCCAATCTGGTGTGGTCAAGATTGGTGCTGAACACAATCTTCGTTTAAGCTCCTGGAAGGAATTCTCACATTCATCCGTCCACTCAAAGTTTGTCAGAAGTCCGTACATGGGCTTTGCGATGACCGCATACATGTGGATGAAACGTCGGTAATACCCACAATGCCCCATGAAAGCTTGTACTTCCTTGACATTCTTAGGCCTAGGTAACTCTGCTATGGCTCTCACTTTCTCTTCATCCGTGGATATGCCATTCTTCGACACTATGTGTCCTAGAATCTTGCCTTGCCTGACCATAAAAACGCACTTTTCTGGGTTCAGGCAGACTTGATATTCTCTACATTTGTCAAAGATTTGTCTGAGTTCAGGAATATGAGTTTGTCTAACATTGGAATGAGCACAAAGATCATCAACATAGACTTCTAAACTCTTCCTCAGGAACTCCTTAAACACATGGCACATCAGCCTCTGGAAGGTAGCTGGTGCATTGGTAAGCCCAAATGGCATTACTCTAAAAGCAAAAATGCCCCATTCTGTGGCAAAGGCTGTCTTATGCTGATCCTCTGGAGCTATGGCTACTTGATTGTAGCCCAAAAATCCATCGAGGAAGCTGTACACTTCCTTGCCTGCCACTCTTTCTAAGAGATGTTCTGTGATGGGAAGCGGATAGTTATCTCGAATAGTGGCTGCATTAACCTTCTTCAAGTTAATGCACACACGCAGTTTGCCATTCTTCTTGGGCACCACTACGATGGGGGATACCCATTCGGTGTGCTCAATTTCATAGATAAATCCAGCTTCGACCAATCTATCTATCTCTTCCTTGATCCTAGCAGCGTAATTATCATTATATGTATAAGGCTTTTGCTTAGAGGGTTTGGTATCTGAGGTCATGGGGATGGTGTCCGAGCATATGTCCGGGTCAACCCCTTTCAAATCCTTGTAACTCCAAGCGAATACATCTCTGTATTCTCTTAGCAAGGCAATCAATTCGTGCTCTTCTTCTTCTGTCAGGTCATGGCCTATATACGTGCATCTCTCCTCTCCTTCTTCTATGGCCACTACTATTTTCTTGGTGGTTTCTTTGTTATCATAGGCCTCTCCTGATTGTGCCTCCCGTTTAGGCATTCTTATCATGACTCTCCTGTCATCTATCTCGTACTTCTTAAAATTTTCTGGGACCTCAAACAAAGATTCTTCCTCCTCTGGTGAGACATCTTTCTTTTTTCGTTTCTTTCCTTCTTCCTTCGGGGTCATATGTGTTGCTAATCTTACATCATTTGTAACCTCTCCATGCTTCTGAGGTTGAAATTCCACTTCATGGAAATATTCTTCATCTGATGCAAATGGTGGGTCCATAATGATTGACTCTAGATCGGCGTCACTTGCATCCTCAAATGCATCAGGGCTAGGTTCGCATTCTTCTAGAACTGCCTCTCCCATGATTGGCTCTATGGAGAAGACTGAAATATCATAGCCATCCTCATCACAGTGAGGTGTCCATTGTTCTTCGTTGATGGCTACGTCCATTGTTGCTAAGATTTCTGCCCAACCGTGAGGTTCAAATTCTTCGTCTGGAAAAACTACAGGTGCATAGGCTGGGTCTTGGATTGATCTATGGGTTTCTTTCGCACCTACCTCTCTGGCTTTCTCTCTCTTCTCTTCTTCTACTGCTACCTTGCACATCCATAAGTGAGTGTCTTCATGCATCCATGAGGATCCAGATTCTATGGAATGCACAGATTCCGTATCATCTTTGGCTCTATGGATGGGATTCCACTGGATAGGAGGGACATCTCTATGAGAGTAATCCTTGAGATTAACTTTGGTTGTAACACCCAAGTGCTACAGGTACAACGAATTGGATCCCCAATCCTGTACCACTTGCAACTGTCGCATGAATGGTCTTCCCAAAATCATCTCATAGGCATGATTTTTGCTGAAGTCACATATAGCAAAACTATGCTCAAACTCGACACCACAAGTGGAGAGAGTTATTCCTTCTAGCAATCCTAAGGGTCTCTCTATGTGACCATCGGCCATTTGCAATTTCATCCTCGTTGGCCTGAGTGCTGGCTTGCCCCAACGCTTCCATAGGGAGGTGGTGGCAATTGCAACTCCTGCACCTGAGTCCAAAATCGCCTTGGTGGTGTATTCATGGTAGGTGATGGGAAGATAGGTGTTCCCTTCTTCACCTTCACACATATCTCCTATCTTATCCAAGGGAATTTCTGGCACCGTCCTATGGGATCCTACCTGGGAACGAGATTTTGCTATCTCTGGTACTTGTTTGGCTACATGTTTCCATAATTCAGGTCTAACCTTGAGTAGCTCTTCTAACTTGAGATTACACTGCACGTTAGTGTTCTTCACTACCTCTGTATTCCTAGGTATGACTGAGTCGTCGTTCCTTACCATGACTGTGGGTGCTCTCATACATGTGGACTTTGCTTCCCATGGACCTGTGAAGTGGGGTAGCTCCTGTATGGAATTAGACTCAAAGTCCAATCTCTCATGAGACTGAGTACTCTCATGTTCCCCGTAAATAGATGGGATGTCTTGTGGGAATTGGTCGTGTGCATCATCCACAAGTTCAAAGGGAGGGGCGACTTCACTTTCATTATCCCATTTGTCTTCTTGAATCTCTCGTAGGAAATCTGGTGCAAACCGATTCATAGAAGAAGAAGTGTCTGGCTCCGTGGAATTGGGCACATAAGCAACCTGGGAAGGAGGGCTTATTCTATCGTTGGCTCTCTCCTCGTTCTCACGGATGGCTGGAGCGCAAGCTCCCTGGGGAGGGTTACTCATTCTATTACTTTTCCGGACAGGCTCATACGCTCCTTGAGAAGGAGTGTAGGCAGGCTGTGGAGGTACGTGAGCTTCCGAGGGAGGCTCATGTGCCTTTTGGGGGGGAAAATAAGTTTCTTGAGGAGGCACATGGGCTTCCTGAAGAGGCTGGCTTATCCGTTCTCTTGCCCTTTCCTTTCTTTGAGGGGCAGTTTCCTTTTCTGACTGTGCGATTAGCCTCTCTATTCTTTCTAAGGAGGGGAAGTTGTCTGGTTTAGTGGAATTGGCCACACAAACTTCCGATGGGGAATGGTTCATGTTTTTGCTTGCTTTATCTTTTTCTTGATTTTTTTCTTCCTTGGCAGATCTTGCAATTATTCCCTCTAACTTCTCTAGGAATCCATCCAAGTGTAATTGTGTTTTGGCTGAGCCCGAGTAATTGAAAAGGCGGCTGGCTTCAAACATAGTCTGAGCCAGTGCGACCATTTTCGCGCACAGTTTGGTTCTTTCTATCTCTAGGTCAGCTCTAGGATAGCACTTGTCATGATCCGTAACGTTTGGCCCTTCTTGGATTCTGGCCTGATATGCTTTAAGCATCATGTCTATGTCTTCAGGAGTGGGATCAGCTAATACTGATCCTGTTTGGGGTGGTGGGTGGGTTACGTGGGGTGTCTTAGAGGGTGAAGGGATGGAGGGTGATGGGGATGGTAGCGGTGGGAATGTGTGAGAGTGCGGTTGAGATGTGATCTCTATGATTTTAGCCTTGGTTTCTCGTAGACTTTCCTCAAGTTCACTCATCTTCTTTGCCCATTGCCTTTTCATGCGTTCGTGGCTATCTCTCCAAGCTCTTGTTCTCTTTTTATTTTGGCTCTCAGTATCGCTAGTGTCTGGGCTCTTTTCCTTGCCTACCCCTTGGCTTTGCTTCACTGCTTGAGCTCTCGTGACTACCTGTACGGGTGCAGTGGAAGTCACACTTCCGTTGGAATCTACCACTAACTCAATAACATTGATGGGCGTGATTTTTGGCATATTATTGGGGTTCTTTGGGCAATCTCGTAAGAGATGCTCTGTTCCACAATCTTGGCAGAAGCCTTGGATCGTCACTGACTGGGGTTGTGTAGGTGGAGGCAAGGGACAATCACGAATGAGGTGATCTCCTTGGCATCTGTAGCACGGTCCTCTTGGGAATGGAGGTCTTACCTGCCTAGATTGAGGCCTAGGGTTGGGGTTTGCATACATGACGTTCGTGTAATCTGACTCCCAACTAGGTTCGTTTGTCTCTTCGCTATAATAGGACTCACCATGCTCAGGAGACTGCATGTAGTAGGCCTGGGGGCTATCAACATGTGTAGAATCAAAGCTATGGTCACTCGGGTCACTTTCAGAAAGCAAGGATGTTACAGGGACTATAGCTCTATTCAGGTTCTCTTCTGCAGCAGTATACTTTACCGGAATCACATTAGCTAGGGCTGGGGGTTGTTGTGCTAGCACAGGCTGAGGCCTTTGTTGGTTTTGATATTGAGGTTGGAAATTTTGTTGTGGCCTGCCATACGGTTGTGGAGGGTACTGGTTCTGGTATCTGCCTTGTTGGTAGGGCTGAGGGTAGGGTTGCCTAACCGCCTGCCTGTTGTATGGGCAATCTTGTGCGGTGTGGTTGGTATATCTCCGTTCTATGGTGCAGTACTGGCTACTAGGGTTTACTTGGGGTTGAGCCATAATAGGGCAGACATTCGCCATGTGGTCACCACCGCATGTATAGCATCTTTTCACAGGGGCAAACCTTGGGATTTGTTTGCTAGTTACACCTAATTTCTGAGCTACTTTTTCGGCAAGTTCCTCAATTGATGTGGCTTGTGTGGAAGATTGACTAGATGCACTATCTGAATCTTTGTAAATTTTGGACAGCTCTAGCTCTTCCCCTAGGTTATCTTCAATGTCAATGCACATGCGTACACACTCTTCTATAGTCCTAGGGTCCTTCAGATACACATAGGATCTCAATTTTGTACTCAGCAATCCGTCAAGGAATAAGGCTACTTGTTTGGCAGATGTGGGTAGCTCCGAAACAGGGCACCTTTCAAGATATTGTCTAAATCTTCTTCCTACAAGTCTCACAGTCTCTTGAGAGGTTTGCTTGAAGCTGTGAATCAGTGAGGAGGTGTTGTGTCTTATGCCACTCTTGGAGAACTCAATAATAAATGCTTCTAGGAGTTGGTCTATGCTCCTGAACTGGCGCTCATCCAATGGCTGAAACCATGTAAGTGCCGTATTCCTCAGGGTTAGACCGAAGGCATTGTACTGCGTGAATAGATCCTCAACTTGTTCAGCTCTCAAGACTTGCTTGAACTCCGCCACATGATCATAGGGATCTCCTGTGCCGCCAAAGTAATTCTTCATGGACTTTACTAGCTGGGTGGGTCTCAAGGTTCTTGTATGCTCTCTAGGCCTCGGCAGAGGGAATCCATCTACATTTCTTTGATTCCTGTGGGCTCTAAGCATCTCAGGTTCTATCCTATTCGTCTCCGTTCTCGTTCTTTCTCCACCCACTGGATTGGCAAAACTTACTTCTGGTCTATCTTTACTTCTGTCTCTTTGCATACCATGAGCCTGGGATGTTCCAGCTCCAGGGTGACCATAGGATACATTTGATCTTGGTTGGGGGAAAATGAATTCACCCTTCCAAGTGTAAGCATGCCTATCATTTTCTGTTACCACAAAGATCCTCTCCGAAGTGTGGTCTAAGTAGGTCACTCTACCTGGGCTATCTGGATCCTTAAACTCATAGATCATGATTGTTCCTATATCAATTGGGTGATCCGGTTTATACCTCCAAAAGGCTTCGTCCGTTTCTCGATTGAGAAGCAGTTCTATGCACTTGTTATCTTGGGGGACCCACTCAGGCGTGATAATCCTAGTGAGGACTGATTTACCTCGAGGGGTTCTAGGTTCCACTCCCATGTTTCCTTGTTCCAAGTCACCTAAGTCCGCTTCTGAAATTACATTTCCAAATTCATCTGTCCTATCTGGATGACTGGTGACTACGTATATGGTTCCTTCCTTGTCCAGGTATGCACCGTTTTCAAACTTGACAGCTGGGTGCTCTAGTCCTATGGATTGGTCAGGGTTTTTAATCTCGACCACAGATCTTCATAGGCCGTCCTCATAGATGCTCGCACCTAATCGGTTGGTCCTAAGGTATTCCAACTGTGTTTTGTAAGGGCCTTCTACCCTGTACAAGTAGGGCACACCTGAACTTCCCGTAGGTCTGTCCATACCTTGAGACATCCCTGATTCACTGGTATCAGAGCTAGGGTAATGAGAGTGGTGACTCAACTGTTGAGCCCAAGACCTTGCAGTGTGATTGACACTAGCCTCTGAAGACCTAAGGCTTTGTCTCTCTCTTACTAGATGTCGTCCTGATCTGAGGTTCATAAGCCTATCTAAGTAGCCCAATTCTTTGCCCAGAGTACAACCTTGTTGCCGATCAATTGGTACCAGTCACTTGATTCTTTTTAGTTATTCCTCGTGTTTAAAGTCTTGTCTGCTATTACGTCGTCAGGAATACTTGAATGTTCTTCGTACTTTCAGGTTGATCGTTCCACGTTAGGTTCTTTCCTTTATGTTGTCGACAGTACAGAGATTAAGTTTTTAGCTTGAACTTGAGTTTTTAGGTAGTCTTCAACTTGATAATGGCCTATCGTCGCCTTGACTTACTCCTACTTCTAATCGTTCTTAGCCTAAGCTAGGAATTGACGAAGAGGAGTTGAGAATATTCCGACCTTTCTTGCCGAACCTTGCTCTTTAGTGCTCGAGAAGTTGATTCTCAAGCGTGCGCCACACCCTTGCTTGGATACTCTCAATTGCTTCTCAATAGGCCTGCATAAATCCCAAGATTAGCTCCAAGTAGATCTTTCAATTGACAGACAATTTATTTCAGACACTTTTTTAATGACCCTTGTTCCCCCTTTTGTATTGCTAGGAATTTCCTCTAGAGCTCCCTTGGTGTTCCTACCCCTCAGTGTGCCAACTTCCAAATACCCTATCTGAAAATCAACGCGTTATTCTTATAAAAAACAGTTGAGGGCGCGTAGTATATGTCACGAGCTTTCCGACAAGCCCTAGAGCTCAGAAAATGGATTTCATATGAAAAAGTTATGACCGTTCAGGGTTTAGGGGGTTACTAGACAAACAGATCCTTTCAGGGTTTTAATGCAATTTCTAAGGCCTTTGTAAGTACATGAGTACTTGAGAGTGCAAATATAGCCAAAATTTTAGCTTTTAATTTTTTGCCGAAAATGTCTGTCTATCGCGATAGACGGTGTCTGTCGCGATAGACACAATCTATCGTGGGGGCTGTCTGTCGCGATAGACGGTGTCTGTCGCGATAGACAGTGTCTGTCGCGGATTTCTGTCTGTCGCGATAGACGGTGTCTGTCGCGATAGATGGTATCTGTCGCGGATTTCTGTCTGTCGCGATAGACGGTGTCTGTCGCGATAGACGGTATCTGTCGCAGATTTCTGTCTGTCGCGATAGACGGTGTCTGTCGCGATAGACGGTGTCTGTCGCGGATTTCTGTCTGTCGCGATAGACGGTGTCTGTCGCGATATCGCGATAGACGGTATCTGTCGTGAAATTCTGTCTGTCGCGATAGACGGTGTCTGTCGCGATAGACAGTGTCTGTCGTGGGTCTCTGTCTGTCGCGATAGATGGTGTCTGTCGCGATAGACAGTGTCTGTCGCGATAGACAGTGTCTGTCGCGATAGACTGAAAAAATGCAAATTTTTGAAAAACTTCTAGTGATCTAGAATGCCCTCAAGGTGTAGGTTACAGTGCTAATCATGCATTCACAAAATGTTAAGATTTTATGTCTGTCGCGATAGACAGAGATCGTCGTCTCGGGACCTGTGCAGAGCCTGTCGTACCTGCGCACACTGCTGGGGATGATGGTACAGCAAAAAACCTGCAAAATAGCTCAAGAAACATGCAAAAACAGCGCAAGCAAATTCGCTCTCTCGCTCTCTCTCACAAGTGAAATGAGGAAAATGAGGTGGAGATGGGGATATAGTCAAAAAACTGAAATTTTCGCGATGATGGAGATGGACGTGGAAGATGGTGATGATGATGATGAAGATGGTGAAGAAAGTAAAAGAAAACCGATGAGAGTGAAGAAAATACCTACGACTCCAACGCGTCAACTCTACGTCTTACCATCACACGCTCGTCCTCAAAGCTCGATCCCCGGCAACGGCGCCAAAATTTGGTGTAGCTCAGTGATGAGTAGCACCTCCTTTAATGTCAATCCGGGAAGACGTGAGGATGGTATGAAGACCTCGAGCAAGTGAAGGCACAAGTGCGTGAGTGAGAAGCACACAAGCATGCACACACATACACACACACGCGCACACACGGCAAGCCAAAGAGGGAGAATCAATGGAGTTCTTTAGATTACTTTCAAAAACTCTTACAAGTTTGTTTCAATTACAATCTAACCTCAAAAATGAGCTCTCTAACTCTTTTTATAGTTTTTGACTAGCTTTGGCCCTGTCCAGACCTAGTGTCCGGCCTAGTTAAAAATTAGGTTCCAGGGCTTATTTGAGGGCTCAAACGAAGTCTAAAAATTATGAAAGTTGGTACGATGGTACTTCTAATACTCCTCAAGCTCGAGGACTCCTCGGCTTGCACAAAATGGAGTCTATTCTACCAAAAACGGGATTTACAATGTTTGTGTAGTGATTAAAATCACTTGAGTTGTACATAATCCATGGGAAAAATTGATCAGGCCTTGTTGCCGTATTGTGCATGACTCCTCTGTTGCTTTGTATGCCAACAGTATATGAGAGAGAAAAAAAGGAGTGTGATCGGAGGTACACACATACATCCATATACACACACATACACACACATATACACACATACACACACATACATGCACATTTACACACACACATACACATGCATGTAGACACACACATATACATGAATACACACACATAGACACACATAATCATATGTACACACACACATAGACTCACATAATCATATATACACACATAATACACATACACATGCATACACACACATGCATAAATTGAAATAAATATTTTATGTTTTCTTTACATGATCTTTTTTTGTAGTGAGCATGATGAGAGGGATAAAAAATATAAACTTAGTTCACTTGAGACAGAATTTGGGACTGGGTGGTCGCATAAGTGGTGTCTAAAGGAGATGCAAACACACATACATCCATTTATGTATGTATGTATGTATATGAGAGAGAAAAAAAGGAGTGCAATCGGAGGTACACACATACATCCATATACACACACATACACACACATATACACACATACACACACATACATGCACATTTACACACACACATATACATGCATGTAGACACACACATATACATGAATACACACACATAGACACACATAATCATATGTACACACACACATAGACTCACATAATCATATATACACACATAATACACATACACATGCATACACACACATACACACTGTATATATATATATATATATATATATATATATATATATATATATATATATATATATATATATATATATATATATATATATATATATATATATATATATATATATATATCTAATTTTATAAAAATGATATTTTGTAGATACCAACAATAGTTTCCACGTAAAAGTTCTCCATCTATAAGGTTCATGTCTTTTGAGCTAGCACGTGATAGTTGCTTGAAAGAAGCAACAATGCTAGAATCCTCTATTTTACATAAAGAATCAATAGCTTTTATTCTAATATGCTATCCAAAAGCCCACATATTAGTGAGCATTTGACCATACAAAAGAAATTAAGTTAGTAAAGAGAAACTAATATACATATATGTAAAAAATAGAATATTGTTAAAATAAAATTACCTTTCATTCACAACCTATCATTAACTCTCTTTGCTCATCTGAGATTTCTTCATTATTTGCATTGGCTCATTGCAAACGAGTATATAGTCAATGCGTGAAAGAAGATATATTTGTAATCTCATTATTATCGAGATTATGTCTATATCTTTTGTTTCTCCATCTTTTATTTCGGAGATTTTGAAGTTCTTGTTCGTACTCACTAATGAATGCTTGCATGCATTCGTTATTATATGCTACAAAAGTAGGAACATGATTTTTTTCTTGTAATGTAAATAAAAATAGAACTCCCTTACCTAATAATACCTGGTATGTTATTTTTGAAGAAGACTCGTTGGTCCATGCACGTGGAGCTTCTTCATGAACTCTTTCAAGGTACTCAGTAACATAGTACATGCACTCCTCAAGCATCCAACCCTTTGCCATGGATCCTTCTAGTTTTTCTCTTTGCCGCACATAACCTTTTAATATTCCCATAAATCGCTCGGCCCAAAACATCCATTGAGTGTTGACAACATCTGAAATCTCTATTTCATCCACACGATGGACTAATAAATGAACCTGAATATCAAAAAATGAAGTAGGAAGCTCTTTCTTCATCTCTTTTGATGTAATCCACCTATACATATCATAAAAGAAAATATAAAGGCATGCATTAAAAAATAAATGATATCAAATAGTCATATATATTAAATATAAAAGTATCATAATTACCTTATTAGCGATCCAAGATAGTAGATCACATCTCATACTCCTTTTGTTGTACATCCATCGATAACCAAAGGTAAAATGTGCTTCAAAAAGTCATACCAATCATGGGTCTTTAACCCAGATAAGCTCCTATCATCCTACTGTTCTGGAAAGATGCACCATATCCTATAGGAGTCTGAATCAATTGAATTCTATTGTTGATAGTCTGCATCTCTTTTGTCCTAAGTACCCAAGGAGCAAGTGCATAAGTCGTTTCCTATTGATGTCTATCAAAAACTAGCCATAACTTTGGTTTTGAGTTTTGGTCCTTTAAATCATTCCTTGATGTTATGGTGTCTTTTAATCCAAGAAGATGATGCCATAATCAATAACCAATATTCTCAAATATATGCATAGGATCAAGAAGATGATAGACCTTTAACTCTCTCCAATACTCCAAAGAACACCATATTGATATATTCTCTACGAGTGCCAATTTTCCTTTACCTCTCTTCACATTCTCATTATCTTCATCATCACTGAAGATTTTTGGTTCTGGATCTATAAGAGGCCCATCTGTCCATTTTTTATACCAATCCATAGGCGTCATTGGTTTTGGACACTGAACTGTTTCAAGCTTTCCATTAAAATGTATCGCTTCTCTTTTACATCTTAATAGATGATCATCAGGCAAGAATCCTCGATGTCAAAGATAAATGTTTTTGTTGAGATTCTTACTGTAAATTGATATGAACCAATCACCACAATATGGACACGCTTTATAACCCTTAGTAGATGTTCCTGCATCATGAAAATGATAAAAATATAATTAGATTAAATCACATTTATTTGTATGCATATTAAATAAAAAATTACATCAATACTTGAACAAACACCATATCCTGGAAAATTGTGTCCAAGCCACAATACCACAAACCATAATATATCTTTCATTGATGCTTTTTGATACATCAATGACATTAATGCCTCTCCATAACTCTTGGAGGTCGTCAATGAGAGGAGCAAGATATATATTCATATCTTTAACTTGTCTTTTTCCTGGGATTAAAAGTGAAAGCATTAAATGTTCCTTTTTAATGCTAAGATATGGCAGAAGATTGTAGTTTATGACTACCACTAGCCACGTTGAACATTTACTAGATTTCATGGAAAACGGATTAACCCCATCTAATGCAACTCGTAACTTATCTATTGGAATTCTGATTATTCCATCATTACTTTTATGATCATGTCCCCATGTCAAAAGATTTGATAATTTGGGGCTTTGAAACATATGTCTAATCCGTGGAGCCAATGGAAAATATCTCAATAACTTTTTTGGGATTTTACCTTCTTCGTCCTTATATCGAGGATATTGACATTTTGGACATGTCAAAGAGTCTGCATATTCACCTCTATATAAAATACAATCATTAGGACATGCATGTATACACTGATAATCTATACCAAGATTGTTGATTATCTTCTTCATTTCATCATGTGAGGTAGGAAGAATATTCTGACTTGGTAAAACCTTTTCAAATAATAACCTATAAGTTCATGAAAAAAGTCATATTAATAATAACCTATAAGTTCTGTATGCATATGTGTATGCTTACGTGTATGTGTATGTGGATGTGTATATGCATGTGCATGCATATATGTATGCATATGTGTATGTGTGTATATGTTATGTATGTGTGTGTATGTATGTATGTATACATATGCATATGTGTATGCATATATGTATGTATGTGTATGTGTGTATGTATGTGTATGTGGATGTATGTATGTGTATGTATGTATGTATGTATGTATGTGTATGTATGTATGTATGTATGTATGTGTATGTATGTGTATGTATGTATGTATGTGTATGTGTGTACATTCGATTTTGTTTTTAATTTTCTTTTTGTTTTTTGTGGTATGTAGACTTTCACATAGATATCTAGAACACTGAATTGTTTGGCTATCTCCCATTTTATATTCAATCAATTATGTGTGTTCTTCCATCCTTCAAGATCTTCCAGATAAATTTGCTTCTCTTATTTTCCAATTGACCTAATACCTCCATAGCTAACTGGTACTTAATATTTGTATGCATAAGTTGATAAAGGAGTTAGCAGCACAGGTATTAGGTCGACTAGAATAGGAGAAGCAGATGTGTCAGGAAGATTCTAAAGGCTAGGGGGACAATTCAAAAGGCTAGGTAGACAGAATATCTTCATTCGATACAGGTATGTATAACTTGGCCTTACTGTCATAACATGTGTATGTATGTATGTGTGTGTATGTTTATATGTGTGTATGAATTCGCGTATATGTGTATGTCTATGTATGTATGTATTTATATGTGTATGTGTATGCATGTATATATATATAAATAGATAGAAAATTAAGAATTATACCTTAATAGTGCCAAAACAGATACATTATTCCATACAAAACAATTTTGAAGATTGAGAATAAGTAAGCTTCCACTTAGTCATGTCAAGAGACTTCCTTCATATACATGCTTTAAACATTCCTCTCGAAGATATTTCTCATTTTTATAAATATCAATGCTCTCAGTATCATTTTTCATACCAATCCTCAATAAAATCTACCATGCCATCATCTTCATCATTGTTGCATAGATCTTTTACTTTATCTTCTTTTGAATATAGGTCTTTTAACCTTGCATATTCCCCAAGATCACTTTTGCATAGCCTCCTCATAGAAGCTTCTGATGAACGAGGTCTTATTGGGAACTTTGAATGGCGTGGTGCAATATCATCAACATCATATGTTGGAATCGACACACATGAATAAAAATCATTAGTATTCCATAAATGAATGAAAAGTAAACTTTAAACATAAAATTAAATATGTAAGTTATTTTGAAAAAGAGATTGAAATTAGAGTTTTTCAATGCAACACATGGCAGGTGGATCGAAAGTTATCATTTTCTCTCTAGCTAAAAGGTGCTCTTGGAGGTCTACGCCATCCATAATTCACTAATAATTCATCACCAGCATGTAATGAAGTAATAGCATTGACAACTATGTATCTTGCTACATCTCTACTCATGTATGGTAATTCATGACTATTTTCATGCTCCTGAAATGTACAATTATTCCTTGAACTATTATGTAACCCTCCACTACTATTTATTAAACCTCCTATATTTCCATGCATGTAAGGTCTTCCATTATATAATCTTTCATTTTCTACATGTGAAATCCCTCTATTAGTAAGGGACACTAGATTTAAGCATATTCCATAAGTACTCATGCTTTGAACATAACGTGCAAGTCGATGCCAATCTCCCCATCCATATATAGGACCACACAATGGCATAAGAGTGACTTTAAAGTCCGGAGGCAAATACAAATCCTCTATAATAAAGAGACCACGACCAACACTAGTAATAGTGGATGGAGCAATCATATAGCGATTACCCCAAAAGTTAAAAACCACTCCATCTAAAGGAAGTGATCCTTTATTCCATCCTCCATATCTTCTTCTATCATATGTTTGTATTAGAGAACAATCACGAGCTGGTAATGGATAATCTCTAGCTGTTTCAGTCTCTAAACCAGGAGGTAGAGGATTTCTAGAAACCTCTGCTTGTAATTGATGAACAACAAGTCCATGACGTGTACGAGGTATATTACCATTATGAGTATAAGCATTATTATCATCGTCATCATCATCATCCAACAAATACTCCTGTATATCAACAATAATTTGATTTTGTATATGTTTTTAAAATAAAATAATGACATTAATTTATAGAGTAAATACATACCCAAGCATTATCACATTGACCAGGTTGTGGTGGATGCTCAAAAGCACCATACTCTGCCTCATGTTCAATACATTCCAATCATGGTCTTTGATACGTGCCATAGCAAAACTTACACCAACATATAACATGCTCTTGATAGTAAAATTCAGCATAATTCCTATCGGAGGACACATGTGAAGTCGCTGCATGGGCGCGAGCTGGTGGATTTCCCTCTAATTGATCAAAATCTTATTAAACAATAAAAGAAACATGTATCAATTATATATCTATCAAATATATTTAAAATTAAAAGTTTGATATACTTACAGTATATAGTTCTTGCACGATGAGGACGTGTGTATGTATATATGTGGATATGTGTATGTGCATTTATGTATGTATATATGTTTATGTGTGCATGTATTTTGTATGTATGTATGGATATATGTGTGCATGTATGTATATATGTTTATCTGTGAATATATATATATATATATATATATATATATATATATATATATATATATATATATATATATATATATATATATATATATATATATATATATATAATATAAATCAGTATATATTGTTATATATATACACTAAATATGTAGTATATGGAAATATAAATATAAAAGTATATATAGTAGATATAAATATAAATATAAATATATACAATAAAGATATATACAGTATATATATATATATATATATATATACACTAAATATGTAGTATATGGAAATATAAATATAAAAGTATATACAGTAGATATAAATATAAATATAAATATAAATATATATACAGTATATATATATATATATATATATATATATATATATATATATATATATATTATAAATATATATATATATATATATATATATATATATATATATATATATATATATATATATATATATATATATATATATATATACACACATATATACATACGTATATATATATATATATATATATATATATATATATATATATATATATATATATATATATATATATATATATATATATATATATATACATATACATATACACCGTATATATGGGAGTATGTGTATGTGTGCATGTCTTAGTATGTATGTATGTATGTGTAAGTGTATGTATATATGTATGTGCATGCGATATGTGTGTGTATGTATGTGTATCTATTCTAATTCTTTTTTTCTCTTTGAGATTAAAATAACAAGAGATATTGTATGGTGGAAAAAAATAAGAGGAGACCTAACATACCACTTGAGACGTGGTAGTTTTTTCATAGATAGCTACATCTTCAGGAGTCATTTCCTCAGCAGAAGGTATACAAGTTAATAGTTTAGTGTGTGTGTATGTGTATGTGTGTGTATGTGTAAGTGTATGTACATATGTATGTGTGTGTATATGTGTGTATGTGCATGTGTATATGTGTATATGTGTGAACGTGCATCTTCATGTATAAGCGTATACGTGCATATGAATAAGTGTGAGTATGCTAATTAATGAAAATAAAACAATTCAAATGATATACAAAGAATGGAAATTTCTTACAATATTTATCCATATTTTTTGCTTGGTTAGCTTCTTGAATAACCTGCAAGAGAGAGAGAGGGAGAGGGAGAGAGAGAGAGAGAGAGAGGGAGAAGGAGAGAGAGAGAGAGAGAGAGAGAAAGAGAGAGAGATCAAAAAAGAAAGAGAAAGAGAGATAATTCAAAGAGAAAAAGGTAGAAAGAAGAGAAATAGAGAGAGAGAGACAATAAAATAGAGATTAGATAAAAGAACAATTCAGCAAGCGATTGTTTCAGCTCATAAGTGCGGCACAATTTTGAACGTTGGAGAGCTCTTCGATCAGATGCATGTAGATGCAGATCAAAGAGCCTCCAATGGTTTATTTTTTTGGTAAAAAAACCATCATCTGACCGATGCTAGACCGTCATATATGCATGTTCAAAATGCATCGCATAAGCGATGCTTTTTAACGTCATTTATGTCACACAAAAATCATCGCTTATGTGATGCTTTTTTTTCATTGCTTTAGCGATGCTTAGTGCTACCCTCGCAATGCACATCACTTTACACATCGAAGGTTTCATCATTTAACCAACTCTGGGCACTCGATGCTCCTTGTGATGCTTGATGTGATTATATTGTGCTTCATTTGGTGGGGTGGGTACTTGTCTTCCCCACGGATGGCTTTGTTTTTAGTCATGTGATGTCTAGGGAACATGACCATGCTATGCAATAAGTAACTCCCATGAGTCAATAGTTCTATCCCTATATTGTAGTTGCCCATTTTCCTCTAACTTGTGTCGGCTTCTAATATTGTAAGAATGCCACAAGTCTCGATTGTATAGTTAGGGACATACCAAGAAAAAATGTATTATGTTGTTCAAAGAAGCTATGAAAATGCTTCCTTAAGCTTGCATGTAGTGCAATGGAGAAAACCATAGTCTTATGTGATAATCCCACAATCAATTGACAAATTGGGCTTGATTCAAGTAAAATAAAAAATTTCTCATTTTGATGGTATCACTGCATCTATAAAGAACTTGGCATTCCATTTGTCAAAAGCATTTATACATACATATGACATGTTTGTTATTTTCAATATCATCTTTATTTCTATGTTGAGCACCTTGTTGAGAGCCTTTTGTAGAAATGTAAAAAATATCTAGCATATATCTCTTTCAAAGGAATCTATTGGGAGGTGGAATCATTAGCAGATTTTGAGCAATTAGTCATGCTCATGGTGACTATTGGGGGATTCTTGTGTAGAAAGGGATTTGAGAGTTTGTAGGAGAATGGAGAGTGAGAACAAGAGAATTAATGACACCGAAAGCTTCTGAACAATCAGGAAGAGAAGAATACAAGCTTGTACATAAGCCAAATGCTCTGCACAGTACGCCAAAGACTAAATAATGCCCATGAAACAAGATTACAAAGTACTTAAAATCTGCCGTTGACCTGTGCAGACCTCCACCTTCTCCAAGCTTTCCCTTGTGCACACCTTGCACCAAGCTTCCAATAAGGGGAGGGATGGACACCTTTTGTAGACACGCACCTTCAATGGGACTTTGGAACTCTTGATATTCCTTGCTTCACCTTCTCTGCATACTTCAAAATCCTCTTGTTGCACACCTTGCACTTCACTTCTCCGCGTTGCGCATACTCTATATGACTCTTGCACTTCTCTCTTAGTCTACACTATGCTCCCCTTGCTTAGTCCTCCAAGAATAATGCCTTGCCTTCATTTGAGTGTCGGTTCACGTACGCTCCTAACTGCTAGAGTATCTTGGTGCTCACTTTGATGTCCCAAGATTGTCTCCAAAAGTGGGCAGCTAACGAATCCTTGTTTTGTCCTATAGTGACTTTGGACTTAAAACAAAAATTTTAATTGGGGGGCTATACTTTCACTCCTGCGTATGTTGCTGCTTCACTTACCTTCACATTTTTCCTTTTAATTCTTCAAATGTGCACCTAAGAGAGGGTTCACCTGAACCTTCCAAAACACTTTAAAAACACTTTGAACCTTAGAGAAATTACAGAAATACCTCTGCAACCTGCAACCAACTTTCTGCAATTATACCCTTTGTGACAATTAATTGTGCACTACTTGTGCACCTTGACACCCAAACTTTGAACACTTTGACTTCACCCATGTTGAATTTGACCTTGAACATGTTGGCTTTGATTGCTTTGACTTTGATCCTTCGACTTTGACTATGGTTGACTTTGACCAATGTGACTTTTATGGGCTCAACAGTTGCCCACCACCTAATGGGCTCTCCGTCGAGGAGAGCTATAGCCAAAACTTTGAGCAGAGATGAAACCATGATTCTTGTGTTGAAAAATCTTCAAAAGGACACCTGAGCATCTACCAAGTCTACTAGGAGCAATAGAGAACAAACACCAGAGAAGAACCAAAAGTGAAAATTTTGCACAGAAAAGCAAAGGATGGTGAATGGAGGGTAGGGAGGAGGGGGAAGGGAGGGATGAGGGAGCTGAGAGTGATCGGTTATGTAGGGGTAAGGATGGGGTTGGTTAGAAGGACAAAGTGAGGGTAGAGAGTAGGGTTTTGGCTCTAGAGCGGGTAGAGAAAACAGTAAAGCTACAGAGGGTGCAAATGAGAAAATGTGAAACATATGGTAAAAGTTGAAACATATGGTAAAATTTGAAACATATGGTAAAATGAGGTGAGAATAGACCATGTGGACCATGATTGAAATGAAAAACATGGGGCAAATGTGCTCAAAACATGTGGGTTTTGACCAAAAGTCTGAGAAAAGGTGGGATTTTCGAAAAGCTAAGGCAGAAAACGAGTCTAGAGGTGCCAAAATACATGAAAATGATGCCAAGTTTGAAAAAACTAGCCATCCGAGGCACACTAGAGCCAAAAGCATTAGGCCATGCAAAATAAAAAAATATATATTTTGGGGGGTGGGGGTGGGGGTGGGTGGGGGGGCATGCAAAATAAAAAATATATATATTTTAGGGAGGGGGTGGGTGGGGGGTTGGGTAGGTGGGGAGGGTGGGTGGGGGGGTGGGGGGATGGCGGGGGGTGTTGGGGGGTTTTTGCTTTTGGGAAAAAATAAATTTAGCCTTTAACGTTTTTTTGGTTAAAAATATCGTGGAAATATAAAAAAAGCTAATAAAATCGAAAAAAATTCAAAAAACTACAAAAAAATAGGAAAAATTCTCAAAAAGTTTCCCACCATTTCTAGGGCACTTTCCCACTCAAAGCCATAGAGAGCTTTCTTTATTTTGTTTCATTTTATCTTGGATCTTCATATATATTTGATTTGCTCTAATGTACCCTCTGATCTTTGTCTCTTTGTCACTTCCCAAAGTAATTGATCCCTGGTTTGGTTCTTCTAGAATTTTCCCTTTGCTTCTTGTCTACATGACCATGGAGTTGATTTCTTCTAATTGTACCACTGTTGTTGAAGAAACACTCACGAATTTGACAAGCAGACATAAAAAGAAAAAAAAGAGAAGCAGAATCAGAGAAAATCAAAAGCCTTAGTGGAGGGACAAATCCACGACCATTATGTACAGTACAGAATCTTCCAGGATCAGAGTTCGTTACACCGAATCAAACTGTACATAGAGAGAACGTGCATACGAATAATAGAAGGGAAGTGCGAACAAGAACGTGCGTGAGAAGAGCGCGCAGTATAAATAAGGGCACATATAGAAGAAGATATATAGAGATATAGAGAATGAGAGACAGAGAGCTTTAGTTATGAAGAAGACGCCAGAGATCGCGTATGTAGAAGAAGACGCCAGAGATCGCGTATGTATAGATGAATAACAGAAGCCTGAGATATCGGGTATTCATCTGAGAGAGAGATGGTAATAAGAAACTACTCAGTATAGGAGAGTTTCTGTAGCTTGAGCAAGAAGAGGCCAAGCTCACTTGTACACATCTTCTCTAATAGAAAACACATGTTTATGTGGATGTTTGTGCGTACTGCTTGTATGCGAAAGAAACAGAGTATGTTTACGTTACAATTAAAGTTAGTTAATAGTTAACGTTTTCTTAGTAAACGCATTTTCGGTCGGTTGCATTTCTTACTGTAAAAGTGTTTTTCTGGTAGAAGAACGAAGTAGATCTCGCAGAGTAATGCGAAGTTTTGTATGAGACATAGCTCATTCTGTAGCTAGACATCTCTACTTTTAGTTGATTAAGTTTTCCGGTGGAAAAGATATCTACACATAGTACAAAGTCTGACCGGAAAAAGGTCGTCTGAACTAGTGGAGTTTTTCCTTAAACTTCAGAAAGAGTTCAGTAAGTTAAGGAAGCTTTTGCGTCACTTCCTTACTTCATGTATGTTCACTTGAAGTAATTATAATCAGAATTGAAGTTCATTCCGGTACAATTTCGGTACGATTACGGTGTTAGTCCAGTGACAGTCTGGTGAAGTTCCGGTGAAATTTTTTCCGATGAATTTGAAGCGCAGTCTTATATGTTGAGCGCTAGACTTTGCTAAGCTATTGATTGATTACAGAGGTGTTCTGAATCACTCTAGCTCAGCTCTTCTTAGGCGTGGCGGTTTCCGCAGGCTTAAAGGTTTAGCCTTCGTCGCGTCGTCAAGAAGTGGTATCAAAGTAAAGGAAGTATACCACACATCCGCAACAGTGGTATCAGAGCTAGGCATATCTAATCAGAGCTAGGCATATCTAATCAGAGCCGGTTAACCACAACGAGTGGAACCAGAACGAGAAAGATTCTGAAGAGTAGAAAGATTCTCAAAAGCTCACCGAAAGTAACAGAAACAAAAAGATTATGGTAGACCACGTTACTATTGATAAGTTGGATAGAGATAATTATCCCGCATGGGTAATGCGCATGGAAGCCTTACTTATGAGTAAGGACTTAATGATGTACGTGACCGGAGAAGAAAAGAAGCCGACTTTGGAAGATGATAGTCAACCGGAAAAAGAAGAATTAGAAGCCTTGAAGCTGTGGCGGAAGAAAGATGCAACGGCAAGAGCCTACATCTACAATACCGTAACAGACCATCTACTACCGCACATTAGAGGTCTGGAGAAAGCAGAGGACATATGGAGTGCATTGGAAGATCATTTCCAAAATACTACGAAAGCCAGGAAGGCTAGTTTATGGTCCAAATTTACGACATTCAAAAAGAAGTCGAGTCAAAGCATAAGTGACTACGTCACTAAAATGAAGGACCTAACAGATAGTCTTGGATCCATAAATGAAGAAGTCGAAGATCATAGATTGATAGCGCAGGTGCTCACAGGGTTGAGAGGAGATGAAAGGTGGAAACGTTTTGTACTATCAACTTAACTTTCTTTAAATCATTTTGTGCCAGATTTAAATCAGTTGCTTGGTTTGATGCTCACATACGAGCAAGACCTGAAAGGAGATGCAGATAAAGGACAAAGCTCTACAATGTACAAGAACAAAAAGAAAGACAAAGGTAAGTCAAAAGACGAAGAAGAGTCGAGCTCTCAGGCCTATTACGCAAGAGGTAACGGCACTGGCAGAGGAAAAGCAAGAGGTTTTGGAAGAGGAAGAAGTAGCCAGAATACCAACAAGAAGGCTTGTTGGATCTCTGGACTCAGTAATCATTTGGCTCATGACTGTTGGCACAATCAACAACGATCGAACCAAAATCAGAACAGTAATAGCAGAGGTAGAAGCGGAAGATATCAAAGAGGAAGACAAAATCAAAGAGGAGGCTATGGTAGAGGTGGAGTGAGAAGTTGGGGACAAAATCAATCCTACAACACCACCTACAACAACTACGCAAATGACACACAGAATGAAAGTCATACATCGTTGATGATGAATTCTATTAGCACATCAGAAAATGAAGATCTAAAGGTATTTTACATTGATTTTGGATGCTCTAATCATTTGTCAAGAAATATAGAACTAATGTCAGAACTAGAAAAAGGTAGTTCTAGTCACACTGTTCAAACAGGTGACAATACGAGACATAGCGTACATTCAATTGGAAAAGTGAAATGCAAGAGTGGAGCAGACTTGTTAACCAATGTTTTGTATGTTCCAACAATACCGAAAAATTTGATTAGCGTGGGACAGATAGTTGAGAAAGGTTTTCAGGTCAAATTTACAAACAAAGGCGTATTTGTAGAAGATCCCGAGAACGGATACAATCAGATCGTCTCTGGTAAGAAAGAAGGCAGACTCTTTACTTTAAGAGTACAAGGGAACATCGGCCAAGCGTTACTCACACATGGTGAGAAGGTTATTACAGAACTTGATCTCTGGCATAAGAGATTGGGTCATTTCAACGAAAAAGGAATCAAAGCTATGATAACGAATCAGTCAGTATTGGGATTACCAAATATACAGAATCAACATATGATTCACAAGTGTGAAGCATGTCAGTTGGGAAAATCCCACAGGTTACCTTTCGAGAAGAAAGGATTCAAACATGATGAAGTACTCGAGCTTATTCATACAGATGTGTGGGGGCCAACGAAAGAAGGATCAATCAGCGGATCAAGGTACTATGTTTTATTCATTGATGATGCAACAAGGTGGATAACTCTTTATGTTTTGAAAGAGAAATCAGAAGTATTTGGAGCTTTCAGGCATTTTTATGCATATGTTGAAAGACTTACTGGACGAAAACTTAAAAGACTAAGGTCTAATGGAGGGGGAGAATACTTCTCCCGAGAATTCAATGACTATCTTTGGAGTGCAGGTATTAAGAGAGAAATAACCTGTAGATATACACCACAACAAAATGGAGTAGCAGAAAGAAGGAACCGAACTCTAGTCGAATTTGCACGAGCCATGCTAAACGAAAAGGATTGTCCAAATTATCTTTGGGCTGAAGCTGTAAACACAGCTACATACTTGGTAAACATATTACCATGTACAGCATTGGAAGGAATGACCCCTTATGAAGCGTGGTGGGGAAAGAAGCCAACACTTGATCACTGCAAAGTGTTTGGATCAGTAGCGTATGCTTATGTACCGTCTCAACTCAGACATAAGCTTGAACCAAAAGCAGAGAAATATGTGTTCGTCGGATACGATGAAAAACGGATGGGTTATAGATTATGCAGTCCTCTAACGAAACAGTTTATTGTTTCTAGAGATGTTACTTTTGATGAACAGAAAAGCTGGTATGCAGATCAAAGTCATACGACTGAAGAATTCGAAGAAGAAATAAAAAGAAGAGAGAAAGGGAAATCAATTGTTCAGGTAAACAGAGATGAAAATCATATGCAGGCAAGTACGTCCAAGAACGGATCAGGTATGAGAAATGAAGATGATTTGAGATTTGATGAAGAAGTGCATTCAGATACATATGAAGAATTTGAACCAAGAAGGTCGAACAGGAATAGAAGACAACCAGAAAGGTACTCGTATGATACCTCATACATAACTCAGAAAGATTATGCATATATGATCAAAGATGATGAAGAACCACAGAGCTATGATGAAGCTAAAGGCAAGAAGCAATGAAAGAAGAAATCAGCGCACTAGAGGAGAACAAGACATGGGAACTTGTTCCGAAACCAAATGGTAAGAAAGTAATCGAAAATAAATGGGTCTTCAAAGTAAAGAAATTTGCAGATGGAAGGATAGCCAGATACAAAGCGAGGCTGGTGTTCAAAGGCTATGCCCAGACGCATGGCATAGATTATGATGAGACGTTTAGTCCGGTGGCAAGGATACCATAAGGACAGTAATTGTTGTAGCTGCATCGAAAGGATGGAAGCTAAGTCAGCTAGATATAAAGAACGCATTTCTGAATGGATACATTTCTGATGAAGTGTACATGGAACAACCTGAAGGGTTTGTAAATTCCAGAAACCCAAACTTTGTTTGCAGGTTAAGAAAAGCACTTTATGGACTGAAGCAAGCTCCAAGAGCTTGGAATTACAGACTTGTGAAATATCTAAACGAACTTGGATACCAAAGTTCGAAGGTAGACACAAGTCTACTCATAAAAAGAACAGAAGAAGGAATGATCTACATTTGTATTTATGTAGACGACTTAATAATCACAGGAACATCAGATGAAGGGATTACAGAAGTAAAGAAACTACTCGAAAGAGAGTTCAAGATCAGTGACCTAGGAAAGTTGTCATACTTTCTAGGAATGGAAATCACATACACAGATCATGGTGTATATGTGTCACAAGAAAGGTATCTCCTAAACTTACTAAAGAAGTTTAATATGGAGAACTGCAGAGAAGCTTCAACACCGCTTGAAGTAAATCATAAACTCAGTAGATACAGTGGAGCAGAGTTTAAAGATATGAAGAAATATTAGTCACTTGTAGGAAGTTTAATTTATGCTACGCTAACAAGACGAGATCTTAGTTATGCAGTGGGAGTTCTCTCACAGTTTATGCATTGTCCGACATATCAACATTGGGTTGCAGGACAGAGAGTTCTTAGATATATTAAAAGAACTGTAAAAGAAGGATTATATTATCCTTTTACGTCCGATATAAAGCTAAGAGCATACAGTGACTCAGACTGGGCTGGAAGTCAAGATGACAAACGATCAACGCACGGGTATATGATATACCTAGGAGATAAGCTGGTAAGCTGGTGTTCGAAGAAGCAACACACAGTGGCTTTATCGTCAACAGAAGCAGAGTATAAAGGACTTGTAGAAGCAGCTAAAGAATTGATATGGATGCAGACCTTGCTCAAAAGCTTGGGCATTGAACAAGGTATACCAAGTATACATGGAGATAATATGAGTTCGTTATATCTTGCAGCAAACCCAGTATTTCATGCAAGAACAAAACACATAGAGATTCAATATCATTTCCTGAGGGAAAAGGTAATGAAGAAAGAGATAGAAATAGTATACACTCCGACAAAAGATCAGATTGCAGACATTTTGACAAAGAGCTTGGATGGAACAAAGACAAACAGATTCAAAGAAATGGCAGGAATAAAAGAAAGAAAGATATATGAAAGACCGGAAGATGTCAAATTAGTGATTGAGGGGGAGCTGTTGAAGAAACGCTCACGAATTTGACAAATAGACATAAAAAGAAAAAAAAGAGAAGCAGAATCAGAACCAGAGAAAATCAAAAGCCTTAGTGGAGGGACAAATCCACGACTATTATGTACAACACAGAATCTTCCAGGATCAGAGTTCGTTACACCGAATCAAACTGTACATAGAGAGAATGTGCATACGAATAATAGAAGGGAAGTGCGAACAAGAACGTGCGTGAGAAGAGCGCGCAGTATAAATAAGGGCACATATAGAAGAAGATATATAGAGATATAGAGAATGAGAGACAGAGAGCTTTAGTTATGAAGAAGACGCCAGAGATCGCGTATGTAGAAGAAGACACCAGAGATTGCGTATGTATAGATGAATAACAGAAGCCTGAGATATCGGGTATTCATCTGAGAGAGAGATGGTAATAAGAAACTACTCAGTATAGGAGAGTTTCTGTAGCTTGAGCAAGAAGAGGCCAAGCTCACTTGTACACATCTTCTCTAATAGAAAACACATGTTCATGTGGATGTTTGTGCGTACTACTTGTATGCGAAAGAAACAGAGTATGTTTACGTTACAATTAAAGTTAGTTAACAGTTAACGTTTTCTCAGTAAACGCATTTTTGGTCAGTTGCAGTTCTTACTGTAAAAGTGTTTTTCCGGTAGAAGAACGAAGTAGATCTCGCAGAGTAATGCAAAGTTTTGTATGAGAGATAGCTCATTCTGTAGCTAGACATCTCTACTTTTAGTTGATTAAGTTTTCTGGTGGAAAAGATATCTACACATAGTACAAAGTCTGACCGAAAAAAGGTCGTCTGAACTAGTGGAGTTTTTCCTTAAACTTCAGAAAGAGTTCAGTAAGTTAAGGAAGCTTTTGCGTCACTTCCTTACTTCATGTATGGTCACTTGAAGTAATTATAATCAGAATTGAAGTTCATTCCGGTACAATTCCGATACGATTACGGTGTCAGTCCAGTCAGAGTCTGGTGAAGTTTCGGTGAAATTTTTTCTGGTGAATTTAGAGCGCAGTCTTATATGTTGAGCGCTAGACTTTGCTAAGCTATTGATTGATTACAGAGGTGTTCTGAATCACTCTAGCTCAGCTCTTCTTAGGCGTGGCGATTTCCACAGGCTTAAAGGTTTAGCCTTCGTCGTGTTGTCAAGAAGTGGTATCAGAGTAAAGGAAGTATACCACACATCCGCAACAACTCTAGTGGATGGTGATTCTACAATAGTGGCTCCTTCTACTACTCCATGATTATTTACTGAGATCATTTGGAGATGGGGCCCAGATGTAGATGCTTTGTTTTGTGGGCAAGAATTGTATAATGATCCCTGGCATTTGGGCAATTCCTGCAAGGGGGAGCATTTTCTGGCAAGGTGCATTTACTTTGATAATGACCACACTCTCCACACCTGAAACAGATAATTGGCCTTCTAGGCCCATTTCCATAATTACCTCTAGGTCTTTGATTGTAGTTGTTACCTTGGCTGGGGGCTGTCGCCATTACATTGGTTGAGAATTGAGTATCTCCTTGTGCCGAATAAGGTTGTGCAGGCATCCCTCTTGATTGACATTCATGGGCCTCATGGCTAGCTTTCCTGCATACTGGCAAGTTACACTTAACAATGGACATTCACTTACCACATGACCCTGCTTGTTGCACATGGTACACCATAGCCCATTTTTTATGCCACCTCCCCTTAATTCTTGTAATTCTTGTCGAAGTTGAGATATTTCTTTTGCTTGGGCTTCCTCTTCCTTTTGTAGTTTGAGGACCTCGATTTATCGCCTCAACAAGGTTACTACATTTTCTTCTTCCTTTTGAGGTTTACTTCTTTTTAAGTTCTCCAGCTCTTTCCTTAGTTGAATCACTAGATCCTCAATTTCTACAGAATAAGGTAGTTGCGAAGAACTTGCTCCATATTGTTGTCTTATTTGTTCCATTCGTGTAGCTGTATTGATGAAATCTTCTACGGAGGCTATTGGCAATACTAATTCCTTGATTTACATTGGGTAGTCAGTGGAAGTGGTTTAGCTAACCATTTCTTAATAAAGAAATCATGTGGAGGATTTGACAACTTAGACATTAGTGCCTTGGCCCTAGTTACAAACTCTGGAAACATTTCACCAAGACCTAGTCTCAAGTTTTTTAACTCCTCTATGATTATCTCTGTAGTATTCCCTTGCTGGAATTGAGTTTTGAATGCATCTTTCATTAAATCCCACGTGGTGAAACGGTTTTCAGAAAACTAGCTGAACCATTTATTTGCGAGCCCTTCTAATGTGGTAGGAAAGAGTATCACAAAGGCATCCTCTCTTCCCATAAAACCTCTTGTTTTGCATAATGCTAAGAATCTCCTAATGTGCTTGTCCGGATCTTCCTGAGCTAAGCCTTTGAAAGATGGAAATTTTATATTTAATCTAGAAACTAGAGTTTCCAAATCTACCTGACGTGCCATGTTCTTTAGTGACGATGTTGATGACAGTGGACAGGGGGATCTTTTAACAACCTTCCTTCTTGTTGCTTTTCATGTGATCCTCAATGTTTGAGACCAGGTTGTGGTCATGAGCTGTTCATAATCCTCTTAGGCTGAGATAATTAATAAGAAGATTTACCTCTTAATCCAATGAAGTAGCACTGTAGCATTGTTGGCACTTGAATAATGCTTCTCCCACACTGCAATGTTGCTCCTCCTATGCTCAAGCCTCCTTAGGTCCCACCGGGCGTGCCAAATTTTGTTGGGGGATTCTTATGCAGAAAGGGATTTGAGTGTTTGTAGGAGAATGGAGAGTGAGAACAAGAGAATTAATGACACCGAAAGCTTCTGATCAATTAGGAAGAGAAGAATACAAGATTGTACATAAGCCAAATGCTCTGTGCAGTATGCCAAAGACTAAATAATGCCCATGAAACAAGATTGCAAAGTAGTTAGAATCTACCACCGACCTCTGCACCAGACCTCCACCTTCTCCAAGCTTTCCCTTGTGTGCACCTTGCACCAAGCTTCCAATAAGGGGAGGGATGGAGACCTTTTGTAAACGCACACCTTCAATGGGACATTGGAACTCTTGATATTCCTTGCTTCACCTTCTCTGCATACTTCAAAGTCACTCTTCTTGCACACATTGCACTTCACTTCTCTGCGTCACACACACTCTGTATGACTCTTGCACTTCTCTCTTAGTCTAGACTATGCTCCCCTTTCTTAGTCCTCCAAGAATAATGCCTTGCCTTCATTTGCATGTCAGTTCACGTACTCTCCTAATAGCTAGAGTATCTTGGTGCTCACTTTGAGGTCCCAAGATTGTCTCCAAAAGTGGGCAGCCAACAAATCCCTGTTTTTTCCTATAGTGACTTTAGACTTAAAACAAAAATTTTAATTGGGGGGTCATACTTTCACTCCTGCATACGCTGCCGCTTCACACACCTTCACATTTTTCCTTTTAATTCTTCAAATGTGCACCTAAGAGAGGGTTCACTTGAACCTTCCAAAACACTTTAACCTTAGAGAAATTACAAAAATACCTCTACAACTTGCAACCAACTTTCTACAAATATACCCTTTGTGACAATTAATTGTGCACTACCTTTGCACCTTGACACCCGAACTTTGAACACTTTGACTTCACCCATGTTGACTTTAACCTTGAACATGTCTTTGACTACTTTGACTTTGACCCTTTGACTTTGATTGTGGTTGACTTTGACCAATGTGACTTTTATGGGCTCAAGAGTGACCGAGGAGATGAACCTAAATGGAGGTCATTCAAAGAGCAATGAAGCCCAAGTATTCTATGTTGGAGCAAGTCTATGACAAGCCTAAGTATTGGCTTGAGTCCCACAAAGTCATCAAAAAAGCTTTAAAATGAAGACTGTGTAAAGTTCACTTGTGAACTACCTCTTGTAACTTTTGAAGAGTTTACTTAATGTAAAAGTGAAAGAATCTTAAGTGGTTGAGTCCACTTGATCAAGAATGGAAAGAGGAGCCACGAATTCATGATTTGTGGTAGGTAGAGAATCAAATCAATCATTGATTGATTGGAGAGTGATTGAGGGAACTTAGCCTCCCAAACTCAACTATAAATAGATGGCAGTTTTAGTCGTGGTTAGAGAGACCTATGTGAAGACCTCCAAGAGCTGAGATTTATGCCATATCAAGGTGTGATTACAAGGCAAACATATGTATCAGTAAGTCATTGTATTGTACAAGCAATATACTTTCATTTTCATGATTATTTGAGTTCATATGTCCATGTTCTTGTGAAGTGTACTACTCACTGCCATATCTCTCAGTTTTCTCAGTCACATTGTAGAGATTGTTTCTCTGAGCTTGGTGCATCATTTTCAGTGATTTTACTTGCTAACGTTAGCTCTATAAATCTACTATATGCTCACAAATTTTCATGTCATTTGCAAGTTTCAATCTTTAGTTATGTTCATTTGAAGTTAATAGGGTCTGTTCATCTTCACTTCTCTGTCAGGTACCCGACTTTTTTACTCATCTTGTCAGAGCCATTTCTCCGTGGTTACTTATTTACATTCAATGCTTTAAAGCTTGTTGGCTTCAGCTTACTATCTAGTATAATCATACAAATTTTCATAATCATTGGATTCCTACATTTTGAGTTATGTTCATTTTTCTGCTCACTGGTCTCAAACTGTAGCAGCCCGTGAAAATCGGGATGATGTCATCACTTGTTAAAACTCATTCTCAGTGTGTGGTTTATTATTTTTGATGGGATTACTCTTGAAAGTTAGCTCTTTAAGCTACCTAGACTTCCCCAAGAGGAATTAAGCTAATTGCTGCTGTGCTCAGAGAATTATGCAAAACACTAGACAGGTGTATGAACCAAATTAGCAAGTTTTTCACCTCTGAGCTAACTCCAACTTATCTGTTTTGATCTATCTTTTTGAGAGTGATCTTCCAAGGTACATAGGGTGTCTAATACATCCATTGGCAAGCTAAAAGGGCCCACCATATACTCTTGGAGTTCATTTGGCTGGTGTAGATCAAGGATTTTGCAACACCTCTTCATCTTCAATCACATACCTATCCATCTTCATAGTGGTATCAGAGCAAGGTTGGACAACATGGCAGATGGATTTCCTTCATCAATTGACAAATTGGACAGAGGTAACTACTCAGCTTGGTCATTAAGAATGGAAGCTTATCTCCAAGGTAGAAGTTTATATGGTTATGTGGCTGGAGATGAAGTTATGCCAAGTTTCAGGAACAAAAGTCAACCAACACAAGAAGAGCAAGAAAGATTGAGCACATGGTGCTCCAAGGATGCACTTGCAAGGTCTTATCTCCTCAACTCTATCTCAGATTTTTTGTTGCCTCACATTAGAAGTTGTAAGACATCTCAGCAAATCTGGGATGCACTTGAAGCTTTATCAACTATGGCTGGATTTCACAACTCTCAAGAAGGCTCCCAAACAAAATGTGATTGATCTGTCACAAAGCTCAAGGACATAGCAGATCAGTTGGGAAGCATTGGAGAGGTAATAGAATAAGAGCAAATTGTAAGGCAGGTCATCAATGGCTTGAAGGCAGATGACAAGTGGGAAGCATTCACCACAGCTATGGATTTGTACATGGACATGCATGTACCTGATTTCAATACACTCATTGGACAACTACTTACTCAAGACGCATGCATTCACCACAGCTATGGATTTGTACATGGACATGCATGTACCTGATTTCAATACAATCATTGGACAACTACTTACCTGATTTGTAATGGGTTATGCATAGGAAAGAGGCATTGATTTTGATGAGACCTTTTCACCTACATGCCGTATGACATGTTCTATTTGTGGATTAACTAATCATACAACTGAAAATTGCTTTAGAAATTCCAGGAATCAAAGAGGCAGAGGATACAATAGAGGAAGTTATGGCTACTCAAGAGGAAGGTTCAACAATTATCATGGCAACTACAACAACTACAATCATTCAAACTATCAAGGAGGCTACAAAGGAAGGAGAGACTACAATAACTACACAAAAGACTCAAACAAAGAGGATTCATTATTGATCATGAACATGGCTATGCCACAAGGTAAATCTGATGAGCATGTTTTCTACATAGATTCAGGTTGTTCAAATCATGTGGCAGGAAATGTGGCACTCCTATGAGATTTAGAAGATCTAAGGAATAAGCATGAGGTACAAACAGGAGATGATACAAAACATCCTGTGGAGAAAATAGGCAATGTCAAAGCACGTGATGGAAACATCAACCTACTCAGTAAGGTACTCTATGTCCCTACCATTACAAAGAATTTGATAAGTGTTGGGCAGATAGTAGAGAAAGGGTTGCAAGTCAGATTCACAAAGGCAGGAGCGTTTGTTGAAGATCCAAGTCAAGGATTCAGAAAAATTGCAAAAGGTGAAAAGACAGGTAGATTGTTCACATTTGAATTACAGGACACTAAAAACATTGCTCTCTTTAATTATGGTAGTCAGACACTCACAGAATTGGAAGTATGGCACAAAAGGTTAGCACATATTGGTGAAAGGTCATTAAAGCAAATTTGCAGGGACCAAAGTGTACTTGGACTCCCTAACTTGTCAAAACAACATATGATTTGTAAGTGTAGTGCATGTCAATTTGGAAAGTCTCACAGGTTACCATTCATGAAGAAAGGTTATATGCATGGAGATCTCTTGGAGTTGGTTCATACAGATGTATGGGGACCTAGCAAGGAAGCTTCAATATCTGGATCAAGGTATTATGTCTCCTTTATTGATGATTTCAGCAGATGGACTATCCTATTCTTTATGAAACACAAAGATGAAGTTTTTTCATGTTTCAAAAGATATTTGGCTTTTGTGGAGAATCAAACAGGTAAATCACTAAAAAGGCTAAGGTCAGATGGAGGGGGAGAATACTTCTCCCATGAGTTTGATTCTTTTCTTCAAGAAAGAGGAATCAAAAGAGAGGTAACTACAAGGTACACTCCTGAGCAAAATGGAGTGGCAAAAAGGAGGAATAGGACAATTGTTGAAGCTGCAAGGTCTATGTTAAATGAAAAGCATTTACCTAATTACTTATGGGCTGAGGCTGTATCTACAGCCACTTACTTGATTAACAGGTTGCCTTCAAAATCTCTTGATGGGATGACTCCATATGAGGCTTGGAATGGAAGAAGACCAAGTTTAGATCATTGTAAAATTTTTGGATGTATTGCTTTTGCTCATGTTCCTTCACAGGTTAGAGGCAAGATGGATCTAAAGGTAGATAGGTGTGTATTTATTGGATATGACAACAATCAAAAGGACTACAGGTTATACAACCCTACGAACAAAGGATTCTTGGTAAGCATAGATGTAGTTTTTGATGAAAACAATTCATGGTATGAAGATTCATGCAGGAAGGTCAATTTACCATATGATCTTGAAGGAGATTTTCCAAAGCTTGGTAGAGAACAACCAAAGATTGAAGAACAAGACACCTCGTAAGATGATGAAGAATATCAGATGTAAAAGATCAAAGCATGGAAGTCTAAAGGTAAAGCAAAATTGCAGGAACTTGGACATGAGGCAGAATCATCACATCATGGCCTAAGAAGATCTATGAGAGAAAAGAAAAAACCAGAAAGGTATGGGTTTGACACCTCATTAGTAACTAAACATTCTATCTACATAGCACAGGACATAAACCAAGAGGAGCCATCATCAATTGAAGAGGCCAAAGTAAAAACAGAATGGAAGCATGCAATGAAGGAAGAGATTGAAGAACTTGAGGAAAACAACACTTGGGATTCGGTGCCCAAGACTTCATCCATGAAGGTAATAGGCTCAAGATGCGTCTATAAACTCAAGAAGAATTCTGATGGTTCCATTAACAGGTATAAGGCAAGGCTTGTAGCAAAAGGCTTTGCACAAACTCAAGGAATTGATTATGAGGAGACCTTCTCTCCTGTGGCAAAGATGCCTACTATTAGGGTTTTGCTTAGTATTGCCTCTTCCAAGAATTGGAAGATACTTCAAACAAAGCATTGTATGGTCTCAAGCAAGCTCCTAGAGCTTGGAATTTTAGACTTCTTTCATTCTTGCAGGACAAAGGCTTTCAAGCAAGCAAGGCAGATCCTTCACTCTTTATCAAAAAGAGTAACTCTGAGGTCATCTACTTATGTGTATATGTAGATGATTTTATATTGACAGGAAATGATGCAGATGGTATGAAGAAGATCAAAGATCAGATGAGAGAAGAGTTCAAGATAAGTGATTTGGGTTCACTTACCTACTTCCTAGGTTTGGAAGTTGTCTACAAAGATCGTGGTTTGTTTCTCACTCAAAGAAAGTACATTAAGGACATGTTGGCAAAATTCAAGATGCAAGATTGTAAGATTGCAAGTACTCGAATGGAGGTCAATCACAAATTGAGCTCACATGAAGGTGAACTCATAGAGGACATCACATCATATCAAAGTCTAGTGGGTAGTCTCAACTATGCCACATTGACAAGAGTAGATATATGTTATAGTGTGAGTGTGCTAAGTCAATTTATGCACACACCAAGGAAACCACATATGGATGCTGCCAAAAGGATTATCAAGTATCTCAAAGGAACCATAAATGAAGGACTTTATTATCCTTATGTATCTGATTTAGGTTTGAAGCTATTTTCTGATGCAGATTGGGCTCGCTCCAAGGAAGATAGAAGGAGCACTTCAGGTTATCTTACCTTTGCAGGTTCAAAGCTTATTTCATGGTCATCCAAGAAGCAACCCACAGTTGCTCTCTCTTCTACTGAAGCTGAATATAGAGGTCTTGCCATAGCTACTCAGGAAGCTATGTGGATGAAGACATTGTTCAAAGATCTTGGATTGGAGTTTGGAACTCCAACTATTTATGGTGACAATATGAGCTCTATTCATTTGGCTGCTAATCCTATTTTTCATGCAAGGACTAAACATATTGAAGTTCATTATCACTATGTACGTGAGAAGGTTCTAAGCAAAGAGATTCAAATATCATATGTGTCCACTCATCAACAATGTGCAGATATTCTAACCAAAGCATTGGATGGTACAAAGCTTTGCAAATTCAAGGCTATGATTGGTTTGTAGGTAATCTTGGAAGATTGAAGACCTCAAGCTTACTTGGCTTGAGGGGGAGCTGTTGGAACAAGTCTATGACAAGCCTAAGTATTGGCTTGAGTCCCACAAAGTCATGAAAAAAGCTTTAAAATGAAGACTATGTAAAGTTCACTTGTGAACTACCTCTTGTAACTTTTGAAGAGTTTACTTAATGTAAAAGTGAAAGAATCTTAAGTGGTTGAGTCCACTTGATCAAGAATGGAAAGAGGAGCCACGAATTTGTGATTTGTGGTAGGTAGAGAATCAAATCAATCATTGATTGACTGGAGAGTGATTGAGGGAAGTTAGCCTCCCAAACTCAACTATAAATAGATGGGAGTTTTAGTCATGGTTAGAGAGACCTATGTGAAGACCTCCAAGAGCTGAGCTTTATGCCATATCAAGGTGTGATTACAAGGCACACATATGTATCAGTAAGTCATTGTATTATACAAGCAATATACTTTCATTTTCATGATTATTTGAGTTCATATGTCCATGTTCTTGTGAAGTGTACTACTCACTGCCATATCTCTCAATTTTCTCATTCAGATTGCAGAGATTGTTTCTCTGAGCTTGGTGAATTATTTTCAGTGATTTCACTTTCTAAAGTTAGCTCTATAAATCTACTATATTCTCACAAATTTTCATGTCATTTGCATGTTGGAATCTTCAGTTATGTTCATTTGAAGTCAACAGGGTCTGTTCATCTTCACTTCTCTATCAGGTACCCGACTTTTTTACTCATCTTGTCAGAGCCATTTCTCAGTGGTTACTTATTCAAATTCAATGATTTAAAGCTTGTTGGATTCAGCTTACTGTCTGTCTAGTATAACCATACAAATTTTCATAATCATTGGATTCCTACATTTTGAGTTATGTTCATTTTTCTGCTCACTGGTCTCAAACTGTAGCAGCCCGTGAAAATCGGGATGATGTCATCACTTGTTAAAACTCATTCTCAGTGTGTGGTTTATTATTTTTGATGGGATTACTCTTGAAAGTTAGCTCTTTAAGCTAACTAGACTTCCCCAAGAGGAATCAAGCTAATTGCTGCTGTGCTCAGAGAATTATGCAAAAACACTGGACAAGTGTATGAACCAAATTAGAAAGTTTTTCACCTCTGAGCTAACTCCAACTTATCTGGTTTGATCTATCTTTTTGAGAGTGATCTTCCAAGGTACATAGGGTGTCTAATACATCCATTGGAAAGCTAAAAGGGCCCACCATATACTCTTGGAGTTCATTTGGCTGGTGTAGATCAAGGATTTTGCAACACCTCTTCATCTTCAAGCACATACCTATCCATCTCTTCACATTCTATGTAGGTAAAGGCAAAGGAAAGAAAGGTGGACACAATGGAAAAGTTAGAGGTAGAGGAAGATCAAGCAATGATAAAAACTTGTCCAATCAAAACTATGGATCAAGGGGGAGAGGAAGAGCTAGAGGAAGAGGAGTTTGATTTTAAGGAAGGGACTACACAAATGAATGCTACAATTGTGGCAAACCAGTCCCTATGTTACTCAAAAGATAGTGAAGAGGCTACAAGAAGAAAAAAGGTAGCTTTATAAATACTTCAAATACATTAGAGAATGATAATATCTTAGCCATGATGCAAAGAAATGGTAGGAGAGAAAGCATAGACACCACATGGTACATCAATGGTAGATGTTCAAACCACATGAGCTACAATAGGGAAATGTTTTTTAATTTGCATGAACCAATCTCATAAGGACATGTAGAAATAGGGGACGACACCGAGCATAGGATCACACACATAGGTGATGTTTCATTGGATAAAAGTCAGAATGCAAAGTGTCTTAAAGATGTGTTACATGTGCCCATGTAGCTCAGTGATGAGTAGCACCTCCTTTAATGTCAATCCGGGAAGACGTGAGGATGGTATGAAGACCTCGAGCAAGTGACGGCTCAAGTGCGTGAGTGAGAAGCACACAATCATGCACACACATACACACACACGCGCACACACGGCAAGACAATGAGAGAGAATCAATGGAGTTCTTAGATTACTTTCAAAAGCTCTTACAAGTTTGTTTCAATTACAATCTAACCCGAAAAATGAGCTCTCTAGCTCTTTTTATAGTTTTTGACTAGGTTTTGGCCCTGTCCAGACCTAGTGTCCGGCCTAGTTAAAAATTAGGTTCCAGGGCTTATTTGAGGGCTCAAACGAGATCTAAAAATTACGAAAATTGGCAGGTAGATACTTCTAAGGCTCCTCAAGCTCAAGGACTCCTTGGCTTGCACAAAATGGAGCTACAAAAAGATGAAATGGTATTTACAATGGTGTTTAGTGATGAGAATCACTTTTGATTGGTGTAGAGGTTTTGAAAAGTTAAAGGTTGCCTTAGTGCTAGATCTACGTGAGTGCTCGTACTTGCTTCTTCATGAGGAAAATTATTGGCCTATTTGCCAGATCTTCGTTGACTCCCTTGTCTGCTTGCGCCTTCTCTCCCTTCTGACTCTCTTCTCTGACTGCCATGCCTCGTTAATCCTTCAGTCCCTTGTCCGCTGCTAACACCCCCCCCTCTCTCGCGTCTGTCGTCCCTGACAGACCCTTGTTGTGTGGGTTTCTGGATGTAGTACTCGACGACATCCTGCGCTAAGTGGTGTTCGGCAATTCTCAATCCTTTGGCCAAATCTGTGAGTAGAGCATCCCAGTCTACCGGCCCAGGAACCTCTGGATGTGGAATATGTAGCTTTTCGGAATGGAGAGCTTGTTCCACTGCAAACAACTGCAGGAGATGGGATGGTCTGGGAATGAATATCTCGGAGTGATATTCCCAGAATCCCGTGACAAACATCTCTTCAAACGTTTGTTTGAAGCAGGCCGGTAGATATTTGATGCGAGCGTGCCATGCATACACAACATTAATCGATGGGGTTGTGCTCATGTCGTATACAAGGTCCTGATTACCTTCATTAAATCCTAGTGCTGAGAGATGCGGTTCCTTGACATTTTTGAAGGTCCTGAAGGTGACCAACATAAGTTCGAAAATCTTCAGGCACATCTGAGTCATGATATCAGGTACATTCTTGAAATGGACCCCCCAATGTCGAATCGTTGAAATCATATATCCAATAGTGGGTGGGCCCTTAGGGGGTGCGAAGTACACATAGTTGAGCCACTTCTCGCATCCTTTAATAGTCAGTACTGTTTGTGTGTACTCCGGCCATGATCTCCTTCGAAACACAGGGCAATAACATGGGTTATATTTGATGTACAGTGGCATGTTGTTCCATGTTCTTACCATTTCTGGGTAGGTTTCAAGTAGCCAAATTCTCCACGTCGGTTGGCGAATATGTCCCTGCTTGGCACTTTCTGGGATGTCATCAGGTGCAAATTGGGTGGCAGAGGTGGGTTCCCTTGAGGTGTGGTGCTTGATCTCCGCATTATAATCCACCATTAGCACGCAAAAAGGAACATACAGGTCGTCCGATGGGCCGATCCACCTATGGTGTGAGAGATTCTGAAAATAATCGGATTTTATTACCACCTCTTCCAATTTTGACATCAATGCGATTTGGACTGCCACCCTGTCATCATGTGTCGTGGCTACTTTCTCTATTTTGCATCCATTCCGGTGCCTCAATCTCAATTGTGTCCATGCCCTGTTCTGTTCGCTTACCCCCGGGTGTTGGCATTGGTACATAGGGATCCTCGAATGTTTCTTCTACTTCAATTGGCACCAGATCGTCAGGCTCTGGCTCTACCAGAGGGGAGGGCTGACGCTCATATTGCAGGACCTTGCTACGTAATTCCTCAAGTTCTGCCCGGAGTTTAGTGACCTCTTCAGCTGTATCTTCTGCGGTTGTGCTCTGGCTGGGTTCTGTCTGTCGGGTGGCTAACTGTCTTCGTAACTCATCTCTCTCTTTTTCTAAGGCGGCATGGCCTCCATTAGATCTGCATGAGTTTCTAACACCACCTTCATATTCTCAGAGGGAATGGCCTTGAATCGCTCTGGGTCAATTTCCTGTGGGGAACCCTCCATGGCCGCCTCTAGATTTTCTTCGTTCTGGTTCTGTAATCTTTTATTCTCCTCTAGCGCTGTAGACATATGCTTGCGTAGGAGGCCCAAGTTCCATCGAAGCTTCAGGTTTTCCGTGATCTGAGAATGTAGCAGCTCGTCCATGTGTCGTCGTTCTTCATCATCTGCTTGGGGTGGGTTGGCTACTAGTTGTGCATATTGTTCCTGTAAGGTCGCGTGCTGCTGTTGTAGTAGCTGTTTCTGCTCTTCAAGATCCCTACATCGTGCTTGGAGATCTTCGTGGCTTCGGAAAAGCCGTGTATGTTGGTTGTCCAGGTGTTGGTAGTGTTGCTGAAGTTGGGACATGCATTGATGCATATTATTAAATACATTACTAAGAGGAATGGTGGGAGAAATGGTGTTGAATGCAGAGGGGAAGGGAAAGGGAAGGGGAATTGTGGATGCAGTACTGGGGACGGGTGAGAGGGGAGGTGGGGGAATGGGAGATTGTGGGTAAATGGGGGGTGGGAGAGGTGCAGAGGTGGGTGACACCTCCATGAAAGTGGGGGCCGTGGTGGGAGTGACTGTGAACATGGGGATTGTGGTAGCGGTGAGGGTTGTGAATGTGTATAGAGGTGTGTGTAATTGTGAACTTCCAGGAAGTGTGATCGGGGTAGTGAGGTGTGCCGTGGCTGTAGTTAGACTTATGTTTTCAGTGGAAGTAGAGTGTGTGGGTTGGCTGATGGTTTGTGCGTTGGTGTGTGTAGTGGTTTCGGAGGTGGTGACAGTAGAGGTCACAGTGGTAGAGGGAGGTGAGTGGGGCGGATGTGGGGGAGAAGGTGGCAAGGGAGGTGATGGGGGTGCACTCGATGTGTGGGCTTCCTCGGTGATGTGAACTGTGTGTGCTGTGCCAGTGGTTGTGGGGGTGCCTTGTGGTCCTGATCCTAATACATTCATTCGTTTTCCCGTTCGTGGGGGGCGTCTTCCATATCTTCTCTCTGTCCTTCGTGATTGCGCTAGTGCGGTATGCACCGTTTCCGGTACTCCCAAAGCATCTGATATCATTTCCAGGGTGGCACGGTATTGCTCGTCCACACCTTCCTCCTCCAGAATCTGGTTCATGAGGGCTTTACCTGCAGCTAATGATAGCCTGTGTTGCTCTTGAACTCGGTTCATCGTGTCGTAGAGCTTCTTTAATGCGTTAGTATAAGCTGGGGCACCTTCCAGTACTTGTAGGGCTTCCTGATCATACTCTTGTTCTTCTGCTTCTGATTGTCCACCCTGTGCCTCCTCATGAGCTTCTTCTTCATTGTCCACATTGACTACGTCCGGTTGGCTGGGCTGGGCTTGGTTAGGGGCAGTTTGTTGTCCACCAGCTTGCTCTTCTTCAACTTCCGCGTTTACGGCTTCGATGATTCTAGCAACTTCTTCGTCCGTTAGATCCTCCAAAGTGAATCCATGCGGGAATTCCAGATCAGTTGGTACTGGTGGAAACACAAGATTAGGGCCATCTGTGCTGTGCCTGGGTAACCTAATAGTAAATGGTTGTACTCGACGTGGGAGTCTTGGGGTTGTTTCAGGCGTTAGGGTTGCACCGCGAGCTTGCGCACAAGGCATCTGGACTGTGCCTCTCATCTTCTTTGAGGGAGGCCCTACAGCTGACAATCTGCGTTGAAACTCCTATGCTCTGGACCAAATGAGTGCCCTCTGCACCGGTACATCATATGCGAGACATCTGTATACAATTCTTGTGAGTGCACAGCAACCATACAACACAGATTTTTGCTTCTTATACCATCTCTGATGAGCCATATGAATCTGGTCGATAATCCAGTGGGGCATATTGATGGTCAATTCAAAAGCATCCGCCAGGTAGAGGCTAAACCAGATCTTTTTGGGAGGCATTGTGAACCTCTCCTGCGCGGGGAAGGCGAAATGTTGCATGACCATGCGTAAGTGAATGGCGATCGTGGGTGTCATTGCAACCATGTCCTTAAACTTTGTCAGATTCCTGTTCTTCATATTGTCTGGAACCATAGTCTCTTTCTCTGTTGGAATGTGCATACCCGTCATGTCGAGTGCTTCTCTTACCAGGTTGATAGTCAAGCGGAAACGCTTCAGCTCGTTGCCCCTTGTGAGTGATGGGAGCACAAAGGAGCTGTATCCTTTCTTGTCCTTGCTTGGAGTGAGGGTACTAATTAAGTATGAGTACCTTAGAAAGTCTGGCTTTGGTAGTTGGAACTTGAAGTAATCATAAAGCCCAGCCTTCTTCCATATCGGCTTCAGTCCTTCGTTATTCTGTAGCTTTTCAAACTCCCTGGTAAAGAAATGGTATCTGCCCCAACGTCCATTGAATTCTACCTCGGACTCCCACATGTATGTGCCTTCACCCAGGGGTCCAGGAACACAAACACTGAACCAGTGTGAGGTTTTGCCCACCGGCATGGTATGACCCTGTGGAGGATTCTGAATTGGTATGGCATGTAATGCCCGTAATGCCACTGGTCTTTCCTTTAATTCCTCCTCGACCGGAAGGCTTTCGATGTCCACCACTTGGGGGCTGGTGCCTGCCTGGGAGCTAGTTCCTACTGTATCTGCCATTTTACTTCTTGTTGTCTGTCTCTGTGAGAATATACAAACATGCATTAATATTGTACAGGACAAGGGAGAACCGTTGTTGTTCCCATCACAATATTAACATGAGGGTCGGGAGCGAATAATGGGTTAGTAAGTGTTCGGTGCAAGTGTGTGTAGTGAATGCTTGGGTAGTCCTAGGAGACTAATGAAGTTAGTAAGTGGGGATGAATTTACAAATCGGGGTCAGGGGGTTTATTACAGGTCTTAGGCTGCCAAATGCAGTGGATGGGCTTTGCTTTCGGTTTCTTGGAGACTCTAGAGAGCTTTCTCGGTGTCTCGGTTTGAAAATGAGGCCTTTTAAGAACCCATTTACAAGTGATTACATGCGTGCTCTTGGGTCTTGGTGTGTTCCTGAGTGTTGAGAAAGACTGAATACTAGCTGTACGCATAGATGGGTTATGCTGTATAGGTTGTGGCCTCGGCGTAGCTACTTGCGCCCTCAAGCAAGCCTTAGGCACCCAAATTTGTCTTGATTGTGGGCTAGCCTTCATCGACTTCTTGGGCACCCAAATAGATTTCACTTTAGCAGAAGAATTTCTGAAAGACTTCATATTGGCTTCGTGTTGTTGGTTACTAGTAAGAGGCTTTGCCCGTGTGGTTGGCGTGAGTGCAACCGGGTGTTCGCCTTTCCGCACCCACACTTGGTTTACTTTCTGGGACATTCTGCTGCGCAGGTACTTTTGATTTCTAGCATAGGTAGTACTCTGCTTCTTCTGTCTTGGATCCTCCTTTGGTTGCTGCCTCCTTCTAGCCTTTGGAAAAGAAGGGAGTTCCGTTGCATCCCTGACTCCTTTTTTGCGAATATCATTCCTCTGCAACACATAGTTTTGGACAAGAACAGCATGGTCATCTTCATGTGTACCCCTGGAAGGACCAGGAGTCTGTGCCTTTCCTAGTTCCTTGAGTGCTCCATTGTCTAATTCTATTGTAACTCGACTATGATTGACCCATACCTGAAGAAGTCCACTTCTTAGGTTTAAGTTGACTGCTTGGTCATAGATCCAGTCTTGACCCAAGACAAGAGGTTCAGTGAGATCCTCGTCTTGACACACTAGTACTTTAACTGTCATAGCCTCATCATGAATGTAGAGAGGAAGTTCCACCTCGCCCATGCAAGGGGTTTCCACGCCTCCCAATCCTATGAGATATGCTTCCACAGGATTGACAGTTAACTGCAACTCTTGACAGTAAGACATTCTAACAGCACTAGTGGCTGCACCTGAGTCAATCAAGGCTCTTACGGTCCTTGCACTCTTTCCTTGTCCTATATCTAAGGTTACGAAAGGACGTCGATCAGTTATCCTATGTGAGCTTGTTCCTGCGACTGCACACATTGCCATATGATATCCTTGATCTGCATAGTCATTTGTTCTAGGCTGATCTCTACCTTGCCTTCGTAATTTCATCCTTCTGATGCGTTCTAAAGCTTTGGCTTGAGCTTCTTCTCTAATTCGCTTTTCTTCCTCTTTGCGTTTCTTAGCAGTGTTGAGTCGGCTGAGCATTTCCTCCGTGAGAGGTTCCTGATACAACTTGACTCTGCAACCGCTAATGTAGTTTGGGAGAATATCGCCCTCTAACGTGGCTAGTTGTACTGCTCCACTCGTGGAGATCCTGTTGATGATCATAGGTCCGTAGCCTCTCTTTTCTAGCTTCCTCGCGTGTTGTTTCAGTGTGTAGACTAAAACTAGATCTCCTGCTTTCAAACCCTTATCCTTCACATGGGCATCGAAGTATGCTTTCTGTCTCTTCTTGGTTGCATATATTCCTGCAGCTGCTCTCAGTCTTGTTTCTCCTAATCGTTCAAGGTCAAAGATCCTAGAGGAGAGCTCGTGACCTGTCCATTCGTGCTCTTGTGCTACTTTCAATGTAGGTATTAAGAAGTCCAAGGGTAGCACTGCGTTTTGGCCAAATACCATCTGAAAGGGGGTGGCTTGGAGTACCGTTTTGTAGGCAACTCGGTATGCCCAAACAGCATGATGTAGCTGTTTGTCCCAATCAGAGCGTTTAGTGTTCACTAATTTTGTCAGTACATTGCATAAGATCTTATTAGTGCTCTCAGCTTGTCCATTAGCTTGAGGGTGATAGGGGGCAGACTTCTTGTGTATTACCAAGAATTCTTGGAGTAGATTTTCAATCACTTCGTTCAAGAAATGAGTGCCTCTATCACTTACAAGCTCTATAGGTAGCCCATATCTTGTGAATACGTTCTCAAACAAGAATTTAGCAGTTGTCTGAGCGTCATTCTTTGTCGTAGCTTTTACCTCTACCCACTTAGTTAGATAGTCTGTTGCAACAATGATGTATTCCGCATGAGACCCCTTAGCTGGGGGATTAATAGGACCTACGAAGTCTATTCCCCACTTAGAGAATGCACGTCCACCCATCATAGGTTTCAGTGGCATCTCATCTTTGCGTATAGGATACTGAGTCCTCTGACAGACATCACACCGTTTCACATAGGTATGTGCATCCATGTGAAGGGTAGGCCACCAGAAGCCCGCAAATAGTATTGCCTTGATCACCCGATCCGGTCCAAAGTGTCCTCCTGCAACACCTTGGTGAGAAGTTTCCAAGATCTTAAGATACTCACTTTCATGGACACATAACCTCAGGTAACCATCTTTACCGCGTTTGTATAGATTATCACCAATGAGTGAGTAATCCAGGGCTTCTTGTTCTAAACTCCTTTTCCTAGCCAGAGTCATGTCTGGAGGGAATGCTTTCGTCCTTAGGAAGGATACTAGTGGTTCACTCCAATCTGGCACTATGGATACTTGATAAAGAGTGGCATGTTCCACTGGTGGCTTAGTGCAACAGATTGGGCATTCCTTGCACAACTTTTGGACATCAGCTTCCATAGTTGGCCAATGTACTCCGAGTCTCCTTAGCGTCTGTAAAGTTCGTTGCTTTGAATGGTGTTGCTCTAGTGCACCTACATGTGCTAGTTGCAACCATTTAGCGTACTCATCCTCCTCTACGCAACAAGCCAAGATCCCTTGATCTGTGTGCTTGTACATACTTCCAGCCATGATGTGGTATTTTTGGGCTTTTACAACTTCTTTATTCCGCGTGTTCACCACTGGATGATTAGGCCCATATGTTAATACTGGTACCAATGGCTTAGCCCACTGCGGCACCACTTCCAAATTAAACAAGTAAGCATTAGGAAGGTCATCTGATACTCCTTGTGGGGCTTCTCCCGATGTGAGCCTAGAGAGATGATCAGCTCTCAAATGAGTCCTACCTTTCCTTACCACAACTTCAAAGTCATATTCCATGAGCAAGAGAAACCATCTCACTAATCTTCCTGTATTGCATGGCTTGTTTACGAGGTATAGCAATGCCTGATGGTCAGTAAAAAATTTAAACTTATTTGCAAGCAAATAGTGTCTAAATTTCTTAACTGCATATACCATGCCTAATCCTTCTCGCTCTGTAGTGGTGTAATTCCGTTCAGCCGCATTCAATTGTCTACTGGCATAGGCAATTGGAAGATCCATATTACCTTCACCAGTAGGTTGTGCAAGCACACATCCAATGGCATAATTGGATGCATCCACGTGAACATGGAAGCGCTTATTCCAATCTGGTGTGGTCAAGATTGGTGCTGAACATAATCTTCGTTTAAGCTCCTGGAAGGAATTCTCACATTCATCCGTCCACTCAAAGTTAGTCAGAAGTCCGTACATGGGCTTTGCAATGACAGCATACATGTGTATAAATCGTCGGTAATAACCACAATGCCCCATGAAAGCTTGTAGTTCCTTGACATTTTTTGGCCTAGGTAGCTCTGCTATGGCTCTCACTTTCTCTTCATCAGTGGATATGCCATTCTTTGACACTATGTGTCCTAGAAACTTGCCTTGCCTGACCATAAAAATGCATTTTTCTGGGTTCAGGCAGACTTGATATTCTCTACACTTGTCAAAGATTTGTCTGAGTTCAGGGATATGGGTTTGTCTAATGTTGGAATGAGCACAAAGATCATCAACATAGACCTCTAAACTCTTCCTCAGGAACTCCTTAAACACATGGCACATCAGCCTCTGGAAGGTCGCTGGTGCATTGGTAAGCCCAAATGGCATGACTCTAAAGGCAAAAATGACCCATTCTGTGGCAAATGCCGTCTTATGTTGATCCTCTAGAGCTATGGCTACTTGATTGTAACCCGAAAATCCATCAAGGAAGCTGTACACTTCCTTGCCTGCCACTCTTTCTAAGAGATGTTCTGTGATGGGAAGCGGATAGTTATCTCGAATCGTGGCTGCATTAACCTTCTTCAAGTTAATGCACACACGCAGCTTGCCATTCTTCTTGGGCACCACTACGATGGGGGATACCCATTCAGTGTGCTCAATTTCATAGATAAATCCAGCTTCGACCAGTCTATCTATCTCTTCTTTGATCTTCGCAGCGTAATTATCGTTATATGTGTAGGGTTTTTGCTTAAAAGGTTTAGCATCTGAGGTCATAGGGATGGTGTGTGAGCATATGTCCGGGTCAACACCTTTCAAATCCTTGTAACTCCATGCGAATACATCTCTGTATTCTCTTAGCAAAGCGATTAATGCATGCTCTTCTTCTTCTGTTAGGTCATGGCCTATGTACGTGCATCTCTCCTCTCCTTCTTCTAGGGCCACTACTATTTTCTTGGTGGTTTCTTTGTTATCATAGGCCTCTCCTGCTTGTGCCTCTCGTTTAGGCATTCTTATCATGAATCTCTTGTCATCTATCTTATACTTCTTAAAATTTTCTGGGACCTCAAACAAAGATTCTTCCTCTTCTGGTGAGACTTCCCTTTTCTTTCGTTTCTTCCCTTCTTCCTTTGGGGTCACATGTGTTGCTAATCTTACATCGTTTGTAAGCTCTCCATGCCTCTGTGGTTGAAATTCTACTTCATGGAAGTATTCTTCATCTGATGCAAATGGTGGGTCCATAATGATTGACTCTAGATCGGAGTCACTTGCATCCTCAAATGCATCAGGGCTAGGTTCGCATTCTTCTAGAACTGCCTCTCCCATGATAGGCTCTATAGAGAAGACTGAAATGTCATAGCCATCCTCATCACAGTGAGGTGTCCATTGTTCCTCATTGATGGCTACATCCATTGTTGCTAAAATTTCTGCACAGCCATGGGGTTCAAATTCTTCATCAGGAAAAACTACAGGTGCATAGGCTGGGTCTTGAATTGATCTATGTGTTTCTTTTGCACCTACCTCTCTGGCCTTCTCTCTCTTCTCTTCTTCTACTACTACCTTGCACATCCATAAGTGAGTGTCTTCATGCATCCATGAGGATCCAGACCCTATGGAATGCACCGATTCTGTATCATCTTTGGCTCTATGGATGGGATTCCACTGGATAGGAGGGACATCTCTATGAGAGTAATCTTTGAGATTGACTTTGGTCGTAACGCCTAAGTGCTGCAAGTACAAAGAATTGGTCCCCCAATCCTGTACCACTTGCAACTGTCGCATAAATGGTCTTCCCAAAATCATCTCATAGGCATGATTTTTGCTGAAGTCACATATAGCAAAGCTATGCTCAAACTCAACACCACATGTGGTGAGAGTTATGCCCTCTAACAATCCTAGGGGTCTCTCTATGTGACCATCGGCCATTTGCAATTTCATTCTCGTTGGCCTGAGTGGTGGCTTGCCCCAACGCTTCCATAGGGAAGTGGTGGCAATTGCAACTCTTGCACCAGAGTCCAAAATTGCCTTAGTGGTGTAGTCCTGGTAGGTAATGGGAAGATAGGTATTACCTTCTTCACCTTCACACATATCTCCTATCTTATCTAAGGGAATTTCTGGCACTATCCTATGGGATCCTACCCGGGAACGTGGTTTTGCAACTTCAGTTACTTGACTGGCTACATAATTCCGCGCTTTTGGTCTATCCTTAGGCAGTTCTTCCAAAGTGAGATCGCGCTGCACCTTGGCGTTCTTTACTACCTCCGTGTTCCTAGGTATGACTGAGTCGTCGTTCCTTACCATTACTGTGGGTGCTCTCATACATGTGGACTTCGCTTCCCATGGGCCTGTGAAGTGGGGTAGCTCTTGTATGGAGTTAGACTCAAAGTCCAATCTCTCGTGCGACTGAGTACTCTCATGTTCCCCGTATATAGATGGGATGTCTTGTGGGAATTGGTCGTGTGCATCATCCACAAGTTCAAAAGGAGGGGCGACTTCACTTTCGTTATCCCATTTGTCTTCTTGAATCTCTCGTAGGAAGTCTGGTGCAAACCGATTCATAGAAGAAGAAGTGTCTGGCTCTGTAGAATTAGGCACATAAGCAACCTGGGAAGGAGGGCTTATTCTATCGTTGGCTCTCTCCTCGTTCTCATAGATGGCTGGAGCACAAACTTCATGGGGAGGATTACTTATTCTATTACTCTTCCGAGCAGGCTCATACGCTCCCTGAGAAGGAATGTAGGCAACCTGTGGAGGTATGTAAGCTTTTGAGGGAGGCTCATCTGCCTTTTGGGGGGAAAGATAAGCTTCTTGAGGAGGCACATGGGCTTCCTGAAGAGGCTGGCTTATCCGTTCTCTTGCCCTGTCCTTTCTTTGAGGGGCAAGTTCCATTTCTGATTGTGCAATTAGCCTCTCTATTCTTTCTAGCAGTCCATCAAAATGTAACTGCGTCTTAGCTGAGCTAGAGATGTTAAAGAGGTGGCTAGCTTCAAACATGCTCTGAGCCAATTCCACCATCTTAGCACAAATTTTAGTTCGTTCAAGCTCTAGCTCGGCTCTAGGGTAGCATTTTTCATGATCGGTTATGGTTGGCCCTTCTTGGATTCTGGCCTGATACGCGTTAAGCATCATGTTTAGGTCCTCGAGAGTGGGATCTGCTAGGACTGATCCTACTTTGGGGGGTGGTGGAGTCGTATGAGGCGGGTTGGAAGGTGGTGGGTCGGATGGAGATGGGAATGGTGGTGGTGGAGTAGTGTGAGAGGGAGTTTGAGTTGTGAGTTCGGTTATCCTGGCTCTTGTTTCTCTTACGCTTTCCTCGAGTTCACTCATCTTTTTTGCCCATTGCCTTTTCATTCTTTCCCGACTATCTTTCCAAGCTCTAGTCCTTTTCTTGGTTATGCTCTCAGTTTCACTAGCCTCTGGACCCTTTTCCAGGCTTGTCTCTTGGTTTTATTGCAATGCCTGAGCTCTAGTGACTACCTGTACTGGTGCAGTGGAAGTGACACTTCCTGAGGAATCTACAACCAACCCAATCACATTGATAGGAGTGATTTTTGGCATATTATTGGGGTTCTTTGGGCAATCTCGTAAGAGATGCTCTTTTCCACAATCTTGGCAAAAGCCTTGGATCGTCACGGACTGAGTTTGTGTAGGTGGAGGTAAGGGACAATCACGAATGAAGTGATCTCCTTGGCATCTGTAGCACGGTTCTCTTGGGAATGGAGGTCTTACTTTCCTAGGTTGAGGCCTAGGGTTGGGTTTTGCATACATGACGTTTGTATAATCTGCCTCCCAACTAGGTTCATTTGGCTCTTTGCTGTAATAGGACTCACCATGTTCTGGAGACTGCATGTAGTACGCCTGGGGACTATCAACATGTGTAGAATCAAAGCTATGGTCACTGGGGTCATTTTCAGAAAGCAAGGATGTTACAGGGACTAAGGCTCTATTCAGGTTCTCTTCTGCAGCCGTATACTTTACCGGAATCACATTAGCCGGAGCTGGGGGTTGTTGTGCTAACACAGGCTGAGGTCTTTGTTGGTTTTGGTATGGTTGCTGATAAGGTTGCTGTGGCCTGCCATATGGCTGAGGAGGGTACTGGTTCTGGTATCTTCCCTGCGGTGGATAGGGCTGAGGGTAAGTTTGCCTAACTGTTTGCTTATTGTAGGGGCAATCTTGTGCGGTATGATTGGTGTATCTTCATTATATGGTGCAATATTGGCTATTTGGATTGACCTGGGATTGAGCCATAATGGGACATACGTTGGCCATATGGTCACCACCGCATGTATAGCACCTCTTTGCTGGAGTAAACCTCGGAATTTGTTTGCTAGAGACGCCTAGTTTTTGGGCCACTTTCTCTGCGAGTTCCTCAATTGATGTGGATTGCGTGGAAGAGTGACTAGATGCACTATCTGAATCTTTGTAGATTTTGGAAAGCTCTAGTTCTTCCCCTAGGTTATCTTCAATGTCAATGCACATGCGTACACACTCTTCTATCGTCCTAGGGTCCTTCAGGTACACATAGGATCTCAATTTCGTACTTAGCAATCCATCCAAGAATAAAGCCACTTGCTTGGCTGGTGTGGGTAACTCCGAAACAGGGCATCTTTCGAGATATTGTCTAAATCTTCTTCCTGCCAATCTTACAGTCTCTTGGGGAGTCTGTTTGAAGCTGTGAATCAATGAGGAGGTATTGTGTCTTATGCCACTCTTAGAGAACTCTACAATGAAGGCTTCTAGGAGTTGGTCTATACACCTGAATTGTCGCTCATCTAATGGCTGAAACCATGTAAGTGCTGTGTTCCTAAGGGTTAGACCAAAGGCATTATACTGCGTGAATAGATCCTCCACTTGTTCAGCTCTCAAGACTTGCTTGAACTCCGCCACATGATCATAGGGATCTCCTGTGCCATCAAAGTAATTCTTCATGGACTTAACTAGCTGGGTCGGTCTCAAAGTTCTTGTGTGCTCTCTAGGCCTCGGCAGAGGGAATCCATCTACATTTCTTTGGTTCTTGTGAGCTCTAATCATCTCAGGCTCTACCCTATTCGTCTCCGTCCTCGTTCTTTCTCTGCCCACTGGGTTGGCAAAGTTTACTTCTGGTCTCTCTCTACTTCTGTCTCTTTGCATTCCATGAGCTTGGGATGTTCCAGCTCCAGGGTGACCATAGGCTACATTCGATCTTGGTTGAGGGAAAATGAATTCACCCTTCCAAGTGTAAGCATGCCTATCATTTTCTGTCACCACAAAGATCCTTTCCGAAGTGTGATCTAAGTAGGTCACTCTACCTGGGCTATCCGGATCCTTAAACTCATAGATCATGATAGTTCCTATATCAGTTGGCTGATTAGATTTATACCTCCAGAAGGCTTCGTCAGTCTCTCGATTGAGGAGCAACTCTATGCTCTTATTGTCTTGGGGAACCCACTCAGGCGTGATAATCCTAGTGAGAACAGATTTGCCTCGGCGGGTTCTAGGTTCTGCTCCCATGTTTCCTTGCTCCAAGTCACCTAAGTCCGCTTCTGAGATTACATTTCCAAATTCATCCGTCCTATCTGGGTGACTGGTGACTACGTATATGGTTCCTTCTTTGTCTAGGTAAGCACCGTTTTCAAACTTGACAGCTGGGTGCTCTAGTCCTATGGACTGGTCAGGGTTTTTAATCTGGACTACGGATCTTCCTAGGCCATCCTCATAGATGCTAGCACCTAATCGGTTGGTCCTAAGGTACTCCAGCTGTGTTTTGTAAGGGCCTTCCACCCTGTACAAGTAAGGCACACCTGAACTTCCCGTAGGTCTGTCCATTCCTTGAGACATCTCTGACTCACTGGTCTCAGAGCTAGGGTAGTACGAGTGGTGGCTCAACTGCTGGGCCCAAGACCTAGCAGTGTGGTTAACACTAGCCTCTAAAGACCTAAGGCTTTGTCTCTCCCTTACTAGATGTCGTCCTGATCTAAGGTTCATATGCCTATCTAAGTAGCCCAATTCTTTGCCCAGAGTACGACCTCGTTGCCGATCAATTGGTGTCAGTCACTTGATTCTTTTTAGTTATTTATCGTGTTTAAGGTCTTGTCTGATATTACGTCGTCAGGAATACTTGAATGTTCTTCGTGCTTTCAGGTTGATCGTTCCACGTTAGGTTCCTTTCCTTTATGTTATCGACAGTACAGAGATTAGGTTTTTAGCTTGGACTTGAGTTTTTAGGTGGTCTTCAACTTGATACCTGCCTATCGTCGCCCTGACTCACTCCTACCTCTCGTCGTTCTTAGCCTAAACTATGAATTGACAGAGGAGGTTAAAAGTTTCCAACCTTTTGTATCCTGCTTGGTTGCCCTTGAGTACTCAGGAAGTGTGTTCCCAAGCTTGCACTTACACTTGCTTAGAACGCCTTTCGGTACTCTCAATAGATCTGTAAGAGTTCCAAAGTTAGCTTAAAGGTTTAAATTCCAAAGACAGAACCAAGTATTTTCATTCTTGTAGCACAAACACAAACTTGCATCATGATTTTTAAGAAAACAATCCTAAAGACCCTTGACTTTGATCCCCCTGGGTATGGTCAACTTCAAAATACCCTATCTGAAAATCAACGCATTATCTTTATAAAAAACAGTTGAGGGCGTGTAGTATATGCCACGAGCTTTCCAACAAGCCCTAGAGCTCAAAAAATTGATTTCGTATGAAGAAGTTATGACTGTTCAGGGTTTAGGGGGTTAAGACAGGATTCAAACTGGCTGACAGATCCTAGGAATTTCTCCCAAAACTCAAGGGTAGGAACCTCCAATTATACTAATGGATTGACCATTTGCCCCAAAATTTATCCCAAAATTTGAACAAAATCAAGCCCTAATTTTTGGCCGAAAAGCCTGTCAATCGCGATCGACAGGTCTGTCAATCGCGATTGACAGAGGTGTCCGTCGGGGCTGTCAGCCGCGATCGACAGTGTCAATCGCGATCGACAGAGTCGATCGTGGCTCTCAATCGCGATCGACGGTATCAATCGCGATCGACACGTTTTCCGGATTTTTTGCCGAAATTTCAGTCAATCGGGGGCCTATCAGTCGTGATGGACACGTGGCTACGCGCAAAAGTCAATCAATCGTGGAATTTCAGTCAATCGCGATCGATGGTGTCAATCGCGACTGACAGGAGTGTCGGTCGTGGCTGTCGATCGCGATCGACGGTATCAATCGCGATTGACAGGGTCCTACGTGGCAGTCAGTCGATCGTGGAGGTCTGTCGGTCGCGATTGACAGGGTCTGTCGGTCGCGATTGACAGAGTCTGTCGGTCGCGATTGACAGAGGCTGTCGGTCGCGATTGATAGAAAACCTTGGAATTTTTCTACTGTTTTTAGTGTTTTAGTATGTGCTCCTTATGCTTGTTCTACTGGTGCACTCTATTTTGTGAAAAACCAAAAATTTCTGTCAGTCGCGATCGACAGAAGCCTGCGACCGCGAGACAGTTTTGTCGAGTTTCGTACCTGCGCAGGAAGCTGGGGATGGTGATTCAGCAAGTTCCTGCAAAAAGCTCAAGAAACATGCAAGAAAACACACATGCAATATCGCTCTCTCGCTCTCTCACACAAGTGAAATGAGGGAAATGAGGTGGGGAAGGTGATATGATAAAAAAACAGAAATTTTTGCGATGATGGAGATGGTGGTGGGAGATGGTGATGATGATGATGGAAATGAAGATGGAGAAGAAAGTAAAAGAAAATCGATGAGAGTGAAGAAAATACCTACAACTCCAACGCGTCAACTCTACGTCTTACCATCACACGCTCGTCCTCAAAGCTCGATCCCCGGCAACGGCGCCAAAATTTGGTGTAGCTCAATGATGAGTAGCACCTCCTTTAATGTCAATCCGGGAAGACGTGAGGATGGTATGAAGACCTCAAGCAAGTGACGGCTCAAGTGCGTGAGTGAGAAGCACACAATCATGCACACACATACACACACACGCGCACACACGGCAAGACAATGAGAGAGAATCAATGGAGTTCTTAGATTACTTTCAAAAGCTCTTACAAGTTTGTTTCAATTACAATCTAACCCGAAAAATGAGCTCTCTAGCTCTTTTATAGTTTTTGACTAGGTTTTGGCCCTGTCCAGACCTAGTGTCCGGCCTAGTTAAAAATTAGGTTCCAGGGCTTATTTGAGGGCTCAAACGAGATCTAAAAATTACGAAAATTGGCAGGTAGATACTTCTAAGGCTCCTCAAGCTCAAGGACTCCTTGGCTTGCACAAAATGGAGCTACAAAAAGATGAAATGGTATTTACAATGGTGTTTAGTGATGAGAATCACTTTTGATTGGTGTAGAGGTTTTGAAAAGTTAAAGGTTGCCTTAGTGCTAGATCTGCATGAGTGCTCGTACTTGCTTCTTCATGAGGAAAATTATTGGCCTATTTGCCAGATCTTCGTTGACTCCCTTCTCTGCTTGCGCCTTCTCTCCCTTCTGACTCTCTTCTCTAACTGCCATGCCTCGTTAATCCTTCAGTCCCTTGTCCGCTGCTAACAGCCCACAATCATGAAGAATCTAGTATTGGTTGGAAAAATGGTTGAAAGAGGCTATGTAGTCAAGTTCAACAACAAAGGATGCTTTATGGAAGATCGAAAGCAAGGCTACAAGCTAATAGCTATAAGGAAATAAGGAACTAAGTCTATTCACAATGGAGGTAAGACCACCCTCATCACATATGATCTATTTGATATTTGAAAGCAAGCAGATAGCTCAGGTGGACATCTGGCACAAGAGGATTGGCCACATAAACCTTCAAAGGTTGAAGGATTTGCAAAGGAGAGGTGTTGTAAGTGGTCTTCCAGATTTCCAATCTCAAAGTATGCAACATTTGTGTGAAGTATGCCAATTTGGAGCAGATTTTTGTTGGACCTCATTCACACCAACATATGGGGACCAACCAAGGAGCCCTCATTAGGAGGGAATAGCTATTTTTAATATTAATTGATGATCACACAAGAATGACATGGTTGTATTGTATGAAGTCCAAGGCTGAAGTGTTTATTCGCTTTAAAGTATTCAAAGCACTTGTTGAAAAGGAAATGGTAAGGTACATAAAGACTCTTAGATCTGATGGAAGGGGAGAATACTTCTCCAAGGAGTCTTTTGAGTTTTTAAGTTATAATGGCATCAAAGGAAATATACATGCAGGTATACACCTCAATAAAATGGGAAATGAGAGAGAAGAGAATAGACACATAGCTGATGTGGCAAGATCCATGCTCAATGAGATGAATGTGCCCAATTGATATTGGGTAGTTACAGTAAGTACAACCATCTAAATCATGAATAGGTGTCCTAGTTTAGGCATACATGATTTAAGTCCATATGAAGCATGATACGATAAGAAAGTGGATCTGTCGCATCTCAAGATTTTCACTTGTGTATGTTATGTGCATGTGCCTTATGAATCAAGGCATAAACTTGAAGCAAAATTTGATAGGTGTATCTTTATTGGGTATTCAAGTGAGCAAAAAGGTTTTAGATGCTATGATCCTAAAACTAAAGAGCGAAAGGTATCTAGAGATGTCATCTTTGATGAACTACTATCATGGTATGGTGTGAAAGATTCACTACACATTGAAGACACATGATGTCGAGAAAATACATGTACAAGACCAAGAAAATGTGGATGTTTTTGGTCCTTTGTAGCTCAATGGTGAGTAGCACCTCCTTTAATGTCAATCTAGGAAGACATGAGGATGGTATGAAGAACTCGAGCAATTGATGTGCACAAGTGGTGATGGAGAAGCACACAAGCATGCACACACATACACACACGCACACACAGGTCAGAACAAAGAGTGGCACAATGGAATCTTTGATTAAGATCAAAAGACAATTAGGAGAGCTCTTCTTAGTTCAAAACCACAATTTGTTCTCCCAAAAAAAGAGCTCTCTAGCTCCTTTTATAGTTTTTGACTAGCTAGTGACCTTGTCCAGACCTAGTGTCTAGCCTAGTTAAAAATTAGGTTTCTAGGCTATTTTGGAGGCTCAAATGAGCTTTAAAAATTATGAAAATCGGTACATAAATACTTCTAATACTCCTCAAGCTTTAGGACTCCTCAGCTTGAACAAAATGGATTCTAATCTACCAAAAAGAGTATTTACAATGTTCATGTAGTGATGAAAATCACTATTAAAAGGGAGTTATCTTGAAAATTGCATGGCCTATTTGCCGGATCTTCTTTGAGTGCTTTTCCTACTTGGCCCTTCTCTTTGCTCTAATTCCTTATGTCGGCTCCCTTGTCTTGTGAAGCCCTAATTGTTGCTAACACTCCCCCTCTCTCATATCTGTCATCTCTGATAGACCCTTGTTGAGCCGAGCGTTTGATGTAATATTCGACCACATCTGTGGCCGAGTGATGTTCCTGGAGCCTCAGTCCTCAAGCTAGATTTGTGAGTAAAGTGTCCCAATTGGCTGGTCCAGGTACCTCCGAATGTGGCATACGTAGCTTGTCTAAGTGTAGGACCTGCTCCACAGTAAATAAGTGTAACAAATGAGAGGGTCTAGGAATGAAGATTTCTGAGTGAACTCCCAGAACCCTGTGACAAACAGTTCTTCGAATGCCTATTTGAAACATGAAAGAACTTGGAGAAGCTTGTCGAAGGTAGAAAAGTGCGTTTCGAAGCGATGAAGTTTGGTCAAGCCAATCGGCACAAGACCAGCCCTTGAGCTTTTGGAGACTCAAATAGACCTTATAGGCATGCTATAAGTGCAAAGAAACACACTATGTACCTTGGAGCATCAAGGAGAATGAGTCGATACAAAACAGATAGGTTCGCGGGTCGACTAGCTCAAAAAACTTACTATCTATGGAAGAGACAATGAACTTCAAATGCCCATAGCGACCAGCGTGATTACAATTAGAAAAAATCCTTTTATGGGAGTGATACACATAGGGTTGAGTGTATGGAATGCACAAAAGTATAAGGAATAAGAAAAATATGCTATAGGAATGAATGCGACATTCACCGGTGGTACTTCCTATTTTTCAGGAATACGCAGAGATTGACCCCGAGGCAGAAAAACTGAGATTTCTCCAAATATGCTGAACCAAATGCTTTGAAAATTTACAGGCATAAACTAGACACTGATACCTTTCCAATGAGTCCTCTTGCACTCAATTTGGAGCTCTGAGGAAAGAGCAGCAGCCTCTGCAAGATTACTGTTGGCGAAGAAGATGATGCAGAAAATTGAAGGAGCAAGACAATGATGGTCACAAGTGTATGTATATTGCTTCCATGTAATGTACAAGTGATTTCAACTCCTTATATAGCCTCTAGGAGTGTTCCACGACTTTTACAACTTGAATTTGAATTCAAATGAAGGTGGGAATGGTTGTTGGAGGGAATCAATTCACTTCCCTACAATCTAGGAAAAGTGAAGATCTTGATTGATCTACTTTTAGGTGACTTGATTTGCTTGATTGAATGCAACTTCAACCACCAAAATTTCGTGGGATTTTGGCTCTATATTTCTACCTTTACATGTGTCAAGCTCAAGGCTTTTACAATGGTAAATGAGCCATCAAAATATTCTCAAAAAATACAATAAATGAGCATATGAAAAAAGAACTCTCCAACGAATATTCTTTCGAGGCGATAGCCTTTGATGTAGATCAAATCCACCTCAAGCATAGTGTAAGCTTGATGTTCCAACAGCTCCCCCTCAAGCTAAAGTATGCTTGAGTCTTCATTCTCTGATAGGTTGAATACCTGCCATAGCTTTGAATCTACAAAGCTTTATTCCATCAAGTGCCTTCGTCATCATATCTGCTACTTGCTTTTCAGTCGGAACAAAAGAAATGTCAATCTCCTTTGCCATGATCTTCTCCCTGATGAAGTGATAATGGACTTCTATATGCTTGGTTCTCGCATGAAAAATAGGATTTGCCGCTAGATGCATGGAACTTACATTATCTCCAAATATGTGAGGTTTGGAACTCACAAGTCCCAAATCTGTATACAATGCTTTTAACCATATTGCCTCTTGAGTTGCTATGGTCAAGCCTCTATACTCTGCTTCAGTTGAGGATAAAGCAACTGTTGGTTGCTTCTTGGAACTCCATGACACTAGCTTCGAACCTGCAAATGCTAAGTAACCAGATGTACTTTTTCTATCATCCTTAGCTCCTGCCCAATCTGCATCTGAGTAGATTTTGATATCCAAATCGGAAGAGTAAGGATAGAATATACCTTCGTTGATTGTACCTTTGAGATACTTAAGTACTCTCTTAGCCGCATCCATGTGTGGTCTTCTCGGTGAGTGCATGAACTGACTAAGCACTCCCACACTATATGAGATGTCTGCCCTTGTGTGAGTAGCATATATCAAGCTACCTACCAAGCTTGATACTCTTTTATGTCTTCAATTTTCTCACCTTCATAAACACTAAGTTTATGATTCATCTCCAAAGGTGTACCTGCAGGTTTAGTGTTCTCCATTTTGAACTTGAGAAGAAGATCCTGAATGTATCTTCTTTGAGTCAAATACATTCCTTCATCTGTGTATATCACCTGCATACCTAGGAAATATGTGAGCTCACCTAGGTCACTGATTTTGAACTCCTCTTGCATGTGTCTCTTGATCCTTTGAATGCCATTTAGATCATCACCTGTCACAATAATATCATCTACATATACACATAGATAGATAACCTCATTGTGATCCCTTTTGATGAATAGAGAAGGATCGGAGCTGCTAGCTTTGAACCCTTGGTCTTGAAGATATGTAACCAACTTGTAATTCCAAGCTCTTGGAGCTTGTTTCAATCCATACAATGCTTTCTTAAGTCTGCAAACATAAGATGGATGATTAGGGTTTTCAAAACCTGGTGGTTGTGACATGTATACCTCTTCACTTATCCAACCATTTAAGAATGCATTTTTCACATCAAGTTGGAGGAGTATCCAATTCCTTGCAGCAGCTACACTTATCAATGTCCTGATTGTAGTCATCTTTGCAACTGGTGAGAATGTTTCCTCATAGTCTATACCATGAGTTTGTGAGCATCCTTTGGCAACTAATCTTGCCTTGTACCTGCAAACTGATCCATCTGAATTTCTTTTAACTTTATATACCCATCGGCAACCAATTACCTTTTGATTCGGTGACATTGGAACCAAATCCCAAGTGTCCATTTCCTTCAATGCATCTATCTCTTCGTTCATGGACTTTTCCCAATTAGGGTTTCCCTTTGCCTCTTCATAGGTTGAGGGTTCCTCTGAAATAGAGTCTTTTGCCAAGTAGATTGAATGCTTTGTAACAAATGTGGAATCATATCCATACCTTTCTGGTTGTTTCTTCTCTCTTGCTGATCTTCTAGGTGCTTGTTTGGAGCATTCTCCAACCTCTTGCATCTTTGCTTTGCCTCTTGACTTCCATAGCTTGTAATCCCTTTCTCTTTCATCTTGGTCATCGTCTGTATCACTTCTTGGATCCTGGACCTGTGTATCATGCTTGCTTCCTAATTGATGAGAGCCATAATCAAGATCATATGGTAGTGTTACCTTTTGTTTGTCTTCATCATACCAAGACCTGTGTTCTTCAAACACAACATCTCTACTTGTAGTGAATTGCTTGGTTGAAGGATTGAAGAACCTGTAACCCATCTGAGTTGAATCATATCCAATAAACACTGCCTTTGTTGCCCTTTCATCTAGCTTACCTCTTATTTGTGATGGTACATGAACATAAGCTAAACAACCAAAAACCTTGCAATGTCCAAGACTAGGTTTTCTCCATGCCATGCTTCATAAGGAGTCATACCTTGAAGTGATTTGGATGGTAGTCGATTGACAAGGTACACTGCAGTTGAAATAGCTTCTGCCCATAGATAATGTGGCAACTTCTTCTCTTCAAGCATTGTTCGGGCTGATCCAACCAATGTCTTGTTTCTCCTCTCTGCAATTCCATTTAGTTGAGGAGAGTACCTGGTAGTCACTTCCCTTTTGATACCTTTATCCTGCAAGAACTCATCAAAATCTTTGGAGAAGTATTCTCCCCCTCCATCAGATCTGAGCTTCTTTAGTGATCTACCTGTATGATTCTCCACATGTGCAAGATACTTCTTGAAGCAATCAAACACTTCATTCTTACTCTTGATAAAGTATAGAACAGTCCACCTACTATGGTCGTCAATAAATGAGACATAATACCTTGATCCTGCCAATGAAGGTTCTTGACTTGGTCCCCATACATCTGTGTGTACTAAGTCCAATAAGTTGTTGTGGATGTAGCCTTTGTGGTTGAATGGTTGTCTTTGTGCCTTCCCAATCTGACATGCATCACACCTGTTGATCATGTGTTGCTTTGATATGTTCGGCAGTCCTAGAACACTTTGATCCCTGCATATATCCTTCAAGGTTCTTTCATTCACATGAGCAAGTCTCTTATGCCACACTTCAAGCTCACTTAGGGTTTGAGACCCAAAGTTGAATAGAGCTATGTTCCTGGTATCTCCTACTTCAAAAGTAAAGAGCCTACCATGCTTCTCACCTCGGGCTATCTTCTTGAAGCCTTGACATGGATCTTCCACAAAAGCTCCATGTTGGGTGAACCTAACTTGCAAGCCTTTTTCAACTATTTGGCCTACACTGATTAGGTTTTTAGTGATAGTGGGTACATAGAGAACCTTACTCAAAATGTTTGTCCTGCCATTGGAAGCTTTGACATTACCAATCTTCTCCACATTGTGCTTCGTGTCATCCCCTATTTGCACTTCATGTCTATGCTTTGGACTTTCCAAGTCAGATAGAAGAGCAATGTTGCCTGCAACATGATTCGAGCATCCTGAATCTATGTAGAACAAATGATCATCTTCTTTACCTTCTTTGTGGCTTAGGTTCATAAGAAGTAATGAGTCTTCATGTGGTTGATCTTCTGAATAATTGTTGTAGTCCCTTCTATTATAGCTTCTATTGTTGTTGTTGAAGTTGTGTCCACCTCTGCCTCTATTGCCGCCATATCCACCTCTTCCACTTCCTTTCTGGGTCTTTCCATTGAACCAGCAATTCTGAGTGGTGTGGTTGGTCTTATCGCATATGGCACAAGGTTGAACATTCTGACCTTTGGCTTTGTCTTGCTTTGGTCCTTTCTTCTTCCCTTTCCACTTGCTCTTGCTTGCGAAGTTGGCTTGGGAAGTCTCTTCTTCGTCTTCTTCCTTCTTCTTGCCTTTCTGCTTCTTATCCTTCTTATCTGCATATAGAGCACTAGTTGAACTACCATGATAAGAGTTACCTTCCTTTATGCTATTGTTGGCTTCTTGATTGAAGAGTTGTCCAAGAAAGATGTTGAAGTCTGGAGTCTGCACATCCATGATGAGATCATAGGCCGTCGTGAAGGATTGCCATTGCTTATCACTTCGAATGCCGTTGAGAATTTGCCTCATGATGACCTCTTCTTCAATTAGCTCTCCAATGGATGCTAACTGATCCGCAACCTCCTTGACCTTGGTAACAAACTCTGTGATGGTTTGTTTAGGTGTCTTCTTCATTTGGTTGAACTCGTTCCAAAGATGATTCTTTCTTGCTTTGGTACTAGCAGAAAAGAAAGTCTCCAGGGCATCCCAAGTCTCTTGAGATGTCTTGCATCCTCTAATATGTGGTAATAGAAAGTCAGAGATAGAGTTTAGTATGTACGACCTTGCTTGAGCATCCCTTGCGCACCAAAGTGTGAGCTTATCTGTCTCCTCTTGTGTAGGTCCTCCTTTGGATCTTGGAATAGGAATAGCTTCATCACCTGCTACAATTCCATAAAGATTTCTACCTTGCAAGTAGGCCTCCATTCTGATTTGCCAAGCCGCGTAGTTGTGTCGATCAAGCTTCTCGATCATTGAGGGAAAGCCGTCACCCATCTTGAACTAGCTCTGATACCACTGAAAGAACTTGGAGAAGCTTGTCGAAGGTAGAAAAGTGCGTTTCGAAGCGATGAAGTTTGGTCAAGCCAACTGGCACAAGACCAGCCCTTGAGCTTTTGGAGACTCAAATAGACCTTATAGGCATGCTATAAGTGCAAAGAAACACACTATGTACCTTGGAGCATCAAGAAGAATGAGTCGATACAAAACAGATAGGTTCGCGGGTCGACTAGCTCAAAAAACTTACTATCTATGGAAGAGACAATGAACTTCAAATGCCCATAGCGACCAGCGTGATTACAATTAGAAAAAATCCTTTTATGGGAGTGATACACATAGGGTTGAGTGTATGGAATGCACAAAAGTATAAGGAATAAGCAAAATATGCTATAGGAATGAATGCGACATTCACCGGTGGTACTTCCTATTTTTCAGGAATACGCAGAGATTGACCCCGCGGCAGAAAAACTAAGATTTCTCCAAATCTGCTGAACCAAATGCTTTGAAATTTACAGGCATAAACTAGACACTGATACCTTTCCAATGAGTCCTCTTGCACTCAATTTGGAGCTCTGAGGAGAGAGCAGCAGCCTCTGCAAGATTACTGTTGGCGAAGAAGATGATGCAGAAAATTGAAGGAGCAAGACAATGATGGTCACAAGTGTATGTATATTGCTTCCATGTAATGTACAAGTGATTTCAACTCCTTATATAGCCTCTAGGAGTGTTCCACAACTTTTACAACTTGAATTTGAATTCAAATGAAGGTGGGAATGGTTGTTGGAGGGAATCAATTCACTTCCCTACAATCTAGGAAAAGTGAAGATCTTGATTGATCTACTTTTAGGTGACTTGATTTGCTTGATTGAATGCAACTTCAACCACCAAAATTTCGTGGGATTTTGTCTCTATATTTCTACCTTTACATGTGTCAAGCTCAAGGCTTTTACAATGGTAAATGAGCCATCAAAATATTCTCAAAAAATACAATAAATGAGCATATGAAAAAAGAACTCTCCAACGAATATTCTTTCGAGGCGATAGCCTTTGATGTAGATCAAATCCACCTCAAGCATAGTGTAAGCTTGATGTTCCAACAAAACATGCCAAGAGATATTTGACACGAGCGTGCCACACATATACAACATTGACGGATGGGGTGATGCTCATATAATAGACTAGATCGAGGTTGCCTTCGTTAAAACCTAGGGCTAAGAGATGAGGCTCTCTAACATTTTGAATATATGTAATATGACAAGCATAAGTTCAAATATTTTGAGGCACATTTGTGCCATTAGATCTGGTACATTCTTAAACCTAATGCTCCAATTCCTAATCATGGAAATCATATATGCAACCATTACAGTAGCACATGGAGGTGCCAGATATACATAGCTGATGGGCCCTTTTAGCTTGCCAATGGATGTATTAGACACTCTATGTACCTTGGAAGATCACTCTCAAAAAGATAGATCAAAATAGATAAGTTGGAGTTAGATCAGAGGTGAAAAACTTGCTATTTTGGTTCATACACCTATCCACTGTTTTGCATAATTCTCTGAGCACAACAGTAATTAGCTTAATTCCTCTTCGGGAAATCTAGTAAACTTAAAGATCTAAATTTCAAGAGTAATCTCATAAAAAATTATAAACCACACACTGAGAATGAGTTTTAACAAGTGATGACATCATCCCGATTTTCAAGGGCTGCTACAGTTTGAGACCAGTGAGCAGAAAAATGCACATAACTCAAAATGTAGGAATTCAATGATTATGAAAATTTGTATGGTTATACTAGACAGTAAGTTAAACCCAAAAAGCTTTAAATCATTGAATTTAGATAAGCAACCACTGAGAAATATCATTGACAAGGTGAGTGAAAAAGTCGGGTACCTGACAGAGAAGTGAAGATGAACAGACACTGTTGACTTCAATTGAACATAATGGAAGATTGCAACATCCAAATGCCATGAAACTTTGTGAACATATAGTAGACTTATAGAGCTAACTTTACCAAGTTAAATCACTGAAAATGATGAACCAAGCTCAGAGAAACCATCTCTGCAATCTGACTGAGAAAACTGAGAGATATGGCAGTGAGTAGTACACTTCATAAGAACATGGAAATATGAACCCAAATGATAATGAAAATGAAAGTATATTGCTTGTACAATACAATGGACTTACTGATACATATGTGTGCCTTGTAATCACACCTTGATATGACATAAAGCTCAGCTCTTGGAGGTCTTCACATAGGTCTCTCTAACCATGACTAAAACTGCCATCTATTTATAGTTGAGTTTGGGAGGCTAACTTCCCTCACTCACTCTCCAATCAATCAATGATTGATTTGATTCTCTACCTACCACAAATCACAAATTCGTGGCTCCTCTTTCCCTTTTTGATCAAGTGGACTCAACCACTTAAGATTCTCTCACTTTTACATTAAGTAAACTCTTCAAAAGTTACAAGAGGTAGTTCACAAGTGAACTTTACATTGTCTTCATTTTAAGCTTCTTCTATGACTTTGTGGGACTCAAGCCAATACTTAGGCTTGTCATAGACTTGCTCCAACATCTCCCCCTCAAGCCAAGTATGCTTGAGGTCTTCAATCTTCCAAGATTACCTGCAAACCAATCATAGCCTTGAATTTGCAAAGCTTTGTACCATCCAATGCTTTGGTTAGAATATCTGCACATTGTTGATGAGTGGACACATATGATATTTGAATCTCTTTGCTTAGAACCTTCTCGCGTACATAGTGATAATGAACTTCAATATGTTTAGTCCTTGCATGAAAAATAGGATTAGCAGCTAAGCGAATAGAACTCATATTGTCACAAACATACTTGGAGTTTCAAACTCCAATCCAAGATCTTTGAATAATGTCTTCATCCACATAGCTTCTTGTGTAGCTATGGCAAGACCTCTATATTCAGCTTCAGTAGAAGAGAGAGAAACTGTGGGTTGCTTCTTGGATGACCATGAAATAAGCTTTGAACCTGCAAAGGTAAGATAACCTGAAGTGCTCCTTCTATCTTCCTTGGAGCCAGCCCAATCTGCATCAGAAAATAGCTTCAAACCTAAATCAGATACATAAGGATAATAAAGTCCTTCATTTATGGTTCCTTTGAGATACTTGAGAATCCTTTTGGCAGCATCCATATGTGGTTTCCTTGGTGTGTGCATAAATTGACTTAGCACACTCACACTGTAACATATATCTACTCTTGACATTGCCTATTTTTTCCACAGGATGTTTTGTATCATCTCCTGTTTGTACCTCATGCTTATTCCTTGGATCTTCTAAATCTGATAGGAGTGCCACATTTCTTGCCACATGATTTGAACAACCTGAATCTATGTAGAAAACATGCTCATCATATTTACCTTGTGGCATAGCCATGTTCATGATCAATAATGAATCCTCTTTGTTTGAGTCTTCTGTGTAGTTATTGAAGTAGTTGTTGTAGTTGCCATGATAATTGTTGAACCTTCCTCTTGAGTAGCCATAACTTCCTCTATTGTATCCTCTACCTCTTTGATTCCTGGAATTCCTAAAGCAATTTTCAGTTGTATGATTAGTTAGTCCACAAATAGAACATGAGTTGGAGTCTTGGGATCTCCCCCTACCTTGTCTACCTCCTCTTCCTCTACCCTTGCCATGTCTTTCTCTACCTGCATAGCTAGCTTGATATGTACCTGCTTCATCATCCACTTTCTTTGCCTTTCCTTTGTTATCTTTGGACTTGCTTTTATCAGTGTATAAAGCTGAAGATTGATTACCTTTAGAGCTTTCTCCATTTTTGATAAGCTTTGCCTCTTGAGTAAGTAGTTATCCAATGAGTGTATTGAACTCAGGTACATGCATGTCCATGTACAAATCCATAGCTGTGGTGAATGCTTCCCACTTGTCATCTGCCTTCAAGCCATTGATGACCTGCTTTACAATTTGCTCTTCATCTATTACCTCTCCAATGCTTCCCAACTGATCTGCTATGTCCTTGAGCTATGTGGCAAAATCAGTCACATTTTGTTTGGGAGCCTTCTTGAGAGTTGTGAAATCCAGCCATAGTTGATGCTTCCTAGCTTTGGTACTTGAAGAAAAGAAAGCTTCAAGTGCATCCCACACTTCCTGAGATGTCTTACAACTTCTAATGTGAGGCAACAAAAAATCTGAGATAGAGTTGAGGAGATAAGACCTTGCAAGTGCATCCTTGGAGCACCATGTGCTCAATCTTTCTTGCTGTTCTTGTGTTGGTTGACTTTTGTTCCTGAAACTTGGCATAACTTCGTCTCCAACCACATAACCATATAAACTTCTACCTTGGAGATAAGCTTCCATTCTTAATGACCAAGCTAAGTAGTTACCTCTGTCCAATTTGTCAATTGATGAAGGAAATCCATCTGCCATGTTTTCCAACCTTGCTCTGATACCACTGTGAAGAGATGGATAGGTATGTGCTTGAAGATGAAGAGGTGTTGCAAAATCCTTGATCTACACTAGCCAATTGAACTCCAGGAGTATATGGTGGGACCTTTTAGCTTGCCAATGGATGTATTAGACACCCTATGTACCTTGGAAGATCACTCTCAAAAAGATAGATCAAAATAGATAAGTTGGAGTTAGCTCAGAGGTGAAAAACTTGCTATTTTGGTTCATACACCTATCCACTGTTTTGCATAATTCTCTGAGCATAGCAACAATTAGCTTAATTCCTCTTCGGGAAGTCTAGTTAACTTAAAGAGATAACTTTCAAGAGTAATATCATAAATAATAATAAACCACACAGTGAGAATGAGTTTTAACAAGTGATGACATCATCCCGATTTTCACGGGCTGCTATAGTTTGACACCAGTGAGCAGAAAAATGCACATAACTCAAAATTTAGGAATCCAATGATTATGAAAATTTGTATGGTTATAGTAGACAGTAATTGGAATCCAACAAGCTTTAAATCATTGAATGTGGGTAAGTAAACACTGAGAAATAGCTCTGACAAGGTGAGTGAAAAAGTCGGGTACCTGACAGAGAAGTGAAGATGAACAGACACTGTTGACTTCGATTGAACATAACGGAAGATTGCAACATCCAAATGACATGAAACTTTGTGAGCATATAATAGACTTATAGAGCTAATTTTACCAAGTTAAACCACTGAAAATGATGCAGCAAGCTCAGAGAAACCATCTCTGTAGTCTGACTGAGAAAACTGAGAGATATGGCAGTGAGTAGTACACTTCACAAGAACATGGAAATATGAACCCAAATGATAATGAAAATGAAAGTATATTGCTTGTACAATACAATGGACTTACTGATACATATGTGTGCCTTGTAATCACACCCTGATATTGATGGAGAGTGTTAATCTCCAAAAGAACAACCTATTCTTGAAATTAGAGCACCTCTATATCAAGAATAAGTCCAGACTCTACTTAATTTAGAGAACAATCACCAACTTATCAAGAAAATGATTATTCTGAAAAAAATCAAATTCTCAAAAAAGTCTGCTGCAGATTAATCTCTGATTGACTAACCATTCGTGTAAAGTTTTTGATAAAACTTTGTAGGATGTGTCGCCTTAAGGTTGTGCACCTTCTCCAACTTAAATCTCCTCAAATGATTGAGTATACTTTGAGAAATGACTCAAACACTTTACCTATGTGTGAAACTACTTCTCTCCAGTAGCGACTTTGACACCTGTAACTTCTTAGCTATGGTTCTCCCAATATCGAACCCGTTTGGTCAAATGCTTTTAGATGTAGATAGCTTATCTCTCAACTTAAATTTTGAGCTATCATTTGTGTAAACCTTTACACTGTGCACTGAGCACTGTTCATTTCTTTGAACTCGAAATCTGCGCCTGTTTCAGAAGATACTCAAACCTTTACACATACAAATGTTCCTATTCAGAATTCTCTCAGCCTAATCACAATTGGAAGCTAAAACTTTGTACAGTAGTTGATCAACTCTAGACTTAGACTTGTACAAAAGCATTCCTCAAAAGATCTACCACAGAAGGAGAAAACACAGAAACTTCGGGCGCAGAAATTCTGTCATTTCTGAAGAAGACTACAACTGAATGAGAGAGAGACTTCAACTAACTTTTCATGTGTCTAATGACACTTACAACTACGCATTTCTCTATTTCTATGCTCTCACATAGTCTCTCCTCGTCTTCTCTCTACATCCCGACATTTTTCCATAGTATTTATAGGCAAATATGTACAAACTTATGACTAAACATAAGTATAAGTAACCTATGTCTTAACTAATGTACATATGTGTACATTTCTTTCAACCTGTGAATGTAACCATCTTCTAAGCTTCAAAAATTGATCTTATCTCCATCCTTTGTCTTTCAAAACTTCAATTGGTGATTGGTCTGCACCAACAGCTCCCCCTCAATCATCAATTGAGGTTTCTCTTATCTTCTTTATACCTGCCATGTCTTTGAACTTCTATAACTTTGGTCCATCCAAGCTTTTTGTAAGCATATCAGCTATCTGATCTTTTGTTGAAGTATGTATGACTTCAATCTCTTTATCCATCACCTTCTCTCTTAGAAAGTGATACTGTATCTCAATGTGTTTGGTCCTGGCATGAAAAACAGGATTAGCAGCTAGATATAATGAACTCATATTATCTCCATAAATGATAGGTATGCTCTGTATAGTGTCAAAACTCTTCATGAGAGTTTTAAGCCATATCACTTCCTTTGCAGCTTCAACCATGCCTTTGTACTCTGCTTCTGTAGATGACAAAGCAACTGTATGTTGCTTCTTTGAGCACCAAGAGATTAACTTATCTCCCACATAACACATGTACCCATAGGTTGATCTTCTATCATCTGGATTACCTGCCCAATCTGCATCACTATATATTTTGATATTTGTATCTGATGTAAAGCCATAATACAAACCCTCTTTGAGTGTACCCTTAATGTATCTCAAAACTCTTTGACCTGCAATCCAATGTTCTTTCCTAGGACAATGCATGAATTGAGACAACACCCCAACTGCATATGATAAATCAGGCCTAGTTAATGTAGCATAAATAAGACTACCAACCAAACTCTGATATTGTTTCATGTCCTTGAACTCTTCACCTCCAAATCTGCTCAATTTATGATTCACCTCCATTGGAGTAGGTGCTACTCTGCAATCATTCATTTTAAACTTGGTTAACAAATTCTTCAAGTACCTTTCTTGAGTCACATACACTCCATGTTGAGTGTATGAAATCTCCATGCCCAAGAAATATGACAAATCTCCCAAATCACTAATTTTGAACTCTTTCTCCATTTGCTTCTTTAGGCTTTGTATGCCTTTCTCATCTGTACCTGTAAGAATTATATCATCAACATATATACATATGTAAATGAACCCATCATCACTTGCTTTGACAAGCAAGCTACTATCTGCTTTAGATACTTGAAATCCAAGTTCCTTTAAGAACTTTACAAGCCTATAGTTCCATGCCCTTGGGGCCTGCTTCAAGCCATATAAAGCTCTCTTGAGCTTACACACATGATCCGGATATCTTCCATCTCTGAATCCTTGAGGTTGCTCCATGAAAACATCATCTGAAATATAACCATTCAAAAAAGCATTCTTCACATCTAATTGACACAATTTCCAACCTTTACATGCAGCAATTGCTATAAGTGTTCTGATGGTTGTCATCTTTGCCACAGGACTATAAGTCTCATCATAGTCAATACCATATGTCTGAGCAAACCCTTTTACAACAATTCTAGCTTTGTTCCTAGACACACTTCCATCTGCAAATCTCTTTGTCTTATAAACCCACTTGCATCCAATGATCTTCTGGCTATTTGGCTTTGGAACCAAATCCCATGTTTGATTCTCCATCAATGCATCATATTCTTACTGCATAGCTTTCTCCCAATTTTCTTTACCTTTTGCCTCTTCATATGTAGAAGGGTCTTCATCTGCTTTAATCATGTATGCATAATCCTTAGTAGTCAAGAATGAAGTATCATAGCTATACCTTGTAGGTTGCCACTTGTGTCTTGATGACCTTCTAAGTTCTCCACTCCTTGAGGTTTCTGGTTCTTCACACTCAGGATCAAATCTTGGCATTTCTTCAACTTCAACCTGCACTTCATTATTCTTTTCTTCATCAAATATCTGTACCTTTGACTTACCTTTCCTTTGACTCACAATTTCTTCATCATCTGTATTAATATTGATAGTACCTGCATACCAAGTACCTTGCTCATCAAATGTAACATCTTTTGATACAAGAAAATGTTTTTTGGATGGATTCCACAACCTGTATCCCATCTGCTTATCATCATAACCAATGAACACATATTTTTCAGCTTTAGGCTCCAATTTGTGCCTTAATTGTGATGGCACATATGCATATGCCAAACATCCAAATACTTTGCAATGGTCTAATGTAGGTCTCTTACCCCACCATGCCTCATATGGTGTCATACCCTGTAAGGCTTTACATGGTAGCCTATTGACCAGATAAGTGGTTGTATTTACAGCCTCAGCCCACAAGTAATTTGGGCAATTTTTCTCCTTCAACATGCAAACTCAACAAGAGTCCTATTCCTCCTCTCTGCTACACCATTTTGTTGAGGAGAGTACCTGCAAGTAATCTCCCTTTTTATACCTGCATTCCACAAATAATCACTGAACTCATTAGAGAAATACTCTCCCCCTCCATCTGACCTTAGTCTCTTCAACTTATGACCTGTAATTCTTTCTGCATACACATGATAATGTTTGAATGTATTGAACACCTCTGACTTATCTTTGATCACATAGATAGTGATCCATTTGGTAGCATCATCAACATAAATCACATAATACCTTGAACCATTGATACTGAAATCCTTTGATGGTCCCCACACATCTGTGTGTACCAACTCAAGCTTCTCTGAATACATAAACCCATGCTTAGAATAGGGTTGCTTATGAGCCTTACCTAATTGACATGCCTCACATCTGTATGTCATATGTTGACCTGCAACATTAGGCAATCCAAGCACTGAACCATTATTAATCATATCTTTGATACCTCTTTCATTGAAATGTCCAAGCCTCTTGTGCCAAAGATCTAACTCAGAGATCTTATGTCCTCCATAAGTGAACAAGGCATGACCAACATTACCTTGAATTTTCAATGTGAACAATCTTCCTTCTTTCTTCCCTGAAACAATTTGTTTATACCCATTGATAGGGTCTTCCACAAACACTCCTTCATTACTGAACCTCACTTCATAACCTTTTTCCACAATTTGTCCTACACTTATCAAATTCTTAGGAATTGTAGGAACATACAAGACCTTACTCAATAAGGTGCTACCATCCTTGGCCTTCACTGATCCAATTGACTTCACATTATGCTTTGTATTGTCACCTGTTTGAACAACATGATTAGATACCTTATTTTCCAAATCAGTCATCAATGCTATGTTACCACTCAGGTGATTGCTACATCCTGAGTCAATGTAGAAGACTCTTTGGTCTTCACTTTGCCTTTCACAAGTCGCATTCATTATCAATGTTGAATCCTCCTTCTGATCTGAAGTATAATTGTAGTAGGTATTATTGTATTGTTGACTTTGGAATCCTCTACCTGCACTTCTTCCAAAGTAACCCCTACTACCTCTACCTCTGAAATTACCTCTTTGATTTTTGCCACCTCTTCCTCTTGAATTATAGTTATGATTGTATCCACCATTATTCTGAGTGTTATGCCAACAATCATTAGCTAAATGATTTGTCTTACCACAAATCCAGCAAGCTTTGGCTCCATCTTTGTTACTCCTGCCTCTTCCTCTACCTTTGCCACCTCCTCTTCCTCTTAGGAAGTTGGCTTGACTAGTTGTGCCTTCTTCTTCATTTGCTTGTTGCTTTCCTTTGTTAGCTTTCTTCTTGTCTTTAGAGTACATTGCATGACCTGCACTCTTGTCAACATCTCCTTTGATATCATTCTCAAAAGTTAGCATATGTCCTAACAATTGATTCAAATCAGGAGTGAAATGATCCAATGAAAGTTCTGTAGATAAAATAAAAGGCTTCCACTTCTCATCACCTCTTAGTCCTGTGAGAATTTGCCTTACCAATTTATCCTCTTCAATGTCTTCATCCACTGCTCCTAATGCATCTGCAATGTCCTTCATCTTTGTCACATAATCAGATATTGATTGTGAAGCCTTCTTCTTGAAAGTAGTAAACTCTGCCCATAATGAAGCCTTCCTTGATTTGGTTGCGTTCTGAAAATGCTCTTCCAAAGCATTCCAAATGTCACTTGCACTTTCAAGACCTCTAATGTGAGGTAGCAAGTAGTCATTGACGGCCATATAGATAATGCTCCTAGCTTGAGCATCTCTTTTCATCCAAGTCTTCAAATCTGACAATTCCTCCCTAGTTGGAACACTAGGATCTCTGAATTGAGGCTTTTCTTCTTCACCTGTAATGTAAGCTATCAAGTCTTTGCTCATAAGATGAGCTTCCATCCTCATTGACCATGCAGGATAGTTTTCTCTATCCAATTTCTCTCCCATCCTTTCTTCACATGTACTAACAGATCTTTAAGCTTTATGAGAAATAAATGTACCTTGGCTTCGAATATTACTCCTTCTGATCCTTTTGACGACTTCAATGTGTCTTCTTTCAAGATTTCTTCACTCTTTGTCCTTTTGATCCTTCGAGATGTAAAATTTGTATATCTGCAGCAGTCGGAGTCTCCCTTTCCTTGATTCTGATGCTTGCTGCTCTGATACCACTGATGGAGAGTGTTAATCTCCAAAAGAACAACCTATTCTTGAAATTAGAGCACCTCTATATCAAGAATAAGTCCAGAATCTACTTAATTTAGAGAAAAATCACCAACTTATCAAGAAATTGATTATTCTGAAAAAAATCAAATTCTCAGAAAAGTCTGCTGCAGATTAATCTTTGATTGACTAACCATTCATGTAAAGTTTTTGATAGAACTTTGTAGGATGTGTCGCCTTAAGGTTGTGCACCTTTTCCAACTTAAATCTCCTCAAATGATTGAGTATACTTTGAGAAATGACTCAAACACTTTACCTATGTGTGAAACTACTTCTCTGTAGTAGCGACTTTGACACATGTAACTTCTTAGCTATGGTTCTCCCAATGTCGAACCCGTTTGGTCAAATGCTTTTAGATGTAGATAGCTTATCTCTCAACTTAAATTTTGAGCTATCATTTGTGTAAACCTTTACACTGTGCACTGAGCACTGTTCATTTCTTTGAACTCAAAATCTGCGCCTGTTTCAGAAGATACTCAAACCTTTACACATACAAATGTTCCTATTCAGAATTCTCTTAGCCTAATCACAATTGGAAGCTAAAACTTTGTACAGTAGTTGATCAACTCTAGACTTAGACTTGTACAAAAGCATTCCTCAAAAGATCTACCACAGAAGGAGAAAACACAGAAACTTTGGGCGCAAAAATTCTATCATTTCTGAAGAAGACTACAACTGAATGAGAGAGAGACTTCAACTAACTTTTCATGTGTCTAATGACACTTACAACTACTCATTTCTCTATTTCTATGCTCTCACATAGTCTCTCCTCGTCTTCTCTCTACATCCCGACATTTTTCCATAGTATTTATAGGCAAATATGTACAAACTTATGACTAAACATAAGTATAAGTAACCTATGTCTTAACTAATGTACATATGTGTACATTTCTTTCAACCTGTGAATGTAACCATCTTCTAAGCTTCAAAAATTGATCTTATCTCCATCCTTTTTCTTTCAAAACTTCAATTGGTGATTGGTCTAAACCAACAGATATGACATAAAGCTTATCTCTTGGAGGTCTTCACATAGGTCTCTCTAACCACGACTAAAACTGCCATCTATTTATAGTTGAGTTTGGGAGGCTAACTTCCCTAAATCACTCTCCAATCAATCAATGATTGATTTGATTCTCTACCTACCACAAATCACAAATTCGTGGCTCCTCTTTCCCTTTTTGATCAAGTGGACTCAACCACTTAAGATTCTCTCACTTTTACATTAAGTAAACTCTTCAAAAGTTACAAGAGGTAGTTCACAAGTGAACTTTACATTGTCTTCATTCTAAGCTTCTTCTATGACTTTGTGGGACTCAAGCCAATACTTAGGCTTGTCATAGACTTGCTCCTTTGTCACATGCTTTGACATTCTTTATTGTGTTAGCAAACTTCGGACATGATCGTCGTTGAAGGACTAGGGAGTAGCATGGGTTATTGTTAATGTTGAACACGCTATTTATAAAGGTGGGTGCCAAAAGGTTTGGAATGTAGGGGGATAGGGAAGAGGGAAAGGGGTGGTGAATGTTGTGGTAGAAAATGGTGATGTTGGTGGCAGAGGAATGGGAGATTCTGGAAATATGGGAGGAGGGATTAGTGTAGTTGTGGGTGATATGTCCATTTGGTTGTGAGTGGATGCAGTGCTAGGAGTTGCCATATACATGGGTGTTGCAGAGTAAAGAAGCACGAAAGAGGAGCCCCCAAAAATTTTCAAATTACGAGCATAATTTTTCTTCCTCAAAATACTATGAAACTCCCTTGAAGCTATGTAAATGCACTAGAGGAGTCCTCTAGATGCATAAGCCAAAGCATTGTAACATAACTCTTGTAAAATAGTAGGAAATTCGAGTTAGTCAATAAAAGTGCCGGTCTCTTGTGTGAAAGGACCATTTTTAGGGCACATGTATATAAGTCACTTTGTGACTCTTGTAAAGGACTTTTTTGCCATTGTGAAAGCTGAGGAAGAATTTCGAATTTTCTTCTTTCTTACTGATTTTCTCCTTCTCCATGATCTTTTGTGTGTGTGTAATGCTTGAAATGTGTGTGTAGGACTTTTGTATACCCCTTCCCATCGCTCGTGAACTGCTGTAGTATGTGCGAGCCATTACGAGTTGTGGAGCCGGTGTTGGTGTTTCCTACCTTTCACTATTTTGCCCATAACTTGAAGTCCATTTGTCAGACTTGATTGAAAATACCCCCAATAGATGCGCCTCATCAAGAGCTTCGAAAGGAACCTGGTATTACCTATATTCGGAGTTTGGAGCTCAGAGAAAAGTTCAAATTTGTGCTTACTGTTGTAAATGGTATCGCGGCATGCATTTTCAGAGGATTAGTGAGTTGGAGAGGTAGTCAATTCTATTCTCATGCATTGTAGCTTAAATACTCCACTTACCATCATGTGTACACATGTCATTATAAACTTGGTTCTTGTGGTTCCTTGGATTGATAATTAAATGTGTATTAATCCACCATTATATGCACTTGTGGGGCGATTGAGGTCTAGTCTCATCGACACAAGTCCCTAAGGCTTCACGACTTAGGTACACACGTTTTTGGTGCCATTTCCGGGGAAGAAGCCTAACCAAGGTGACTTTGTGATGATTAGAGCTCTCGAGTGAAGGAATCATACTTGTAGAGGTGAATTTGTTATGTGGCAAGTAGTCAAGTATTTCAGCACTTGTCACTTGACACTCTTGGGGTGTGTGTAATGAGTTTTTAGGTTTAGGGTTAGGAGTGAAGAAGTAAGGGAAGAGTTAAGGTTAGGCAAGAGAGACGAGTAGAGTAGGGAGAAGTAGAATACCTCAAGAAAAACCCAAAAAATTTGTGAAATCAAGTTTAGTTTAGGTTCTAGGCAACAGAAGACTATAAAAACCAAAAGATTAGTTCATTTGGTCACTTGTGTGAACAAGTATTGTGGGAAGAGTAGCTAGTGGTATTGTGGCAGTGGTATCATGCCAAACAAGCAAACAAGAGACCTCGTGAACCCAAATCTTAGGCAAGGAATCCTTAAAAGTGAGTACTTCAAATGTTGTATACCAAAAACATCTCCAGAACACGCATACACGTGATTAAAGCCACATTCGATATCGCAGCGTAGGATAGAGAGTTTCTTTGGAAGTTTTTGAGTGATATAAGGGATTATGAGTGAAGGAGAGAGAGAAATAAGCTTTTTGCACTAAAAAAATCTTTAGCTTTGATCAAAGTTGGCTGTAGTATCATGATCGGTCGAGTTTTGGTATCGTGATACCAAAATTCCCTAGTATCGTGATTCTCGCCTTGTATCGTATCATGCATGCCCACTTGATACTCGCCTGGTATTGTAACGTGATACTCGCCTTGTATCCTGGACACCCGATGGTATCGTGTGGCGGTCCACTTGGTATCGTATCGTGTCGATCACAGTATTGTATTGTTGATCAAGCAGTATCGTATCGCGTGCATGGTTGGTATCGTATTACCAACACAATATCGTATCGTCCCTTATTCTGGTATCGTATCATTCCTATTGTCGGTATCATATTGTGGCCTACATTGGTATCGTATCGTGAGCCAACCCAGTATCGTATTGTGAGTTACTTTAGTATCATATTGTGGGGATTGGTATCGTATCATTGATTGAACAATTATCATATCATGGGCTGCAGTGGTATTGTATCGTCTGCAACTCTAGTATCGTATCGTTCCACTCAGTGGTATCGTATTGCCATAGACCCTTGGTATCATATCGTGCCAAGTGTGGTATCACCAAAAGTGGTATCGTCCAGAATGACTCAAGCTAATTGGAGGTAAAAATTTGAATTGTTTGAGGAGATAAGTAAGGGGAAGAAGAGAGCAGATATAGAACCAAAGGGGTGAATGAACTTGAGATCAAGATGGGTGCTAAGTAGCTTGAGAAGTTTCATCTCCTCAATAGGAAGTGCAGCCCAAGCAAGCCATCAATGATTTTACTCGGACATCTCTAGTGACTCATAGGAAGAACTACCCATGGCCTCAGAGGACATGCATGGTTCTGTTGCCAAGGAAAATTTTATGTCAACTATAGAGGGTGAATACCGCACCTCTCTACACTATGTGTCAACAAATCGGCAAGGAATCCCGATTTACTTGGATGGCTTCAATAGGTCAATCGCAAGAATGGTAAACTCGCCCGAGTCAGAAATAGTGCCAAGACCCACAATTAAGTATGAAGGAGGAGTTTATCAAGACAAAATAGGTCAAATCTACATAGTGACGGAAAACCCAGATCAAATCAACGAAAGAGGAGAACTAGAGGGACAAGGAACTTCTGGGAGATCTAACCCGGAAGAACTTGTGACTAAACCAAGGGGAAAATATGTGGTGACCAAAGCCTTGAGAGGGGATTTGATACCTCAAGATGATTACCTATTGGATGTATATCTAATCCACAGGTCAGACCTACTGTTATAGACAGGTTCTCCTATACGAGGACAAGAAGTGAGCGTAGTGACCATCTACGAGTTGAAGGATCTGGATGATGAGTCTAGAGTCACATACCTAGACCAAAACCAAAGAAGGTACTAGCCAATAGATGAAGTTGATAGGTCTCAACTGAAATACATGGGGTTGCCTGTATTCCCTCCTTGAGAGCAGGCAACTACGTCACATAATCCTTTTGGAAGTCACCAAGGAATGGAGAATACAATGTCAGGACAAACAAGACAACAAAGTATCCCCAACCAAACACATGTGTAGTTCACAATGCCAGGGACACATTCACACCACCAAACCAACCTAGGGATAGGTAACATGACTCAACCACTGGTTAGACCAAGGCCACAACCTAGGATGTGACTAGGAATGCATCCAATTAGACTAGCAATTCCTGTAATGCCTAGACCACTAATCCCTATAAGTAGGTTGAGATCGATTCAAGTTGTTAAATGCATGAGAAATCACTATGATGGAATGCAAGAATCATACGACCACATAACAGAATTTAAGCAAGTGTTACGAGCAGAACAAGTGGATGAATTTTTTGTGCAGTATGAGTCCTTTGGACTAAACCTCACGAGAACAACTTTGACTTGGTTCCAACGCTTGGATCCAAATCATTTTGGAAACATTGAACAATTTTTCCAAGAGTTCATTGGAGAATTTACTAAGCAGGGGATTAAACACAACTCATCATCCTTAATTCATAGTTTCAAACAAAACCCAAATGAAATCGTATAAACAGCTGCCCGAATATTTAACCAATATGTTGATAGATGTCCAACAATAAAAAGACCCTCCGAGCAAAAAATGATATCACTATTCTTAGATGGATTGACTAATGGAACCATAAGAACCCTAGTTTATGTGAAGCGACTTCAGACTTTGAATGAATGTCTTCAGGAATGCATTAACCTAGAAGACCTAGTGGATGACCTCAAAAGTACACCAAGCTCTACTAAATCATAGGACACTAGGAGTACAGTGAGGACTAGCTCTAGTAATGTGGAGGAGCTAGCAGAACTGGTAGCCAAGAAGCTAGGAGTCCATGGACAGAGAAACCACCAAAACCCACCAATGAGAATGCTGATGCTACAGAGATGCAACCTATGTGGTGGAGATCACCCATCTCATATGTGCGCAAGAGGAGGAGTAGGCATGCCACAACCTTATCCATACAAGAGGCAGCCACCCCAAGGACCCAACCTCTACTGAAAATTGGCAGTTTAATAGACAATCAAGGCTAGTGAATCAGCCCCAGTATAGGCCTTATGGATACTCTCCTAGACAACAAGGAAGAGAGATCCCAAGATATAACCCCTATCCAGGACCACAAGGAGCACCCAAACCTTATGAACAAGACCAGCCAAAACTGTGGATCAAGGGGGAGAGGAAGAGCTAGAGGAATAGGAGTTTGATTTCAAGGAAGGGACTACACAAATGAATGTTACAATTGTGGCAAACCAATCCCTATGTTACTCAAAAGATAGTGAAGGAGGCTACAATAAGAAAAAAGGTAGCTTTATAAATACTTCAAATACCTCAGAGAATGATAATATCTTAGCCATGATGCAAAGAAATGGTAGGAGAGAAAGCATAGACACCACATGGTACATCAATGGCATATGTTCAAATCACATGAGCTGCAATAGGGAAATGTTTTTTAATTTGCATGAACCAATCTCATAAGGACATGTAGAAACAGGGGATGACACCGAGCAAAGGATCACACACATAGGTGATGTTCCATTGGATAAAAGTCAGAATGTAGAGTGTCTAAAAGATGTGTTACATGTGCCCACAATCATGAAGAATCTAGTATTGGTTGGAAAAATGGTTGAAAGAGGCTATGTAGTCAAGTTCAACAACAAAGGATGCTTTATGGAAGATCCAAAGCAAGGCTACAAGCTAATAGCTATAAGGAAATAAGGAAGGAAGTCTACTCAGAATGGAGGTAAGACCACCCTCGTCACATGTGATCTATTTGACATTTGAAAGAACGCAGATAGCTCAGATGGACATGTAGCACAAGAGGATTGGCCAGATAAACCTTCAAAGGTTGAAGGATATGCAAAGGAGCGGTGTGGTAAGTGGTCTTCCAAATTTCCAATCTCAAAGTATGCAACATTTGTGTGAAGTATGCCAATTTGGAGCAGATTTTTGTTGGACCTTATTCACATCGACGTATGGGGACCAACCAAGGAGCCCTCATTAGGAGGGAATAGCTATTTTTAATATTAATTGATGATCACACAAGAATGACATGGTTGTATTGTATGAAGTCAAAGGCTGAAGTGTTTATTCACTTTAAAGTATTCAAAGCACTTGTTGAAAAGGAAATGGTAAGGTACATAAAGACTCTTATATCTGATGGAAGGGGAGAATACTTCTCCAAGGAGTCTTTTGAGTTTTTAAGTTATAATGGCATCAAAAGAAATATACATGCAGGTATACACGTCAATAAAATGGGAATGGAGAGAGAAGAAAATAGACACATAGCTGATGTGGCAAGATCCATGCTCAACGAGATGAATGTGCCCAATTGATATTGGGTAGTTACAGTAAGTACAACCATCTAAATCATGAATAGGTGTCCCACTTTAGGCGTACATGATTTAAGTCCATATGAAGCATGATACAATAAGAAACTGGATCTATCGCATCTCAAGATTTTCACTTGTGTATGTTATGTGTATGTGCCTTATGAATTAAGGCATAAACTTGAAGCAAAAGTTGATAGGTGTATCTTTATTGGGTATTCAAGTGAGCAAAAAGGTTTTAGATGCTATGATCCTAAAACTAAAGAGCGAAAGGTATCTAGAGATGTCATCTTTGATGAACTACTATCATGGTATTGTGTGAAAGATCCACTACACATTGAAGACACATGATGTCAAGAAAATACATGTACAAGACCAAGAAAGTGTGGATGTTTTTGGTCCTTTGTAGCTCAGTGGTGAGTAGCACCTCCTTTAATGTCAATCTGGGAAGACATGAGGAAGGTATGAAGACCTTGAGCAAGTGATGTGCACAACTGGTGATGGAGAAGCACACAATCATGCACACACATAGACACACACTCGCACACAGGTAAGAACAAAGAGTGGCACAATGGAATCTTTGATTAAGATCAAAATTCAATTACAAGAGCTCTTCTTAGTTCAAAACTACAATTTGTTCTCCCAAAAAATGAGCTCTCTAGCTCCTTTTATAGTTTTTGACTAACTAGTGACCTTGTCCAGACCTAGTGTCTAGCCTAGTTAAAAATTAGGTTCCTACGCTATTTTGGAGGCTCAAATGAGCTTTAAAAATTATGAAAATCGGTCCATAAATTCTTCCAATACTCCTCAAGCTTGAGGACTCCTTGGCTTGAAAAAAATGGATTCTAATCTACCAAAAACAGTATTTACAATGTTCATGTAGTGATGAAAATCACGATTAAAAGGGAGTTATCATGAAAATTGCATGGCCTATTTGCCGGATCTTCTTTGACTGCTTTGCGTGTTTGGCCCTTCTCTTTGCTCTGATCCCTTATGTCGGCTCCCTTGTCTTGTGAAGCCCTGATTGTTGCCAACACTCCCCCTCTCTCATGTCTGTTGTCTCTGATAGACCCTTGTTGTGTTGAGCATTTGATGTAATATTCGACCACATCTGTGGCCAAGTGATGTTCCTCGAGCCTCAGTCCTCTGGCTAGATTTGTGAGTAAAGCATCCCAATTGACGGGTCCAAGTACCTCCGGATGTGGCATACGTAGCGTGTCTAAGTGTAGGACCTGCTCCACAGTAAATAAGTGTAACAAATGAGAGGGTCTAGGAATGAAGATTTCTGAATGAAACTCCCAGAACCCTGTGACAAACATTTCTTCGAATGCCTATTTGAAACATGGCAGGAGATATTTGACATGAGCATGCCACACATATACAACATTGACGGATGGGGTGGTGCTCATATAATAGAGTAGATCAAGGTTGCGTTCGTTAAAACCTAGGGCCAAGAGATGAGGCTCTCTAACATTTTTGACTGTATGGAATATGAAAAGCATAAGTTCAAATATTTTGAGGCACATCTGTGCCATTACATCTGGTACATTCTTGAACCTAATGCTCCAATGCCTAATCATGGAAATCATATATGCAACCATTGGAGTACCATGTGGAGGTGCCAGATATACATAGTTGAGCCATAAGCAAACTCAAGGAGAATACTATTCATATGATGCTAGTCTTGTGGAGTATGACCAAAATTTTGACCAACACTATTATGGTTATGAAGGATATGACAATACCTATGGACCAGAGTATGCGAATTTGATGTACACTGCCCCCAAGGCACCAGTACCTATGAGAGCACCCATTAGATCGCCAGTACCAGAAGGACCATGCTATAGATGTGGAGGAGATCACTTCATAAGAGAATGCACTCTGCCATACAACCCACCACCTCCTAGAACTTGGGAAGGGTACTACAATGAGTGTGGAAAGGAACATCTATTTAGAGATTGCCCACCTTACCTAATTATATGGGAGAGTATGAGAAAGGGTCTATAGTTTTCCATGCTCCCACAATCTGAGGCAAGAAAAATGGGTCTTCAAGCAAGACCTTTCACAACCTAGTAGAACTCAAAAGGACCAAGGTACAATACCTCTTGACTGTGGAAGAGTTACTACATGTCAAACCACAATCATGGAATGAGTTAGCGGGACAATTGAAATGGCAAACTAAGCGGACTGATAAGGAAAACAAAGAAATGGAAGCTCCATCTACCATACAAATCCCTGTTGACAAAGTCGGAGAATTTAGTGAGGGAGATGAGGGCAATACATGCTTACCCATCACATTCAATGGATACATGACTAAAGCCATTTTAGACATAGGAGCAGGTGTAGGCATAGCCACCAAGGAAATTCGGGAGAAATGGGGAAAACCAACCCTACGATCAACACATATGAAACTCAACTGGCAGATGGCCATGTAGAGAGACCCCTAGGAGTATTGGAAAAGATCAAGTTAACTACCGACGGAGTAGAATTCAAACACACTCTAGCTGTATGCCAATTTCGAAAAGTAAATGATTGCGAGATGATATTAGGAAGACCTTTCATGAGACAACTCAGGGTAGTACAACACTAGGGAAGAGACACATTATACCTACAACATCAGGGAGTTACTACCAAGATAAATTTACATACATTCTCATATAGGGATGTATCCCCGCTATAATGGAACCCCATACACAAGGAAGAGGATGATTTGTCAATTCATAGTGCAGGTTTAAGTGATCAATCTTGGATCCACGAAGATGCTCAATTGTGGATGTGTAAGGAAGCAAAGCGAGAGGAAAAAAAGAATAAAATATGGCCTATTGCACATCAAAATTACTGACTCGTAGATGATCCTATGTATATGCCTCAAGATTTTTCGGATGAAGCGTTTGAACCACACAGTTGGATGGAGATTCTAGCCACATTAGATGTGTGTGTGAATGAGGAGGTATTAACCATGAATGGTTGTGTAGATGAAGAAGGTTATGATGTGAGTTTTTACATGGTAGTCCTTCAAGAAGTAGAGGCAAAAGAATTATTAGAAAGGGAATGGAGGGAGGAGTATGAAAGCATAGAAATGGAGCCAGAATTTGATTCCAAGGAATGATATGTAGAAGCCATTCAAGCCGAAGACAAAGGAGGAACACCCAAGGTATTAGCCATAGAAGTAGCTCAGACAAGACCCCACAATGAGGAAACATTAGATAAGGGAGAACAACCTCCACACCTTTTTGAAGTCCCACAGCACTTCAAAAGACATGAAGTAGAAGAGAGGAAGATAGCTATTCAAATGCCCAAAAGGAGGTAAGAGAAGGAGAAGCATAGGATACCAATGAACAAACGAAGAAAGTAATGGTGACCATGGATGATGGAGAAGAAAGATGTACTTATATAGGAAAGGATGTGTCGCCAGAAGAGGAAGAAGAACTAATAAACCTAATTTGAGAATATCGAGATGTATTTTCATGGACCTAAAAGAACCTCAAAGGTGTAGATCCATCCATTTGTTCTCATCAACTCCCAATGACACTTGATGCAAAACCATCAAAGAAACACCCTTATAATTATAATGATGTCTATTTGGTGAAAATTAAGGAGGAGATAGATAAACTATTAGCATCCGGATTCATTTATGAGATAGAGCACACAGAATGGGTGTCACCATTAGTGGTCATACCCAAAAAGAATGGGAAATTAAGAGTGTGTATTAACCTAAAGAAAGTGAATGCAGCCACAGCCTGTGATAGCTACCCATTACCTATGACTGATCATCTCTTGGAAAGAGTTACAGGGAAGGAACTCTATAGCTTCCTAGATGAATTCTCTGGGTACAACCAAGTAGCTATTGCTACAGAGGACCAACATAAGATAGCGTTCACAATTGACTGGGGAGTCTATGCTTTTAGAGTGATGCCATTCGGACTCGTCAACACCCCTACTACCTTCCGAAGGTTGATGTGTCATGTATTCAAGGGATTCCTAAGGAAGAGTATGGAAGTGTACGTAGTGACTTATGCACATACTCAGGTCCGAGACATAAACACATTCCAGAGTTACGAAGGATATTTGAGAAGTGTCGGCAATATCGAGTGTGCCTGAATCCTAAAAAATGCATCTTTATGGTGAGACAAGGTAGATCCTAGGACACATCATATCCAAGAATGGAATTTCCACTGACGAGGATAAGGTTAAGGTAATCCTAGAGCTACCAAGACAAAAAACTGCTAAGGAAGTACAAGCTTTTATGGGTCATTGTGGATACTATCGTAGATTCATTCGCATGTATGCTATAATTGCCAAGCCTGTCTATGGATTATTAACCCAATTTACATGGACGGACGAGTGCGAAAAAGCATTTAATGAACTGAAAAGACAATTAAGTAGAACACCTATTTTGAAGATACCCAATTGGAATAAACCATTTCATATCCATGTATATGCCTCCAACTATGCAATAGGATGCATCCTATCTCAACCTGCAGATGAAGGTAAATTGGACCGCCCTATTGCGTATGCGAGCAGACAACTGAACCAAGTGGAAAGAAACTATACGACTATGGAACGGGAAGGTTTAGGAATGGTGTATGTAGTTAAGAAATTTAGGCACTACCTACTAGCCAACAAGTTCACATTCTTCATCGACCATCAGGCCTTATTGTACCTAGTCAATAAGCCCCGTAATATGGGAAGATTAGCAAGATGGTTTCTACTGCTGACGGAGTTTGATTTTGAAGTAGTGGTAAAAAAAGGAAATACCCACGTGAGAGCCCATCATCTGTCTAGGTTAACACATGGAGAACCAGCCAATGGAGTAGCGGATGACCTACCAGATACTTATTTGTTCAACTTGGAAGTATGTCCTAAGTGGGCGGAAAAGTTGATTCCTATACTTACACATGGACCACAACATTGAATCAACAAGGATACTAGGAAAGGATTTCTACAATCACGTAACTTGCACATTGTTGCAAGAAGTGTTTACTATAAAGAACCCAATGGTGTGTAGTTAAGGTGTGTAGAAGAGGTTGAGCAGAGGAACTTGATTAAGCAAGCTCATGTAAATCATTGGAGAATGTATACGAGAACTCATGAACACAGAGGGAATTAAAACGATTGGGAGCTTATTGGCCAGACATGCCGAAAGATGTACATGAGTACATTGGTAGCTGCTTGAAATGTCAAGAAAGTACTCTAGAAGACCACACACCATTACAATTCTCTACAATAGCACCAGATTGGAGTAGGACATTGGTTAAGTTCTTAAAAACTCGAGAGCATGAGGAAGGAGCTAGTCTAGCTAGAAAGCGATTCCTAGAAGAAATGAGCAAGGATTACCTTATAATGGGAAGGCAACTATTCAAAAGAGGAAAGGACAATCAGCTTTGGATATGCGTCCATGAAGGGGACTATTTACCTATATTAGAGATGGCACATGTTGACATTGCTAGAGGACATTTTTCCGTGGTGGCCAACTCTACATATGGATGCAAACACTTATGTACGGAGTTGTGAGGTGTGCCAAAGAGCCAAATACCCTATTAGGAGAGATGATATGCCTCTAAGGCCCATGATTTGTGCGAGAGCCTTTTCCAAATGGGGTATTTATTTCATAGGACCTATTAACCCACCATCCAAAGGATCACACTGAGTACATAATAGTGGCAACTGATTATCTAACTAAATGGGTAGAAGCAAAAGCAACAAGGAAGAATGATGCTCAAACCACAATGAAGTTTCTATTCAAGAACGTCTTTATTCGAAGTAATAGAATCCTTGATGAATGAATTCCTAGTGATTCATAAAAATTCAGCTCCCTATCACCCTCAAGCCAATGGTCAAGCAGAGAGTTCCAATAAAGTGTTATGCACCGTGTTGACAAAGATAGTCAACAATGGAAGGTCAGATTGGGACAAACAACTGCATCATGCAATTTGAGCCTTTTGAGTGGCTTACAAGATAGCCATTGGAACTACTCCATTTAACCTAGTTTATGGACAAAATGTGATCTTACCAATTGACTTTTTGGTACCTACTCTACGAGTAGCACAATAGTATGAGTGGACAGGACATGAATTGTCCAAGCAATTAGAGCAAATTGGGAAATTACACGAAACAAGACTACAAGCAGTTGCAGGAATTTATTCCGCTAAACGAAGACAAAAAGCGTATTATGATGCACATATCAAAGGCAAGGGCTTAAAATAAGGAGATTTAATCCTTGTATATACATTGAAACAACATGCCAAGAAACTATAGCAACGTGGATATGGACCATTACTGATTAATAGGATCTCGATGAGCAGAGCGGTGAATCTAGCCACATTGAACGAGGATATACTTTCCAACTACATAAGTGGATGTCGAGTGAAATGATACACTGAGCCATTAACAGACTAGATGTTAGCACGACTCGTAGGAGCACAGAATTGAAAGAAGGAAGAAGAGAGAATTAGAGAAGAAGCACACCAGGAAGCCTTAAGACATACCAAGAAATGGAAAGAGTGGATACGGCAAAGGGATGAATGATATCTACAATGAGAAGAACCTATACCCATTGCCAACTACCAAGCCAATAATGCGAATAATGAGAGCCTTAGCATCTCCCAACCATAATTAAACCTAGGAATCGGAAACCAAGAGTATCAGCTAGTAGATGCTCTGATTGACTCAGAAGCGGCTCTCAGCAATATACGAGTGTCACTAATCACACGTCTTCAAACAAACATAAGTCCCACTAAAGCATGTATGATAGGAATTGGAGGCCAAGTTATAGCATGTGTTGGAGAAACCCTAATATCCCTTCATCTAGGAAATTCCACTATGGAGCAAAGAGTTTTGGAATGCAAGGATGAAGACCTAATTGAAAATCTGATCCTAGGGCAAGATTGGATTATTGAGAACGAAGTGAGCATTCATCTAGCACAAGGATACATATCAGCCAAAATATGACATAAGGAGATCTTTAGCTTGCTCGAAGAAAGGTCATCTCATAGTCATAAAGTCATTAAAGCTAAAGAAGAGCACTTAGAGGAGGATAAGGCAAAAAAAATCAATAAAGAGTATATCCCAAGCATGCCTTAATCTAGAGTTGCCTACAAATAAGGAGGTGTTGCTTGATGATGTGACTACCTCTCCTATGAGAGAGGAATCTAAGAGAGAAAGTGTGGACGATGCCCCTCAACCCCGCAACACCAGAAGAAGAAAACCCACATGGAAGTCTTCTATTCGAACAACACCTCCATGTAATACTCGTCAACAATGTGTACGAAAGGATCAAAGAACTCAACCAAACAACCCAACACAGAAGTAGAGCAGTCACTCAGTGAAAATAGAAAGAGAATCAATACTTGCAATCAGAACCACAAAGACTTCTTTGTATGTGGCTTTTGAAGTCATTAGTAGAGGCCTAGAAGACACAACAAAGTATATGGATCCCAAAGAAGTTCATACAAACTGCAACTCAAGAACTAGAGAGACTTGACGAGCTATCATGCCTACAAAGTGAACCAAAGAGGTCCAAAAAGGCCTATCAAGGGTACCAAAACATGACATCTAAACCTTAGACCTTAACAAGAAAGGAGACAAGGACCAGAGAACAAGGAGCCTCACAAAAAGAAATGCTTCAAGCACCAACTCCAAAATGGATATGGAAACCAAAAGACAGCAAGGAGAGGAACAACAAACTCAACAAGATTCTACTTGCACTCATGAAGAGTCCATTGCACATAGAGTATGCATGATAGGGCCACATTACAAGGGCCAATGGGTTCTTCTGGAAGCTGATCCTTTCCTTATTACAAGTGCAGAATGGCTTTGGAGGATTCCGAGGCAACTGTTCAAGAAGAGGTGTTGGATTTTCCATTACAAAGTGTGACCAAAGCCAAAGATCACTGGTTTTGAGAAGACCAACCTATACGGAGAGCATCTTTTCTTGGTGACGATAAAGATCATGGACACCGACCATCAGTTCCCGGTCATGTCCCAAGATTTCAAAGTGTTACATGAACTCCCATCAAATGTGGATATCATGACAAAGCCAGCAATCCATAAGTACTTCGAGCTACCAATTTATAAACTGGCCGACTTTCAACCATGTATACATGTGATGAACACTCTTCAATCAGCCTTACATAACCCCTTAGTGCCAGAAGCAAGAGTCCTAGATGCAGAAGGGGAATGGGTGATTATCGAATCCACTCATGAATTGATTAACGAAGCTTTTGGATGGGAGAAGGATATAAATACAGACCTAAAGGATGAAAGTCGATGGATTAAGACCTAAACATTCATGGATATCAACTCGAATAGATATTGAAGAAGAAGTCCATCTGATTCACCAACACTTCTACTTTCCAAACATGCACCGCTACACAACACCTCAAAAGATCATAGTGAAACTCTTATCTCTTGCATCTAAGCAGATTGGCGATCAAGTGAACATGATGCCATACATCCAAGAGTGTCTATTTGAAGCTAAGAAGTAATGAACCACAAAAAGTTCTTGAATGGAAGTGTATCATTGAACATCCTCATCTACCATGCTTTAGGCATCCGAGAATATCTTAAGGAGATGCCCTCATCAACAGAGATGGCTAAGTATGCAAAGTTAGCGACTATACCAAGGAAAAAGAAGGGAGTAAAAGTGATGCAAGAAGTAGGAACCAGCTCTCAACAAAGGATGAGAGGAACTATGAGAGTAAGGGAAATGTTAAAGGAGGAAGAAGCACTTCCTACTTCAAAAAGGATACACGTATTTACAAAGACAAAAATTGAAGACACCATGCCCATTACGAAAGAGGAGGTAAAGGAAGCAATGGAAGCTACTCACCAATACATGGAAGGACAAGTAAATCTGCGAGTACAAGGGCATCACTATCGTCAGTCCCATGAAGAAACTATGCAAGGAAAGAGACTAACAAAAGTCCATAGATACTGAGAACTAGGATTGATGAACTCTAGTTCATCTTCGGACACTTAGGAAGAACAAGAACCATCCCTGATGAATGTGGACATCAAAAGTGTTTCAACAGATGATGGAAATTGGGATGAATTAAATCAAGTATAGGATTCCTTTGAAGTGGAAGGATCCAAATTGAATGAAAGGCTAGATAACACAACTAGAGAGCCAATAAAGAAAGGATCATCTCAAGAAGAAGTTCATATACTAAGGATGAATGAAGAAACGAAGATTCAAATTACAGAGACTAACTTGGATGGAGAAGTCACATTAAAGATGCCAAAGGCAGAGAAAGAATAGGAAGAAGTGGAGGAACAACAACCATTCACTCTAATCAGGGTTATAGCGGAGCCTTCTCCACTAGATATTACATTTCAAGGAAGTACTATAAAGTCTACCACACATGAAGAAGAAGAAAAAGAAACTCAGGTACATCTTCAAATTAGACAACCTCATAATGAGACAACTTCATAAAGAGACAATACACGTAGATAAGGGCAAAAATGTACTCAAGGGGGAAGCATGAAGTATCCCTAAGACATGGTTAAATGTGGATGTGACTCAACTCAAGCCCGTAGTGAAGCAGATGATACAGACAACAATGGATACTCAACAACAAATGATCGACACAAATGCCGATTATGAAAAAACCTTAAGGGAGCAAAACCAATTTCAGATAGTAAGTGAAAAGCTCTCTGCATAGTTGATAGAAGTTCAACAGGCACTCATGGCTAAGGAAAAAGAACCTAATGAAGCCATGGAAAAATGCCATATGTTAACGGTTGAGATTTAGAAACTACAAGATCAACTCAAGGAACTAAAAAGTAAATATGAAAGAGGTGAAGCTGAGAAAGCACGGATGACTACCAGAAGTAAACTACTAGAATCACAAATCAAGGTATATATGGAGGAAGCTGACAACTTAAGAAGCTGAAATAAGGAACTTATGACTACTATTCTGTGCAACCAACCAATAGAGGCACAAGAATTAACAATCAACAATACACAAGCTTTGGAAGCACAAATTGCAAAGTATGAAGATCAGCTAAAACAATAGCAAGCTGTAAGAGAGGAGTGGGAAAAGAAACACATGTATGACAGTAATGAACTCAGCAAATGGTGGAAGTTGGCAGAGAACAAAATCCTTGAACAATGTAATGAAGATGCGGATCAAATGACTGCAATAGGAGAAGAACTTCTGAAGAACAAAGAGGCAATAACGAAAGCAACCAATGAGATAAAAGAAAAAGATGAAATCATTGAGAAGTTAAAGGCTCAAATAGCACAACAAGTTACAGCGGGGACACTACTAGTTCCAAGCTCCAGAGTGGCTACTGAGGAGACTGAGGTACGTCCTCTTTCTCCCCCCATGCATCATTCACCCATAAGGGAGGAAGTAGAGCTGAGCACTGAACAATGTAATCGGGCTATTGCAGAACTAAGCTAACATGAGCCGGAACTACTGGTGTCCCAGCTTACAGAGCAGTTTGAAGAGCAAGTGGTGAAGGTCATGAGAGAGGCAAGAATCGAAAGAAAATGCCTGGAACAAATTTTAAAGCCATTCAACATACTTTGTGGCTTGCTTAAAGAGGAGACATGACAATATATCAGGAAAACTACCGATAAAGAGCCTGATCATAATCTGCAGTTCAACTTGCAAACATTTACGTATAGATAAGAAGAGTTTGACAAGGCAAATCCTGTGTGGAGGTGCAAATTTTTGGAGAAGAATCCAACCTTAAGGGTACACTGGGAGTCAGCACCATACGTGCTACATGTTAATCCAGCTTTTTTCCCAGTACCTCAAAGACAATTTCCTCCTTCTCCATGATTTTTATATGTGTGTAATGCTTGAAATGTGTGTGTCGGACTATTTTCTACCCCTTCCCATCGCTTGTGAAGTGTTGTAGTGTGTGTGTGAGCCATTACAAGTTGTGGAACAAGTATTGGTGTTTCTTGACATTCACTATTTTGCCCATAACTTGTAGTGCATTTCTCAAATTCAACTGGAAATACAACCAATAGATGCGTCTTGTTGAGAGCTTCGAAAGAAATCTGCTATTGCCTATATTCGAAGTTTGAAGCTAAGAGAAAAGTTTGAATTTGTGCTTATTGTTGTAAATGGTATCGCAGCATGCATTTTCTAATGATTAGTGAGTTGGAGACGTAGTCGAGTCTATTCTCGTGCATTGTAGCTTAGATACTTCACTTACCATCATGTGTGAACATGTCATCATACACTTGGTTCTTATGGTTCATCGGATCGATAATTAAATGTGTATTAATCCACCACTATATGCACTTGTGGGGCGATTGAGGTCTAGTCTCATCGACACAATTCCCTAAGGCTTCATGACTTAGGTACACAATGGGGATGGTAGGTGTGGTGACTATGGTGAAAGTGTACAATGGTGTGCCTAATTGTGCCTATGGGCCTCCTAGATGTGTGACAGGGGAAATGGGATTCCTTGTAACCATGGTTAGAGACCTATAGCCCATGGTGATGGTTACAACGTTGGTGGTGTCAGATTCTGAGAGTTATGAGGGTTGACCTATATCATGTGCTTCACTAAGAGTAGTTGAGACCGTGGCAGTGACAATAGAGACAATGGTGTAGGGGGTGGAGTCGGAGGGGAGGGTGGTAAGGGTGGGGATGGGGGTGCACTTGACCTGTGGGGTTCCTAGATATGTTGAGTGGTGTGTGATGTGGCAATGGTTGTGGAAGTGGTGTCGTGTGGTTCTAAAAATACAATGTGTATGTGCTTTGTTGATCTTGGTGGCCATTTCTCGCATCGTCGTTTGAATCTCTGAGAGTGAGCAAGGTCGGTGTGAAAAACTTTGGGTACTCCCAATGCATCCACGAGTAGGTTGAGGGAAGCTATCAACTGCTCATCCACACCTCCTTCCTCAAGCATCTCATTCATTAGGGCTTTCCCACATGCCAAAGATATGCTATGTTGTTCCTGAACTAAGTTCATAGTATTGTACAATCTCCATATTTGTACTGTGTATGTTGGGGCTCCGCGAGTTCTGGTATAACATGCTGCACATATTCGTGCTCCTCTTCATTATGTTGTCCCTTCTCTTCATCTTGTTCTTCATCTTCTTTAGTCTCTTCCTCATCTTCATCTACTTTGACAATGAGTGGTTGAGTTTGGTCAGGCTAATCCTTGGCAATCTGTTGTTCACTTAATTGCTCTACTTCTATTTCCAAGTTGGTTTCATTGAGCATTCTGGCTACTTCTTCATTAGTCAAATCCTCAAGTGTGAAGCCTTGAGAGAACTCTAGATCAACGGGGATCGGTGGAAAGATATGATTAGGCCCCTCTGCACTATGCCTTGGTAATCGAATGGTGAAGGGTCGTACTTGTCTTTGGGATGGCGGAGTCATGTCTGGTGTTAGTGTAGCGCCCCTAGCCCTGTGCACATGGCACCTGAACAATTCCTCTCATTTTCTTTGATGGGGGTCCTGCGACTGATGCCCTTCGCTAGAATTCCTATGCCTTAGTCCAAATGAGTGTTCTTTGGATTGGCACATTGTACGCAAGGCACCGGTACACAATTTTGGTGAGTGCACAACATCCATGTAGTACGGACTTCTGTTTCTTATACCAGTGCTGATGTGCAAGATGGATCTGGTCGATAATCCAATGTGGCATGTTGATCATAAGGTTCAACATGTTTGCCAAATATAAGCTAAACTAGATCTTCTTGGGCGGCATTATAAATCTCTCTTGGGAATGCAAAATGTTGCATGCACATTTGGAGATGGATAGCAATAGTCGGGTCATTGCCACCATGTCCTTCAGCTTAGTGAGGTTCATGTTCTTCATATTCTCAGGGATCATTGTCTCCTTCTTAGTAGGGATGTGCATGCCTCTCATATCTAGAGCTTCTCTCACCAAATTGTTGCTTAATTTAAAATGCTTATGTTCATTCCCTCTTGTAAGAGATGGAAGCACAAAGGTGCTTGTCCCTTTTTTATCTCTGCTAGGAGTGATTGTACTAACTATATATGAACACCTCAAGAAGTCAGGCTTAGGTAACTAAGCACGAAAATAGTCATCCAATCTGACCTTTCTCCATATCGATCATAATCCCTCACTGTTTTGAAGCTTTTCAAACTCTCATGTAAAGAAATGGTAATGACCCCACCGTCCATTAGACTCTATCTCGGACTCCCATAAATAGGTGCCATCCCCAAGGGGTCCTCCGACTTCACTAAACCAAAGAGAATTTTTACTAACTTGCGATGTGTGCCCTTGGGGAGGATTTTGAATGGGTATGATCTGCACTACTCTCAACTCCTATGGCCATTCAACTCCTCCTGGACAGGGATACTTTCAATGTCCACTATTTGAGGACATGTGCCTGCCTCGGAGCTCGTTCCTACAACCTCTACCATGTTGAGGGTATTGATCGCCGGTTCTGTGAGAATATATACATACATGTTAACATTGCAATGGACACAAAATGACCATTTGTCCCCCTTACAACATTAACATGATGAACTATGATGTGGTTAGTAGGTTAGTGTCTGTGTGATCGTGGGTGTCAAGTATGGTTAGTGGATGAAGGGTTCCTAGGTGCTAATTGGAGTAGTGCAATGTAGTGTGGATATAGTTAATATGTGGAGGTGGGTATACACCATGGGATAAGGGGGTTTATTACAAGATTTGAGTTTCCAAGCATAGTGTTTGGCTTTGCATTTTGATTTTGTGTAGACTTTGGAAGGCTTTACAATAGTGTCTACTTGGAAATGAAGCTTTCTAGGGACCCATTTACAAGTGATTCTACTCATGCTCATGGATGAATATGTGACTATGTGTGTCAAACAATTATGGGTATCGGTTGTTCGAGTGTTTGAATACTGCTTTACATTCTATGGTTTATGTGTGGCCATTTGAGCCTGCAAGCAAGCCTGAGGGACCCAAATTTTTCTTGATTGTGGGTCGGCCTTCATTGACTTCTTGGGTACCCAGATAGACATTACTTTCATAGGAAAATCTTTGAGAGACTTCTCATTAGTGTCCAATCATCAATCACAGGTATGCCATTCAATCGGTGGCTCTAACTTAGCCACAATAGGATGCTCGCATTTTCATACCCATATTTGCTTCGATGGCTGAGACACCTTGCTACTCTCCTCTGGCTATGAGCATAGGTTGTCTACTTCCTCTACATTCGGTACTCCTTTGGTTGCCTTGTCTCGATCATGCTTGGAAAAGAAGGGAGTTCCATCAGATCCGTGTCTTCTTTGTTGAGACCATCATCCTGCTACATCATAGAGTTTCAGACAAGAACAACATCTTTATCTTCATGTGTTCTCGTGGAAGGACTAGGAGTTGGTGCCTTTCCTATGTCCTTGAGTGCTTCATTTTCTAACCGTTCGAGATCAAAGATCCTCGAAGGACCAGGAGTTGGTGCCTTTCCTATGTCCTTGAGTACTTCACCTAACCATTCGAGATCAAAGATCCTCGAAGAGAGTTCATGACCTGTCCACTCATGCTTTTAAGTGTGGGTATCAAGAAGTCTAGTGCGAGCACTGCATTTTGTCCAAAAACCATCTAAAAGGGTGTGGCTTAGAGCATCGTTTTATAGGCAACTCTGTATGCCCAAACAATGTGGTGTAGCTGTTTGTCCCAATCAAAGCGTTTATTATTCACTAATTTGGTGAGCACATTGCAGAGAATCTTATTGGTGCTCTCAGCTTGCCCATTAGCTTGTGGATGAATTGGGGCAAACTTCTTGTGTATCACCAAGAACTCTTGGAGAAGATTTTCAATGACTTCATTCAAGAAGTGAGTGCCTCTATCACTTACTAGCTCTATTGGTTGGCCATATCTAGTGCACACATTCTCAAATAAGAACTTAGCAATTGTTTGAACATCATTCTTCGTTGTGGAATTCACTTCTACCCACTTAGTCAGATAATTAGTGGCAACAATGATATACTCTACATGGGAACTCTTAGTTGGGGGATTAATAGGACCTACAAAGTATATTCCCCACTTAGAGAATGTTAGTATATGATCAATGTCTACCCCTCATCATTGTATGCACATTTTGTAAGGCCCCCTTTATGAGGAGAAGCCAAGCGTGCATTACCCAATTGATGGGAATCCCAGCATGCATGTTGGATGAAGGTCATATTGGACCATGTAAGGTATTGTAAGGAAAGGGAGTTACTAGGGTCCCCAATTGTGGGGTCCGGGGCAGCCGCGGCTGGGGGGTCCAAGGGGGCCAGCGGGCCCCCTAGCTGGGGGGTCCCAAGATGCTAGCGGGCCCCTTGGTGGGGGTCCGGGGAGCGCCCCCGGCACGACAGTAAAGGGAATATTCCATGGAATATTCCCTCTCGGAGTCAAAAATCATTTATATTTGTTAGGTGGGTTCAACTGGTCTAAGCCGTGTATGGAAATTACACGGGCGGTGGCCGCTCATGCTCTATCGCCCATGTATAGCTGTCCAAGGAAGGCCACCCATGATCCTATATATACATGACTTCTGCACTACCTGAGATATCGAGTTGAGCCTGCATACCTCTACCTTGTATCTCCCTATCTAGAGTTGTCTAGATCACCATTTAAGCTCTACCTTGAGAGCGCTGCCAGAAAGAATTTTTTACTCTTAAAAATATTACAAAAATTAAAAGATTAATTGATTGATATAAGTTTGGTTAAATTATGATAATTTTGACTAATGTTTGATTTTAATTTGCAGGATAAGAAGTTTGATGATCAATATCAAGATGGGAAGTATTTATCTAGGTGTTTTTTAATATTATTAAGGGTATAGATGAAAAATCAAGGGTTAGTTAAGGGTTTGTCTATGTTTTGAAAGTAAAATGCAAGGGCATTTAAGGGTTAAATGTAGGTTTTGATAATGTTTTACAGGGTTCTAGCTTAATTTCAAGGTTAATTAAGGGTTAATTATTAAATCTAGAAGTTGGGGTTAAAAAAATATGGTTTGAAGTTAGTTGAAGGGTAAACCTATGGTTAAGAGATTAATTAAGTAGGTTTTAGTCTATAAATGAATTATTGAATAGGGTAAATATAATAAATGGAACCTTAGCAAAATATTTCAAATAAAAACATATGTTAATTATTAAATATCATTATTTTCACTAAGGTTATGGTAAAAATTAATTTTCTTGATGGGTTTAATTTAATTTATTCTAGAGGTTTGTATTTTCTAAAGTAATTAAATAAATAAAAAAGAAGTGAAAGGTTATATTTAAATCTAAAGTCTACGGTCCTGTAAATATTTAATTGAATGATTGTATTTTTGGGAAAACAAATAGAGGAAATTTCCACCCCTAATTTCTTGTTGAGAGATGTGGAGTTGAACAGAAGTAAATGTAGGCTGCATGGATTAGTTATATAAGGGAAAATGTGGGCTATGGTGGGCTACTCTCATCGATATAAAGAGGGAGTACATACTCACAAGCTCATGTGATTTTCAGGTACTCTATTTTCCTTTACTCTAGACTATAGTCATTTATGTACACATTTCCATGACTGTCTTCTGGCAGGAGGAGAGAGAAGGCCATCTCTCTTGCTCTTGCATTTAATTTAAGGCAAAGAATTTTTTTTTACTTTAGAAAACTCACGATGCAGAGCAGATGGGGAAGGCGTTTGTTTTTTCTCTCTTCCAATTTGTTTCTCTCTTTCCTTTTTCCTTTTCCCTTCCATTTTCTCCTTTTTCCTTTTTTTACCCTCTCCTTTGTTTATTGGTTTTAATTCAATTTCTCTTCTTCCTCTCCCTCTCTTTCTCTGTCGGTGGCGTAGCAGAGAGAGAGAGTATTATGCATAGGTTTTTTTATATATTTATTTTTTATTTTATTCTTTCTTTTTCCTTTTTATTTAATCATTATTCTTCCCCTCCATCTCTTCTCCCTGCAGCCAACGACAACCGAACGTGACTGACGTAGAGAGAGAGAGAGAGAGGAGAGGTTATTTTATTATTTTATTATTTTTTATTCTATTTTTTTAGTTTCTTTTTTATTTACTTTTCTCCTTTCCTTCCTCTGTCCTTGTAGCCAACGGATGCAATTGACGGTGCAGAGAGAGAGAGAGAGAGAGAGAGAGAGAGAGAGAAAGAGAGAGAGAGAGAGAAAGACTGAGAGAGTTTTGTTTTTTTTATTTTTCCTTTACTTTATTTTAAGAAACTTATTGCTTTTTTATGTGTATATAATGAGATTTATATGTTTTGTTTTTGTAGTTACAATAAATATTATTTATTACTTATATATTAAAATATATATGAAATAAAACTTTTTAGAAATGTTTATGTTTAGTTATATATATGTGTGACTGTATATGTATTTATTTATGTATGTGTGTGGATGTATGTTTTATATATGTCTTAATTTATGTGTATGTGTTAATATATGTATTTATTTTAATATAAGTATATATATTTAAGTATTTATGTATGTGTGTGCATGAATATTTATATGTGAATACTTATGTCTTAAATGTATTTGTTTTAATATAAGTATATATATTTAAGTATTTATGTATGTGTGTGTGTTTAATTAATTAGATTGATTACTTAGTGAATGTATGATTTGTTATCCTAATGTTTTTTGTGTGTTCACAGGTTAGCAAAAAGAAGATGCAATTTAGCCTTATTCTCTTCCAAAGAATTCATTATTCCTTCCAACTTCTCTTTACCCAAATATTTACCCTATTCTATCTTCACTTATCCTTTCCTTTTCTTACCCTTAATCCAAGCTTCTTCAACCCTTAGCTTGTTAGTAACTTATTAGAAAATGCATTAGATTTAGTGATGTTTGTGCCCATGCTAGATGTTGTTAGAGATAAGTGCATATACCCATGTATGATGTTAGTGCATGTTAGGTATGTTAGTGCATGTTAGGTATGTTAGTGCATGTTAGGTATGTTAGTGCATGTTAGGTGTTAGTAAATGTATATTTAGCTAATGCATGTTAGTTAATGCATATTAGTGCTTGCATATATGTATACATGTCATGCATGTTTGCTTATTGCAGGTTAGTGCATGTATGTTCATGCATGATTGCTAGTGCATGTGCATATATGCATATGATTTTGTTTGCATATCATGTTATGTATGCATGTGTATGTATGTGCATATGCATGTATGCATGTTCATTAATGCATGTGCATGTATGCATGTTCATGTGCATGTACACATGTTCATTTATGTTAGTGCATGCATGTGCATGTATGCATGTTCATTTATGTTGTGCATGTATGTTTATGCATGTGTGTTTGTGAATATATGTTCATGCACATGTGTGTTAGTGTAAGTCATTTATGTATGTGTGTATGTCATGTATGTATGCATGTTCATGTATGTTAGTGTGCATGTATGCATGTTCATTTATGTTACTGTATGTTATGTCATGCATGTATGATAGTATGCATGTGATGCATGTTAGCATATGTAATATGTATGAATATGTATAAGTGTATTAAGCTATGTGAATTATATGATGTAATGTATAAATGAATTATTTTATTGCAATGTGTATGTTTAAATAAATGAATGTACTTATATATATGTGTGTTTTAGAAAAATTAATTATCTTATATTAAACTAAGTTTTAAATGAGTGTTAATCTTTTATAAAAGCATACTAATATTTTTCATGCGATTTTCAGATGAATTGCAGCCTTGTTGAAGAGGAACTGAAGATTTGAAGTGTGAAAGAATTTACTTAGCTAAAATCTATTGATTAGCTTGTATAGGTTATCCTTTATGAACAGAATCTTATAGCTTTGTATAGGAACTCAATCTTTATCTAGTTTCATTTTCTTCTTTTATGCCTAAAGAGGCTTCATCAAGTAGTTCCTTTTTACCTAGATCTACCTTTGAAATTTTATTTCCTAGTACAGTTGAAGCAATTAAATAGTTAGTTAAAGATAAGATAGTAGAAGAAACTTTGTATACAAGAGAATTTGATCGTAGTTTATCTAGAACATTGACATTAATTTCCTTTGTTCCACCTAGTATCGAAGATAGTGAAAATCTTTGTCCACCATCTATAGTTAGAAACATTGATAATTCTCAAGAAGTTTTAAACATAACTGAAACCATTAAAGATCAAGTAGTTAGTGAGAAATTAATCTTACCATCCTATTTTGATGCAGTAGAAAGATATAGAAACGCTTTGCCCTACGGACCTTAGGAAAACTTATACTTGTTCTGCATAATCACCCTGTGCATTATGTTAGCGAGACGACTGAATTGATCCGCCAGTCATCACCATTCGCTCCACATTTGAACCCGATGTGAAACAACGGCATGGTAGGACAGATATAAACACTTTTCTTTTTCTTGCATATGCATTAGCTTCGTTTAGGCTACGTGGTTGCAGCAGCTTGAGGTGGTCATCTTGCAGAGGAAAAAATTACAAACCTTGTAATTCCCTGGTTGTTGAGGGCTGAGCTTATTGCTCTGAGTGCCTCCACGAGAATAGGCAAGTAGTGAACCTCATCTCTTCACCCTTACCATCAAGTATTTGAAGAAAAACGTTTGCAGACACAGCACTTAGATTCTTTGTATTAGGCATTTATTGCTCAACAAATGTAACTTGAAAATTTCACATGCACTCTAGCTTCTGCTCCAACTGTCAGGTATATTTTCTAAACTTGCATCTGTTTGTGACTATTTAAGTAGGACTTTAGGAGAACTTAAGATAATAGGAATTGCTTGATTAAAAATTCATTTTCATTTGAAAGTTATAATTTATTTTTCAGTAAAATAATAGGAATTGCTAGATTAAAAATTCATTTTCATTTGAAAGTTAGAATTTATTTTCAAGCCTTGTTTAAAGGTTTTAAAATTAAGTAAATCTGGAATCAAACAACTTAATTAGCTTGGTAAGAGAACAAAAAACTAAAGTTCAAGAAGAAATCAAGGTATATTTTAAAAAACTTAAGTCTAGTTCTAACATATATAACAAAATGGATGAGTTATTTATAATATGATGTCAGAAACCCAAGGACAAAAAGTAGTTGAAGCTATGCTAAAAGAAAAAGGAAAATTCACTAGAGTTAACACAACTAATTATTTAGACACTTTTGAGGACCTAGCAAAACTGCATGGTTTACCAGTAGCTAAATGGGTAACATTTTTAGTAAGACTTGCAATAGGTTCAACCATTAGTGTAATAGAACCTCATAAAGCACTTGAGTGGGAAGAATTTAAAAAACAAATGCATAAAGAATTTTATTTAGAAGATTATAGTCAACACAGTAGGGAGGGATTTATGAAGTGGCTTAGCACTCCAAAAATCCAAATATCTCTTACACAATTACATGGAGAATTTATGAAGAGATTTTCACATTTGCCTGAGCAAGATAGGACTGCTCTTACACCAGATATAGTTTTGTATTTCCTAAAAGTTTTACCTACAGACATTAGAAGTGAAGTAGAAAGAAGACTACAAGAACCTCGGAAAAGATATGGTTTAACGGAGGATTGGGCGGTTCTAAAACAAGTAGTAGAAGTAGTAGCACAAATGAAATAGAGGCAATCATTATTATATGATATGAATTTAAGTTTTCCAATAGTAGGACCAACTACTCAAAATCCTAAAATTAATATAAACTCTAGTTCAACTGAACAAGCATCAACATCTAAAATCCCTAGTGAGTTACAATTTGAAATACTATTTAATAAAATAGATAAGATGATGCAGATGCATACGAATATAACTAAGGAAGTGGCAACACTTCAAAACACAGTTCATTCCTTAACTAGTCAAGATAGAACAATTTTAGGTCCTCAGTTTACTCATGCCCCACAAATAAATCCTATACCTATAGCACCTTTAGTGAATCAACCAGTAGCTTAGAATAATGAACGAAGAGGCGCACCCACCCGACGATGTGATGAAATTGGGGAAAAGGTGGAATGATTACCACACCCACCTCCCTCTAGCTGTAAATTAGGGAAAAGGTGGAATGCAAAAACTATATGAAAATATATCCGAAGCACAAAGAAGCTCATCTAGGGTTAGATTAGAATGTGATGAAACTGATCTAGATGATGAAACATCAATGGAAACCAAACATTATTCAATAGAAGCATTTATAAAAGATAGAGATGATATAATGAACAAAACAGCATGGAAATCACCTATAGATAATTTCTCTATTTTTTCACATATATCTAATATGGAAGAAAAAAGAAAAAGAGATGAAACTCAAGATTTAGATGAGTCTAATCAAAGAGTAACTAGAAAACAATTAAGAAAAGAACCTAAACATGTACAATTATACAAATTTAGATGAGCAGAATGACTATGTCACTTGAACAAGTATTTACTATAGCTAAATTAGAATTTAAAGATAACTTTATTAAAATGATTAAAAGAAAAAGATTTCCATTAAATACTGATACTCAAATGCATGACAATGTAGATGTAACTCATATTTCTAAAGATTCCTTTCCTTCTGATTCTGATGATGAGGAAGAAAGTGAAGGATACGTTAATAAAAATTTTTTAGGACCTATACTTCCAGATAATATACAGGAAAAATCTTAAAGCAATTACAAAAAGAGTTTTTGGGCCAGGGGAACACCAGAGATCAAAGTAAATTTAGGAGATAGGAAAAATTCTTGTACAGCTTTAGCTTTACTAGATTCAGGTTCAGAAATAAATGTAATATCAAAAGAATTATATGATAAATATAGATGGCCTATAGATAAACAACATGGGTGGATTATGAGAACAACAGACAACGGGTGTGGTGCACTTCTAGGAGCATGTGCCAACATTCCAATTTCAATAGGTGGAATAAGTGAGACTCAGTTTTTCATACAAGATAACTGTTCTTATGAAATCATCTTAGGACAACCTTTTATCTGTGAAACTCGTATGGAAACAAAATAATGGAAGATGGCTCTGCGTATGCAAGATTTAGATCAAAAGATGACTTACAATCCTGACAAGTAATGATTGTTAACCCAAACCATATTAGAAATAGAGAACAAATTAGGAAAACACCTATCAGATCACAAGAGAAGATGCACGAGAGTCATCTACCTCTTAGTGATTCTGGAACATACTTTGATCAAAATTTTTACTAGAGACCATTGTTGAGCGGGACAACAGTGGTAACTGGTTTGAAATCTCGCAGAAAAATGTACATAAAATAGAAAATTTTTCTGTTTATTTTACATCTTCAAAATTTCAAATTTTAAATAGTAAAGATATTCCTAGAAAAACAATGAAAAAACATGAAAAATATTTTAAAGAAAAAGGATATATATCTAAAAACGAAAATATTGAAAATGTAATTGAAACTTCTTTTTCTTCTACTTTATTTGAAGAAATAAATAAAACCTTGCATGATGAAAAATTATTACATGTTATCCTTTTAAACTCATTAAATGAATATGATTTAATTTGAAAATTTGTTTTTGATTTTCATGAAGCTAAAATTAATACAAAGTATAAAACAGTAGATAAAAAAGTGAAACCTGTAGCTCAAGCTTTACCTAAAGGAAGTGACCAGAAAATAAAACAAGTAGCTAATGATCCCATCTTACGTGATATTTCAAAAATAGGACATAAATTTACTAATGAAACTATTAAATTGATAAAAATAGGAAATGAAGATTCTTTTTTACTGCCTACTGAACGTGAATTGTTTCGTGAAATAATTAGAAACATGGAAAAGCTTTTTGTCTTTGTCCTCATGAAATAGGATGTGTTGACCCTAGAATAGTATCTCCTATGATCATATTTACCGTAGCTCGTATACCTTGGAATCTTCGTTCTATACCAGTTCCAAAGGCTCATTTACCTGAGCTAATGAAATTGCTTAAGGAGAAGATGCATATGAAAATTTTAGAACCTTCCTTTGCACCTTATTCAAATAAATGGTTTAATGTTCCTAAAAAGAATGGAAAGCTTAGATTTATCCAGGATTTACAACCCGTAAATAAAGTTACTATTAGGAACGTGGGAACCGGCGCTATTGTAGGAGAATTTGCCGAAGCTTTTGCTAGGCATTCTATCTATTCTATGGGTGACCTATATTCAGGATATGACCAGTTCCAGCTTGCTACTGAGAGTAGAGATATTACTACGATGAAGACTCCTTTAGGATTAGTTCGTATGTGTACTCATCCCCAAGGAGCTACAAATTCGGTAGCACATATGATGAACGCAATGAATATGGTTCTTCATGATTTTATTCCTAATGTGACCATGCCGTTTATAGATGATATTCCAATGAAAGGCTGTGAAGAAAAAGAAAAAGATGAAACATTAGATTCTTTAGGATGTAGGAAGTTTGTATCTAATCATATTTTAGATTGTGAGAAAATACTTAAAAGATTTGAAGAAGTAGGATTAACTTTTTCCATAGAAAAATCAGTATTTGGAGTTAATGAAGTTTTAATTGTAGGACATTTATGTGGTTACTATGGTCGTAGGCCTTATCCTCCAAAAGTAGACGCTATAAATAAATTATCTCAAACTTGTAGGAATATTAGTGAGGTTAGACGATTCTTAGGAGCATGTGCATTTTATGCTATTTGGATTCCGCATTATGCCCATGTAGCTAATCCGTTGTATGATTTACTTAGGAAAGATAGCAAATTTAAATGGACTGAAACTCATGTTAAAACAATGAAGAAATTAAAAAGTTTACATTCTAATGCACCTGTTTTAAAACGTGTAAATTATTCCAATAATAAACCGATTATTTTAACTGTAGATACTAGTCCCATAAAAATAGGATGGGTAATAGGACATGATGATAGTGAGGGAAATAGATACACTATTAGATTCGGGACTAAAATTTTACATGAAACTCAAAAAAATTATCCACAAATCAAACGTGAATTATGGGGTTTAGTTACTGCATTAAAAAGTGATAAGGAGTATTTTATAGGAGCTTATGTAGTAATAGAAACAAATTTTTTACCATTAATAGGAATGATTACTAATTGTTCTTCTCCAGATATAGCTACGTTAAGGTGGATATCTTATATTAAGTTTATTAATCCTGTTTTAAATCATATTTTTGGAAAAACTAACTCTGTTGCAGATATGCTTTCTAGGGCTAAGTTTGAAGATGATGACATGACTGAAACTGAATTAAATATGATTAATTATATTTTTGATGTTTATGTGTATGAAAAATTTAATGAAAATGAGTATGAGGGAATTTGGTATGATACATGATATTATCTTAGCACTTTGAAGCAATTACCTGTTTGGTCAGCTAATAGATTTAGAGACATTAGGAAACGTGCATTTAATTTCTTTCTAAAAGATGGTTTTATTTGGCGTCATGCAAAAGGGAAAATTAGATATCCTCAACGAGTTTTAGGAAATAAAAATCTTCAAAATAGAGTTATGATAGATATGCATGAAACTCTTTGGGCAGGACATAAAGGCTTCTATGCAACATATGATAAAATTAGAGAAGCTTATTGGTGGTCGGGTATGTATGTGAATATACGTGACTTTGTAAGTTCTTGTACTACTTGTCAGTACATTCCTCAGTTAGACATAGAGAACCTCTGCACCCTACCTATCCTCCTTGTATTCATTACAAGTGGGTAGTTGATTTAGTGACCATGCCTAAAGGTTTAGATAGGATGAGATATATAGTTTTAGCTAGGGAAGACTTGACTAATCATGTAGAGGGTAGAGCTCTTCGTACTAAAACTACTTATAACATATGTAAATTTTTGTTAGAAGAAGTTATTTCTAGATTTGGCTATGTAGAAATGATAGTAGCAGATAGGGGTGAGTTAGATGCTAGAGAGGCTAGAGAATTCTTTGACCAGCATGGGATTCGTCTGTCTCTCACTATGGCTTATAAATCAGAGTCTAATGGTAAGATTGAGCGGGGTGATCCCTCTATTGTGAAGGCAATTTTTAAGGCGTGCAATGGTGATACAGCGCAGTGGCCTAGATTCATTCCTTTCGCACTATGGGCAGACATGATGACGTATACTAGATCTACAGGATTTATGCCTGCATAACTAATGTACTCTCAGAAGCCGATTTTTCCTATCTAGACCCATATTATTTCATGGACGACGCTTCCGTGGAATAATGAGATGACTCATAAGGATCTGATTTCTGTTAGGATTATGCAGTTAAGAATAGGAAATAAAATAATTGATGAAGCTGTTCAGAAAGTTAGAGAATCACGTCTTAAAAATAAAATCTATTTTGATAAAAAACATAGACTTAGGCCTTGTACTCTAGAAGTAAATGATTGGGTTTTAGTTTACGATAGTACTTTTGATACACAGTATGATGCTAGGAAGAAATTAATTAAAAGATGGTTTGGTCTGTATGTAGTTGTAACTGTATTTGATAATGGTACATTTAAACTTAGAGAATTTGATGGTTCTTTGTTGAAGAATTTGATTGCAGTTAAAAGACTTAAACTATTCAAGAAGAGAAATAATGAAGAATATGAGATTGACGGAATTGATGCTGATGAAGATGAAGATGATGATTAAAATATCTATTTAAAATCACGTGAAAAAGTTCTAATTGAAGATTCTTTGATTTTTTGTGTATATGCATGGCATTATTGCATGGATTAAAAGGATATGTTCAAATTTATTTAAAAAAAAACAAGTTGAATAAGATGTTAAAATATCTTATATATCTATGATTGAAGCATGAAAACTTGTATTTATATGAACTGAATCAGAAAGTTAAATAGAAATTTTGGAATTGGAAGCTTGTGAAAGAAATGGTAACCTTATTTTGAATACATGTATATGCTGAAAATTTTATCCATTAGTAAGTGGGATTTTGTGTTCTGCTATTTATTCCTTATGAGATCTAACCTCTAAATGAATAAAAAAAAAAACTTCATACCCAATTAGCATATATGTATGTGTTTGTAGTTGGTGCACTATGTTGGGCTAGTAGGCGGGTGGAACAACCTTGGTCGGGTGATCAAGGCCACGAGCTGACGCTAGTTTCATCATAGGCCTAACCTTTATGTTGTCATGCGCGTGCATGGGTCGGTAGGCGGGTGGAGTTACTCTGGTCGGGTGATCAAAGCCACGAGCTGACGTCGATTTCATGTAGGGCTGACATAGTTTTGTCGTGTGCTATGCCGGGTTGGCAGACAAGTGGAATAAACTTGGCCGGGTGGACAAGTCCAGGAGTCGCACCGAATTTCGGTATAGGCCGATTTGTGAAAAATAAATAAAAAGCTAAGTTGGGATGAAGTAATAAAGCAAAAGAAAAATGATATGAAAAAAGCAATGAATAGAGAGTCGGACCATAGGAAATAAAAGTAGGAGGCATATAATTCTATTAACTTATGAGAAAAGTTTTGGTATATGTTGTTATGCAAGATAAGTTACTTATTCCAAGCAAGTTACATGAACAGAAGGACTATGACACTTATGATTCATTCTTATACATGCTTGTTTAAATGTGGATTCAGAAATATGACATGATATTTATATGACTTATATCTACTTTGTTTTTTTTAGATGATTTGTGCTAATTTTTTTAATTGCTCAAAGTATGAATGCATGATAAAATAAAACTTTAAAAACTTTAAAACTTATTTTCAAAAGAATTTGATATGTTCCACTTGAATCTGTAGGTTGGCCCATTGGGACGATGTGCAGGTTTAGTGGGGGCGGATGTCGGAAAGAATTTTTTACTCTTAAAAATATTACAAAAATTAAAAGATTAATTGATTGATATAAGTTTGATAAAAGATGAAAAATCAAGGGTTAGTTAAGGGTTTGTCTATGTTTTGAAAGTAAAATGCAAGGGTATTTAAGGGTTAAATGTAGGTTTTGATCATGTTTTATAGGGTTCTAGCTTAATTTCAAGGTTAATAAGGGTTACTTATTAAATCTAGAGGGTTATGAAAGGTTAGAAGATAAGTTTAAGGCTTAATTGGGGTTAAAAAAATATGGTTTGAAGTTAGTTGAAGGATAAAACTATGGTTAAGAGATTAATTAAGTAGGTTTTAGTCTATAAATGAATTATTAAATAGGGTAAATATAATAAATGAAACCTTAGCAAAATATTTCAAATAAAAACATATGTTAATTAACAAAGTAATTAAATAAATAAAAAAGAAGTGAAAGGTTGTATTTAACTCTAAAGTCTATGGTCTTGTAAATATTTAATTGAATGGTTGTATTTTTGGGAAAACAAATAGAGGAAATTTCCACGCCTAATTTCTTGTTGAGAGATGTGGAGTTGAAGAGAAGTAAATGTAGGCTGCATGGATCAGTTATCTAAGGGAAAATGTAGGCTATGGTTGGCTACTCTCATCTATATAAAGAGGGAGTACATACTCACAAGCTCATGTGATTTTCAGGTATTCTATTTTCCTTTAATCTAGACTATAGTCATTTATGTACACATTTCCATGACTGTCTTCTAGCAGGAGGAGAGAGAAGGCCATCTCTCTTGCTCTTGCATTTCATTTAAGGCAAACCAATTTTTTTACTTCAGAAAACTGACGACGTAGAGCAGATGGGGAAGGCGTTTGTTTTTTTTCTCTTCCAATTTGTTTCTCTCTTTCCTTTTTCCTTTTCCCTTCCATTTTGTCCTTTTTCCTTTCTTTTCCCCTCTCCTTTCTTTATTGTTTTTAATTCAATTTCTCTTCTTCCTCTCCCTCTCTTTCTCTGTCGACAGCGCAGCAGAGCTGCGCACGCAGCACACACACAAAGAGAGAGAGAGAGAGAGAGAGTATTATGCATAGGTATTTTATATTTTATTCTTTCTTTTTCCTTTTTATTTAATCATTATTCTTCCCCTCCATCTCTTCTCCCTGTAGCCAACGACAACCGAACGTGACTGACGCAGAGAGAGAGAGAGAGGAGAGGTTATTTTATTTTTTTCTTTATTTTTTATTATGTTTCTTTAGTTTCTTTTTTATTTATTTTTCTCCGTTCCTTCCTCTATCCCTGCAGCCAACGGACGCAACCGATGGCGCAAAGAGAGAGAGAGAGAGAGAGAGAGAGAGAGAGAGAGAGAGAGAGAGAGAGAGAGAGAGAGAGAGAGAGAGAGAGAGAGAGAGAGAGAGAGAGAGAGAGAGAGATTGAGAGAGTTTTGTTTTTTTTTATTTTTCATTTACTTTATTTTAAGAAACTTATTGCTTTTTTATGTGTATATAATGAGATTTATATGTTTTATTTTTGTAGTTACTATAAATATTATTTATTACTTATATATTAAAATATATATGAAATAAAATTTTTTAGAAATGTTTATGTTTAGTTATATATATGTGTGACTGTATATGTATTTATTTATGTATGTGTGTGGATGTATGTTTTATATGTCTTAATTTATGTCTATGTGTTAATATATGTATTTGTTTTAATATAAGTATATATGTTTAAGTATTTATGTATGTGTGTGCATGAATATTTATATGTGAATACTTATGTCTTAAATGTATTTGTTTTAATATAAGTATATATATTTAAGTATTTATGTATGTGTGTGTGTTTAATTAATTAGATTGATTACTTAGTGAATGTATGATTTGCTATCCTAATGTTTTTTGTGTGTTCATAGGTTAGCAAAAAGAAGAAGCAATTTAGCCTTATTCTCTTCCAAAGAATTCATTATTCCTTCCAACTTCTCTTTACCCAAATATTTACCCTATTCTATCTTCACTTATCCTTTCCTTTTCTTACCCTTAATCCAAGCTTCTTCAACCCTTACCTTGTTAGTAACTTATTAGAAAATGCATTAGATTTAGTGATGTTTGTGCCGATGCTAGATGTTGTTAGGGATAAGTGCATATACCCATGTATGATGTTAGTGCATGTTAGGTATGTTAGTGCATGTTATTGCATGTTAGGTGTTAGCAAATGTATATTTAGCTAATGCATGTTAAAAATTTATGCATGTTAGTTAATGCATATTAGTGCTTGCATATATGTATACATGTCATGCATGTTTGCTTATTGCATGTTAGTGCATGTATGTTCATGCATGATTGCTAGTGCATGTGCATGTATGCATATGATTTTGTTTGCATATCATGTTATGTATGCATGTGTATGTATGTTCATGCATGGTTGCTAGTGCATATGCATGTATGCATGTTCATTAATGCATGTGCATGTATGCATATGATTTTGTTTAGCATATCATGTGTGGTTGCTAGTGCATGTGAATGTATGAATGTTCATGTGCATGTATGCATGTTCATTTATGTTAGTGCATGCATGTGCATGTATGCATGTTCATTTATGTTGTGCATGTATGTTTATGCATGTGTGTTTGTGAATATATCTTCATGCACATGTGTGTTAGTGTAAGTCATTTATGTATGTGTGTATGTCATGTATGTATGCATGTTCATGTATGTTAGTGTGCATGTATGCATGTTCATTTATGTTAGTGTATGTTATGTCATGCATGTATGATAGTATGCATGTGATGCATGTTAGCATATGTAATATGTATGAATATGTATAAGTGTATTAAGCTATGTGACTTATATTATGTAATGTATAAATGAATTATTTTATTGCAATGTGTATGTTTAAATAAATGAATGTACTTATATATATGTGTGTTTTAGAAAAGTTAATTATCTTATATTAAACTAAGTTTTAAATGAGTGTTAATCTTTTATAAAAGCATACTAATATTTTTCATGTGATTTTGAGATGAATTGCAGCCCCGTTGAAGACAAACTAAAGATTTGAAGTGTGAAAGAATTTACTTAGCTAAAATCTATTGATTAGCTTGTATAGGTTATCCTGTATGAACAGAATCTTATAGCTTTGTATAGGAAATCAATCATTAATCTAGTTTCATTTTCTTCTTTTATGCCTAAAGAGGCTTCATCAAGTAGTTCCTTTTTACCTACATCTACCTTTGAAATTTTATTTCCTAGTCCAGTTGAAGAAATTAAAGAGTTAGTTAAAGATAAGATAATAGAAGAAACTTTGTATACAAGAGAATTTTGATCGTAGTTTATCTAGAACATTGCCATTAATTTCCTTTGTTCCACCTAGTATCGAAGATAGTGAAAATCTTTTTCCACCATCTGTAGTTAGAAACATTGATAATTCTCAAGAAGTTTTAAACATAACTGAAACCATTAAAGATCATAGTTAGTGAGAAATTAATCTTACCATCCTATTTTGATGTAGCAAAAAGATATAGAAACGCTTTCCTATGGACCTTATGAAAACTTATACTTGTTCTGCATAGTCACCCTGTGTGCGCCGTTAGCAAGACGACTGAATTGATCCGCAAGTCATCACCATTCGCTCCCACATTTGAACCCGACGTGAAACAAGGGCACAACAGGACAGATATAAACACTTTTCTATTTCTTGCATATGCATTAGCTTGGTTTAGGCTACGTGGTTGCAGCAGCTTGAGGTGGTCATCTTGCAGAGGCAAAAATTACAAACCTTGTAATTCCCTGGTTGTTGAGGGCTAAGCTTATGCTCTGAGCGCCTCCACAGGAATAGGCAAGTAGTGAACCTCATCTCTTCACCCTTACCATCAGGTATTTGAAGAAAAACGTTTGCACACACAGCACTTAGATTCTTTGTATTAGGCATTTATTGCTCAACAAATGTAACTTGAAAATTTCACATGCACTCTAGCTTCTGCTCCAACTGTCAGGTATATTTTCTAAACTTGCATCTATTTGTGACTATTTAAGTAGGACTTTAGGAGAACTTAAGATAATAGGAATTGCTAGATTAAAAATTCATTTTCATTTGAAAGTTAGAATTTATTTTTCATTAAAATAATAGGAATTGCTAGATTAAAAATTCATTTTCATTTGAAAGTTAGAATTTATTTTCAAGACTTGTTTAAAGGTTTTATAATTAAGTAAATCTGGAATCAAACAACTTATTTAGCTTGGTAAGAGAACAAAAAACTAAAGTTCAAGAAGAAATCAAGGTATATTTTAAAAAACTTAAGTCTAGTTCTAACATATATAACAAAATGGATGAGTTATTTAAAAATATGATGTTAGAAACCCAAGGACAAAAAGTAGTTGAAGCTATGCTAAAAGAAAAAGGAAAATTCACTAGAGTTAACGCAACTTATTTTTTAGACACTTTTGAAGACCTAGCAAAACTACATGGTTTACCAGTAGCTAAATGGGTAACATTTTTAGTAAGACTTGCAATAGGTTCAGCCATTAGTGTAATAGAACCGCATAAAACACTTGAGTCGGAAGAATTTAAAAAATAAATGCATAAAGAATTTTACTTAGAAGATTATAGTCAACACAGTAGGGAGGGATTTATGAAGTGGCTTAGCACTCCAAAAACCCAAATATCACTTACACAATTACATGGAGAATTTATGAAGAGATTTTCACAATTGCCTAAGCAAGATAGGACTGCTCTTACACCAGATATAGTTTTGTATTTCCTAAAAGTTTTACCTACAGACATTAGAAGTGAAGTAGAAAGAAGACTAGAAGAACCTGGGAAAAGATATGGTTTAACGGAGGATTGGGCGGTTCTAAAACAAGTAGTAGAAGTAGTAGCACAAATGAAATAGAGGCAATAATTATTATACGATATGAATTTAAGTTTTCCAACTGTAGGACCAACTACTCAAAATCCTAAAATTAATATAAACTCTAGTTCAACTGAACAAGCATCAACATCTAAAATCCCTAGTGAGTTACAGTTTGAAATACTATTTAATAAAATAGATAATATGATGCAGATGCATACAAATATAACTAAGGAAGTGGCAACACTTCAAAACACAGTTCATTCCTTAACTAGTCAAGATAAAACAATTTTAGGTCCTCAGTTTACTCATGCCCCACAAATAAATCCTATACATATAACACATTTAGTGAATCAACCAGTAGCTCAGAATAATGAACAAAGAGGCGCACCCACCCGACGATGTGTTTGGTGTGACTCTATTGAACATATGTCTTATGCCTGTGAATCTTTAAAAGAGGCAAAAGAAAGAAAATTAGTGATTGATATTGATAAAAAACTATGTGATTACCGCACCCACCTCCCTCTCGCTGTAAATTGGGGAAAAGGTGGAATGCAAAAACTATACGAAAATATATCTGAAGCACAAAGAAGCTCATCTAGGGTTAGATTAGAATGTGATGAAAGTGATCTAGATGATGAAACATCAAAGGAAACCAAAAATTATTCAATAGAAACATTGATAAAAGCTAGAGATGATATAATGAACAAAACAACATGGAACTCACCTATAGATAATTTCTCTATTTTTTCACATATAGCTAATATGGAAGAAGAAAGAAAAAGAGATGAAACTCAAGATTTAGATGAGTCTAATCAAAGAGTAACTAGAAAACAATTAAGAAAAGAACCTAAAAATGTACAATTTAATGAAAATACAAATTTAGATGAGCAGAAAAGAAAAGATATATGGGAGGGCAAACAACCTGAGACATCAAACAAACCAAGTGAATTAGATTCAAAGACTAATGAAGAAACAGATAAAAATGAGGGAAAAACCAAGAAACCCAAAAGAATTCCAAAAGCTATTTTAACTTTAGAACTTGAACAAAAAAATGACACAAAGGAAATACTGTATGATATTCTTTTAAAAAGTCAAGTGACTATGTCAGTTGAACAATTATTTACTATAGCTAAATTAGAATTTAAAGATAACTTTATTAAAATGATTAAAAGAAAAAGATTTCCATTAAATACTGATACTGAAATGCATGATAATGTAGATGTAACTCATATTTCTAAAGATTCCTTTTCTTCTGATTCTGATGATGAGGAAGAAAGTGAAGGATACGTTAATAAAATTTTTTTAGGACCTATACTTCCAGATAATATACAGGAAACATCTTAAAGCAATTACAAAAAGATTTTTTGGGCCAGGGGAACACCAGAGATCAAAGTAAATTTAGGAGATAGGAATAATTCTTGTACAGCTTTAGCTTTACTAGATTCAAATTCAGAAATAAACGTAATATCAAAAGAATTATATGATAAATTTAGATGGCCTATAGATAAACAACATGGGTGGATTATGAGAACTACAAACAACGGATGTGGTGCACTTCTAGGAGCATGTGCCAACATTCCAATTTCAATAGGTGGAAGAAGTGAGACATTTCACTTTTTCATACAAGATAACTTCTTATGAAATCATCTTAGGACAACCTTTTATCTGTGAAACTCGTATGGAAACAAAAATAATGGAAGATGGCTCTGCGTATGCAAGATTTAGATCAAAAGATGACTTACAATCCTTATAAGTAATGACTGTTAACCCAAACCATATTAGAAATAGAGAACAAATTAGGAAAACACCTATCAGATCACAAGAGAAGATGCACGAGAGTCATCTACCTCTTAGTGATTCTGGAACATACTTTGATCAAAATTTTTACTAGAGACCATTGTTGAGCGGGACAACAGTGGTAATTGGTTTGAAATCTCGCAGAAAAATGTACATAAAATAGAAAATTTTTCTGTTTATTTTACATCTTCAAAATTTCAAATTTTAAATAGTAAAGATATTCCTAGAAAAACAATGAAAAAACATGAAAAATATTTTAAAGAAAAATGATATATGTCTAAGAATGAAAATATTGAAAATGTAATTGAAACTTCTTTTTCTTCTACTTTATTTGAAGAAATAAATGAAACCTTACATGATGAAAAATTATTACATGTTATTCTTTTAAACTCATTAAATGAATATGATTTAATTTTAAAATTTGTTTCTGATTTTCATGAAGCTAAAATTAATACAAAGTATAAAATAGTAGATAAAAAAGTGAAACCTGTAGCTCAAGCTTTACCTGAAGGAAGTGACCAGAAAATAAAACAAGTAGCTAATGATCCCATCTTAACGTGATATTTCAAAAATAGGACATAAATTTACTGATGAAACTATTAAATTGATAAAAATAGGAAATGAAGGTTCTTTTTTACTGCCTACTGAACGTGAATTATTTCATGAAATGATTAGAAAACATGGGAAATCTTTTTCTCTTTATCCTCATGAAATAGGATGTGTTGACCCTAGAATAGTATCTCCTATGATCATATTTACCGTAGCTCATATACCTTGGAATCTTCGTCCTATACGAGTTCCAAAGGCTCATTTACCTGAGCTAATGAAATTGCTTAAGGAGAAGATGCATATGAAAATTTTAGAACCTTCCTCTGCACCTTATTCAAATAGATGGTTTACTGTTCCTAAAAAGAATGGAAAGCTTAGATTTATCCGAGACTTACAACCCGTAAATAAAGTTACTATTAGGAACGTGGGAACCAGCCCTATTGTAGGAGAATTTTCCGAAGCTTTTGTTGGGCATTCTATCTATTCTATGGGTGACTTATATTCAGGATATGACCAGTTCCAGCTTGCTATTGAGAGTAGAGATATTACTACGATGAAGACTCCTTCAGGATTAGTTCGTATGTGTACTCTTCCCCAAGGAGCTACAAATTCGGTAGCACATATGATGAACGCAACGAATATGGTTCTTCATGATTTTATTCCTAATGTGACCATGCCGTTTATAGATTATATTCCAATTAAAGGCTGTGAAGAAAAAGAAAAAGATGAAACATTAGATTCTTTAGGATGTAGGAAGTTTGTATCTAATCATATTTTAGATTGTGAGAAAATACTTAAAAGATTTGAAGAATTAGGATTAACTTTTTCCATAGAAAAATCAGTATTTGGAGTTAACGAATTTTTAATTGTAGGACATTTATGTGGTTACTATGGTCGTAGGCCTTATCCTCCAAAAGTAGACGCTATAAATAAATTATCTGAAACTTGTAGGAATATTAGTGAAGTTAGACGTTTCTTAGGAGCATATGTATTTTATACTATTTGGATTCTGCATTATGCCCATGTAGCTAATCCGTTGTATGATTTACTTAGGAAAAATAGGAAATTTAAATGGACTGAAACTCATGTTAAGCAATGAAGAAATTAAAAAGTTTACTTTCTAATGTACGTGTTTTAAAATGTGTAAATTATTCAAATAATAAACCGATTATTTTAACTGTAGACACTAGTCCCATAGGAATAGGATGGGTAATAGGACAAGATGATAGTGAGGGAAATAGATATGCTATTAGATTCGGGGCTAAAATTTTACATGAAACTCAATCAAATTATCCACAAATAAAACGTGAATTATGGGGTTTAGTTACTGCATTAAAAACTGATAAGGAGTATTTTATAGGAGCAAATGTAGTAATAGAAACAGATTGTTTACCATTAATAGGAATGATTACTATTTTTTCTTCTCCAGATATAGCTATGTTAAGGTGGATATCTTATATTAAGTTTATTAATCTTGTTTTAAGTCATATTTCTGGAAAAACTAACTCTGTTGCAGATATGCTTTCTAGGGCTAAGTTTGAAGATGATGACATGATTGAAACTGAATTAAATGTGATTAATTATATTTCTGATGTTTATGTGTATGAAAAATTTAATGAAAATGAGTATGAGGGAATTTGGTATGATATAGGATATTATCTTAGCACTTTGAAGCAATTACCTGTTTGCTCAGCTAATAGATTTAGAGACATATGTGCATTTAATTTCTTTCTAAAGATGGTTTTATTTGGCGTCATGCAAAAGGGAAAATTAGATATCCTCAACGAGTTTTAGGAAATAAAAATCTTCAAAATAGAGTTATGATAGATATGCATAAAACTCTTTGGGCAGGACATAAAGGCTTCTATGCAATGTATGATAAAATTAGAGAAGCTTATTGGTGGCCGGGTATGTATGTGAATATACGTGACTTTGTAAGTTCTTGTACTACTTGTCAGGTACATTCCTCAGTTAGACATAGAGAACCTCTGCACCCTACCTATCCTCCTTGTATTCATTACAAGTGGGTAGTTGATTTAGTGACCATGCCTAAATGTTTAGATAGGATGAGATATATAGTTTTAGCTAGGGAAGACTTGACTAATCATGTAGAGGGTAGAGCTCTTCGTACAAAAAATACTTATAACATATGTAAATTTTTGTTAGAAGAAGTTATTTCTAGATTTGGCTATGTAGAAAAGATAGTAGCAGATAGGGGTGAGTTAGATGCTAGAGAGGCTAGAGAATTCTTTGACCAACATGGGATTCCTCTGTCTCTCACTACTGCTTATAATCCAGAGTCTAATGGTAAGATTGAGCGGGGTCATCCCTCTATTATGAAGGCAATTTCTAAGGCCTACAATGGTGATACAGCGCAGTGGCCTAGATTCCTTCATTTCCCACTATGGGCAGACAAATGTATACTAGATCTACAAGATTTATGCTTGTAGAACTAATGTACTATCAGAAGCTGATTTTTCTATCCAGACCCATATTATTTCATGCACGACGCTTCCGTGGAATAATGAGATGACTCGTGAAGATCTGATTTCTGTTAGGATTATGTACTTAAATATAGGAAATAAAATGATTGATGAAGTTGTTCAGAAAGTTAGAGAATCACGTTTTAAAAATAAAATCTATTTTGATAAAAAACATAGACTTAGGCCTTGTACTATAGAAGTAAATGATTGGGTTTTACTTTATGATAGTACTTTTGATACACATTTTGATGCTAGGAAGAAATTAATTAAAAGATGGTTTGGTCCATATGTAGTTGTAACTGTATTTGATAATGGTACATTTAAACTTAGAGAATTTGATGGTTCTTTGCTGAAGAATTTGATTGCAGGTAAAAGACTTAAACTATTCAAGAAGAGAAATAATGAAGAATATGAGATTGACGGAATTGATGTTGATGAAGATGATTAAAATATCTATTTAAAATCAGGTGAAAACGTTCTAACTGAAGATTCTTTGATTTTTTGTGTATATGCATGGCATTATTGCATGGATTAAAAGGATATGTTCAAATTTATTTAAAAAAAGGCAAAGTTGAATAAGATGTTAAAATATCTAATATATTTATGATTGAAGCATGAAAACTTGTATTTATATGAACTAAATCAGAAAGTTAAATAAAAATTTTGGAATTGGAAGCTTGTGAAAGAAATGGTAACCTTATTTTGAATACATGTATATGCTGAAAATTTTATCCATTAGTAAGTGGGATTTTGTATTCTACTATTTATTCCTTATGAGATCTGACCTCTAAATGAATTAAAAAATAAATAAAACTTCATACCCAATTAGCATATATGTATTTGTTTGTAGTTGGTGCACTATGTTGGGCTAGTAGACGGGTGGAACAACCTTGGTTGGGTGATCAAGGCCACGTCCTGATGCTAGTTTCATCATAGGCCTAACCCTTATGTTGTCATGCACCTGCATGGGTTGGTAGGCGGGTGGACTTACTTCTGTCGGGTGATTAGAGCCACGCGCTGACGTCGATTTCATGTAGGCCTGACATAGTTTTGTCGTGTGCTATGCCGGGTTGGTAGACAAGTGGAATAAACTTGGCTGGGTGGACAAGTCCAAGAGTAGCACCCAATTTCGGTATAGGCCGATTTGTGAAAAATAAATAAAAAGCTAAGTTGGGATGAAGTAATAAAGCAAAAGAAAAATGATATGAAAGAAACAATGAATAGAGAGTCAGACCATAGGAAATAAAAGTAGGGGGCATATAATTCTATTAACTGATGAGAAAAGTTTTGGTATATGCTGTTATGCAGGATAAGCTACTTATTCCAAGCAAGTTACATGAACAGAAGAACTATGACACTTATGATTTATTCTTATAAATGCTTGTTTGAATGTGGATTCAAAAATATGACATGATATTTATATGACTTATATCTACTTTCTTTTTAGATGATTTGTGCTAATCTTTTTAATTGCTCAAAGTATGAATGCATGATAAAATAAAACTTTAAAAAATTTAAAACTTATTTTCAAAAGAATTTGATATGTTCCACTTGAATCTGCAGGTTGGCCCATCGGGACGATGTGCAGGTTTAGTGGGGGCGGATGTCGGAAAGAATTTTTTACTCTTAAAAATATTACAAAAATTAAAAGATTAATTGATTGATATAAGTTTGGTTAAATTATGATAATTTTGACTAATGCTTGATTTTAGTTTGCAGGATAAGAAGTTTGATGATCAATATCAAGATGGGAAGTATTTATTTAGGTGTTTTTTAATATTATTAAGGGTATAGATGAAAAATCAAGGGTTAGTTAAGGGTTTGTCTATGTTTTGAAAGTAAAATGCAAGGGTATTTAAGGGTTAAATGTAGGTTTTGATCATGTTTTATAGGGTTCTAGCTTAATTTCAAGGTTAATTAAGGGTTAATTATTAAATCTAGAGGGTTATGAAAGGTTAGAAGATAAGTTTAAGGGTTAGTTGGGGTTAAAAAAATATAGTTTGAAGTTAATTGAAGGATAAACCTATGGTTAAGAGATTAATTAAGTAGGTTTTAGTCAATAAATGAATTAGTAAATAGGGTAAATATAATAAATGGAACCTTAGCAAAATATTTCAAGTAAAAACATATGTTAATTATTAAATAGCATTATTTTCACTAAGGTCATGGTAATAATTAAATTTATTGATGGTTTTAATTTAATTTGTTCTAGAGGTTTGTATTTATTCTAAAGTAATTAAATAAATAAAAAAGAAGTGAAAGGTTGTATTTAAATCTAAAGTCTATGGTCCTGTAAATATTTAATTAAATGGTTGTATTCTTGGGAAAACAAATAGAGGAAATTTACACGCCTAATTTCTTGGTGAGAGATATGGAGTTGAAGAGAAGTAAATGTAGGCTGCATGGATCAATTATCTAAGGGAAAATGTTGGCTATGGTGGGCTACTCTCATCTATATAAAGAGGGAGTACGTACTCACAAGCTCATGTGATTTTTAGGTACTCTATTTTCCTTTACTTTAGACTATAGTCATTTATGTACACATTTCCATGACTCTCTTTTGGCAGGCGGAGAGAGAAGACCATCTCTCTTGCTCTTGCATTTCATTTAAGGCAAAGCAAATTTTTTTACTTCAGAAAACTAACGATGCAGAGCAGATGGGGAAGGCGTTTGCTTTTTTTCTCTTTGAATTTGTTTCTCTCTTTACTTTTTCCTTTTCTCTTCCATTTTGTCCTTTTTCCCTTTTTTCCCCTCTCCTTTCTTTATTGTTTTTAATTCAATTTCTCTTCTTCCTCTCCCTCTCTTTCTCTATCGATAGCGCAGCAGAGCTGTGCGCGCAGCACACAAAGAGAGAGAGAGAGAGAGAGAGAGAGAGAGAGAGAGAGAGTATTATGCATAGGTTTTTTTATATATTTATTTTTTATTTTATTCTTTCTTTTTCCTTTTATTTAATCATTATTCTTCCCCTCCATCTCTTCTCCCTGCAGCCAACAATGGCCGAACGTGATTGACGCACACAGAGAGAGAGGGGTTATTTTATTATTTTTTTATTTTTTATTCTGTTTTTTTAGTTTCTTTTTTATTTATTTTTCTCCTTTCCTTCCTCTATTCTTGCAGCCAAGGGATGCAACCGATGGTGCAAAGAGAGAGAGAGAGAGAGAGAGAGAGAGAGAGAGAGAGAGAGTTTTGTTTTTTTTATTTTTTCTTTACTTTATTTTAAGAAACTTAACTTTATTTTAAGAAACTTATTGCTTTTTTATGTGTATATAATGAGATTTATATGTTTTATTTTTGTAGTTACTATAAATATTATTTATTACTTATATATTAAAATATATATGAAATAAATCTTTTTAGAAATGTTTATGTTTAGTTATATATATGTGTGATTGTATATGTATTTATTTATGTACGTGTGTGGATGTATGTTTTATATATGTCTTAATTTATGCCTATGTGTTAATATATGTATTTGTTTTAATATAAGTATATATATTTAAGTATTTATGTATGTGTGTGCATGAATATTTATATGTGAATACTTATGTCTTAAATGTATTTGTTTTAATATAAGTATATATATTTAAGTATTTATGTATATGTGTGTGTTTAATTAATTAGATTGATTACTTAGTGAATGTATGATTTGTTATCCTAATGTATTTTGTGTGTTCACATCTTAGCAAAAAGAAGAAGCAATTTAGCCTTATTCTCTTCGAAAGAATTCATTATTCCTTCCAACTTCTCTTTACCCAAATATTTACCCTATTCTATCTTCACTTATCCTTTCCTTTTCTTACCCTTAATCCAAGCTTCTTCAACCCTTAGCTTGTTAGTAACTTATTAGAAAATGCATTAGATTTAGTGATGTTTGTGCCCATGCTAGATGTTGTTAGAGATAAGTGCATATACCCATGTATGATGTTAGTGCATGTTAGGTATGTTAGTGCATGTTATTGCATGTTAGGTGTTAGTAAATGTATATTTAGCTAATGCATGTTAAAAATTTATGCATGTTAGTTAATTCATATTAGTGCTTGCATATATGTATACATGTCATGCATGTTTGCTTATTGCATGTTAGTGCATGTATGTTCATGCATGATTGCTAGTGCATGTGCATGTATGCATATGTATTTGTTTGCATATCATGTTATGTATGCATGTGTATGTATGTTCATGCATGGTTGCTAGTGCATATGCATGTATGCATGTTCATTAATGCATGTGCATGTATGCTTATGATTTTGTTTAGCATATCATATGTGGTTGCTAGTGCATGTGCATGTATGCATGTTCATGTGCATGTATGCATGTTCATTTATGTTAGTGCATGCATGTCCATGTATGCATGTTCATTTATGTTGTGCATGTATGTTTATGCATGTATGTTTGTGAATATATGTTCATGCACATGTGTGTTAATGTAAGTCATTTATGTATGTGTGTATGTCATGTATGTATGCATGTTCATGTATGTTAGTGTGCATGTATGCATGTTCATTTATGTTAGTGTATGTTATGTCATGCATGTATGATAGTATGCATGTGATGCATGTTAGCATATGTAATATGTACGAATATGTATAAGTGTATTAAGCTATGTGAATTATATGATGTAATGTATAAATGAATTATTTTATTGCAATGTGTATGTTTAAATAAATGAATGTACTTATATATATATATGTATTAGAAAATTTAATTATCTTATATTAAACTAAGTTTTAAATGAGTGTTAATCTTTTATAAAAGCATACTAATATTTTTCATGTGATTTTTAGATGAATTGCAGCTCTATTGAAGACGAACTGAAGATTTGAAGTGTGAAAGAAATTACTTCGCTAAAATCTATTCATTAGCTTGTATAGGTTATCCTTTATGAACATAATCTAATAGCTTTGTGTAGGAAATTGTTGATATATTTAGGTAGTGATGTGTGTGAACACTCTAGGACCGCCGGGGCACTTTTTTCCATCTTTAGGAGGTTTTTTTCCCCCGGCTTGTATATACGCCTATTGCCCTAATGGGCTACTTATCTTTGTACATTCTCTAGTAATACATTCAGTCTTGTGTGTTGTGCTCCAAGCTTCTTCCTCTTCCTTGTGCTGTTCGCGTGCTTCAGCAGACGTCTAACTCCAACAATTGGTATCATAGCAGGTCGTTGATTCTTCTAGGGCGCCGTCGACACTCCTCCGTTTGCAGTCTCAGATTCGCACAAAATTTGGTGAGCATACTCAGGGTGTTTTCGAGATCAAAACCGCTTCGCTCTGTGGTGCCGAAATCGCGATCTGAGCTCGTTTCGGCCTCCGAACGCACTATCACAGTGCTTGTGCAGGCTATTTCGTCCTTTTGTGCCAAAGGTATATACCAGTTTCTGTTCGCCAGTTTAAGCGTCTCGAAGTCTGCTACAGGTCTAGCAGAACTCGTCTGGGCAGTTCTGTTCAACTTTTTGAGATACAGTCAATTTTCTGCATCAAGGTATTTTAGTCACCGGCCATGGCTGAAAGCAGTGATGTATTCCGTATGTTGGCTGTTGAGGATAAGTTGGATGGTACCAACTACCCATTATGGGCTTATATGATGCGACATGTACTGGTTGCAAAAGGATTGTGGAACATTGTGCAGGGTGTTGAAAGACGTCCTGTTACACCTGTAACGACAGGTACTGCAAATACAGGTGTTGGAGCTGATGAAGATGGTGTCGAAGATGATATTCCGCAGATTCCTGTTCGTGCTGCTGTTTCTGTTGCACCTACTGCAGAGCAGATTCGTTGGGATGGCAGAGATGCCCAGGCACATGCATTGATAGCTTTGTTTGTCAAACGTGCCATTATTCCTCACATTCGCTCTTGCAGAACAGAAAAGGATGCTTGGGATACAATTACCACTTTGTACCAGGCTAGGAATGAGGCTCGTGTTGCTTACCTCCGAAAACAGTTGGAGAGTGAGCACATGAATGAAGGTGATTCGATGGACAGTTTTCTTACAAAGATCAAAGACCTGAAGGAACAATTGATTTTTGCTGATGAGGTTATACCATATAGCTCACTTGTGCAGACCGTTCTGAATGGCCTTCCTGATTCATATCAGAGTTTTGCCTCTACTCTTCGATTGATGATGAAAGGCAATCCGAATGCCTTGTCATTTGAGGAATTAGTCTCTGTTCTGTTGCAGGAAGATCAGTCCAGGCAGAACAGGTCCATTATGCGTGTTGCAGATCAAGCTTTCCTGGCTAGTCAGAAGGGCAAAGGAAAATGGAGCTCTTCTACTAGTAAGCAGAAATCTGCAAATGCTGCACAATCGAAGAACCAGGATAAAGATGAGAAGAAATCAGAAAAGCAGAAATTGTTCTGCAAGTACTGTAAAGGAAATGATCATATTATAAAGAACTGTCCAAAACTGGCTGCTAAAGAGGCAAAGAAGAAAGAGGCTGGAATGGTTGTTGCAGAGGCCTCTACACCAAAAACAGAGTCTGCAAATCTTGTGCAGGAAGAAGAATGGGCGTTTACTACTGTTTGCAGTTTTGACCCATCTTCTCATGATCAGTGCATGTCTGCAGTAGACTCAGATGTTTGGTACTTTGACAGTGGGGCAACCAAACATATTACCTCGCAGCGCAGTTTCTTCTCTTCACTCGAGCCTGCCCCTACAGGGAATACTGTCACATGCGCCAATAACTCCTCTTATCCTGTTATGGGAGTTGGTAAGATCATTCTGACTACTGCTGATGGTAGTTCTTTCACTTTGTCAGATGCTTTATTTGTGCCAGGGATCAAAAAGAACCTGTTATCAGTTTCTGCATTAGCCAAGATTGGCTTGGTTGTGAAATTCGTTGATGACAGGTGTACAGTCCATGATCTCTCAAATGGCGATGTGATTATTGCTTCTGGCATTTTATGTCGTGGGCTGTATAAGCTCATAGACTATGAAAAATCTGTGAATGATTCGGCATGTGCAGTTCATGATTCTCAGGCTATGTCAGATGCAAAGCTTTGGCATGCACGCTTTGGTCATCTGAATTTTGCTAGTTTGTTACGCCTGTAGAAATCTGAAATGGTGTCCTCTTTGCCCAAACTTGAGGCACCTGGAAAACATGTTTGTGAAGGCTGTATTTTGGGCAAAATGCAGCGTTCTTCCTTTCCAAAAGATGGTTCAGTTCGGGCTATGGAGAAATTGCAGCTTGTACATAGTGATGTCTGTGGTCCTATGCAGACACCCTCTTTTGGAAATTACCTTTACTTCGTGACTTTCATTGATGATTTTTCCAGGCATGCATGGGTATATCCACTCAAAGCAAAGTCCGAAGTGTTCATGTGCTTCAAACAGTTTTTGGTTTTGGCTGAAAATCTGTCAGCATGTAAAATGGGCACCCTCCGTTCTGATCGAGGGGGGGAATATATGTCTTCAGATTTTAATGCATTTCTGGCTGAACGTGGGATAAAACACCAGTGTACAGTGCCGTATACACCTCAACAGAATGGAGTTGCTGAACGAAAGAACAGGTCACTCATGGAGATGGCGAGGTGCATGGTCAAAAGTCAGGCTTTACCACATAGTTTCTGGCTTGAGGCTGTCATGTGTGCAACATATGTACTGAACAGGTGTCCCACGAAAGCGTTGCAGTCTATCACTCCATATGAGGCTTGGCATGACCGCAAGCCATCTGTTGCTCATCTGCGTGTTTTTGGTTGTTTGGCATATGCATTAGTGCCTGAACAACATCGCAGAAAATTGGATGATAAGGCAGTAAAATGTATTTTTGTTGGGTACAGTTCTGAAAGTAAAGGCTATCGTCTGTATCATCCACAGACTAAACGCATTCTGGTTAGCCGTGATGTTGTCTTTGTGGAAGATGCTATTCAGCCATTGCTTTCATGTACTAAGGAGACATCTGTTAGCTCCAAAGACATGTATGATACTTTGATGCCTCTTTTTACAGGTGGACAGGCTAGCGCTGGTCCTAATGAGGCAACTTCTCAGCCTTTGCAGGTTTCATATGATGATGCAGATCATGCCATTTCTGATGCAGATTTACATGATGCACTTGTTGATGAGAGAGCTGATATTGAACAGGCAAAAACTATGCCAAAATGGCTGGTGCAGACTTTGCGTGACAGCAAATTAGATGCACCTTTGTCATATCGTACTCGTTCAGGCTCTCATAGTACCTCCTTTGCATCAGATTGCTATGCTATGGCTGCATCTAGTCTCTGTGATGAGAATGAGCCTGTTTCTTTTGATGAAGCACAAAATTCAGAAAATTGGATGGCTGCTATGCAATCTGAATATGATGCTATAATGAAGAATGGTACATGGTCTTTATGTGACTTGCCTCCTGGCAAGAAGGCCATTGGCACTAAGTGGGTATACAAGCTGAAGCGTAAACCTGATGGTACAGTTGACAGGTATAAGGCTAGGCTTGTTGCAAAGGGTTATGCGCAGAAAAGAGGCATTGATTTTGATGAGACCTTTGCACCTACATGCCGTATGACTACTGTTCGGAGCATTTGTGCACTTGCAGCCCATCATGGTTGGAATGTACATCAGTTGGACATTAAAACAGCATTTCTGAATGGTGACTTGCATGAAGAAGTGTATGTTTTTCAGCCCCGTGGCTTTGTGCAAAAAGGGCATGAAAACCAGGTGTGCAGGTTAAAGAAGGCGTTATATGGTTTAAAGCAAGCACCACGTGCTTGGTATGAGAAAATACATGCCTATCTGATTGCACATGGTTTTGAGAACAGTCCAACTGAAAGCACCTTATATGTTAAGCGTGCTAATGATGTGCTTTTGATCATTGTTGTCTATGTAGACGACATGCTGCTCACTGGTCCTCTTGAGAAGCATATTGCTGATTTCAAGGCTGATTTGCATGCCTCATTTGAGATGTCTGATTTGGGGCATTTGCATCACTATTTGGGCATTCAGTTTATGCAAGTTGATGGTGGAATGGCTTTGTGTCAAACGAAATATATTGACACATTATTGCAGCGTTTTGGCCTTGAAGACTGTAAGCCTATTGCCACTCCTATGGAGATAGGTTTACGATTGAGTCTTCATGATGCTGGAGATGCATTTGATGCTGTTCTCTATCAGCAGGCTGTTGGATGCTTGATTTACTTATGCATTACTCGGCCAGATATTCAGTTTGCTATCTCACAGATGAGCAGGTTTATGCATTGCCCAGGAGTCACACATTGGAAAGCGGTTAAGCGCATCTTTCGCTACTTGAGTGGTACTCAGCTACTTGGGTTGTTTTATCCCAAGGGGGGATCACTACCGCCAAATTTGCATGCTTTTTTTGACTCAGATTGGGCTGGTTGCTATGACACTCGTGTGTCCACCAGTGGTTTTTGCTTCATGCTTGGTAGCTCATGTATATCTTGGTTGAGCAAGAAGCAGCCTACTGTGGCCACTTCCAGTTGTGAGGCTGAGTATAGGGCAGCTTTCACAGCGACTGTTGAGTGTGTGTGGCTCAGACGCCTTATGGCTGATTTGGGTGTTGGCCAGTCTTTTGCCACCACCATCTTCACTGACAGTCAGAGCGCATTGGCAGTTGCGAGGAACCCTGTGTTCCATGCTCGCACTAAGCACATTGAGGTGCATTATCACTATGTCAGGGAGAGGTTCTCTGCTGGGGAGATCAGCTTGGCATATGTGCCCACGTAGGAGAACATTGCAGACCTTTTCACGAAGGCTCTGCCTAGGGAGAAGTTTGAAGCTTTCCGCAAAGCTTTGGGCTTACTTCCTTTTGTGGAGTGATTTCCACATAGCTCGGCACTTCCTTATACATGAGTGCCAGCTCCTTGTTCACCGCATCACTCCCAGGGGGGATTTGTTGATATATTTAGGTAGTGATGTGTGTGAACACTCTAGGACCGCCGGGGCACTTTTTTCCCTCTTTAGGAGGTTTTTTTCCCCCGGCTTGTATATACGCCTATTGCCCTAATGGGCTACTTATCTTTGTACATTCTCTAGTAATACATTCAGTCTTGTGTGTTGTGCTCCAAGCTTCTTCCTCTTCCTTGTGCTGTTCGCGTGCTTCAGCAGACGTCTAACTCCAACAGAAATCAATCATTAATCTAGTTTCATTTTCTTCTTTTATGTCTAAAGAGGCTTCATCAAGTAGTTCCTTTTTACCTACATCTACCTTTGAAATTTTATTTCCTAGTCTAGTTGAAGAAATTAAAGAGTTAGTTAAAGATAAGATAGTAGAAGAAACTTTGTATACAAGAGAATTTGATCGTAGTTTATCTAGAACATTGCCATTAATTTCCTTTGTTCCACCTAGTATCGAAGATAGTGAAAATCTTTTTCCACCATATGTAGTTAGAAACATTGATAATTCTCAAGAAGTTTTAAACATAACTGAAACAATTAAAGATCAAGTAGTTAGTGAGAAAATAATTTTACTATACTATTTTGATGTAGTAGAAAGATATAGAAACGCTTTGCCCTACGGACCTTAGGGAAACTTATACTTGTTCTGCATAGTCACCCTGTGTGCACCGTAAGCGAGACTACTGAATTGATCCGCCAGTCGTCACCATTCGCTCCCACAGCGCACGGGTGGACAACGCCATCATCTTTGTAGTTGCTGCTAGTAGAAAATTATTGAGATTCTCCTATATCTGTTATCTTCTCTGCTATTGCTCCTGTGTTATATTGTGTAACTATTGTCTTACATGTATCCGAGCCATAAGGTTCGAATAGCTTGAGAAATATCACTATTTTAGCCTACTAGCAGACTAGAATATCAGTAGATTATTCGAGTGATTACATGATGGCTTCATCGTCGAACACTGGTCTTGGTGCTTCAGCTAATGTTAGTGCTGCACCTATTCGAATTCGTCCACCTGCATTCACTGAAGGGGAGCTGGATGGATCCAACTGTACACTCTGGAAGTTCAAAATTTCTGCAATTTTGGACTCCGATGAATTACTTGACACTGTCATGGGACCGATGGGATTGGATCCAGATCCTATACTAGTTGAAGATCCAGCTAATTCAAGATTGATGATTCAGCCAGATCCAAATCTTCTACGAGCTTGGAAGAGGCAGAATGCAGATGCATTGTGTGCAATTGACACTAGTGTAAGTGATTCTGTGCTTACTTTAGTTCAACATACTACTAAAGCACATGAGGCTTGGGGTATATTGGCTTGACAATATGAGACCAAGAACCACACTAGGATACAGAAGTTAGAAAATTAGTTGGCAAATGAAAAGCATTCTGACTCTGAAAAGGTTGAAGATTTTATGAAACGGATAAAACATCTTCAAGACCAATTGGCTGCAGTTGGTGTTGTTATAACACCAGAAGAGCTGGGTCGAAGATGTGTACGTGTTCTTCCAGCAAAGTATGATGGATTAGTAATAGCCCTTAACACTCAGGTAAGACCAACTCCCCTCACATTTGAAGAGTTTTGTGCTATGCTTTTAGAAGAAGAGATGAGGTTGAGGAATCGGAAAAGTACAAGTGATGCTGCATTTTCAGCAAATGCAAAAGGTAAAGGCTCTTCTGCTGTATCAAAGAAGAAGCCAAAGAAGAAAAAGTTCACAGGAATTTGCATCTATTGTGAAAATAAAGGCCATGCCATCAAGGATTGCAGAAAGAAGCAAGTTGATGAACGGAATGGGACTGTAAAATCATCGTGGAAGAACAAAGAGTCTGAAAACAACACAGAGCTGGAACTTTGGGTATCTATTGAAGAGGTATGTTCATCTTCTCAAGCTCATGTTGATGAACCATGGATTTTAGATAGTGGAGCTTCTCGCCATATGACCAGTAAAAAAGATTGGTATAGTTCCCTAGTGCCTCTACGGGAATCCATCAATGTAGTGGTGGGAAATGACTCCAAGTGTCCACCCCAAGGAACTGGAACCATCTCTTTTATCACTTCTCCAGGTGTTGAGAAAAAGTTATTTGATGTTCTCTATGTACCTACACTCAAAAGAAATTTGTTGTCAGTTTCTGCAATAACAGATTGTGGACTCGAAGTTCACTTCAATAAGATTGGTGCAGAAATCATGGATTCATCAGGTAATGTTGTAGGTAAAGGCATAAGACGTGATAAATTGTATGAGTTAAGTGCCTTAACTGCTACAGAAGATAAAGATGTAAGCAGGTTATGGCACCAACGATTTGGGCATCTCGGATTTGCAGTTTTGAAGGAGATGCAAAGAACAGGGATGGTTGCTCATTTGCCTGCATTTTCAAAGTTGCAGGAACCTTGTGAAGCTTGTATGATGGGCAAGCAACAACGAAAGGCATTTCCAAGAGAGAGGAGCAATCGATCTCAAGCTCCTCTAGAGTTGGTGCAGCTGATCTTTGTGGTAAAATGTCTACACTTGCTTTAGGAGGATCTTTCTACTTTTTGCTGTTAGTCGAAGATTATAGTAGAAAGATGTGGGTTTATTTCATTCGAGAGAAGGCTGATGCTTTTGAAAAATTTTAAATGTGGCATAAGTATGTGGAAAATGAATCAGGAAGGAAACTAAAGAAATTCAGAACAGATAGAGGAGGTGAATTCTTGTCAACAGAATTCAATAATTACTGTAAGGAGCATGGTGTGAAAAGGCAACTTACCAAAGCTCATACACCTCAAATGGTGTTGTTGAGTGCAGGAACATGATAGTAGTTGAAATGGCTCGTTGTATGTTAAAGGCTCAAGACATGCCTGATTCATTTTGGGCAGAAGCAATCAATACAGCAATCTACATCCTCAATTGAAGCTACACAAAAGCACTGAAGGGGATGACTCCTCAAGAAGCATATTCTGGTAAAAAGCCTTCAGTTTTGCATTTCAGAATTTTTGGTTGTTTCTGTTATGCACATATTCCTGATTCAATAAGATCAAAGTTGGATTCAAAAAGCAAAAAGTGTGTCTTCCTAGGATATAGTGAAGAGTCTAAAGCATACAGGTTGTGGGATTCTGAGGCAAGGAAGATTTTTGTTAGCCGAGATGTGGTGTTTGATGAACGACCACACTTAGTAGAAGATAAAGGTAAATCTACTATCTCATCAAACGGAGAAATATTTCACCTTGGGCCTATCAAAAGACAGGTTAAAGTTGAGGAGGAGGAAACATCTGATGTAGAAATCTCCTCAATAAATAGCCAACTAGTTGTAGCTGCACAGCGTAAGCCACTACCAACGTGGGCACAACAGCTCTTTGATGATCACAACATGTAGATGTACCAGAATCATCCTCGGATGGATTACAAAGATCAAAGAGAATAGAGGAGCAAAGAAGAACCTAAGAACACATTGTTAACATGGCTCTAATGGCAGATATCATGGGCTTGATAAAGGAACCTACCACCATTGAAGAAGCCCTTGATGATCCAGGTTGGAGAGCAACAATGTAGTCTGAGTATGATAGTATACTAAAAAATGATACATGGGATCTAGTCGACTTGCCACCAAAGAAGAAGGTAATAGGTACTAAATGGATTTGGAAAGCTAAGTATAAAGCAGATGGAACATTAGAAAAGTATAAGGCAAGACTAGTTGCACAGGGTTTTTCACAGATTGAAGGATTTGATGTTCGAGAAACTTTTGCACCAACAGCACGCATGATAACTATTCGGACGGTGCTTGCAGTAGCTACACAAAAGGCCCGGCCAATTTTCCAGATGGATGTCAAATCTGCATTTTTGAATGGTCACCTCAAGGAGGAGGTATATGTATCTCAACCACCAGGTTTTGAGGTGCCCAATTCAAAAAATAAAGTTTGCAGGTTGAAGAAAGCTTTGTATGGACTTAAGCAAGCTCCACGGGCTTGGTACCAATGGATAGATATTTTTTTCAAAAATATGGGTTTTGAAAGAAGTACTTCTGATGCTAACTTGTATGTAATGAAAAGGGATAGCAAGCTAGTTGTTGTCATTGTATATGTAGATGAGTTGATCATTACACGAGATCATCAAGAACTCATCAATCAAACTCGGATCAGCTTGGGAACTGATTTTGAAATGACAGACTTAGGTCTACTCCATTTTTGTCTGGAAATTGAAGTATGGCAAAGGAAGGATGGCATTTTCATCTCACAACAAAAATATGCCAAAGAAATTCTCAAGGCATTTGGAATGATGGATTGCAAACAAACTAGCACGCCTATGGAGGTAAATCATAAGCTTTCTATGGATGATAACATGTCTGATGTAGATGCTAAGAAGTATAGTAAGCTCGTTGGAAGTCTTATTTTTCTGTGCAACACTAGACCAGACATTTGCTATGCTGTTGGAGTGTTAAGCAGGTTTTCCAACAAACCTAAGGAGAGTCACTGGAATGCTGGAATGTGGATTCTAAGGTACATTGCAGGAACCTTGGATTTTGGTATTTTGTATACCACAGGTGATACACTCCAAGGATATTGTGATTAAGATTGGGCTGGAGATTGTGATTCTAGAAAATCAGTTTCAAGATATTGTTTCTCACTTGGTTCAGGAATATTTTCTTGGGTAAGTAGGAAGCAACCAACTCTCGCACTCTCCTCCACTAAAGCAGAGTACAAAGCAGCTTGTTTTGCTTCTTGTGAGGCAGTCTAGTTAAGGAGAATTCTTGCAGATCTAGGCTTTCCATCAAATATGCCAACTGTACTCAAGTGTGATAATCAAAGTTGTATGGCTATTGCAAAGAACCCAGTATTTCATGCTCGCACCAAGCACATAGAAGTACATTACCATTACATTCATGAGCTAATTGAAGATGAAATTGTGGAGCTAGAATATTGCCCAACAGAGGCAAATTGTGCTGACATATTCACTAAAGCACTTGGAAGAAAGAAGCTCAACAGGCATCTTCAACAGATGGGCATAGGACCAAGACCTACTTGATTTATCATCGGTAAACATTGAGGGGGGGGTGTTAGTATATGATCAATGTCTACCCCTCATGATTGTATGCACATTTTGTAAGGCCCCCTTTATGAGGAGAAGCCAAGCGTGCATTACCCAATTGATGGGAATCCCAACATGCATGATGGATGAAGGTCATATTGGATCAAGTAAGGTATTGTAAGGAAAGGGAGTTACCAGGGTCCCCAATTATGGGGTCCGAGGTAGCGGTGAGCAGCCCCGATTGGGGGGTTCAAGGGGGCAAACGGGCCCCCTAGTTGGGGGGTCCCAGGGGGCCAGTGGGCCCCCTGGTGGGGGTCCGAGGGCAGCTCCCCCGGTGCGATGGTAAAGGGAATATTCCATGGAATATTCTCTCTTGGAGTCAAAAATCATTTATATTTGTTAGGTCGGTTCAACTGGTCTAAGCCGTGTATGGCAATTACGCGGGCGGTGGCCGCTCACGCTCTACCGCCCATGTATAGCCGTCCACGGAAGGCCACCCATGATCCTATATATACATGACTTCTGCACTACCTGAGATATCGAGTTGAGCCAGCATACCTCTACCTTGTATCTCCCTATCTAGAGTTGTCTAGATCACTATTTAAGCTCTACCTTGGGAGCGCATGGGTGGACAAGCCCATCATCTTTGTACTTGATGCTAGTAGAAAATTGTTGAGATTCTCCTATATCTATTATCTTCTCTGCTATTGCTCCTGTGTGATATTGTGTAACTATTATCTTACAGAGAATGCACATCCACCCATCATAGGTTTCAATGACATCTCATCTTTATGTATGGGATATTGAGTTCACTGACAACCATCACAACACTTCACATAGGTAAGTGCATCCATGTGAAGGGTTGGCCACCACAAGCCTGCAAATAGGATTGCCTTAATCACACGGTCTAGTCCAAAGTGTCCTCCTACTACACCTTTGTTAGTAGTTTCCAAGATCTTAAGATATTCACTCTCATGGACACACAGTCTGAGGTACCCATCTTTACCACGCTTGTATAAATTATCTCCAATGAGTAAGTAGTCTAATGCCTCCTGTTATAAGCTCCTTTGTCTAGCCAATGTCATATCCTAGGGAAAGGTTTGCGTCCTCAACAAGAATACTAACGGTCCACTCCAATCGGGCACTAAAGACACTCGACAAAGAGTGGCATGTTCCACTGGAGGTCTAGTGCTACAGATTGGGCATTCTTTGTATAACTTGTGCACATCTGCTTCCATTGTTGGCCAATATACCCCTAACCTTTGTAGAGTTTGAAGGGTTCTATGTTTTTAATGGTGTTGCTGTAGTGCACCTACATGTGCTAATTGCAACCATTTGGCATGATCATCCTCATCTACACAACAAACTAGTATGCCTTGATTGGTGTGTTTATACCTGCTGCCCGCCATTATGTGGTACTTCTGAGATCTAACCACTTCCTTGCCTCTAGTTTTCAATGCAGGGTGTTTGGGTCCAAATGTTAGAATAGGCACTATATTCTTGGCCCACTTAGGCACTACTTCTAGATTGAACAAGTAAGCATCAGGAAGCTCGTCTGATACTCCTTGAGGGGACTCTCTAGAAGTTAGTCTAGAAAGGTGATCAGCCCTAAGGTTAGTCCCACCTTTCCTAACCACAACTTCAAAGTCGTATTCCATTAGTAAGAGGAACCATCTTGCAAATCTACCATTATTGCATGGTTTATTCACCAAGTACAGTAGAGCTTGATGATTAATAAAAAATTTAAACTTATTTGCAAGCAAATCGTGTCTAAATTTTTTTACCACATATACTATGCCTAATCCTTCTCTTTCGGTTGTGGTATAGTTTTGCTCAATTGCATTCAACTGTCTACTAGCATAGGCTATTGGGAGATCCACATTACCTTCAGCAGTAGGTTATGCAAGTACACATCCAATGGCATCATGAACATGAAATGGCTTGTTCCAATCAGGTGTAGTTAAGATTGGTGCAGAACACAATCGTCTCTTAAGCTCATTGAAGGAGTTCTCACATTTGTTTATTCACTCAAAGTTAGTCAAGAGGAACTACAAAGGTCTTGCAATGATCACATACATGTGAATGAAGCATCGATAATATCCACAATGCCCCATGAAGGCTTGTACTTCCTTGACATTTTTTGGCATAGGTAGCTCTGCTATAGATCTAACTTTCTCCTTGTTCGTGGATATGCCATTCTTTGACACTATGTGTCCTAGAATCTTACCTTGCCTGACCATAAAAACACACTTTTCAAGGTTCAAGTAGACTTGATATTCTCTACATTTGTCAAAGATAGCTCTCAACTCAGGGATATGTGTTTTTCTTATGTTGGAATGAGCACAAAGATCATCAACATAGACTTCCAAAATTTTCCTCAAGAACTCTTTAAACACATGGCACATCAGCCTTTGAAAGGTAGCTGGCGCATTGGTGAGACCAAATGGCACTACCCAAAAAGCAAATATGCCCCACTCTGTGGCAAAAGCTATCTTATGCTGATCTTGTGGAGCTATGGATACTTGTAGGCAGAGAATCCTTCAAGGAACTTGTATACTTCTTTGCCTGCCACTCTTTCTAAGAGATGCTCAGTGATAGGAGGCGGATAACTATCTCTAATAGCGGCTCCGTTAACTTGATTTAAGTTAATGCAAACTTGTAATTTGCCATTCTTTTTGGGTAGCATTACAATGGGGGATACCCATTCAGTGTGCTCGATCTCATAAATGAATTCGGATTTTACCAACCGATTGATCTCCTTCTTGATTTTGGCAGCATAGTTTTCATTATGAGTATATGGCTTTTGCTTAGAAGGTTTGGCCTCTAAGGTCATGGGGATCGTGTGTGAGCATATCTCAGGGTCTACACCTTTTAAGTCTTTGTAGCTCCATGCAAAAACATCTATGTATTCTCTTAACAAGGTGATCAACTCCTATTCCTCTTCCTCAGTCATGTCATGTCCTACGTAGGTACATCTTTCTTCTCCATCTTCTATGGTTACAACAATTTTCTTGGTGGTTTCTTTGTTATCATAGGCCTCTCCTGCTTGTGCATCACATTAAGGCATTCTTATCATGGCTCTCCTATCATCTATCTCATACCTCTTGAAATTTTCAAGGACCTCAAACAAAGATTCTTCATCTGATGTGGCCTCTCTCTTCTTCCTTTCCTTGCCTTCATTCTTAGTGGTTACCTGTGTGGCTAATCTCACATCCTTCATAATTTCTTCATGTCTTCGAGGGTGAGCTTCTTCTTCAGAGAAATATCCTTTATCTGATGCAAAAGGTGGGTCCATAATAATTGACTCTAGATTGGAGTTACTTGCATCCTCGAATGCATTAGTGCTAAGTTCACATTCCTCAATAACCGAATCACACATGATTGTCTCTATTGTGAAGACTGAAATGTCATATCCATCCTCGTAACAGTGGAGTGTCCATTGTTCTTCATTGATGGCTATATCCATTGTTGCTAAAATTTCTACCCAACCATGAGGTTCAAATTCTTTGTCAAGGAAAACTACAGGTGCATAGGCTGGGTCTTGAATTGATCTATGAGTTTCCTTCGCACCTACCTGTCTCGCTTTTTCTCTCCTCTTCTTCTACTCCTACTTTGCTCATCTACAAGTGAGTGTCTTCATGCATCCATGAGGATCCGGATCCGGATCCTAAGGAGTGCGCTGAATCTATATCATTAGTAACTCTTTGGATGGGATTCCACTGTATAGGGGGGACATCTCTATGACCAATCCTATACTACTTGCAATTATCTGAGGAATGGTCTTCCCAAAATCATCTCATAGGCTTGGTTTTTGCTAAAGTCACATATTGCAAAGGTGTGCTCAAACTCTACCCCACAAGTGGTGAGAGTTATTCCCTCTAGCAATCCCAATGGTCTCTCTATATGACCATTAGCCATATGCAACTTCATTCTTGTTGGCATGAGTGCTAGTTTGCCCCAATGCTTCCATAGGGAAGTGGTAGCAATCGCAAATCTTGCGCATGAGTCCAAAATTGCCTTGGTTGTGTAACCTTGATGAGTGACGGGGAGATAGGTGTTCCCTTCTTCTCCTTGACTCATGTCTCCTATCTTGTCCAAAGGTATTTCAGGCAGTGTTCTATGAGATCCTACCTAGGAATGACATTTTGTTACTTCTGGCACTTGGTTGGCTACATGTTTCCACAATTTTGGTTTAACTTTGAGTAGTTCTTCTAAAGTGAGGTTGCACTACACTTTACCTTATCATAACTGTGGGTGCTCTCATACAAGTGGACTTTGCTTCCCATGGGTCGATGAAATGAGGCAATTTGTGCAAGGAATTAGACTCGAAGTCTAACTGTTCACTTGATGGGGCATTCTCCTATTCTCCATAGATGGAGGGAATGTCTTGTGGGAATTGGTCATGTAAGTCATCCACAAGTTTAATAGGAGGAGGATTTTCACTTTCTTTTGCCCATTTCTCTTCTTGAATTTCTCTTAGAAATTCTTGGGAATATAGATTCATGGAACAAGTGGTGTTTGGTTCAGTGGAATTAGGCACATAAGCTTCCTTGAGAGGAATGCTCATCCTTTCACTTGCCTTGTCCTTTCCCTGGGTGATGGCTTCCTTTCCAGATTTTGCAATTAAACTCTCCAACCTTTCTAATAATCCATCAAAGCACAACTTAGTTTTGGCTAGAATGGAATAATTGAAGAGCCAAGTGGCTTCAAACATGGCTTGAGCCAATTCTACCATCTTTTCACAAAGCTTGGTTCTTTCTATCTCTACATCAGCTCTAGGGTAACATTTTTCATGATTTGTCAAATTTGTTCCTTCTTGGATTCTGGCCTGATATGCTTTAAGCATCATGTCCAGGGCCTCTAGAGTGGGATCTGCGAATACTGATCCTACTCTGGGTGGTGGGTAGTTTACATGTGGTTGATTAGAAGGTGATGGGATGGTAGTGGTGGTGGTGCATGAGAGTGTGTTTGAGAGGCAATTTCAACTATCTTGGCTTTTGTTTCTCTTAGGCTCTCTTCTAGCTTGCTCATCTTCTTAGACCATTGTCTTTTCATTCGTTCATGACTTTCTCTCCAAGTCCTTGTCCTCTTCTTATTCTGACTCTCGATCTCACTAACCTCAGAACTCCTTTCCTGGCCTAACCCTTGGTTTTGCTTAAGTGTTTGAGCTCTCGTGATGACTTGCACTGGGGTCATGGAAAGTCACACTTCTTGTAGAGTCTACCACTAACCCAATAACATTGATAGAAGAGATTTTTGGCATATTGTTGGGATTCTTAGGACAATCTCATAACAGGTGCTTCTTCCCACAATTTGGACAAAAGCCTTGAATTGTCATAGATTGGGTTTATGTAGGTGCAGGCATAGGACAATCACGCACGAGGTGATCTCCCTGACATCGGTAGCATGGTCCTCTAGGAAATGGGGGTCTTATCTACCTAGGTTGAGGCCTAGAGTTCAGATCTGCATACATGGCATTTGCATACTCTAGCTCCCAACTAGGTTTGCTCGGGTCTTCATAATAGTATGACTCATTATGCTCAGGTGACTGCATGTAGTAATCCTGTGGGCTATCAATATGAGTAGGGTCAAAACTATGATCACTTGGGTCACTTTCTGAGAGCAATGGTGTCACTAACAGTAAGGCTCTATTCAAATTTTCTTATGCAGCTGCATAATTCACTAGAATCACATTGGTTGGAGGAGGGGTTTGATGTGCTAGAACTGGTTGAGGTCTTTGCTGCCCTTGATAAGGTGGTTGATAGGGTTGCTGGGTCCTACCATACTATTCTTGAGGGTACTGATTCTGGTATTTTCCTTGCTATGGATACGATTGAGGATAATTTTTTCTAACAACTTGTTTATTGTATGGGCAATCTTGTATAGTGCGGTTGGTATATCTCCTTTCTATGGTGCAGTATTGGCCAGTAGGGTTCACTTGGGGTTGAGTCATAAAAGGACACACATTAGCCATATGGTCTCCTCCACAGGTATAACATCGTTTAACTGGGGCAAATCTGTTGGAAAACAATGTCCCAAGGTACCAAGGTCAAGGTCAAGGTCCCATGGTCATTGGTCCATTTTATCTGCACTGGAAAGAGCATGTATAGCTTATGTTCTCATATCTTCCTACAACTAAGGCGTTGGGCGACGTGGCTACGTGAGCATCCTCTCACCACAAGCACTAGGGTTCGAATCTCCCCTACAACAGCACGCACAAAGTTTTTGAGTTATGCTTTTTAAAGTAAATAACGGACAGCGTCAAAATCTGAATTCGCGTACAAGCTTTTTTGAGATTGTTACGAAGAACGATCGCGTGTGTTTTTCTTCCCGATTGCAATCGTGGCTTTATTGTGCTTTATTGGTGCTTTTGAGGGATCAACAAATACTATAAAAAGACAAGCTTGGTTCACTTCTATTTATCCTTCACCTAGTATTCAACACAAGCTTGGAGCTTGGACCTCAGTAGAGGTGGTGTTTCATCTAGCACATGGGGCAGCCATGGTGCTAACTTGAAGCATGTTGAGGAGCAGCTATGGAGTCCTTCTTAATGATTCTTCTTGGAGAAGATGAAGGGTGTGCTCACACTCTAGCTCATGGAGAGGAGGTTATCTCTTGTTCATGGCAAGAAGACTTGGTCATTAGCAGCTTGATGGTGAGGATCGGCCATCTACATGGTGTATTTGAAGATTATCTTCTACAGGAAGATATTAGGTTGAAGATTGTCTTCTACAAGAAGATGTCGGGCTACTTCAAAGACATTGGATGGTGGTTAACATAAGATTCACATCTTATGTTAAGTATTCAGGTACATATTCTCTTTATGCACACAGGTACTACTTGAAGTTTATGGAGGCCTTGGCGTTCATATCAGGAGGAGTCCTATTCAGCATAGGTACAAGAGAAACAGTACGTATATGCTTTATGCATATTTGATGAGGTGTTTAAGAAGGTGTGTTCACATGAGTTTGAGGATTTCTAGCAGCAAACTTGTTAGCATTCTATGCTACTTATAAGTATGTGATCTTTTCACACACGTATTTGACTTAGGGTCTTCCATAGCCAAAGTTCAGATGAGGGTTTGTTGACTATCAGTTTCACACTGATCCTTCCTCTTTCAGTCACTCATATTCACTCTTCTATAACCTATAAGGTCACACATCTCATGTATATTCAGATTACTGCCCATATATCTGAATATGTTTGTTACATTGTACATTCACTCATTCATCTATTTCTCATCACATAGAGTGGTTGAGAATTTTGCTCCCACATTGTACATTGAACATTGGTATATATGATACTATGAGTAAGCGATGGCTTACGTAAAACCTTACACATGTCGTCTATTCTTTCTCTATCTTTGTCTCATCATTTGTATGATTAAGTTGTGGTATGTTCATGTTTTGTCAATATGGAAGATTGCTGGAATTAATGTTGTACATGAATGGAACTATGGAACCATGGACCTGTGACATGAGCCTAAGGGCCTACCTCACTTCCAACATTTGGTATCAGAGCACTAAGGTTTTGGTTACAGAACTTTAGATCTTTGGCATCAATGCATTAAGGCTCATTCATATCTCAGGTTCCCAGAATTCCAGATTTACAACATTTGATTTGAAAGCATCTTCTAATATTTGACATTTGACATACACACTTAATCTAGATGAGTAGAGATTTGAGAATTAGACAATTCAGTTACATGTGTATTCATTAGTGTGGAGTATGAAGTTGATGATCTGTTAGCAGCCGAATATTTTTGGAAGAGTATGCAAATACTTTACAAAAGTATTGTTTGAAGACCCAGACTTGATGAGAGAAGACTACTTCAAATTCAAGGAAGAACAATGGTTTAGAGAAGATGAAGGAATCAGATCAACATCAAATCACAGGTATCAATGTTTACTATCAGATTATCATTTGCAGGTCATATCTTAGAAGAGCAGTTATGAAGAGATTTGAAGAAATTCAAGGAATGCTTTTATACACTTTCATCATTTGAAAGTTAAAGGCTACATCAAAACAGGAATCTAGAGGTTTTTCTAGAGAGTTTTGAGAGATCTCTTTCATGGCAAGAAAGCTTATCTAAGAAGACAAATGCGAAGATGGGATGAGTCTTTTAGCCAATTTTCTGTTGTAAGTTGGTTGGATATCAAGGTACAAATGTATCTAGAGAAGGTAACTCTAGAAGGTTAATTCATCATTAAGACAAAAGATTGGTGAATTTAGTCATTTCAGACATTTGAAGCAGAATTTTGATTCAAAGATATTAGGAGATGATAAAACATGTTCAACTTCCATTTATATACCATGTTTGTTTTATCTCTTACTCTTATCATTAGAGGAAGAGAAACGTTCATTTGAAGAAGTCAAGAGTGCTTGCTACTTCAAGATGAAGAGAACAAAAGGTATGGAAGAGAAGTTTGAAGATGTCGACATTATCATCAGGTGGAAGAAAGATGCAGAAGAAGAAAGTCCATCATTTCCAAAAGAAAAGTAAGGCTTCCTTTTCTCATATATTTTCCATATACTTTTCCTATTTTATCCTCTACATCCAAAGACAAGTCTACAAGAACATCTTGTTTAAAGAAGAAGCAGTTTCTTGTTTTGCATTACACTTGGTCATGATTTAGTAGATTTGACAAAGAATTGCATTGAGAGAAACAAAAGCACTCATATGTGTATGAGTTATGTTGAAGCTTTTTAAGCGGGCAGCTTATATGTTCCCTCAAAGAATTCTTGGAGTGTCAATACAGAGCTACTTGGTATATGACAAGTTGCAGAGAAGTATATTTCTTCTTTATCTAACTCTTAAGGTAAAAGAGTTTTTTGTAGCAGATTTTGGAGACTTGTGTTGAGGTTTTATGTTTGGAAAAGGTTACCTCATATTCAGTATTCTTAGAAACTTCAGAAAATTCAGACTTGTTGATGTACCAGTCAGTTGAAGAATCTACTTTTTATGATTGTCTAGATTTTTGGATACATGTTTGTATACAAAAAGGTGTTCCATCATATCCTATCACTTGATTGAGAAGTGGAGTTAGCCAAAAGAAAATCAAGCAGGTACTATCACATTTCACCCGGGTAAAATATGAAAGTTATGAAGTATCAAACTTGTAGCTTTTGGAGTTCTCAAGGTGAGAAGTTTGTCCACTTATGTTTCAAGTAGGAATTGCAGATTCCTTGAAGGATTTGTTTGAAGAAAAGTTTTACAACTTTTTGAGAAGCATGGACACTTGAAGACATTCAGGTAAGAAATCAAACATTCAGTCATGAAGGTTTGATAAGAGCAGATTCTACACAGGAGAGATCATTGATCTCGTATGATCTTATATGATCTTGAGTATTTATGATTCAGTTGTCTATCCTTTGTTTGTGAAGATTCTTAACATTGGAAGAAGTAAGTCAAAGATTCAGGTTCTATCAGATTTGTGTAACAGAGACATAGAAATACTTGTTATGTTGCAGAAGGTTATGAATCCTAAAAAGCTTTCAGCAAGGTTTTATTATGTTAGGTTCAGCTAACCTTATTCTAGATTTTGGAAAGCTGAAGAATGACATGGAAAGCTATTGGCATGTGCACAATGCTAATAAAAAGGGTTCAGAGATTTTGTTTCAGATACAGGTATTGATCACTAAACATCAGATTTATGAAGGAAGACGTTCCACATTTCATAAAGTCTGATATATTTGAAGAATACTGGATACTAGTGTTAAGTCATCCAGGGGGTGATGAAACATGAAGACTTATTTTCAAGCCATATGTAAAAGAATGCAGAGTCATACCTACAGGTATTCCTATTTCAGGTATTCCTATATTTCCTCTGTCAGGTTCTCTTTATGTCCCAGCTTTGAAAGAAGAAGGAAGAAGAAGAATGTTTGGAGAAAGTTCCTGTTAGGATGTTCCTGTTCAGGAGAAGGTTCCAGAGTTCTATTTGAAGAGAAGCTTGATATTTTAGAAAGGTATAGTTCAGAAGTGCGCACATATATGTTTATACCAAGTTCTGAAGGAAAGAGGTATGAAGGATTTAAAGGATTAAGACATGATGACATCATAGATTTTTTGACTCATATTGAGTTGAGTACAGTCAGAGATGAACCAGCAGTGTTCATAATGCACTAAGTTGTGAGTTGTCAGTCACAGGTTCCAGGATTTAGTTCCTGATTTTGTTTAGTGTATTTACATGACACAGCAGAAGTACATTGAGAAACCTTTTTGGAAGGTAAATGCAAATATGTGGATCCTAGTGTATGTTTTCAGGTTTGTGAAAACAGGAGATAGCAAGTTCAAGAGACAATTCATGCTATATTAGTTGTCAAGCAGTGATTGCTTGATGTGTACACTATTGAATATCTAGTTTGCATATTTTCTCATGTATTATGGTTCATATTCAACAAGTTCAAGTTTTTTGAAAGAAAGTCAAATTCAATTTTGAAGAAGACTTTTAAAGAAAAGACTTTTGAAGAACAAGTTCTGAAGTGCGGGAGTACAAGCTTGAAGCTTGCGGTAGTTTGCAGCTTATGACAGTTTGCAGATTTAGTTCAGATTGTACCATTGTGACATTGTAGGGGGGATTGTTGGAAAACAATGTCCCAAGGTACCAAGGTCAAGGTCAAGGTCCCATGGTCATTGGTCCATTTTATCTGCACTGGAAAGAGCATGTATAGCTTATGTTCTCATATCTTCCTACAACTAAGGCGCTGGGCGACGTGGCTACGTGAGCATCCTCTCACCACAAGCACTAGGGTTCGAATCTCCCCTACAGCAGCATGCACAAAGTTTTTGAGTTATGCTTTTTAAAGTAAATAACGGACAGCGTCAAAATCTGAATTCGCGTACAAGCTTTTTTGAGATTGTTACGAAGAACGATCGCGTGTGTTTTTCTTCCCGATTGCGATCGTGGCTTTATTGTGCTTTATTGGTGCTTTTGAGGGATCAAAAAATACTATAAAAAGACAAGCTTGGTTCACTTCTATTTATCCTTCACCTAGTATTCAACACAAGCTTGGAGCTTGGACCTCAGTAGAGGTGGTGTTTCATCTAGCACATGGGGCAGCCATGGTGCTAACTTGAAGCATGTTGAGGAGCAGCTATGGAGTCCTTCTTAATGATTCTTCTTGGAGAAGATGAAGGGTGTGCTCACACTCTAGCTCATGGAGAGGAGGTTATCTCTTGTTCATGGCAAGAAGACTTGGTCATTAGCAGCTTGATGGTGAGAATCGGCCATCTACATGGTGTATTTGAAGATTATCTTCTACATGAAGATATTAGGTTGAAGATTGTCTTCTACAAGAAGATGTCGGGCTACTTCAAAGACATTGGATGGTGGTTAACATAAGATTCACATCTTATGTTAAGTATTCAGGTACATATTCTCTTTATGCACACAGGTACTACTTGAAGTTTATGGAGGCCTTGGCGTTCATATCAGGAGGAGTCCTATTCAGCATAGGTACAAGAGAAACAGTACGTATATGCTTTATGCATATTTGATGAGGTGTTTAAGAAGGTGTGTTCACATGAGTTTGAGGATTTCTAGCAGCAAACTTGTTAGCATTCTATGCTACTTATAAGTATGTGATCTTTTCACACACGTATTTGACTTAGGGTCTTCCATAGCCAAAGTTCAGATGAGGGTTTGTTGACTATCAGTTTCACACTGATCCTTCCTCTTTCAGTCACTCATATTCACTCTTCTATAACCTATAAGGTCACACATCTCATGTATATTCAGATTACTGCCCATATATCTGAATATGTTTGTTACATTGTACATTCACTCATTCATCTATTTCTCATCACATAGAGTGGTTGAGAATTTTGCTCCCACATTGTACATTGAACATTGGTATATATGATACTATGAGTAAGCGATGGCTTACGTAAAACCTTACACATGTCGTCTATTCTTTCTCTATCTTTGTCTCATCATTTGTATGATTAAGTTGTGGTATGTTCATGTTTTGTCAATATGGAAGATTGCTGGAATTAATGTTGTACATAAATGGAACTATGGAACCATGGACCTGTGACATGAGCCTAAGGGCCTACCTCACTTCCAACAAAATCTGGGTATCTGTTTGCTAGAGACTCCTAATTTCTGAGCTACCTTTGCTACAAGTTCCTCAATAGAAGTGGATCATTTGGAAGTGAGGCTAGTTGAGCCATCTGAATCTTTATAGATCTTTGAAAGATCTAGTTCCTCCCCTAGATTATCCTCAATGTCTTTACACATTCGTACACATTCTTCTATGGTTCTAGGATCCTTCAAGTACACATAGGATCTCAATTTGGTACTCAACAATCCATTTAGGAATAAAGCCACTTGTTTGGTTGGAGTGGGTAGCTCTGGCACTGGGCATCTCTCTAGGTATTGCATGAATCTTCATCCTAGGAGCTTCACTGTCTCTTGAGGTGTTTGTTTGAAGCTATGGATTAGTGAGGAGGTGTTGTGTCTGATGCCACTCTTAGAAAACTGAGTGATGAATGCCTCAAGTAGTTGATCAATATTTCTGAACTAACCTTGGTGAATCGATTGAAACCAAGTCAATGCAGTGTTCTTGAGAGTTAAGCCAAAAGCATTGTATTGAGTGAACAAGTTTTCAACTTGTTCAACTCTCAAAACTTTCCTAAACTCTGCTACATGATCATATGGGTCTCTTGTGCCATCAAAGCAATTCTTCATGGACTTAAACAATTGTGTAGGCCTCAAGGTCCTAGTGTGTTCCCTAGGTCTTGTCAGAGGGAATTCATCTGCATTTCTTTGATTCCTTGGGTCTCTATGTCTCTCATTTTCCATTCTAGCAATCACTGTTCTCGTTCTTTCTCTACCCAATGGGTTATCAAAGCTTACTGCCGGCCTATCTCTACTCCTGTCCCTTTGAGCTCCATGAGATTTGGATGTTCCTACTCCTTGGTGACCAAAAGAGACATTAGATCTTGGTTGGGGGAAAACAAATTCATCCTTCCAAGTGTAGGCTTGCCTACCATGCTCTAAGACCAAAGATCCTCTCTGAAGTATTGTCTAGATAGGTCCCTATATCAAGATCTTTAACCTCATAGATTGTGTGCATTCCTACTTCATTAGGCTGGTCAGGCTTATACCTCCAAAAAGCCTCGTCGGTCTCTCGATTTAAGAGCGGATCTATGCTCTTATTGTCCTAGAGAACCCACTCTAGAGTGATGATTCTAATCAGGACTGATTTGCCTCGGGGAGTTGTGTGTTGGAGATTCACTCACTAATTATGGATAATGACATAGAGACAAAGAAAAGCAGAAACAAAGTGTTCAGAAAACCAAAGCTTTAGTGAAGGGACAAATTCACGACTATAATATACAGCGTAGAAACTTCCAGAATTAGAGTTTGTTGAAACCGGATCAAATTGTATATAAGAGAGCTGAGATAGATAGATGATAAGTGCACATATGAGAGAGAAATAGAATAGCATAGAGTAGAAGATGCCAGAGATCGCGTATGTAGAGATGAATAACAAAACCTGAAATGTCGGGTATTCATCTGAGAGAGATGGTAAAGAGAAACTACTCAGTATAGGAGAGTTCTCATGATTATGAGCGAAGTGAGGCCGAGTCATTTTTGTACACATCTTCTCTAATAGAAAACACATGTTCATGTGGAAGTTTGGGTGCATTCTTCGTATGTGAAGAAATCTGAGAGATTTCATGTTACTGTGAAAGTTAGTTAACAGTTACAGTTTTCTTAGTAAATATTTTCTGGTACTTCTATGAGTTAGATCTCGAAGTACAGTGTAAAATTTTGTTTGAGATATAGCTTATCTTGTAGCTATAAGTCTCAACTATAAACTAATCAAAGATTTCGGTGAAATGGACATGTACACACAGTACTAAGTCTGACCGAAAAGTGGCATACAGAACTGGTGAACTTTTTCTTTAAACTTCAGATAGAGTTCATTCAGTGAAGGAAGTTCAGGTATCACTTCCTTACTTCATGTATACACATTTGAAGTAACTACAAACAAAGTTGTAGTTGATTCCGGTAATATTCCGGTACAATTACGGTGACATTTCGATGATAGTCCGGTGAAGTTCTGGTGGAATTTTGGTGAGTTTAAAACATAGTTTTGACATAATTAAGTGACGCAAAGATTGTTTAACTATAAACAACCACAGTAGTGTAAAGTCTGAAGTAATTTAGTTCAGAATTGAAGTTTGAAGGAAACGAGAAGCTTTCTGTAAAGTGAATTTTTGGTGTTCACTAAATACAGTTATAAGTTCTCAATTTCAGAAATTTTGCTAAGCTACTGATGATTATAGAGGTGTTCTAACATCACTCTAGTTTTTGTGGTGTAAGCAAATTTCGCAATAAGCGCTACACCAACAGTGGTATCAAAGCAGGTTAATCAACAGTGATATCAGAGTGGTAAGATCCACAAGTGGTACCAGAATAGAAAAGGTTCTGAAGAGCAGAAAAGGTTTCTTAGAAGAAGAAACAGAAAGAGAATTTGAAGAATTCCCATAAAGGAAGGTGAAAGCTGAGGTGATCAACAGCAAACGGCATCAAGAAGTGTTCCAAAGAAATTCTCAAGGGTGAAGGTTTGTAAAAAGTAAAACTTTTTAACATTACACTCACCGGAAGTAACAGAAACAAGAAGATTATGGCAGATCACATTTCTATTGACAAATTTGACAGAGATAATTATCCAGCATGGGTAGTGCGCATGGAAGCTTTACTTATGAGTAAAGACTTAATGATATATGTGACACGAGAAGAAAAGAAGCCGACTTTCGAAGATGAAAGTCAACTGAAGAAAGAAGAATTAGAAGCCTTGAAGTTGTGGCAAAAGAAAGATGCAACGGCAAGAGCATATATCTATAATACTGTTACAGATCATCTGTTACCGCACATTAGAGGTCTGGAGAAAGCAGAAGACATATGGAGTGCTTTGGAAGATCATTTCCAAAACACAACAAAAGCTAGAAAGGCTAGCTTATGGTCGGAGTTCACAATGTTCAAGAAAAAGCAAAGTCAAAGCATTAGTGATTATTTCACTAAGATGAAGGGCTTGGCAGATAGTCTTGGATCGATTGGTGAAGTTATTGAAGACCACAGGTTAATAGCGCAAGTGCTTACAGGTTTGAGAGGAGATGAAAGGTGGAAACCTTTCGTACTCTCAACCGAAATGTCTTTAAATCATTTTGTACCAGATTTAAATCAGTTGCTTGGACTAATGCTAACATTTGAGCAAGATTTGAAGATAGATGGAGAAAAAGGACATAGTTCGGCTATGTACGCAAAGAATAAGAAGAAAGGTGATAAAGGAAAAGAAAAAGATGAAGAAGAAGTGACTGCTCAAGCAAATTATGCAAGAGGACGAGGTAATGTCAGAAATAAAAGTAGAAGTAGTACAAAAGGAAGAGGTAACAAGAAAGCTTGCTGGATCTGTGGATTAAGCAATCACTTGGCTCATGATTGCTGGCATAATTCACAAGGATCAAACCAGAATCAGAACAATAACAGTAGAGGCAGAAGCGGAAGATATCAAAGAGGAAAACAAATTCAAAGAGGCAGATATGGTAGAGGTGGAGCAAGAAGTTGGGGATAGAATCAGTCTCACAACACTACCTACTACAACTATGCGAATGATACGCAGAATGATGGTCATACGACACTGATGATGAATTCGATAAGTACATCAGAAAATGAAGACCTCAAGGTATTCTATATTGACTCTGGTTGTTCAAATCATTTGTCAGGAAATATAGAATTGTTATCAGAACTTGAAGGAGGCATTTCAAATCATACAATACAGACAGGTGATAACACAAAACATAATGTAAGGTCAATTGGAAAGGTAAAGTGTAAGAATGGAGCTGACCTACTAACAAATGTTTTGTATGTTCCAACAATCCCAAAGAATCTGATCAATGTGGGTCAGATAGTAGAAAAAGGTTTTCAAGTCAGGTTTACAAATGAAGGAGTATTTGTTGAAGATCTAGAGAAAGGATACAAACAAATTGTCCATGGTAAAAAGGAAGGTAGAATTTTTACTCTAAAAGTACAAGGGAATGTTGGTCAAGCTTTGATCACACATGGTGATGAGGTATTTACAGAACTAGACCTCTGGCATAAGAGGCTAGGACATTTTAATGAAAAGGGAATCAAAGCTATGATAGAGAAACAGTCCGTAAGAGGATTACCAAATATGAAGAATCAACACATGATTCACAAGTGCGAAGCCTGTCACATGGGAAAAGCCCACAGGTTACCATTTCAAAAAAATGGTTACAAACATGATAGCGTGCTAGAACCCATACATACAGACGTATGGGGGCCAACAAAAGAAGGATCTATCAACGGCTCAACGTATTATGTTCTGTTTGTTGATGATGCAACAAGATGGATAACTCTTTATGTTTTGAAAGAGAAATCAGAAGTGTTTGGAGCTTTCAGACATTTTCATGCATATGCTGAAAGACTTATAGGACAGAAACTCAAAAGACTAAGGTATGATGGAGGAGGAGAATATTTTTCTCGAGAGTTCAATGATTATCTGTGGAATGCAGGTATCAAAAGAGAAATAACTTGCAGATATACACCGCAACAAAATGGAGTAGCAGAAAGAAGAAACCGAACTCTAGTTGAGTTTGCACGAGCAATGCTAAAGGAGAAGAATTGTCCAAACTATCTTTGGGCTGAGGCTGTAAATACAGCTACATATCTTGTAAACCGATTACCATGTACAACTTTAAATGGGATGACCCCTTATGAAGCTTGGTGGGGTAAGAAACCAACACTTGATCATTGTAAAGTGTTTGGATCAGTTGTGTATCCTTATGTGCCATCACAGCTGAGACATAAGCTTGAACCAAAAGCTGAAAAATATGTGTTCATCGGATATGATGAAAAGCAGATGGGTTACAGGTTATGGAGTCCTCTAACTAAACAGTTTATTGTTTCCAGAGATGTGACATTTGATGAAGGAAAAAGCTGGTATACAGATAAAGAGCATAGTGTTGAAACACTTGAAGAAGAGATAAGAAGAAATGAAAAAGGTAAATCACATATGCAGGTGAATGGAGATGAAGATCATATGCAGGAAAGTTCAAGATGAAGAGTCAGATGAAGCATAATAATCATATACCATGATCTGTATATGTGATTTCCATTCCAAGAAAGTATGATAACTTTCCTAGATCACTGATCTTGAACTCTTCATCTGATCATAAATCATATACAGATCATAATAATCACAGGAACCTCACCGCTTGAAGTAAATCATAAACTCAGCAAATATGGTGGTGCAGAGTTTAAAGATATGAGGAGGTACCAGTTGTTAGTGGGAAGCTTAATTTATGCTACAATAACAAGACCGGATCTCAGTTATGCAGTGGGAGTTCTCTCACAGTTCATGCATTGTCCGAAGGATCAACATTGGGTTGCAGGACAAAGAGTTCTTAGATATATCAAAAGAACTATAAAAGAAGGATTGTATTATCCTTATACATCAGATATAAAGCTGATAGCATACAGTGACTCAGACTGGGCAGGAAGTCAAGATGACAGAAGGTCAACACATGGGTATATGATATACCTAGGAGATAAGCTTGTAAGCTGGTGTTCAAAGAAGAAACACACAGTAGCTTTATCGTCAACAGAAGCAGAATATAAAGGACTTGTGGAAGCAGCTAAAGAAGTGATATGGATGCAGACCTTGTTCAAAAGCATGGGTATTGATCAAGGTATACCTATCATACATGGAGACAATATGAGCTCGTTGTATCTTGCAGCAAATCCAGTATTTCATGCAAGAACAAAACACATAGAGATTCAATATCATTTCCTGAGGGAAAAGGTAATGGAAAAGGAGATTGAATTGGTATTCACTCCTACAAAAGATCAGATTGTAGATATTTTGACAAAGAGCTTAGATGGAGTAAAGACAAGCAGATTCAAAGAAATGGCAGGTATAAAAGAAAAGAAGGATATATGAAGACTGGAAGATGCAAATTCATGATTGAGGGGGAGCTGTTGGAGATTCACTCACTAATTATGCATAACGACATAGAGACAAAGAAAAGCAGAAACAAAGTGTTCAGAAAACCAAAGCTTTAGTGAAGAGACAAATTCGCGACTGTAATATACAACGTAGAAACTTCCAGAATTAGAGTTTGTTGAAACCGGATCAAATTGTATATAAGAGAGCTGAGATAGATAGATGATGAGTGCGCATATGAGAGAGAAATAGAATAGCATAGAGTAGAAGACGCCAGAGATCGCGTATGTAGAGATGAATAACAAAACCTGAAATGTCAGGTATTCATCTAAGAGAGATGGTAAAGAGAAATTACTCAGTATAGGAGAGTTCTCATGACTATGAGCGAAGTGAGGCCGAGTCATTTTTATACACATCTTCTCTAATAGAAAACACATGTTCATGTGGAAGTTTGGGTGCATTCTTCGTATGTGAAGAAATATGAGAGATTTCATGTTACTGTGAAAGTTAGTTAACAGTTACAGTTTTCTCAGTAAATATTTTCCAGTACTTCTATGAGTTAGATCTCGAAGTACAGTGTAAAGTTTTGTATGAGATATAGCTTATCTTGTAGCTATAGGTCTCAATTATAAACTGATCAAAGATTTCGGTGAAATGGACATGTACACACAGTACTAAGTCTGACCGAAAAGAGGCATACAGAACTGGTGAAGTTTTTCTTTAAACTTCAGATAGAGTTCATTCAGTGAAGGAAGTTTAGGTATCACTTCCTTACTTCATGTATACACATTTGAAGTAACTACAAATAAAGTTGCAGTTGATTCCGGTAACATTCCGGTACAATTACGGTGACAGTCTGGTGAAGTTCCAGTGGAATTTTGGTGAGTTTAAAACACAGTTTTTGTAATAAAGTGATTGAACCACACCCTTGACAGATAGGAGATAGTTGAACTACACCCTAAGAGAGAGGATTAGGAAGTAATCCTCAACCATGGCTTTTGGGGCAAGTGGTTAGCCCATCACATTCCTAACCAAGAGGTTGTGAGTTCAATTCCTTACATTGGTATCAGAGCCTAGGAAGTAGGCTTGGGCAAAGTGGAATGATCCAATGGCCTCTAAAAAAGGCGCTTGGGCATCCTCCATGTGAAAGGGTAGGAATTGTGGAAGGCGCGCGTCGGTTTCAAGGATGGACCTAACAATGATTGGGGTGTATCTCTCAATCCGTAGGTCGGATTGAGGCGTGTAATATACCGTTGGAAAGCTCTCGGAACGAACTTTCCAATGAGCTACCTTGCAAGTGTGAGATCCTTGGGAATCCTTGGGTGGCACTTGATTGAGTGTTCAAGATACCAAGCATGGGTGAGAACAAGGTTCAAGACTGAGGTTGAGAACAAGGGCTCGAGACACCAAGGTTGCGAACAAGAAGGTTCAAGACACCAAGGTTGAGAGCAAGGGTTCAAGAGACCAAGGTTGCGAACAAGGTTCAAGAAACTATGCGAGGTTGAGGGACATCAATTCAACGGCACCTAGGGAGTTCAAGGGGTTGAGCACCAAGGCCAGAGGGATACAAAGAGCAGATCATTGAGGACAATGATTGACCAAGGGGGGAAGAATGTAATAAAGTGATTGAACCACACCCTTGACAGATAGGAGATAGTTGAACTACACCCTAAGAGAGAGGATTAGGAAGTAATCCTCAACCATGGCTTTTGGGGCAAGTGGTTAGCCCATCACATTCCTAACCAAGAGGTTGTGAGTTCAATTCCTTACAGTTTTGACATAGTTAAGTGACGCAAAGATTGTTTAACTATAAACAACCACAGTAGCGTAAAGTTTGAAGTAAATCAGTTCAGAATTGAAGTTTGAAGGAGACGAGAAGCTTTCTGTAAAGTGAATTTTCAGTGTTCACTAAATACAGTTATAAGTTCTCAATTTCAGAAAGTTTGCTAAGCTACTAATGATTATAGAGGTGTTCTAATATCACTCTAGCTTAGTTTCTGTGGTGTAAGCAAATTCCGCAATAAGCACTACACCAACATTTAGGGCTCTGTTCCTCAGTTCCCTTGCTCTATGTCACTTATGTCTGTCTTTGGAATCACATTACCGAATTCATTTGTTCTATCCGGTTGATTGGTGACTACATGCATTGTTCCTTCCTTATCTATGTATGCACCATTTTCAAAATTCACTATCGGATGTTCTAGTCCAATGAGTTGATCTGGGTTTTTAATCTAGATAATAGATCTTCTTAAACCGTCCTCATAGATGCGAGCACCTAATCAATTGGTCCTAATGTATTCAAGTTGAATTTTGTAAGGGCCTTTGGGTTTCTCTAAGTAAGCCACACCTGAACTTCTTGTGGGTCTCTCCATTCCATAAGACATCTCTGATTCGCTAGTTTCAGAGCTAGGGTAGTGCAGATAATCACTCAACTGCTAGGCCCAAGACCTAATAGTGTGATTGACACTAGCCTTTGAAGACCTAAGGCTTTGTCTATCTCTCCCTAGATGTCGTCCTGATCTAAGGTTCATATGCTTGATTGAATAACCCCAATTTACCCCAAGTACAACCTCTTTGCAGATCCATTTGTATCAGTCACTTGGTTCTTTTTTAATAGGTTATCGTGTTTATGCTCTTCTCTGATAACACATCGTCAAGAATACTTGAGTGAATTTCTACACTTTAAGTTGATCATACCACGTTAAATTCTTTCCTTTAAAGTTATCGATCACAAAGAGATTATATTTCTGCTTGAACTTGAGTGTTTAAGTAGCCTTGAACTTGATAAATGCCTATCGTCACCTTGATTTACTTTTAGCATGACTCGCACTTAGCCTAAGCTAGGAATTGATAGAGGAAGTTGAGAATGATCCAACCTTATCCCTAGCTCTTGGGTGCTTAAGAACCCCGTTCTCAAGCTTGTAGTATGCTAGTGCTCGAGACGCCCTTAGATGCTCTCAATGGACCTGTAAGAGTCCCAAAGTTAGCTCAAGATTTCAATTTTATTAACTTAACAAACCATGTCCATTCATGTAATACAATGACCCAATTTTGATTTTCTTTTATGAAAATTCCCTTAGAGATCCCTCAACTCTTCACCCCTGTGTAAGGTCAACTTTAAAATACCCTATATGTAACTCCCTATATTAGTTTTCCAATAAGCCAAAGATCACTAGAAATGGATTTCATATGAAGAAGTTATGAAAATTTAGGGTTGTGGGCTGAAAATAGGGTTAGAAAAGGCTAACAAGCAAACATGATCTTTCAAACTATTTTATCAGGGGCTCACTATGCATCAATTGCTTGAAATGTATGCCCAAGATTACCAAAATTTTGAAAATTAAAAAACCCTAAAAATTTGGCCAAAAATGGTTGTCAATTGCAATCGATAGGGCTGTGAGTCACGATGGAGAGAGCTATCCGTTGTGGCCTATCAATCGTGATGGATAGAGTCGGTCGCGATTGATGGTGTAAATCATGAGGGCTATCAATCGCGATCGACACTTTTTCCACAAATTTTGGCATGATTTGAGTCAATCGTTGGTGTGTCCATTGCGATGGACACATGAGCATGCGAACTATGTTGTCAATCGTGAAAATTCAGTTGATCGTGATCGACGGTGTTGATCGCGACTGATAGAGTCTGACGTGGCAATAGATCATGGTTGACGATCGCGGTCGATAGGTTGGTCGTGATTAAGGTCTGTCAGTTGGCTCTGTCAATCGTTCTTGTCAGTCCTGGCTATCAATTGCGATCGATAGTGTCGGTCACGATGGTCTTGGCTGTTGATTATGATCGATTGTTTCAATCACGACTGATAGAGAATTAAGGAATTTTTAGACAGAAAGGGATGAAAGATATCAGCTAGGAGAGGAGCCCATTCCAATGGCTAATTTTAGAGTCTCAGAAAAACTAGGGCATCAAGTGAGGCAACCATATTTGAACTTAGGAGTGGGAAAGGAGGAGTACCACCATCAGCTCAAAGCCCAAGTGCATCCAACCAAAGTCACATCTGATTGGAATAGGAGGCAATGTAATTGAATGCATAGGCAAGATAACCTTATCATTGCACCTAGGAAAATAACACGATGCAACAAAAACTATTAGTGTGCCACGATCAAGATCTATTAGAAGAACTTGTGTTAGGTCAAGATTGGATATACGAATATGAGGTAACCATCCAACTAGCCTTAGGCTAAATATCAACCAAGATAGAGCATCGCGAAGTGTTTAGTTTATTAGAAGAACGACATGTCAAAGCCACTTGTCTAGCTCGGAGACATCAATTAAGCATGCATGAAGATGATTGTACATCTACCTCTACTGTGGAAATCCCACCTCCAAGAACTTCACATGTGTTTACACCAATTCCTAATCTCACACCCCCTCATCATCCATTAGACCTTTCTACTAACATCATTTCGATGGAGAGCCCTAGTGAGGAATTGAGCCGAAGAGCTACTAGTCAGAGTAATCAACCCAAACCTTTCCACATTAGAATATATCCCATTCAACAAACCACATAGGCATGGAATCGAAAAGATCAAGTAGCAGCATATCACCAACAACAAAGCCATCACCTACAAAGGAACCAACAATAGGTCAAGACTGCAAGCCAAGCTGGAGTACTAGATCTACAGAAGATTGTTCAATTATGGGTCCGAAAGAAACTGATGACTGCTCAACCCTCGAGAACACAAGTCTGGGTTCTCAAATCAACTATGCCAACGAAGAAAACTAAACCAAAGACACCAGCACAAAGAAAGGAGGCCTCCAAACTGAAGTCAAAGGAGCAAGAGAGATGCAATAACCCAAAAGTGTAGAAACGGAAGTACTCAACGAAAGTAGCTCAAAGATATGAATGGCTAGCAAAGAAGAATCACAAAACGACAACTACACAAAACATGAGAGGAGATAAAGTTGCAGTCAAGAACAACAAAATAAAGCTAATTTGGATGCCCAAATCGCAATTGTCGACTACAAACCCGCCAACAACTTCTTCTTGCACACATCTTGAGTTCCATACATCTCGAACATGCATAATAGGTCCACATTACAAGGCCATGCATTAAGCACATAATTCTTCGTCTACTTCTTAGTGATGCACATTTCCCTCCCAGGGAATAGGAGAGCACTTGTACAATAACATCGAGGAAAATAATTAAAAATAAAATAAAGCTTCAGTTATTCACTAACATTTTTATTTTCTTTCAACAAAAATAAGAAAAATTATATGAAAAAAAAATCCCAGGTATTACCTTCCTTACACCTACGGGGGCAAAACGACACAAGTCACTTGGAGAACTGTTTGATTCCTAAAGGCTAAGTGGAAGATAAGTAATGCAACCACTTTTACACTCATTGTGGTGTGCTTTAAATGCAGATGGCATCGTCTCATTCGGAAGCTATGCATGAGGAAGAAGTCCTAGTTCTTCCTTTGGAGTCCATTACGAAAGCAAGAGGTCATTGGTTCCATGAAGACCAACCGGTGGCAGACCTCATCTTTTTGGCCACAATTAAAATTATGGACAGAGACCATCAGTTTCCATTGGTGTCATAGGATTTTCAAACTCTACAACATGGATTACCAAGCATTATGGAAGTATGGACAAGGTCAAGAATCGACGCGTTTTTACGACTTCCAATTTATTTACCAGATTTCAAAGATGTACTCAGGTAATGAACACGCAAGCAGTGGATATGCCCTCAGTACTAGAGGCTACAGTTCTGAATAAAAGTGGAGAATGGAGACATGTTTGATTTATGCATGAGCTCATCAACAAAGCTTTTGGATGGAATCAACACGGCATGACAAATCTCAAACACGAATGTCACGACGCTAAAAAGAAGACTTTTATGGAAATCAACAGGAGGGAGATTGAAGAATCAATTCGGGTGGTGCATCAACATTTTTGTTTCCCAAGCATGAACAAATATACAACGCCTCAAAAGATTGTAGTTCAATTGCTATCTCATGCTACGAGGCAAATCGAGAACCAAGTTAACTTTATGCCATACATCCAGGAGAGATTATTCGAAGCTAAGAAGAAATGGGACCATAAGAAGTTTCTCAACAGGAGCTCTGCTTTGAACCTATTGATCTACAAAGCACTAGAAATTAAGGAATGCTTACAATTAATGCCGACCTCTATTGAAATGGCAAGATATGTGAAGTCTACAACAATTCCAAAGAAGAAAGAAACATCCATATCGAGAGAGGAAGTGGGAACAAGTTCAAAGACTATGATGCATGGAGCTAAGCGGGCTAGAGAACAAGAAGCATAGGAAACCCCACAATCAAAGCGAACACATCTATTAACAAGGGTTTTGTTAACTCAACCTCCTATAACACAAAGGGATTTATCAGTGACCTTAGAAGAAACACATACATGCGAGGCCAAGTAAATCTTACTATACAAGGACACCAATACAAGGAGTCCACACGCTTGCTAAAAAAGAGTCAAAAAGACCACAGCCCATCACAAGCCGCCAGATACAAGGAGTTGGGGCTTGATGACTCAAGTTCTAATGAGGAATCTATTCATGAACATGACACATTCGACACAGATATAAGAACAGAGATGAATGATGAAGAATGGATGGAGATTCATCAAATCCAAACCAACCTTGACAATCAAAACCCACAAGTACAAAATCAGGAAGCACCATCTAAAGAAAGACATATCATCCAATTGAATACACAATCCAAGATCACTGTAAAAGAAGCATCTCCACCAAAAACAACTATGATACCACCCATCAAAGGAGAATTGCAAATGAACCTAGAAAAAGAAGGATTATCACAACAAACTCCGACAAAAACCGTGATTGAAATTCCCGATGATACGCCACAAGGGAAGGGAGTAACTGAAGAGGCTGAGCCAACGATACAGCTACATATTTGGTAGCCCCACCAAACAACACTACACGTGGCACAAGGAAAAGACATTACCACAAGTGAAGAACCTAGTATCCCCAAAACATGGTTAAATGTGGATGTCACTCAATTAAAGCCAGTAGTAAAGCAAATGATACAAACGTCTATGGACACACAACAACAAATGCTCAAAACAAATGCAGACTATGACAAGGCTATGAGAGAGAGAAGCCAATTCCAGGCTATGAGTGAAAACCTTTCTCCACAATTAATTCAAGTTCAATAGGCACTCTTAGCCAAGGAATCAAAAGTCAAAGAAGCCATGGAACAATGCACTGTGCTAACATAAGAGAACCAAAAGATCCAGGATCAACTCACAAAGATAAAAAGAAAATATGAAGCTAGTGACACGGAGAAGGCAAGAATGAGTGCTAGAAGTAAGCTGCTTGAAACTCAGATCAAGGTACACATGGAAGAGATAGACAATTTACAAAATAGGAATAAAGACTTTATGAATGCCATACTGTGCAACCAACCTATAGAAGGATGACAAACAACCGCTAGCGACACAAAAGCATTGGAAGAACAAATTGCGAAGTATGAAGCTCAGCTGAAACACGAGCAAACAATCAGAGAAGAATGGGAAAGGAAGCACATGCATGACACTAACGAACTCAAACAACAATGGAAATCAGCTGAAGACAAAGTTCTTGTGGCATATAATGAAGATGTGGACCATATAGCCATCATTGGAAATGAACTTTTGATGGCAAAAGAAGCACTGACAAAAGCCCACAATGAAATCAAAGAAAAGGAAGAACTCATTGCACAATTAGAAGCTCAATTAAAACAACAAGAGACAATCGGGACACAAGTAGAGCCACAACAAAGGAACCCTATTGACGAGGTAGAGGTACGTCCTCTATCCCCCTGATCTATCATTCACCAATAAGAGAGTAGACAATGGAACCTAGTGATGATCATCCAATGCCGTATACTGCAAAAATACGTCAAAAGGAATGGGCACTATTGGTGTCCCGATTGACGAAAAATTTCAAAAATGAAGTAGTCAATGTCATGAAAGAAGCAAAAATTAAAGGCAAAGACTTGGAACAAATAATAAGGCCGTTCAACATAACTTATGGGCTATTAAAAGAGAAGACACATCATTATATAAAGTAGAATACACAAAAAGATCCAGATGACCATTTGAACTTCAAATCAAACACCTTCCCTTACACTCAAGAAGAATTTGGGGCAGCACAACCATTATGGAGAAGGAAGTTTTTGGAAAAGAATCCAACCTTGCGGGTGCACTGGCAAGCAACACCATATTTATTACAGGTGAATCCTTCTTTTTGCCCGAAGCCACGTCGACGTGATGCATAGGAATTTTTGGAATAACAAAGAAGTGGTAAACTCAATAAACAATGGTTGAATTACCCATTACTTCCAAGTCTGCCTCACAACTACTTACCGACTGAAGAATACATGGTGAGATCCATCGAGTTTTGGCTAAACCATTATGCGACAATACCTGATCTCACAATAAAGATGACCGATAAAATCCTTAGTATGATACTCACAATACTCAAAGTTTTTAAGCATGCAGAATATAAATTTTTGAATTTCATCGGCATTAACCAGGGCACAGATATCCTCATTTTTGATCTATTGATTATGCCTAGTCGCCATAGAATTATGGCATATTACTCTAGACTTATGTTTTTATCGAGTCCATGCATGCAAGCTTTTAAGGAAGCATTTTTTATAGGATTTTTTGAGATTGACTCAGAGGTTTTCTTGAAGATGTCAACTAGCCTGTTTGCCACACTTATGGCATATGAATTAAGCTTCTTTGCAGACAATAGACAGACACCACATGACAGTGTGAAAGCAAAACAATGGAAGCAACTCATGATACGTGAAACCAATCTGCTTAATGAAACAGAGAAAAAGGTATATAGGACATACTCCTGCCGCATTCCAAAGCCTGTCGGGGATGAGAAAGTTCAAGAGGGGGGTAGTGTTGAAGGAGAGTCAAGCAAAAGGAAAAAAAGAAGAAAACCAAGAACGAAGCTTCACTAAACAGAATATATATGAAGACATATCTCTACAGGAAGCCCCGCAGGGGCACACAACAATGGGAAGTACGCAACAAGCAAGGAAGGATTAAGGCCAACAATTATTCATGAAGAAGTGCAAGAAGATATCCGGTAGATCTTGAGCCCCAAGAAGATGCTTCAACCTCCTGATCGTCGGGAGGTCCATATCGAACGCTAAAAATCCAGACCTTCATACCTTCCACTGGTTGTGCGCGTGGAAGCCCGACTTAACACAACAACCCAGATTTAAAGAGGCAATTGGAAAATTAGACTACAAATTAATCGTAGTTTATTTCCAATGGTTGCCAGTGGTGAAAAGAAAAGAACACGCTAAAAAATGCATCAGGTCCCAGAGGATGTGAAAGAAGATTCAAGAACAAGGCCTTTAAAATGTAATGCTAGCCTGAAAGGGAGGCAAGGCCGACCAAGTGCTGCTTGCAGGGAAAGAAGTAAACAAGCTGCACACAAAAAGCAAAGCTTGTCAAGGGATAACAGAGACAAAGAGGGGAAGAGTGTTGTAGAGCAAATAAGAGCAGAAACACAAAGAAAAAGAAGGGCCCCAAAATTTTCCCGATTTGGACACTTTATTTTTGTAACATAGTCACTTTCCAATATATTTTCCAATGTAAATGCACTGGAGGAGTCCTCTAGATGCATATCCATAGACATCTGTATCATTACCCTTGTAAGCTAGTAGGTAGTAGTTCTCTCGTCAATAAAGTGCCGGTCTCTTGTGTGAAAGGACCATTTTTAGGGCACAAGTATATAATTCATTTTGTCACTCTTTTGTAGAGACTTTTTGCCATTGTGAGAATCAAGAGCACAGACTTTCGAATTTGTGTTTTCGCCTCTCTGTATCTTCTTCCTTGTGAGCTTGCATGCATGTATGTGACTTGAAAAGAGTGCTTTGAAGTGTTTTCTATCAATGGTGGTGCTTATTCGCTATTGGTAATGTGTGTGCGAAGTGTAGGAAGTGCTAAAGCATAGGTAGGTCATTCCCATGGCTCAGTATTTTGCTCATAGCTTGAAGCAAAAGCATCAAAATCGAGTGAGTCTTCTCGAGAGCTTCGAAATGAACCCACTATTTGCTATATTTCAAGTTCGGAGCTCAGAGAAAAGCTTGATTTACTAATGGCTGTTGCACCAAGTGTCGTGATGCCATAGCCAAACATGAAAGCTTGAATGTGATGGTTTACACATGTTTGCATCTTTGTTAGTTCACATTTGCATTGACTGTCACTTGAATGCATGTCCTCATACACTCGGCTAGGTTACGATACTTCTTGGATTGATAATTAAAGCGTGAATCCCCACTATATGCACTTGTAGGAGATAGCGGTATAGTCTCTTTCTCCTCAAGTCCCTAAGTCGATACTTAGGTACACAGTGCCTTAAGCACTTCACGGAAATTGCTGAAAATGGAGGGCACTTATTAAATGACTCTGTGCCATTAATAAAGAAACTTAACGAAAAGAAGAGGATGGGTACAAAGGACCTTTCCTACATTGAAACAACATATTTTATCATCAATGAGGAGCCTGAACCTACACCCCTCAATCTCAACCAACCTTGTCACAGGGGGCTGTTAAGGAAAAGAATGAGCCTCAACTAGAGGCCATAAATTTTGCAAAAGAGAGCATTACAATCCACCGAGACTTCCCTGGTGGTGTTGAGGACAAACTACGTGAGCTATCAAGCATGGAGGAGGCCCCCCTTCAAATCTCAACCCCTTTGAGCCCACATTACCAGAAGTGGAAATTGAATATCTCTCCATCGTCATTGTGGATGGAGAGGACTTTATTTTCCTTCATGATATTGAGAAGGCATTCGGTCTATGTCTAGACAAATGCTTGAGTATTTTCTCCACAATGTCAGATGTTCCACTTGACAACACATCTAACATACTTAAAAAGAAGGCCATCCCACTCGGAGATTCTATGGCAGACACAAAATAGCAATGGTGCGTGAAGATATCTTAAAAGATGACAACAATTATACTATGGAAGAGGAGTTCAGTGCAGTGCGGGAGAGGATAATGAAGCACAAAGTTCCTACATCCCCCGTAGCATAGCAGAGTGGCATGGCCCACTCTAGCATGGATCTTGATGCCCCTAGAAGAGGGGAGGAAGAAGACAAGATTCATGATGTAAGTGGTAATTAAATTAAATAAATGAATAATTTAAGTTAACAAAGTTAGGGCTTGAATTCTCATTTTCTTTCTTAACAGGAAGCAATTGAGCTTGACAAGTTCACTACAAGATCCAGTGGGGATCGAGCTTCTCGCGGAACTGGTTCATCCTTGGCAAACTACATCGAAAAGTTTCCAAAGGATGATTTTGTGATCATACATAAAGACTACAGTCTGGATGGGCACTTCATGACTTGGGGCTTGAAGGCCCTTTGCAAAATTGTGTCTATGTATAATTACCCAAAGCACTAATTGTGTCATTTTGGTTAGGGAATTCTTAGTTGTAACTACATTACGACTTAACTTTGAGGAAATGTACTAGGGCAAATAGGTATTGCCATGGGTCTAGGAATGCAAGACCCCCATGCAATATCCACATCTGTATTGACCTACCAACTGCCTCAATCTCTCCAAAGGAGAAAGAAAACTATTGAGAAATTGAAGGCAGCTAAGAAATTATGTAAATATTTGGATAATACAAACTTTTTTTTCCTATTTGTTCTTGTCCTTTGTATGAAATGTGCTTCATAATTTGAACCTACCTTTGTATCCACAACTTCTATGTAATTTTAAGTTTTTCTCTTCACCTAAGTGATGCATATGGTTTATGGTATCTAAATTAGCATGAAATAGTCTAAAAAAGCCCCAGCCACAAAGACGCGTGAATCAGCCCTGCAAACATTTTGCAGGGTTGATTCTCACATTTTTGTGGCACGGGCTTTATTGGCCTTTTTCAGTGTTTAAGAGGGCTCCCAAGTGTAGGATCAATTGAAATGATTTCAAATTCTCTTGCTTATGGGTGGCATCAACTGTACACTGAAGACCTAGCAATCCAAAGAGTACCTGGAGTGACTAACCTTCTATTTTATACATTCTGTACATCTCATCTATACACATGAGGCATTGAAAGGCCATTAAATGCAAAAAAAAAACCAATCACAAAAACATGAGATTTAGCCCTACAAAAAATTTACAGGGTTGAATCTCGTGTTTCTGTGACTGGGGGTTCTTTGCATGTAAATGACCGTTGGGAACATATTAGGTTCAAATTATACATATGTAGTCAAAAAACAAGAGGCAAATGCATGGAGGTTCAACTCATTCACAAAGAGCCATTGAGGACTCCATATATAACTGGCTGAAGCAAAAGTTATTCCTATACACTTATGGTGGAGAGTCATTGATACAGAGAGTGAGAGAGAGACAAAAGAAGACACAAAGAACATATAGCTTAAAAAAAAATTCTATTAATCATTGTATTACATCGCAAAGTATGCCTTTCAAAGGGTACAAGATACAAATTTCATGGGGTTTTCCTCTAATTCTTCTTGCTACCTGAATGTCCTTGGGTTATATGGTTACTCTCAAGGCATGGATAGCACATAGGTTAGAGTCCTCAAGCATGGAGATGAGATAGGCCTCAGCTACCTTTTGAAGTGCTTCAAGTGCTATCCCCTATATTTGTAGACCTGCACAGTAGCTTTGTAGTTCTTCTTTTACTACCCTTGCAAAAGCTCTTCCTGGTATGAGTAGTTCAACGGACTTTTGGTAGTGTCATATCTCTCTGAAAGCCATGTAGTGCCTCCTTCGTCTTTATAGAGCTCTTGTGTTGGGAGGTATGTTAGGCTATCGTTGAGGTCTATGTCATGGTTTATAGTTTTTCTTTCTCCGATGTACACGATGTGAGGGTCCAACTTCATCTTCCACAATTTGTTTTTTATGTGTTTGTTGACTTTTCTCCCTTTCCTCATCTATTGGTATTTGCCCTTGTTCTTGTGGAAGTGTCTTACCTCCATGTGTCACCCTATGGCTCGTTGGAATGTGCATATCATTCCATGGTGGTTGATTGCAGCTTTCATCATTTGGTGATTTCTCCTCATCGCTCTCTGATACAACCCTTCTCATCGTCCTTTGTTTGACTCTTGCCTTGATGGGTGTCCTTGTTGGTGGCTCATCATCTGAATCTGAGTCTAATTGTCTTAGAGTGAAATGTTCTTGTCTATTGGACACGTCATGTTCTTGTGATGGATTGCTCCCGAGTGGTGTGCCATCATGTGACAGAGGCCTAGATGTGCTCTGGGAACCACCTCGGGGTCTTTGGGAGGGGGTGCAACCATGGTGGGCATTGTGTCCCTAGATGAGGGCTAGGAAAGAACACACGATCTTTCCTTACAGCTTGCTTGGTGCGTGCCATTCTCTTGAGTTGCAAAAGTGTGAAATGAAGTGAGTTCTCTCTATTTATAAAGTTTGCTTTAACAATGTTTGTTCACGCTAGAATGAACAAAACCTGTTTAAAAAGATACATATATCATAATACAAATAATAACAAATCGAAACCAAGATTACAATAATCCTAGGATTTACCACATAATGGGAAATAACGAATTCACTTTACTTCCAAGTTGAGCCTTCTCGTACTCTCCTAACACACAACTGAGCATGATGGAGAGGTCCTAATGATGACTTCCATTTCTGTTGGACTTGAAAGTCAATTTATGCAGGTTCCTAGGAAAGCATATTTAGATGCTTTGAGACACACTCTACAATATGCAAGTGCTACTTTGGATTATGCATTTTTTTAATGAAGCTGGTGTAGAATTGCAGGTTCATGGATACACCAATGCAAATTGGGCTGGTAATATTCATAATAGAAGATCAAGTAGTGGTTCTCTATTCTCTCTTGGAAGTGTAGCTATTACATGGAGGAGAAAGAAGCAACCCATTATTGCTTTGTCGAGTATAGAGGATGATTATAGAGGTGATGCAATGGCACGATGTGAAGCATCATGGATAGAGATGCTACTTGCAGATTTAGTTGTGTAAGTGAAAATGTCTATCATCATCTATTGTGATAATCTTCACAGCATATAGTTAGTACATAACTCTATTTTTCATGCTAGAACAAAGAATATCAAGGTACATTATCATTTCATGAGGGAAAATGTATAAGTAGGTGATAATGACCTTGTTTATGTGAGAATAGATGAGCAGGTTGCTGATATCTTCACGAAAGCACTTTGAGATGAGAAGTTTAAGAAGTTTCAGAAGACACTTGGATTATAGGATATGACATTGAGCTTGAGGGGGAGTGTTGAGATATCAAGCTCAACATGTGATGATCCAAGATGACATGTATCACTTTTTCACTTCTCTAACATGTATAGTGGTCATGCGAGTATATGTCAAGGATAGTTCATTAAGCTTTACTAGATTTATCTACTGAGGGTGATATCACATCTGTTTCTTACCAACTCACTCATTCGTGAACATTAGGATTTTCCTCATGTATTGTTCTTTATATATTGCACTAGTTGTATTGTTGTATTCGGCCATTCTTGTATATCATCTTTATGTAATAGAAGAAGAAGACCATTCTTCCTTGCCTCGATTTGTGTGTGCTCCTCTTTGAGTGTGAGAGTGTGTGACTAATCTCTCTTCCTTATCTCATTTGATGTGAAAATAATGCCATTGCTTATGTGTTGGGATATAATGAATATGACTCTTGCATTCCTTTCTATCCATTCATTAATTGCATTGACCTATCCTTCAAGTGGACAATCATATACACAATACATTGGCTCTGTGCAACTCACTAGTTCCCACAATCCTTTGCCCATAAGGTAGTTTCTAACTCTAAAGTTCCATGGCTAATAGTTGTCTTTCTCTAACTTTTCTATTTTTGCATTATGCTCAACCATGCTGAGCTCTAATGTGCCTCTATCGTTCTCTCAATTCTATGTATGTTTTAGAAGGTTTGGATGTTATCTTTTGATAGCTTCTCCCTTGCTACCCTTTAGCTACTTGAGGTCTTGATTGATGTAGCCCTCTTTTGATGCCCTCTTGACTTGATAACTCCTCCTTGTGCTTGCGAGAGTTGTATTGTTCCCTCCAAGTCTTCACTATGATGTCCACTGATGTCTCCAAGCCTCCAAAATTCTCTGATACCATTCATGGGGAAGCTTCTAACACCCCAACATAGCTATGAAAGATGGTTGCCCTCCACTAGACCCACACATAGTGATATATGCTCATTGTTATGGGATTTTCTCTACAACTACACAAAGTCAAAATGAAAATTTCTAGAATTAAACTATCCTAACCAATAACTTTTGGGAGCGAAGACATGTCATCTTAGATATGTGAGATTGATTTTATCCTCCGACACTTTCCAATATAATTTCTGATTTCTATCTTTCTACATCATCACATAAACACTATGAGTAATCAAACACAAGTAAAATACCTTCAAATAGATATCAAAAGAAGAAGTAATAGCAGAAACAAAATCTTGCTAGAACTAACTCACTCCTTAGAGAGGCAGTGAGCAATGGCTAACTACAGATAAGTACCTTAGAAAAAGAGTAGAGGTCATGGACTCACTATACTCAACACACGACTTGGATTCATACATATATAGGCTATGAAAAGTGCTCCTATGCTTTCACAAGAATCTTTCAATCAATTGTTTAATGCTTTTGGTAAGCTATGATTTAGGAAAGTGGTTGATAACTAAAACACCTAAATAACACCACTGGAACATTTGAACACTGGAACACCTGAACACCTAACACCTGGGTACCCGAACACTCAAACACTTGAACAGTGGAACACTTGAATACCAGAGAAACACCGGAACACCTAGATACCCAAACACTGAAACAGCTAGATACCCAAACATAAAAACACCTAAACAACATAACACCTAAACACCTCAATATTGGAGAAATAGTGGAATAGTTTTAAGGCTTGATTTTTAACACTCCCCCTCAAGCCTTGAACTTAAATCTACCATGCCAATGTTTATTTTGAATTTCAGTAGCTTCGTTCCTTCCAATCCTTGTGAAAACATATCTGCAAGTTGATCTTTGGTGCTCACATGCTCCACCTTGATTTCCTTTGCAATCACCTTTTCTCTGATGAAGTGGTAGTGTACTTCAATGTGCTTGGACCTAGCATGGAAAACCAAATTCAAAGCTAGGTGTATACTACTCATGTTGTCACACATGATGGGAATCTATTTCACTTGCACATTCAAATATCTAAAGAGCTTCTTAAGCTGCATAAGCTCACATGTGACAAGGTCTAAGGCTCTATATTCAGCTTTGGTGGAAGACAAGGCTACTATTGTTTGCTTCTTGGAGCTCCACGAGATAGTCTTGCTTCCAATTATAACTACATAGCCACTTGTACTTCTCCTATCATCCTTCGAGCCTGCATAGTCTACATCACAATAAGATTTTACCTGCAAATCTTCATCAAATGAATAGAACATACCTTCATTTATAACGATCATGAGATATCTAAGAATCCTCTTGGCTGCCATTAAGTGTTGTACTTAAGGATTTTGCATAAACTATGAGAAAATTCCTACTACATGCTTGATGTCCAGCCTAGTAAGAGTTGCATAGTTCAAAGATCCTACAATGGATCTATACAAAGTAACATTTTCACTGTCTTCTCCCTCATGTGCAGTCCACTTTAAATTTAGTTCCAATGGATTTTCAATTGGCTTGCAATTATAGATGTCATAATTTGTTAGTACATTAAGAATGTGCTTTCTTTGCAAGAGGTAAATTCCTTCCTCCTTGTATATTACTTCTATACCCAAGAAGTACTACAATTCTCCAAGATCTGAGATCTTGAATTCTTCTCCAAGCTTCCTCTTGATCTCTCTAATGCTTGCCTCATCATTCCTTGGAAGAATAAGATCATCAACATAAATTCAAATGTAGACAACAAGATCACCTTCCTTCTTCATGTATAATGATGAGTCAACGTCACTTTGTTTGTAGCCACATTTGGCTAAGTATGCCACTAGCCTTTGGTTCCAAGCTCTTGGAGCTTGCTTGAGACCATAAAGAGCCTTCTTTAATCTGCACACATGATGAAGAAACCTCTAATCTTCAAAGCCTTTTGCTCCATGAAAATAGTCTCCTATAGGTCACCATTCAAGAAAGCATTCTTTACATCTAGTTCGTGAATATTCCAGATCTTTGAGGCTGCAATTGCAATGAGATTACAGTAATCATTCTTTCTAAAGGGCTGAAAGTCTCCTCAAAGTCAATGCCATAGGTTTGTGCAAAACACTTGGCAACCAACCTTGCTTTATACCTAGATATGATGTCATCTTCATTCCTCTTTACCTTGTATACCCATTTGTTGCCTGTCACCTTTATGCCCTTTGGTTTGGCACCAACGACCAAGTGTGGTTCTCCTTGAGTGATTTGACTTCTTCTTGCATGGCTTGATCCATTCTTCATGCTTGCTTGCATCCTCAAAACAATTAGGCTTTTCACAGCAACTACTTGACTCATATATGCACAATGTTTGGCAATGAAGGATTCATAAGTTAATTGCTGAAATATATATTTGATGGGTAATGGGTAACTATCATGGATGGTGGCTATGTTTACCTTTTTAAGGTTAATGCATACCCTTAATTTTCCATTCTTGTTCGGCACTACCACTAATGGCAATACCCATTCCGTGTGTTCAATTTCATAGATGAAGCATGCTTCTAATAGTTTATCTATCTCCTCCATAATCTTTGCTGAATAAACATCATTATAGGTGTATGGTCTTTGTTTGGAGGGCTTGGCCTTTGTTGTCATAGGGATTCTATGAGCACAAATAGAAGGATCTACACCTTTTAAATCCTTATAGACATCTCAATATCTATCTCCTCCTTAATCTTTGTCGAATAAACATCATTATAGGTGTATGGTCTTTGTTTGGAGGGCTTGGCCTTTGTTGTCATAGGGATTCTATGAGCACAAATAGAAGGATCTACACCTTTTAAATCCTTATAGACATCCCCCTATCAGTTGTGTTAATTCTTGTTCTTCCTCAGTCGAGACATCTAGTCCTATGAAGATACATCTCTCTTCAATAGCTACTACAATCTTCTTGGTCTGCTCTTTATTGTCGTATGTTATTCCAAGTTGTGCTTCTCCTTTTGGCATCTGAATAGCAATCTTTCTTTCTTCCACTTCATACTTCTTGAAATGCTCGGGTACCTTGAATTGGTCTTGAGGTGTGCTATCCTCCTTCTCTTTTTCCATATTTGGTTTGTTTATTACAGGTTGTAGCAATCTTGAGTCAAGTTTAGACTAGTTTCAAACTCTTCCATCTTTTTCCTTTCTTCCTCAATAGGTTTGAGTTCCATATATATGCTCTCGTAATCTTCATTCCATTCTTTTTCAATTATCTCTCCTTCGTCCGCTTCTTGGAGAAGCGGACGAAGGAGAAGCCATGTCTAGATTCACATCATATCCTTCCTCATCTATGCATTCATTCATAGTTATTACTTCTTCATTTATGCATACGTCCAGGGTGGCTAAAATCTCCATCCAACCATGGGGTTCGAATTCTTGATCTAAGAATAGTTGGGCATATAAGCAGGATCTTCTACAGGTCTACAAACTCCTTGTCCTAGCTGCCATCTTTGTCTCCTTTCTTCTTCCCTTTTAGCTGCCTTACACATCCATAGGTGAGTATCTTCGTTTATCCATGTGTGACTACTCAACCCTACACTATGAATAGATAAATTATCGTCTTCCTTGTGTATCAGGGTCCATTGCAGAGGAGGGAGATCTTGATAAGTATAAGTAAGGATGTTTATCCTAGTTGTCGTTTCTCCATGTTGCACGTATACTGCATCTTTTCCCCAATCTTGCATTACCTTAAGCTTCCTCATGAAAGGCCTTCCCTATATCATCTCATAATTTCTAGCCTTTTCAAATTGACATATTGCTAAGGCGTGCTCAAATTTGACTCCACAATTGGTAAATACTACTTTTTCCAATAATCCTAAGGGTCTCTCCATGTGTCTGTCTGCCATTTGAATCTTCATTCTAGTAGGTCGTAAAGTTGGCTTTCCCCATTTCTCCCATATTTCTTTGGTAGCAATTCCTACTCCAGCTCCCGAATCTAATCCTCTATCAGTGATAGGGAGGCATGTGTTTCCTTCATCTCCCTCACTGAAATCTCCAACCTTGTCAACTGGGATTTTAACCATGGCTACTTCATCCCTCATCTCACTTTTGTCTGACTTAATTTTGAGTTGGCTGGTGATTTTCTCTCTTAATTGAGGCTTCATGTTCAAGAGTTCTTCTAAAGTTAGAGTACATGGTATTTTTTTTCTTCTTAAGGTGTTGTATTATGTCCGAAGTTTGGATTGATGGATTCTACTCCTTTCTCCTCACTGAGGGGACACGATATAATTTAGGGTGATGTTCATACTCTCCCATGTAGTTTGGTAATACATTCACACTATCTTCCTCATCTTTGTTGTCCTCCAGCTGAGATGATCTTCTTGGGTTTAATTCAGGAGTTGACAATTCAAGCTCGCCTAATGCTTCTAACTCCTCAAAAGGTGGTTCAATTCCTTCTACTTTCTTCCATTTATCTTCTTGGAGTCTTGCCCATAAGTCTCTAGGCCATTTTGCATCTACTTCAGGGATTATGGATCCTTCTTCTTTATTGTCATGGCATTGTTCTTCATAGTCATTGTCTGTCTTTCCTTCCCTAGGGTGACTAGGGGTTACACATTCCTGAAATTCCTTTTCGAGAATCCTTGTGCTGGGTAGTGGTTGAACAAGTTTTTCTGAGGTTTGCTGAGCCACTTCAATTAATTTCTTACATATTTCCAGCCTTTCCTTTTCTAAGTTGCCTCTGGGGTATTCTCTTTCGTGTTGCTCGATGGAGGGGCCTGCCTTTATTCATGCTTGATATGCTTTAATCCACATGGCTAGATCTTTTGGCATCGGATCAGTTAAGACTGATCCAACCTCTTGTTTTTTATGCTTTTCTATCTCCTTTTTAGGGTTTCCTTCAAGCTCTTGTTTTTCCTCTTGGCTTTGTTTATTATTCTTGTTCTCTAACTTTTGTTGTAGTCTCTTATCTTTTATCTTTTCTATACGAGTCTTCCATCTTTGGGTTCATCTAGACTTAGCATCCTTCTTAGACTCTTTAGTCTGCAACTACTTGTGGTGCTGAGGGGTTTGATTCTTTATTTTGGTGATCAATTTCTTTGGATTTCTCCAGGGTCTCTCTTGCTTTTGCCCTAGTTATCACTTTCAATGGTACAATGTATTCCTTATCACTCCCTGATGACTCTACCACTTCTATAACATTTATTTGTGTAGTAGGATTGATTTTATTGGGATTTTTAGGGCAACCCCTAAAAAGGTGTTCCTTGCCACAATCACTGTAGTAACCTTCCCAAACTCTCTAAGGTGGTGGTGGGTTAGGCAATGTACACTCTCTAATAAATTGATCACCTCCGCATCTATAACATGGTCCTCTATGAAGAGGTGGTCTATTCATCGGCCATGGTGGTACTGGAGCTCTAAGAGCAGTTTACATTAGAGACACATAGTCTTGATCATATCCGTATGAGCTATCATAACCATCATATCCATATGCATATGGTTCATAGGATTGCCCATGCTCAGCCATAGCATTTTCATAGGTGGAATAACTTCCTTGACTAAGGTCAAATGATTGATCATACATCTCGGTACTACTCAATGGGGTGGCTGGTACTATTGCTCTTTCACGGTTCTCTTCAATTTGAAGAATTTTCACTTGGAAAACATTTTGAGGGTGAGGTGGTTGTTGTCCTAGCACGGGTTGAGGCTGATTGTATCCTTCATATGCACATGGTCGTGCTGGAGGTGCTTTCTCATGGAAAGGAGGGTATCTATAGACTTCTCCTCCTTGATCTCTCAGGGGGTATCCGTAAGGCCTAAATGTTGGTTGTGTAGGTCTCGGTTGTCGATTGTAAAGAAAATTCTCTGTACTGTGATTTGTGTACCTTTGCTCTATGCTATAGTAATGAGCTGGACCCTGGGCGGGTGGCATAAGGAGGTGGTGGGACTACTCCCCTATTGCACATGTGAGAAGGGTGGTCACCTCCACAGTGAACGCATCTCCTGAGCATAGGCACTCTCATAGGGTGGTTAGGGTAATTCCTCTATCCTTGAACATTCAGCTTCTTAGCCACTAAGTCCGCTATCTCTTCTACATTGTTCCTGGGGTTGGAGGTACTGTTAGCACTATCCTCACTCTTAACACTTCCTTGGGGTATTTTTAAGTTGTGCAGAACTTTCAGGAATGTCTTCAAGGGTGAATTGGGTTGCAAATGTTGGCTCTTTCTTGGTGCGATTCTTGATCTCTACGTTATAATCGGTCATTAGCACACAAAATGGGACATACAGATCGTGAGAAGTACCGATCCATGGATGATGGGATAAGTTCTTGAAGTAGTCCAATTTGATGATGACTTCTTCCAAATGAGACATGGACTGTATTTGCATTGCTACTCTATCATCATGAGTTGGGTCGACCTTTTCTAACCTTTGTAGCCATTCAAGAGCTTCAATCTTGAATGTATCAATTCCTTCCTCTGTTTGTCCGTGTTGGTAGCAACCACAGGCATAGAAGACGCGGAAGCATGTAAAGACAGAGCAGGGAGCCAGTCAAACCAATTTTTTAAAAGATTTATGTTTTATAAATATTCTTCAAAGCCTCCAACAATGATTTTCATCACTATTGTAACATATGTAACATAGAAAAAACCCTTTTTGTAATTTATAGCTCCATTTTGTGCAAGCCGAGGAGTCCTTGAGCTTGAGGAGCTTAGGTAGAATGAGCGTACCAATTTTGGTTATTTTTAGACACCGTTTACCCTCTCAAATAGCGAATAGGACCTATTTTTTAACTATGCCGATCACTAGATGTGAAACCGGTCAAAACTAGTCTAGAATCTATAAAAGGAGCTAGAGAGCTCATTTTTGGGGTTAGCTTGTTTGAGTAGAGAAGAGCTTAGAGCTATTTTGAGCTTGATAGAGTGTTCTTGAGTAATAGAGTTGATTTCTCACCTTCCATTGTGATTTGCTTGTCTCTTTGTAGTGTGTGTGTATGTGTGTGTGCATCTCTATGCTTATCACCTTCACTCTCACTTCATCTCACATTCAGGATCTTCATATCACTCCTATCTCTTCCGCAGATTGACATTTAGGAGGTGGAGCTTCTTAACGTGGTTCTCACCATTGTGCTAGAGCAACACCAAATTTGGCACCGTTGCCGGGGATCGAGTCTAGGACGAATGTGTGATGGTAAGAGTATAGCAAGAAGTGGCGTTGGAAGGTAAAAATTTCAGTTTTGGTTGTTGTTTTTACTTAGTTTTTTGTGTTTTTCACCTCCCCCACACTCCATCTTCATCACCGCATCATCATCTCCAACTCCAAAAAAATCAGAAAAATCACCATATCCACCCATTCTCCTCATTTCCCCTCATTTGTGCATGCGAGAGAGAGAGAGAGCTTTTGTGCTTGTGTGTACTTGTGTGTTTTTGAGTTTTCTTGCAGGTACAGAGCTCCAGTGCATCAGGAAAGCTTGGAAAAGGTAAAATTTCCCTTTCTGTCAGAGATCTGCCGAGTGTGTCAGACCATCGCGATGGTCTGCCAACTTCGGTATTTTTGGTAAGCGAGTTCACCACGAGGTAGGCGACACACACGCATACACGGATCCACAAACGCATTTAAAAAATTCATACTTTGGTGGACCATCGCCATTGGCTCAGACCATCGCGATTGTGTCACACCATCGCGATTGGCTCACGCCATCGCGACGGCTTGGCCGGACCATCGCGACGGTCTCAGACCATCGCGACGGCTCACTTGAGCCATCACGATGGTTCATTTGGACCATCGCGACGATCTCGTCGACCCCACGCCATCGCGATTGGCTCATGCCATCGTGCCGATGCTACCACGTGGCAAGCTAGACCATCGCGACGACACCCTCAGACCATCGCGAGGACTCAAAATTTGAACCATCATGATTGGCTCACGCCATCGTGCCTTGTGACCATCGCGACGGGCTCACGCCATCGTGATTGTCTCGTTGACCGTTGACTGACGCCATCGCGACGGTTCACTTTTGGACCATCGCGATCATTCATTCCAGACCATCGCGATCATTCATTTTCGGACCATCGCGACCGTGCATTTCAGACCATCGTGATTGTGCCATGCCATCGCGACGGTTCACCTGGACCATCGCGACGGTCCTAGACCATCGCGATTATCTCAGACCATCGCGATTGTCCACCCCAAACGGATTTTTTGGAATTGATTTTTTGGTCAATTTTGGGGCTAATTTTGGGAACTTTTTGGGTGATTAGACTCATAGGAGACCCCTTAGCTCATATTTGAAGAGAAACCTGATTATCAGTTTTAACCCCCTAGGGCCTGAACGGTCATATCTTTTTCATCCGAAGTCCATTTTTTGAGCTTTATAGCTCGTTAGAAAGCTCTTTACGAGTATTACGTTGATTTTTAGATAAGCTAATTTGAGGTTGACCTAGTGTGGGACTAGAAAAGCCAGGGGGTAGCACAAAAATTTGGGCAAAAGGGAAAGGATCTTTAAAGGTGTATATACTCAAGTGCTTGATCATTCATTTGTGAAATTGGTCTAATATTGGATTTTTCCAGGTCTAGCAAGGACAATCAAGTGCAAACAAAGCAAGGCAGTGAAGAACACAGGGCTTGGGAAGCGCGACTTCTTGGGCATCAGGGCAACCAAAGCAACTGACTTGAGGTTGGAAGATTACTCAAACCCCTCAGTCAATTCTTAGATTAAGCTAAACTTTAGCTGTTGATTAGATTAACGACGAGAGGAACGATCAAGTTCAAGAGATTAATTTATCAAGTCTAAGACTAAAAGTAAAGGTGTGTGATATGAGAACCTAAAGGGAAAGAACCTAAGTCTGACGGAATGACAACTCAAAAGTACCACGGAAAGTCGATTCCTGACGCTTACAGAAAGATAAGACAAGAACTTAAGGCATATAAAAAGAATCAAGAAAATAAGAACAAAGAATCATTGACGATATGAGCGTGTATTGAGTGTGCAAGGAAGTAAATTAATGAACCTTAGATCGGGCAAGCATATAGGTAAGTCTGACTGACGAAGCCTTAGATCATCAGAAGCAAGTGTAGGCACTACTGCACGATCGTGGGCTCAGCAGTTGAACACTAGTTATCCCTACGAGAGCTCAGACACGAGTGAATCAGAAATGGCATTTAGCACTGAAAGACCAGAAGGAGGGTCAAATGTAGCATATTTAGAAAGACCTGAAGGACCCTATAGAACTCAGCTAGAATTTCTCCGAACCAACCGCTTAGGTGCTCGCATCTATGAGGATGGTTTGAGAAGACAAGTGGTGCAAATGCACAACCCTGATCAACCCATTGGATTGGAACGTCCAGTGGTGAAATTCGAGAGAGACGCGTACATAGACAAAGAAGGAACGATGTAGATCTTAAGTACGCAGCCAAACAATACGAATGAGTTTGGCGTAATTCAGTTAGAGATAGAAGCTAAATCCCAAGGAAAAGAACCAGTAGGAGAAGAACCTAGAACACCTAGAGGGAAATCTGTACTAACACGAGTACTAGTTCCAGAGTGGATCCCTCAGGACAACAGAAGCATAGAGTTGTTTGTAAATAAAGAAACTGACGAAGCATTTTGGAGATACAGAACGGAACAACCTAGTGAGGTAGGCTCCATCATAATCTACGAATTCAAGGAACCGGATACACCTGGAAAGGTGGTATACCTGGATGAAACTTCAGAAAGAGTATTTGTGGTACCAGAACACACTAGAAACACATACACATGGAGAGGTGAGTTGGTATTCCCTCCATCTCGAACAAACGTAAACGCGAGCCAACAAGGGGCAGGAACATCCTCAGCCCATGCTAATCAAAGAGACAAGAACAGAGAGAGACCAGAAGTCAGCTTCAATCATCCCATAGGGAGAGATAGAACCACCATAGACACCGATAGAGTGGAAAGACAAAGAATACCAGGTGGTAGAGATGATTTTCCTCTACCTAGACCTCGTGAATATGCAAGAATACTTAGACCCACTCAGTTAGTAAAGTCCATGAAAAACTACTTTGACGGGATAGGAGATCCCTATGACCATGTTGCAGAATTTAAGCAAGTTCTAAGAGCAGAGCAAGTAGAGGATATGTTCACGCAATATAATGCATTTGGACTAACGTTAAAGAATACCGCATTAACTTGGTTCCAACCATTGCAACAAAGGCAATTTAGAGACATCCATCACTTTTTAGAGTCATTCATCACTGAATTCTCTAAAAGTGGAATCAGCAAATTCTAGGATCTACTCCCTTCAAGTCTCTATAGTGCCATGCAAACACGTCCCTATATTCCCTTAATAGAGCTACAAGCTCTGCTTCTTCTTTTGCACTTAGGTCATCTCCTATGTATGTACATCTCTCTTCATTCTCTTCAATGGTCACTATAATCTTTTTGGTCTTTTCTTTATTGGCATATGCTTCTCCTATAATGGCCTCTCTCTTAGGCATTCGTACCAAAATTTTTTGGTCTTCAACTTCATATTTCTTGAAATGTTCGGGTACCTCCAACAATGAATCCTCCTCTTCTTGTTTCACTGCTTTTCGTTTCTTTTTTTTTTTACCTCCTTCACTTCCATTCTTTGAATTTACTGTTTTAATGCTTGTGAGAGGTTCTTCTTCTTGTTGGTTAAATCCTCCTACGTCTTCTAGATAATGCTTTTTTGAATTAAAGCAACTATCCATTACAATGGACTCTAGATCATCGTCATTTTCTTCTTATTCTATGATGTCACTAGGGTCACATTCTTCCAACAAGGGCTGACACATGAACATTGAAATATCATAACCCTCCTCATCACAATGAGGAGGGTTATGATATTTTTTCCCAACCATGAGGCTCGATGGTGGCCAAGATTTTTGCCCAACCATGAGGCTCGAATTCCTCATCTGAAAAGATCATTGATGTATAGGCTGGGTCTTTAACTAGTCTATGTCCTGGGAGAGTTCCTTCTTCTCTTGCTTTTAGGTGCTTTTCCTCTTCCTCTACGACCTTGCACATCCACAAGTGAGTATCTTCATGTAGCCATGATGGATCAGGTGAACTTCCAGAATGCACAGAGATAGAATCTTCTTTCACTTTGTGGATAGGATTCCACTGTAGGGGTGGTACATATCTGAAGATGTAATCCTTCAAATTGACCTTGGTGGTGACCCCTAAGTGTTGTAAGTACAAGGAGTTGGTTCCCCAATCCTATACTATTTGCAATTGTCGTAGGAAGGATCTTCCTAGGATCATCTCATAAACATTATTTTTCTCGAAGTCACATATAGCAAATGTGTGTTTAAACTCTACAACAAGTTATCCCTTCGAGCAATCCTAGAGGTCTTTCAAAATGACCGTTGGCCATTTGAGGCTTCATCCTAGTTGGTCTTAATGTGGGTTTGCCCCATCGCTTCCACAAGGAGGTGGTCACAATAGCAACACCCGCACCTGAATCTACGATCGCTTTGGTTGTGTAACCTTGGTAGGTGATGGGAAGATAAGTATTACCTTCTTCACCTTCGCTCATGGCCCCTATTTTATCGAGAGGTATCTCTGGAATAGGGCATCTTTCTAACTACTATCTAAACATGCAAGTCACACTATTTCTTGGGGTGTCTGCTTGAAGTTGTGGATCAAGGATGATGTGTTATGCTTGATACCACTCTTGGAAAATTCTACAATGAATGCTTCTAGCAGTTGGCCTATGTCTCGATAGTTGCAACTATTTAGGGGTTGAACTCGGCCACATGATCATAAGGGTCTCCGAATCCATCAAAATAGTTCTTCATGGCCTTGACCACTTGAGAGGGTCAAAGGGTTCTTGAATGCTCTTTGGGTCTGGGCACTGGAAACTCATTTTCATCTCTTTGATGCCTATGTGCTCTCTGTCTCTCTCTTTCAAGTCTTTCACCCTCATGTCCTAATCTGTCTCTGCCCACAGTGTGTGCAAAGCTTACCTCTAGTCTCTCTCTAGTTCTTTCCCTTTGGGTTTCATGAGCCTTGGATGATCCTACTCCTTGGAGACCATGGGAAACACTAAATCTCAATGGAGGGAAAATTGATTCACCTTGCCAAGTGTATGCATGCCTATCCTGCTCTGTTACCAAGAACAGTTTCTCTGATGTGTGATCTAGATAGACAACTTTCCATGGTATCTTCAGATCCTTGAATTCATAGATGGTGACTATTGGGTTGGGTCGATCTCGCCTGAATCTCCAAAAGGCTTCCTCTGTTTCTCTATTCAAGAATAGCTCTATGATTTTGTTGTCTTGGGGAATCCATTCTAGAGTGATCACTCTGGTCAAAATTGACGTACCTCTAGGGGTCTTGGGTTCTCGTCCTAGGTCTCCTTGCTCCAGATCTCCTAGCTCATTCTCAAGAATGATGTTTTGTAACTCATCTGTCCTATCTAGTAGGCTGGTAACCACATACATGGTTCCTTCCTTATCAATGTATGAACCCTGTTCGAACTTGACCACTGGGTGTTCCAATCCAAAGGGTTGATCTGGATTTTTGAGTTGGACCACTATTGCCTCAGGCCATCCTCATAGATGCGAGCACCTAATTGGTTCGTCTTGATATATTCCAATTGTGTCTTATAGGGACCTTTTGGTGTCTGTAAATATGAAGTACCTGAGCTACGTGTGTGTCTCTCCATGTTGAAGGAATTTTCTGAGTCACTTGTGTCGGAACTTAGCACGTAGGGATAACCACTTAATTGTTGAGCCCAAGACTTGGCTGTATGGTTGACACTCGCCTCAGATGATCTAATGCTTTGCCTATCCTTGCCTAAGTGTCTACCAGACCTCAAGTTCATAAGTTTTGTCTTCTAGTCCAAAATTTCCCCTTTGTATTGCTCAAAATACCTTGGAGTCCCCTTGGTTTCCTAGTCCCACCTAAGGGTCAACTTCAAAATATTATATCTCATAATCCCCACGAGCTTTCCAACGAACCCAAGATCACAACAAATGGATTTCGTATGCAAAAGTTATGCCAGTTTAGGGTTCCGGGGGTTAAAACAGGGAAACAAGACCTCTCTAGGATTGCTTCAAAACAGGTGACACACAACACTTAGTAAGTATCGGCGATCCTTGGAAGCAGACGATACACGATACTTGGAATTCCATGACACATGATACTTGCTGAGATGTCGTGACACTTGATGCCCATGACACTTGACACCTGACGGTCACGACACATGACACTCGGCAGATGTCGCGACACTTGATGTCCATGACACTCGACACTTAGCAGATGTTGCGACACTTGATGTCCATGACACTTGTCACATCATGGATGCATAACTTTAGATAGTGAGATGGCACATATGGGCCATGGCATCATTTGAGGCATCTTACCTCACTTGGTAGAGGACTTGAGAAGAGAGCCTATTAGAACTCTCATGTGAGTATTTATTGTCTCACTTATCTTGTAAGAGTAAGGGAGCAGCTCGGCGGCTGGGAGGAGAGAACACGATATCTCTGTGTGTCTTAGAGTGGTGGACGGCTTCGCGTGGCTCTCAGCGGCAGTGTGCGGCAATAAGAAGGCTTAAGATTGGTATCAGAGCTTGCGATCCATCCGTTTTCGCGTGTGCTGAAAAGATGACGTGCGCCGGGATTGAACCCACAACCTCATAGTGGAGAAAGAGATGTGCTATCCACGTTGCCATCTCCTCTTGGTGTCCATTTTATACAGGAAAACTACTACTCCACAACGCCATGATCTCCTCATCGATGTCCACAACGGCATGATGTCAAAGTTCCCAAATCAGTCCGAACAGAGCATGAAACCAAGTCATTGAGAGAAGGATGTTTCCCCCTATGATTGAGCTAAAACTCCAGTACTTTTATCACAAAGGGAAAGATTTCTCTTGACGAAGGTTTTGAATGCATTGAAGGCCCAAGACTGCATGTAGAAGAAGAGTGTATGTCTTTCTCTTCTCCGGTGGAGTCTACGTTCCTCAGAAGGGGGTGTGCTCAAGATCTCATGATGAAGGGAATTTCTTTTTCCATGCAAATTTGTGATTCCAAGGCTACTGAGGTATGAAAGTTTTTTTTATTAGTCCTAGGAATAAAATGATAACACCCCACTTTGAGAGAACGAAAACAAGGAGTTATAGGGCCAAGATTTTGGATGGAAATCACATGTACGGAGAGTGTGAGGTATATACTCTCATCTAGGATCAAGGATTCCCTCCAAATACAAGAAGGCCAAGTTCAGGGTATCCCTAAAGTAGCCCTATTCATGGTTTCCACATAAATTTCAAGGGCTGTTTTTGATTAATAGCCATTTTGGGAAGGGGAAATGAAGCGGGTTTTTTCATGGATTTATGGAAAAAACCATGCATACATATAGTATAGTGTATTGACTTCCATATACAATTAATAAACAAATAAGATACCTCAGTTTGATGGGAGTTTGAAGCTCCACAAAACCCCCTTCCATCATAGTTTGACAAAAAATTTCAGCACCTAAATCTGAGAAATTCCCATTTTGGAAGAGGGAAAAAGAGGTGCGATAGCTACGGATGGATGAAAAAAAGTATATTTACTGAGAGTATGGTATATGGACTTTATAGGCGAATCATTAGATTCATCAAAATCATAAGTTACGGAGGAATTTTACTTCCTCAAAGACCCCCTTCCCGCACTTTTTGGAAAAAAGTTAGATGTTAACTTTGCCAAACTCCACTTCTGGGAGTAAGAATAAAGACTATTTAAGAGGCTTCCCATGGATTATTGTATAAAATCCAAGAGAAATCCACATTTAGAGTGGATTAGAAGCTTGCTAAGAGCTCCCATTTAAGTTTTTACGAAAGTAAAAATCTTGTTTAGGGCCTCTTTTGGGGAGCGAATTAGCATGCACAAAGGGAGGATTTGGAAAGGTAAAAATAGGCTCAAGCATCTTCATATACCACTCCCTGAGGATATGGAGAGAATTTTAGGATTTGTATGATGGAAGAATGCTTTTGGGCACCCCAAAAATCACATTTTTACACTTTTTCCAGCCCCTCCAACAGTCCACTAGTTTGACATGTCCCACTTGGAATGGCCATATCTTGGGCTAGAAAACTCCAAATTGGACGTGCTATGGCTCGTTTTGAAGAGCACAAGTTCTACTTTCAGTTTGTGAGAAAATGTTTTGGAAAAATAAGTATTTTTGCAGGTCTGAACATCTCTGCAAAATCTGAACAGTTTTTGGCGACTACCTTCCGGGAGCCATATTTTTCAAACCGGGAAGGCGATTTGAGTAATTTCACTTAGACCTATTTGCACATGCTTTATATTTTAGTTTATGAAAATTTGCAGGTCCTAAAGTGGTTTTTGCAGGTCTAAAGAAGGATTACTAATGCATTTTTGAGCTAAATTTGCATTATTTTTGTAATCACCTGACCATACTTTATGTTTTGAGGAGTGCTCCGATATTTTCGGACACTTCAAAGTGTATTTTAGGACCTGAGGAGGAAGGTGCAGAGGTCTCGAAGCTTGTCGAGAGCGATTGGATGCATGCAATTCCAAAATCAGACTACTCAGGGACGTATATTTTATGCTTTCTGGCATTTTATCTATGTTATGGCATGTTCTGTATCTACATGCATGAATGGGATTGCATACATCAAGTGTTGATCATTGTTTAAGCTCTTAAAAGTATGGATCAACATGCAGGAAGTATACTTTTTGATTGTTTGCAGGAAAGAAGATTACAAAAACCATATGGCTATGCAACACCGGGAATGGTTGCTAGCAAATACTTTTGTGTTTTTGCAGGTCATGGAATCCATACATAAGTTTATGGCGTGCATGCCATGGGCCTGTCAAGCCCTATGTTTTTAGGTGGCCTCAGTGCCACTGAGCTATGGTTTAAATTTTTTTTGGAATTCCATTTCCTGGGGAAATGCTGTCGAATTTTTTCCTACCGCATGGCGTTATATACGCACTTGTTTTTAGGCAAGAAGGTTATGGCATGGTAACATGCCTTTCTGCAAACATCAATAAGTTTTAGGCATGCTTATAAGCATGTATTTGATGGACTTAGGACCATCAGAGTATTTTATATAAGGCAACTTCGATAGTAGCAGGATCCCTACACATAATCCTTATGGATTTAGACCATAGGATTGCTAACGGAAGGAGCTACACCTTCACCATTAGTAATGTGCACAAGCAATCCTATAGGTTCAGGAAGTTGCATTCAAGCACAGGAGATGCATTTTTTTATAATCTCCAAGTTAGTGAAGATTTATTTATCTTCACAAGAGTCTCACATGATGTATAGGAGACTTTGTGGTATTATTAAAAATACCCAAAGAGTGACTAGTTTCATTCTTGCACATCACTTGAGCGAGTAGTGAAGCATTTCTGCACACTACTAAGGAAACCAATAAGATGGGATCACAGAGATGGGTTTCATGAGTAGCATCGACGGGTGTGTATGTGATTCGAGTGATGGTTAGGAAGGCCATAGGCATGGCACGAGCTCTATGGTATAGAGCATAGATCCCTTAGTCAGGAACAGTTGGGGTACCCAATACATATATATGTATATCGGGATCTACAGAGAGGTACTTAGACTCAGTCTTTGTACCTAGGAACAAGTTGTTTTGGAACAGAAAGGGATATCCATTGTCACACATTGACTAGAACCAAACTAACTAGTTTGAGGACATGGGACTCATTTGAGTCCACCGATATGAGTTGAGGACATGGGAATCATTAGAGTCCACCTATATATTCCATTATATATATATGGAATATATATTTGGTTTAGTGTAGGTATGAAACCATGGATTGGAAGAAGGTTCCACTGGTATGGGACAGTGGAAACGACTTCCCATTGAGCACTCTTCTTCTATGGCCAGGGAGAAAAGGACTCATCATTCATGGCGTCATGTCTCACTAGATCAGAGGAGAGCTCTTAGTAGACATCTCCTACTAGGAATGGGAGTTATCCTTCACAGTATTGGGAAGATTTATTCTTCCAGTAGAGAATGTGATAGGTGATTTTATCACCATTGGTATCACATACTCATCTTGAGTTCTCAGGAAGGATAATTCCATGAGTTTGATTGGATCGTATAGATCCATGCACAGAGTATGGTTGGCAGAGATGGTACTTATTTATGGATACACATGTGTTTACGGTATCATGTCACATCATTGCTGATCATTTTAGTAGAGGACTTTCACCCTCATTAGGAATTTATTTTCTCTACTCTTCATTACATACACCTTCATTGGTTAGGGGAGATCTGTTCTCCATCTTCATAGGAAGATGTGTAATGAAGGATTATGCATTAGTATGGAAGAGGGGACTAAATAAATTCATGAGTCTCTCTTTTAAGGAAAGGACAAAGTGGGAATCAGCTTAGAGATCGACGAGAGATCTCATTTTAATCCACGGGTCTCACTTTAGCTCCTGTTCTTTGAGAGAGAAAGAAGGAATGGAAAGCATGATTTCTTCATAGGGGAAGAATAGAGTATGTTTTCCTTTAGAGAGAAGAGATGTTTGCAAAACATCTCTTAGTTTATATTTCAAAAGGAATTTGTTTACTCTACTTGTCAATATAATTTCCTTCATATGGGAGTATGATTCTCCACTGTTTTGGAAGGAAAAACATGGAGAACTTATGTGCATGTTCTCAGTCATGGATGAGTAGAGCTAACAGATTGAAAAGAATCTCTTTCAAAGGGAAAGGGAAAGTGGAATATATTCCACTACCAGAGCTCTTTTCCTTAGAGGAGATTACAGAGTTAGAGAGAGAGAGAGAGAGTTTCACTTTCTCATTTCATTTGTCTAGATAGAAGTGGCACTCTTCTATCAAAGGCAAGAGGGAGATCAGTTAATCATGATGGTTAGATTGAGTCTCACTTGTAAACTCTAGAGAGAAGCAGTTATGCTATTTTCAGTGATGGTCATTGACTAGATGAGATAATCTAGTTATTGACATTAGTTAGACTGGGAGTAGATTGATGATACTTCTCTTTTGAGTTTCTAGGAGATAGGGATATCTCTAACCTATTGGGGTACCAAACTCTTAATTGGTGTTACATCAGTTAGGAGGATGGGTATTTAGGGATTATCTGAATCTCAAAGGGAATGCTTTCAACATTCATATGGCAAACTATAGGGAAGAGAAATACTAGAGTTTGCACAAGTGCCAACAAATGCTCTTCCAATAGAACTTCGTCCAATGGTAAAGGATGACAAACCACATATTTCTTGGTTGGTCGAATATAGAGATTTCATTTTACTACCAAGAAATTCTTATGTATGAGCTAGATGATGGATTTGCATAGTTCACAAGGTAGTTTAGACAAAACTACTACTTGTGATTACACTCAAGGTTAGCAAGACCTAGAGTGGCATGAGGGCAATCTATCATGTACTCCTAGATGGATTTGAAGTCACTTTTTATGGGACTTGGTTCTATATTACAGACGATTATATGGTTTACTATCTCCATTACAGTACGGTCAAGCCAATAAGCTTGGCACTTTTACACTTGCCTTACATGCTATTGCTCCATGCAGGATACATCATATGGACTTAGGTCATTTGGACTTAGGTCATTTGGATGATGTTGTATGTTATGGGAGTGATAGTTTGGAAGTGGAGTGTATATGGGAGATAGTAGGCACCACTCAGACGGTTTCCCACCTTTGAGATGATCTCATATGAGACTTCTTAAGGGGAAGGATATGGGGAAACAACACAAAGAGATGACCATGTACATAGAGTACATGGGGTTCAGGGGAGTCCGAGCACCTTCTTCTACCATTACGGACATTTCATTGACATTTTCGAGGACGAAAATGCTCTCAAGGGGAAGGAAATGTCACATCATGGATGCATAACTTTAGATAGTGAGATGGCACATATGGGCCATGGCATCATTTGAGGCATCTTACCTCACTTGGTAGAGGACTTGAGAAGAGAGCCTATTAGAACTCTCATGTGAGTATTTATTGTCTCACTTATCTTGTAAGAGTAAGGGAGCAGCTCGGCGGCTGGGAGGAGAGAACACGATATCTCTGTGTGTCTTAGAGTGGTGGACGGCCTCGCGTGGCTCTCAGCGGCAGTGTGCGGCAATAAGAAGGCTTAAGAACACTCCACACTTGAGGGATATCGTGACACTTAAAAGTCACAGATATCGCGACACTTAAAAGTCACAGATATCATGACACTTGGTCAGCCTCAGATATCACGACACTTGGTTATGGAAGCTATCACGACACTTGCTTCAGACGACACTTGACACTTCCTGAGTATCGCGACACTTGACTCACAATACCTAGATGTCGCGACACCTGATGGAAACGACACACGATACTTGGGCGGTCACAACACATGACACTTGTCAGATATCACGACACTTAGATCTCATAGATATCGCGACACTTGTCAGATATCGTGACACTTGATATCTACCAAATATCACGATACACGGGAATTCAAATATCGTGACACTTGAACTCAACTGGTCACAACACTTGGATTTTTTGGAGTCCAAATTCAAAATTTTTTGCAAATATGAGTACCTTGTGTCCTCCTTGTCCCTCCTATGTGCCTGTAGATGCCAAATATATCTTCAAACCCGAGATACCACACTCACAACACTTGGTGTAGGTCTTGTCATGTCCGAGATAGTTCACTCAGTTTTTGGGTATATTGAGGTGTATTTCTTCAGTGTTTCAGTTCTGCACCCTCTCTAAGGTTCTTTCTCACAACCACAAGTGAAACGACGTGAATGTACGGGCGAAAACTGAAAAAATCAAAGAAGATGAAGGTGGGAGAAGATGGTGATGATGATGAAGATGAAGGAGAAGAAAAACTTAGAAACTGAACTGAAAATGGTGATTTTTTTACCTTCCAACATCGCTACTCTACGTCTTACCGTCACATGCTCGTCCTCCAAGCTCTCTCCCTGGAAACGACGCCAAATTTGGTGTCACTCTAGCACAATGGAAAGTACCAACGTGAGGGGATTCACCTCATAAATGTCAATCCGTGGAGACGTGAGGACCGGTATGAAGACCATGAACAAGTGATGGCACAAGTGTGTGAGTGAAAGCACAAAAGCATGCACACACATACACACACGCACACAAGGTAAGAGCAAAGAGTGGAACAATGGAAGATCTCCAATTACCAAAGAAATCTCTTACAAAGCTCAAATCTACAATAATCTAACCTCAAAAATGAGCTCTCCAGCCCTTTTTATAGTTTTTTGAGTGGTTTTGGCCCTCTCCAGACCTAGTGTCCGGCCTAGTTAAAAATTAGGTTCCAAGGCTTATTTGGGGGCTCAAACGAAGTCTAAAAATTATGAAAATTGGTAGGATGATAGTTCTAATACCCCTCAAGCTCAAGGAATCCTTGGCTTGAACAAAATGGAGTAGCAAAAATGAACAATTGAATTTACAATGGTTTTTAGTGATAAAAATCACTATTATTATAGGGATTTGTTCTGAAAGTTTGACATGTGCTTCTTGGAGCTCCCTACATGCTCCTTCTTCTTGTGAATCCACTTCTTTGATGCGCTTCCATGCCATGTCCTTAACCTTGAGTGTCAACACTCTTCTTTAGTCTCCTCCTCATCTTCCTCTACTTCGACAACGAGTGGTTGAGTTTGGTCTAGCCGGTCCGTGATAGTTTGTTGCCCACTTAACTATTCTGCTTTGATTTCCAAGTTAGCTACATTGATTATTCTATCTACTTCCTCATCCGTTAAATCCTCAAGCCTGAAGCCGTGAGGGAACTCTAAATATGTGGGGATCACTAGAAAGATAATATTCATCCCTTCTGCACTGTGCCTCGGTAATTATATGGTGAATGGTTGTACTCACTTTGGGGTGGCAGAGTCATATCCAGTGTCAATGTAGCGCCCCGAGCCTGTGCACATGGCATCTGAAAATCTCCTCTCATTTTCTTTGATGGGGGCCCTGTCGCTGATGCTCTTCGTTGAAATTCCTACACCCTAGTCCAAATGAGCACCTTTTGAATCGACACATCATATGTCAGGCATCCATACACAATTCTAGTAAGTGCACAAGATCCATAGAGCACTGACTTCTGTTTCTTATACCAACGTTGATGTGCAAGATGGATCTAGTCTATAATCCAATGTGGCATGTTGATTGTCAGGTTCAGCGTGTCTACCAAATATAAACTAAACTAGATCTTCTTGGGTGGCATTGTAAATCGTTCTTGGGCTTGGAATGCGAAGGGTTGCATGCACATTTGTAGGTGGATGGCAATAGTTGGGGTCATTGCCACCATGTCCTTCAGCTTAGTTAGGTTCCTATTCTTCATATTGTCCAGGATCATTGTCTCCTTCTCTATAGGGATGTGCATACCTCTCATTTCTAGGGCTTCCCTCAAGAAATTGTTGGTTAATTTATATGCTTAAGTTCATTCCCTCGTGCAAGAGAAGGAAGTACAAAAGTGCTTGTCCCTTTCTTATCTTTGCTAGGAGTGAGTGAGCTAATTACGTATGAACCCCTCAGGAAGTCGGGCTTTGGTAACTAAGCACGGAAATAGGAATCTGTTGTTGTATTATGCCCTTGGGGAGCCAAGACCCACACCACCTTGCATGGAAGCAAGAAGGAAGGCTCAAGAAGGACTCTCCTTTCATCCACCCCAACCTCCATCATGTTCAAGCCATTGGCTATCAGCCCGCAGCTATGCCACATGCTTGAAAACATGGAGAGAAGGGAGTCAAGGATCCTAGTGACATATGTAAAATACAATAAAGTTGCAACACTCTACTTACACACATAGGAAATGCTAGCATGCACACACACCTCACTCTCTCACACTCTAAGACTAAAAACATATATGCACAAAGCCTTAAAAGAAAAGAGATGAGAGCACGTCGACCAAAAGCTCCCTTCCTTACAAAAATGAGCCTCTATATATAGGCTAAGCACATTCCCCCATGTGCTCCTTTTGACTAGTAAAAAAGGAGCACATGCCTAACTAACATATCTCAAAAAGATCTTTTCAAATATTCTCTAACAACCAAATCTCCAAAGGAATACGTGCGTGGGGATTTTTCTTGACTTCTACCAAAAGGATGGGTATTTACATGCTTCCAAAAGCCTTACTTTAGGAGAAGCATCAAAAAGTGTCTAAGAGGGAGTTCTTATGTGAAACTTTAAGTATATAAAAAGAGGGTTCCTATGCACAAATGAAGATGTGTGCATACCCAATACTCAACACCCTCCTCCCCCTAGACTTTGTCGTCCTCGATAAAGCTAAGAGAAGAGGATCATACATAGCTGAACTGGTCCAGGTTTGGGTCTTCAAGTCTTCAAATCTGCAGCTCTTCAAGTCTTCAGGTCTTCAATGTTGAGTGACACAATCCCATTGGGGGCAATCAGCCCAACCATCTACACAACAGCCTGGGTTGCCGAATATGTAGCAATTCTTCTGAGCAGGTCTTTAGAGGACTTAAAAACTGCAAGTCCAAAAACTCCATGTGCATACACAACCATTGCAAACAAGACAGAGCAAGAAAGGACACAACATACACAACACTTAGGATAGCAGTCCTGGCATCAAAGATGTACCAAGCTTCCCATAGGATGGCTGGGAAAGTGGACACAAGCCCTAAAATAGGGTAGTGACACATCCAAAAATAGCAAGTTCCTTGATAATCCCTTTTGCTTTTTCATGATAACCATGCTTGTTCTTTGTAGCTCAAGTCCAATATCTAACAACACACCCTGAGTAAGAATGAGATTGACAGGGCACCACGAGCTTTGGCATCCATCAAGCTTCTTGATTGGTGAGTGTGCACCATCACCAACATGTAGAAAGCACTTTTAGTATCTTCTTGTGTGTAGATAGGATTTGAGACACAGTCCCCCAGAAGGGACAGTCACAGAAGAAATTTGCAATCAAATCCTCATTGTCATCCCCGACCATATGAGCAGATACGGGTGGAGGATCCACTCAGAGAATGTGAGAGACAACTATTTGTACACAGAAAAGCAATAACATTTAATGTAGATCATTGTCTCCCAGAAAGGGCAAGGGCAACGGACACAATCCCCACTTGGGGCAGTCACAAAAAACCCAAAATCCCTGTGCCAACCAATATCTGCTGAATATTCATATATAAACAATAAAGCAAGGAGCTTGAACCATTTGAAAGCCACAAGACTTAGTTTCCTAGAATTTGCGGGTAGAAAATCATGAGTTAACAGTCCTTATGAAAATGTCATGCAGCCTCCCTGCCAACAGTCAGCAAACCTAGTGCGTTTGAAGCCACCAATAGAGGGATGGGGAGCAACCTGGATCCAAGCAACCTCGTGAGGAGCAACCTGCAACATAGTGATTGGAAGACCAATCAATAGGCTCTAAGGCCCAAGAGCAACCTCAATCCATTCCCTATATGCATATGCCTTGCCTGTAAATGATGTGCAGCAACCACAAAGAGCACATTAAAAATGAGAGCCAAAAAAGTTCCAAAATAAGGATTAGCTGGTCCACAAGCATAGTGTCCTTGCACTCCAGCCTGTGTTATGTTGCTTGATTTAGTACTATTATCCAGAGGATTTGGGTTGAGCTACAATGTTTGAGTGCCCAAGATTCACATGGGAGTCTCAGGACATGGTTAGCAGCCGCATTATGTGGAAGCATGGGTTGTACAGACACCACAGCCAAAATTATGTGATCCCAACAAAAGCACTACCCTTTAATTCTTTATGGATAATGGGAGCAGGTGTGGATGCCATCCCTCAGATCTATAAACATCTTCAAGCTTAATTAACTTTTACTCCTATAATGCTCAAGTCAGATACAATCCCACACAAGAGGTTTTGAAGCCCAATAGTGATAATGAACAGCTATTATCCCAATAATTATGAACTTAGCCTTTTCTACTCATGCATACCATCCTTCTTCACTGCCAAGAACTACAAGTATAACTTAGTTTGGCAGAGCAACTCCATTGGCTTGTTAAACCTGGTATCCGCCAGTTTTGGAGCAGGCCCCAGAGAGTAGAGACTTTGGCAAGGTCTCAACATCCAAGCTCTTCAGATGGAAGTTGTAGTTATGTAGCTTTGCTTGTCCTCGTCACCATGGAGAAGGTTAACATCCCTACAAAACATGATCAATCATTTTCAGATTTAAAAGACATGGGACAAGCATCACCAATTGTCAAATGGCCTCTCTAGGATGTGTGTTGAGGAGTCCTTGGATGCAGCAGCCTTGATGTCTTCTTCTGAGGCACCTTTCTCAACTCTCTAGAGTTTGTCATGATTTATCGACCAGCACTACAACAACCTCTATAGTTCTTGCTAGATGGTCCATCCACGGCTTTTTGTGTTGCAAGTATTGTCACTAGTCCCAACCGTCTTGATGAATCACCTTGACAAGAGGTGCAAGATAGTTTGTAGTGCTTCTCTGCATCAACCTTCGAGTGAGTTGAAGCCCTCTTTTTATGGTAGTGAAAACATCGAAGGTTTTACAAAAAAGTCCACACTAGCATTACTTCATGGAATTTCTGCTGGGTCCTTTTCCCAAAGACCTTGGTGACCAGTCACTGATCTCAATGGTGGAATCATCAAGAACCTTGATGTCATCAATTCCAAACTTACATGTTATTTGAATAGCCTTGGCAACAAAGGAACCAAATCCAATCACTCTTGTACAACTGTGCACACCAGCACTGATATGCAGCGTATCACCCAATTATAAAAACCTAAAGCTTCCAGTTGTAAGAGTGGTATCTTCATCAACAGCAACTGTGATTGATATTTCATGCATATGCCAATCCATGTGCTTGCTGCATTCCTTGTACTGCAAACATCTCTGCCTGGGATGCAAGTAAGGCCCGAAAGGGAATTGGGTGAGACATAGTATGAAAGCCAACTGCACAAACTGTTGGGGAGATTGGATGCTGGCCTACGAATTGCTAATGGAGCCAATTGTCCAAGGAATGTGTGAGATCCTGATAAAGGGCAATCATAGAGTGGAGGCTCACTAGGCAATGGTGGCTGAGACTGATGAAAAACATCTGTTACAACTCTGGTTTAGTCGATGCCTCCTGACTTCCAACCACCACATAATCCTCTCTCAAGTGCAGCTAAGTTTTCATGTGGCTTTGGAGAATTCTTATGCCCTGTCCTGCGTGTCAATGGACAACTTCTGTACTTTAGCTAAATCCCCATCTAGCACATAGGAGAGAGTTGATAATTGGTTTCTCCTTTGAAACCAGTAGCACATCAGTCCACACTGAATTATTCCCTGTATCTTGATTGTAGCAATTAGTTGAACTGACACCCTTTTGAACAACATCCCCTTTGCATTGAGCAGGCAATGGAGTGGTGAGGAGCAACATGGATCCAAACATCCTTTCATGAAGTGCGCCAATTTTTGTCCTGTTGTCAGCACAAGATCTTCAATTCTAATAGCCAAAGGACAATATAGATACCATAGTGATCATCAATTCTAAACCCAGTGCTAGCAGCAACAACATAGTTCGATCCTCAAGGTGCCATGATATCTGCAAGGCTTTCTTGTAGCAAAGGATTGCAGGAACCCAAAGTAGTCTTGTAGAGTTGGGGGGCTCAGCATGATCCGGTCATAGAGCATGGGACAGTATGGGGAGCCTGGATCATGGTTTGCACATGATGCTCTAACCACAAAAGTGCCAAACTCACCATACAAACAGAAGGAGACAACAATCTAGCATTTTCAAGTGCACACATAATCCTCAGTTGGCTCAACAGGGGGTCAATCCTTAACCTGAGTTTTTTGAATCTTAGTGAATAGGCCGCCAACCATGCCAGCTCCTTCCCTTCAAAAGTTGAACAACTCCAATTGAGATTTGAGGAAGCAATGCTTGGCCCAAACTATTGTCCTGAAAATTTCAGCCATTCAAGCCAACCATTGCATTTGCTCACCCCAACTATATCTTGCAGACTTTGGTCACTGATACAAGTGTATCTGTAGTCTAGCCACCTAGATTTGCAGCTATGGTCATCATAAGCCATGGTAGCATGCTGAAAAGCCCAGACTCCATGAACTTCAACACATTGGAGCAGCTTCCAAGGAATCTCTTCGACTGACACTTTCTTGATTTTTTTACTCAAAACCAACTTTTGTTTTGCAACAGATATCTTTGGATCTATAGTGATTGCATCTTGAGGCTGCTATCTATCAGATCTAGAACCTCCTGGCTCCCTTATTCCTGTGTAACTAATGCCCAACACCTTGAGACCTCCAAAGTTGGTAATAATTTTCTTGCACGTTTGAAAGCTATGAATGCCTTGTCATTAATCTGACTCCATGCCACCAAGCTCAATTTCATCAGAAATTTGAGTTTGCAAAAAGTAACAATGCTTACAGTCATTATCTTTGTGTGGAGACATCAAGCTTCCTGTAAATCTTGTGCATTTGTTAGCCTTCATCAAATATTCTAGTGTATGTGATCATGCAGCATGTCCCAGCTGTTGATGTATGTTTTCTTTTTGTATTTGTAGCAAATGCTCAGCATGAACGGATTTGGGGATCATCCATCTTCGAGAAGCATTCCTTTGTTCTTTGGTGAACTTCCAAAAAAGAAGAGGTTGCTCGTGGAGGCACTGACTTCCATCAACACCTTAGATGCGTCTTCATGAGAGAATCCTATAATTGATTTCCTGCAATATCCATCTCAGTGGGGCAGCAAAGAAAAAGAAAATACCATACTGGTTTTGGGAGTAGATATAGAAGACACAAGTCTGAAACATATCTATTTTTTGAACGTACTGGAATATCCTTGAGAGAATTTAAAGGGGACAGTGAACCATCCAAAACGAGGGAAGAATACTCCAAATGATGCCTCTATTTTTGCTTCACAGCGTGCATGGATGAAGACCATTTTTCTAACATGGTTAGCCAACTGAGTGTCTCTCCACATGTTGAGTGAAGATCCAGAGTCGTTACAGTCCATCCTTAAGACAACCGTAGCATCAACAACTCAGACTCCTTATTGCTTTTACCCAACTTTGCTGATGCCATGGCCTACATTGTTCCCGAAGTTTTACTCCGTAGACCTTCCTTGATGAGAGGAGTGAACTGCCTATCTACTGAGCATGCGACAACCAATGATAACATAGCAATATACTGAGATATGGTGTTGATGCAGCAAGTGATCCAAGTATGAGAAGGTGTTGGATAAACATCGTCTGCCCTAGAAAGGATTCCCTTTTTTTATTGGCCGTTATGAACAGATTTACTTGATGAACGTCTGCCATCTTTAGTTGTAGCGATATGGGTGCATGTTGTTGAGTGGATGCGTTCGAGTGCATGTGAATCCCAGCAGTTTCTGCCCTCAAATTGGTACAAGAGGGGTGCGTCTTTTCCTTCCCGAGGTGAAGAGAAATCTCTAAGCCATTGTCCACAAAGCTCCACCCTCCTAGAGCTTCAGCAAGCAATTTCTTCACACCTCCCCATCATGAATTTATTGTTGCACGCATTCTATGGAAAGGGCCCAAGGAAACTAGAATAGCATCAAATTGAAGCGAATTTGCACAATATATTGGGTGTAGCCAGAACTCAAGCCACAACATCACTCATCTTCTAGCAATCAACCGCATCGAGAAACCCCATGGATGTATTGCATTGATTAACTTATCTTCCACCAATTGTCTAGGCTAAATAGTTCATCTTTTGGAAATAAATACCTTTGAATTATCATGGGTTTAAAACCTCCTTCTGTTGATGTGTGGACAGGGTAGAGGCGTGGCAAGAAAAACGAGGAAGTTGAGCCCTTCTTCCTCAGAGGGAAGGGGGGGAAGGAATATCCCAACCCACTTTCATAGGATTGTTGGAGAATGGAGAAATGAGGGGCGTAATGCTCATATTACATCTTGAGAGGCCTCCGAGTATGAAACTCCACCCCAACCCCACCTCAGGTAAGTGGAATGAGAGCAAAAAATATACACTGCCCCAGCGACCTAGGGGGCCGGGGATAAGATGATCATCGATCAGCTCGCTCCATGGATATACCAAGCTAGATGCTGAACTTTACACTTATCTGTGCAAGAATCACCTCAAGGAAGAGAGGAGGGTGTAAAGCCATGTTTATCATATTCATATTTGCACCCTAAGAGAAGAATACCATTGCACATCGCGAAGGAGGAGCTGGACATAGAGAGGAGCACAGAACCTTCCTTTCCACCAAAGTGAGCATCAGACATTACTACAATTGCCACAGAGTAAAGACAAAAGTTGGGGGGGTGAGCTTCAAGGTCACGCCATGGTAAGGAGGGGTTTTAAATGAACCACCTTGCAAGGTACAACAAGCAGTCTTCATAAGGAAGAGACACCGGATGGCTCGACGCCATAGCCATATCCATGAAGGGGTGAGATCATTTCCCCCCCTTGGGTGTTTGTTGATTCTGCATCCATTTGCAGATTTTATTACTTCAGTCGATATGCATAATATCGAAAAGCTTCATCAAGAAGAGCTTCAATGCGTGCGTAGAATGGTGAGAGGTTTCTTGCTCTTGGGAAAAAGAATGAGGAGTCTCGGTGCCTCATTTCATCCGAGTAGCAACATATACATGCAAGGAGAGCAACAAGGGGGCTCGACCCCAACTTGGTATGAGATGGGAGGCAATAGCAAAAGAATGCCCAAATCCAAGCATTTCAAAAGATGCAAGCAGATCGTGCTTCGTGAGTGACAAAACTTCACCCCTCGTCGAGATTCAGATCATGAGTCCTATTATCAGCCCATAATGGTTACTGCCAATATCATATCAGAACAATTTTCTCGACCAAACTTGACTGGTACAAACTGCATATCATCGCTACTCATGCCAATGTTCATTTGCAGGACCCTGCCTAGATCAAAGAATGAGGGATTCTCCTAATGATTTGGCAAATTTGCCAAACTTCATGCATTGCACACCTTGCTTCCTGGTCAGAAATGTATGCGCAAAAGGCAAGCTTAATGCAGGTAATTCCCCCTTTGGCGAGGACCAAATGCATACTCATACACAACAACTACACAACAATAAGGCAGATGTAGCAAAGTGTCATCTTCAACATGGAATGGGGGGGGAGCTCACGTTGAGCTCAACCCGGTTCAGTAGGATGCACATAGATTGGCGATGCCACCCTCCTTCTGTAGCACAGAGGCGGAGAACCACGAAGCCAGGGGAGTGCCATGCTCAACTCGAGGGAGTCCTTTCCGAGCATCAAGTTCCACGCGGAGGAGCAGAGTACCTCACCCCAGGACAAAGATTGATTGGTCATGAGAGGAAGCATGTCCCTCCATGCCTCGAATGGACCACATCCTGTCAGAGTTGTACTGTGCATCTCTCACTCAAAATAAATGAGGAGAGAGATTGTTCCAAGTGGACCATATGTTTTGTTGCACCTCCGGAAGTTGGAACTAGTGCTTCTATTTGCCATTCGTCAGATGTCCATCCTAGAGGACAAGGGGGACCACTCTCAGGTCGTAACAATTATGAGGTGGTTAATTGGGTATCCAATGCTTCTTCATAAGCGATTTTCGAATGTGTGAATGAAGCTTAAGCATACAAAATTCTCCTTTTTTATTTTTTTGAGAAATGAAGAGAGGGAATGAAAAATGGAAGTACTACCCAACCCCCTGCTCCAGGCTATCACCGAAAACAAGAAATGAAAGAGGTCGATAGTGATGTCCCAATGATTGTCAGTGGAGGTGTGTGTAAATGTGAGAGTGAGAGAGACAAGGGGGTTAGGGGTTTTTCTTGTGCATCAAACAAACATGAAATAAAACTAACCTACAAAAAACATGGGAATGGGGAACTAATGGCCCAATGGAAGAGTGAAAGTGTCATGCCAACACACATAACCTAAGAGTATAAGCAAAAAAAAGTTGCAAATCAATATCTTACCACATGCTCTTGAGCTCTTCAAGTGATGGAAGGCCGTTCTCCTCGGCAACGGAACCAAATTTGTTGTTGTAGTATGCCCTTGGGGAGCCAAGACCCACACCACCTTGCATGGAAGCAAGAAGGAAGGCTCAAGAAGGGCTCTCCTTTCATCCACCCCAACCTCCATCATGTTCAAGCCATTGGCCATCAGCCCGCAGTTATGCCACATGCTTGAAAACATGGAGAGAAGGGAGTCAAGGATCCTAGTCACATATGTAAAATACAAGAAAGTTGCAACACTCTACTTACACACATAGGAAATGCTAGCATGCACACACACCTCACTCTCTCACACTCTAAGACTAAATACATATATGCACAAAGCCTTAAGAGAAAAGAGAGTTCTTCCATGCAAAGGATATATACATGAGAGCACATCGACCAAAAGCTCCCTTCCTTACAAAAATGAGCCTTTATATATAGGCTAAGCACATTCCCCCATGTGCTCCTTTTGACTAGTCAAAAAGGAGCACATGCCTAACTAACATATCTCAAAAAGATCTTTTCAAATATTCTCTAACAACCAAATCTCCAAAGGAATACATGCGTGGGGATTTTTCTTGACTTCTACCAGAAGGATGGGTATTTACATGCTTCCAAAAGCCTTACTTTAGGAGAAATATCAAAAAGTTTCTAAGAGGGAGTTCTTATGTGAAACTTAGTATATAAAAAGAGGGTTCCTATGCACAAATGAAGATGTGTGCATACCCAATACTCAACAGCATCCAATCCGGCCTTCTTCCATATCGATCACAATCCTTCAATGTTCTGAAGCTTTTCAAACTCTCGTGTAAAGAAATGGTATCGGCCCCATCGTCCATTAAACTCTATCTCAGATTCCCATAAATAGATGCCATCGTCCAATATTTGAGGACCAGTGCCTACCTAGGAGCTCGTTCCTGTAGCCTCTGCCATGAGGGTTCCTATGCACAAATGAAGATGTGTGCATACCCAATACTCAACAGCATCCAATCCGGCCTTCTTCCATATCGATCACAATCCTTCAATGTTCTGAAGCTTTTCAAACTCTCGTGTAAAGAAATGGTGTCGGCCCCATCGTCCATTAAACTCTATCTCAGATTCCCATAAATGCCATCGTCCAATATTTGAGGACCAGTGCCTACCTAGGAGCTCGTTCCTGTAGCCTCTGCCATGTTGCGGGTATTGATCGCCGATTATGTGAGAATATATAAATACATGTTAACATTGCAATGGACACAAAATGACCATTTGTCCCCGTTACAACATTAACATGATGAGCTATGAAGTAGTTAGTAGGTTAATTCGTGCTTGCATGGTCGTGAATGTGAAGTGTGGTTAGCCGATGAAGGGTTCGTATGTGCTAATTGGAGTGGTGCGATGTAGTGCGGATACAGTTAGTATGCGGATGTGGTTTTACAATGGGATCAAGTGGTTTATTACAAGATTTGGGCTGCCAAACAGGGTGAATGGCTTTATCTTTTGATTTTGTGGAGACTTTGGAGGGCTTTATAAGAATGTAAACTTGGAAATGAGGCTTTTTTTGGACCCATTTACAAGTGATTCTGCTCGTGCTCATGGATGAATATGTGTTTGTGCATGTCAAACAATTGTGGGCATCGGCTGTTTGGTGTGTGAATCATGTTGTACATTGTGTGGTTTATGTGTGGCTATTTGAGCCCGCAAGCAAGACTTAGGCACCCAAATTTGTCTTGATTGTGGGTCGGCCTTCAGAGACTTCTTGGGTACCCAGATAGACTTTACTTTCATAGGTGAATCTTTGAAAGACTTCTTATTCGTGTCTCGTCGTCGATCACTAGCATGATGTTTAGTCAGTGGTTGTAACTTGACCGCAACCGGATGCTCGCATTTCCATACACATACTTGTTTCAGTAGCTGAGACACCTTGCTTATTACTCTCCTTTGGTTTTGAGCGTAGGGTGTTTGCTTCGTCTACGTTCGGTACTCCTTTGGTTGCCGTGTCTCTCTCACTTTTGGAAAAGAAGGGAGTTCCATCGTATCCTTGGCTTCTTTAATGAGAACACCATCCCTTTGCATCACATAGTTTTGGACAAGAATAGCATCGTCATCTTCATGTGTACTCCTATAAGGACCAAGAGTTGGTGCCTTTCCTAGTTCCTTGAGTGCTTCATTTTCTAACTCAATTATAATGCGATTCTGATTTACCCAGACCCGAAGAAGTCCACTTCTTAGGTTCAGGTTGATTGCATGATCATAGATCCAGTCTTGTCCCAAGACAAGAGGCTCAGTGAGATCCTCATCTTGACACACTAGCACCTTTACGTCATCTGAATATCTTGAATGTAGAGGGGAGGCTCCACCTCGCCTATGTAAGGGGTTTCCACACCTCCCAATCCTATGAGATAAGCTTTGATAGGATTGACCTCTAGTTGCAATTCTTGATAGTAAGAAAGTCTAACCGCACTAGTAGCTACACTTGAGTCAATCAAAGCTCTTACATTCATTGTATTATTTCCTTGTCCTATCCCTATGGTTACAAAAGGTCTTCGGTCAACTATTCTATGGGAGTTGACTCCTAGTGTGTCACACATGGCCATGTGGTACCATCGAGCTTCATATGCATCTAACCTAGGCTTATGTCTCTTTGGATGTGTTCTAAAGCTTCAGCTTGCGCTTCTTCGCGAATTCATGTTTCTTCTTCCTTATGTTTCTTGGTAGTGTTGAGTCAATTAAGCATTTATTCAGTGAGGGGTTCTTGATATAGTTTGACTTTGCATCCGCTGATGTAACTAGGGAGGAAATCACCTTCAAGAGTAGCTAAGTGAACTGCTTCACTAGTTGAGATCCTATTTATGATCATAGGTCCATAGCCATGCTTTTCCAACTTCCGTGCATGTTGCTTTAAGGTGTATACTAGGACTAAATCTTGCGCTTTTAATCCCTTATCCTTCACATGGGCATCGAAGTATGCCTTCTGTCTTTTCTTAGCTGTATAAATCCCTATGGCTGCTCTTAGTCTCATTTCACCTAACTGTTCAAGATCAAAGATCCTTGAAGAGAGTTCATGACCTGTCTACTCATGCTCCTGTGCTACTTTCAGTGTAGGTATCAAGAAATCCAAGGGTAGCACTACATTTTCGCAAAATACCATCTAAAAGGGTGTGGATTGGATTATCATTTTATAGGCAACTCTATATGCCCAAAGAGCATGGTGTAACTGTTTGTCCCAATCAGAGCGTTCATTATACACTAATTTGGTCAGCACATTGCATAGAATCTTATTCGTGCTTTCGGCTTGCCCATTAGCTTGTGGATGATAGGGGTCGGACTTCTTGTGTATCACCAAGAACTCTTGGAGAAGATTTTCAATGACTTCATTCAAGAAGTGAGTGCCTCTATCACTTACTAGCTCTATAGGTAGCCCATATCTTGTGAACACGTTCTCAAATAAGAACTTAGCTATCGTTTAAGCATCGTTCTTCATTGTGGCTTTCACTTCTTCCCACTTGGTTAGATAGACTATGGCCACAATGATATATTCAGCATGTGAACTCTTAGCTGGGGGATTAATAGAACCTACAAAGTCTATTCCCCACTTAGAGAATGCACGTCCACCCATCACAGGTTTCAATGGCATCTCATCTTTACGTATGGGATATTGAGTTTGCTCACAAATGTCACACCGCTTCACATAGGTATGTGCATCCATGTGAAGGGATGGCCACCACAAGCCTGCAAATAGGATTGCCTTAATCACCCAGTCTGGTCCAAAGTGTCCTCCTACTACACCTTGGTGAGCAATTTCCAAGATCTTAAGATATTCACTCTCATGGACACATAGCCTTAGGTAACCATCTTTACTACTGTTGAAGCTGAAGGTCAAGGACAAAGCATAGGAACACATCTAAGAGGTGGACACACAAGAAGAAGGAGCAAGTAGGGAGCTCCAAGAAGTACATGTCAACTTTTCAGAAGAATTCCCTACAAAAATAGTGATTTCCATCACTAAAACCATTGTAAATACCATTTTCTATTTTTGTAGCTCCATTTTGTGCAAGCCGAGGAGTCCTCGAGCTTGAGGAGCATTAGAAGTATCATCCTACCAATTTTCATAATTTTTAGACTCCGTTTGAGCCCTCAAATAAGCCCTGGAACCCAATTTTTAACTAGGTCGGACACTAGGTTTGGACAGGGCCAAAACTAGTCAAAAAACTATAAAAAGAGCTAGAGAGCTCATTTTTGAGGTTAGCTTGTTAGAGAATAGAGCTTTTGTAAGAGAACTCTTTTGCAATCAAAGCTTTCCATTGTTCCTCTCTTTGATCTTACTTTGTGCGCGTGTGTGTGTATGTGTGTGCATGTTTGTGTGCTTTCACTCACGCACTTGTGCCTTCACTTGCTCGTGGTCTTCATACCGGTCCTCACGTCTCCGCGGATTGACAAGTAAAGGAGGTGGTGCTTACGCTTGAGCTACACCAAATTTTGGCGCCGTTGCCGGGGAGAGAGCTTCGAGGACGAGCGTTGTGATGGTAAGATCGTAGATTTGCGACGTTGGAAGGTAAAAGAACTCTCATTTCAGTTCATTTTCTGTTTTTTCCTCTTCATCTTCATCATCATCATCATCTCCACCTTCTTCCATCTTCTTCTTCATAGAAATTTCTTGTTTTTTAGTGCATTTTCACCATTTTTCATGCATTATTGTATGAGAGGGAGTTAGGAGGTGCAAGGGAGAGCAAGCGCTGTGTTTTTCATGATTTTCTGCACATACGGAGCTCGCCATTGCTCGCTGCTCAAAAATTCGAAGTTCCCGCCAAAAAACACGATTCTGTGATGAAAATCGTGATTTTGTGAAAATTCAAAATTTTTTGAAAAATCACGATTTTCTGTTTCCCGCCTAAAAGCTTGCTGAAAGAATCACGATTCTATGGTCATTCTCAGAATCGCGATTCTGTGGTTGTGCTCAAAATCGCGATTCTCACAAATCATGATTTTCAGCCAAAAACACGATTCTCTAAAACACGATTTTGTGAAAACACGATTCTCTGAGACAAAATCGCGATCTTCATGTCAAAAAAACACGATTCTGAGAACCACGATTTTGTGAAAAACACGATTTTGTGAAAACACGATTCTCTGAGACAAAATAGCGATTCTCTAAATTTTTGGAAACCACGATTCTCTGAGACACAATCGCGATTTTCATGTCAAGAAAACACGATTCTGTGAAAACACGATTTTCTGCTCAAAATCGCGATTCTGACCAATCACGATTTTCAGTAAAAACACGATTTTGTGAAAAAGGCGATTCTCTAGAAAAAACACGATTCTGTGCTCAAAATCGCGATTCTCACCAATCACGATTTTCAGTAAAAACACGATTTTGTGAAAAAGGTGATTCTCTAAAAAAACACGATTCTGTGCTCAAAATCGGGATTTTCAAAAACACGATTTTGTGCTCAAAATCGCGATTTTCATAAATCATGATTTTCAGCCAAAAACACGATTTTGTGAAAACACGATTCTCAAGGCTCAAAATTGCGATTTTCAAAAAAACACGATTCTGTGCTTAACATCGCGATTTTCAAAACACGATTTTCTGCTCAACATCGCGATTTTCAAAACACGATTTTCTGCTCAAAATCGCGATTTCAAAACACGATTTTCTGCTCAAAATCGCGATTTTCAAAACACGATTTTCTGCTCAAAATCGTGATTTTTAAAACACGATTGTGTGAAAACACGATTCTCAAGGTACAAAATCGCGATTCTCTTGAAGTTCACAAAATCGCGATTTTTTCCAAAAGGTCCTCTTTGCCTGTTTTGACCCCCAGAAGCCTGATTTGACATAACTTTTTCATCCAAAGTCCATTTTTTGAGCTCTATAGCTCGTTGGAAAGCTCGTTTCGAATCAAGGGGGACTAGGAAACCAAGGGGGCCCCAAGGGATTTTGAGCAATACAAAGGGGAATTTTGGGACTAGAAGACAAAGCTTATGAACCTAAGGTCTGGTAGACACCTAGGCAAGGATAAACAAAGCATTAGATCTTCTGAGGCTAGTGTCAACCATACAGCTAAGTCTTGGGCACAACAACTAAGTGGTCATCCTTACAGTCTAAGTTCAGACACAAGTGATTCAGAAATGTCTTTTAGCATGGGGAAACCTGTAGGTGGCTCAGGAAATGATTATTTACAAACACCAGAAGGTCCCTATAAGACACAGTTGGAATATATTCGGACCAACCGATTAGGTGCTCGCATCTATGAGGATGGCCTGAGGCGATCAGTGGTCCAACTCAAAAATCCAGATCAACCCTTTGGACTTGAACACCCAGTGGTCAAGTTCGAAGAAGGTTCATACATTGATAAGGAAGGAACCATGTATGTGGTCACCAACCTACCAGATGGGACTGATGAGTTTGGAAATTTCATTCCTGAGAATGAAATAGGAGACCTAGAACAAGGAAATGTAGGACAAGGACCCCAGACTCCTAGAGGTAAGTCAGTTTTGATCCGAGTGATCACTCCGGATTGGATCCCTCAAGACAACAAAAGCATAGAACTATTCTTGAATAGAGAAACAGAGGAAGCCTTTTGGAGATTCAAGCCAGATCAACCTAGTCAATTGGGCATAGTCATTATCTACGAGTTCAAGGATCCAGAGACACCAGGCAAAGTGGTCTACCTGGATAACACATGAGAGAAAATTTTCTTGGTAACAAAACATGATAGACATGCATATACTTGGAAGAGTGAATTGATTTTCCCTCCACCAAGATCCAATGTTTCCCATGGCCTCCAAGGAGTAGGAACATCCCACGCTCATCAAGCCCAGAGAGAAAGAACTAGAGAGAGACCTGAGGTAAGTTTTGCACACACCGTGGGCAGGAATAGGTCAGGATTTGAAAATGAAAGACCTGAAAGAGAGAGACATCAAGCACATAGGCAACAAAGAAATGAACATGATTTTCCATTGCCTAGACCCCGAGAGCACCCAAGAACCCTTAGACCCACTCAAGTGATCAAGGCAATGAAGAATTATTTTGACGGGTCAGGAGATCCTTATGATCATGTGGCCGAGTTCAAACAAGTGTTAAGAGCTGAGCAGGTTGAGGACTTGTTCACCCAGTACGAGGCATTTGGTTTGACTCTTAAGGGCACTGCCTTGGCTTGGTTTCAACCACTGAGTAGTCGCAACTATCGCGATATAGTTCAACTGCTAGACGAATTCATTGTAGAATTTTCCAAGAGTGGTATTAGGCATAACACATCATCTTTGATCCACAGCTTCAAGCAGACACCCCAAGAAACAGTGCGACTAGCAGGTAGAAGGTTCAGACAGTATCTAGAAAGGTGCCCTGCTCCAGAGTTACCCACACCAGCCAAACAAGTGGCTTTGTTCTTAGATGGCTTACTGAGCACAAAGTTAAGATCATATGTGTACTTGAAAGAGCCTAGATCCATAGAAGAGTGTGTGCGGACGTGCATTGACATAGAAGATAACTTGGGTGAGGAGTTAGGATTGTCCAAACTCTACAAAGATTCGGATAGTTCTACTAGTCATACTTCAAAAATCTCCACGGAAATAGAAGAGATAGCTGAGCAAGTTGCCAAGAAGCTGGGAGTCCAAAATAGACAAACACAGAGAGTCACCCCATTGAATCGGTGTTATACTTGCGGAGGTGACCACATGGCTAACGTATGCCCAATGCAAAACCAAAACATTAGAGAAAGGAATGCTCCATATTGTACTATTGAGGGAAAATATACGAACCACACGGCTCAAGATTGTCCCTAGAATAGGCAGGCTTTTAGACAAAATTATCAACAACCTTACCAACCAGGTAGGTATCAAAACCAATACCAATAGCCATATTATAGACCACAACAGCAATATCAGGCACAATATAGGCCACAACCAGTCTTGGGAAACCAACCACCAGCTCCTGCCAACGTGATTCCAGTCAAATATGCTGTGGGAGAGGAAAATCCAAATAGAGCATTGGTGCCACTAACCCCATTGATACCAGATAATGACTCTCATGCTCATAGTTCAGACTATTCCCATGAAGGTAGTCCACATGCTTATTACACAGAGTCACCTGAACATAGTGAGATTTACTCGTATCAATATGAGGCACCACCTATGGAGCAAAATTGGGAGCCAGAATACTCCAATGTCATGTACACAAATCCTAACCCTAGGCCCCAATTGAGACAAATGAGACCACAAGCCCCTAGAGGATCTTGTTTCAGATGTCAAGGCGACCATTTCATTCGTGATTGTCCCCACCCACCAGCTCCGAGTCAAGGACAGGCTATCACAATATAGGCTTTTTGTCCTGATTGTGGCAAAGACCATCTCCCGAGAGATTGTCCAAGAAACCCCTCCAGTGCACCCAAGATTACACCCATTAATGTGGTAGGCTTAGTGGCAGATTCAAGTTCAAGTAGTAGCAATGTGGCTCCTGTACAAGCTGTCACTAGAGCACAAGCCTTAAAACAGGATAAACCAGCAGAACAATCAGAGTCAAGTGAATCAGGAGAGCCTAGTAAGAGGAAAACAAGAACATGGAAGGATACCAGAGAGAAGGCCAATCACAAGTGGAATAAAAAGTTATCGGAACTAGAAGAAAGCTTAAAAGAAGAGAAAACAAAAATAGAAGACATTGCATCTCAAAGCCCCTCGCATGTCGAAACTCCATCCACTCCACCTCATCCCACCCCACCACCCATTGTAAATAGACCGCAACCAGAGTCTGTTCTTGCAGATCCAACCCCAAAAGGCTTGGACATGATGTTCAATGCTTACCAGGCTCAACTTCAAGAAGGGCCTGCAGCTGCAAACCTAGACAAGAGTTACCCTAGAGCAGATTTAGAGATTGAACGGATGAAAATGTGCATGAAAATGGTAGAACAAGCTCAAGCTATACTCGAGACTAGTCAAAAGTTCAATCTGACAAACTCTGTCAAACCGGATTTGCATTTCCAAGGCTTACTAGAAAGATTAGAGCAATTGGTAAACAAACCACAAGTTTCTTTACCTCCACAGGCTCAAGCAGTTATTGAAAGAGGAAGCTCACCACCAATGGGAGCTTATGTTCCTAATTCCACAGATGCTGGAATACCTCCTTCAGTTCAACAGTACTCTCAAGAGTTCTTGCGGGAAATACAAGAAGAGAAATGGGCCAACGAGAAGGGTAATTCCCCTCCTATTCCTGAGATTGATGATCTTCATGATCAATTTCCCCAAGACATTCCATCTATTTACGGAGATGAAGCAGAACAACAAGAAGATGAAAGATTAGATTTTGAATCAAATACCCTAGAAGAACTACCTCAATTTCCAGGCCCATGGGAATCTGAATCTCTCCAGATTAGAGCTCCCACAATACTAGTAAGAAATGAAGACTCAGTGGTTCCAAGGAACACTGATGTCGTGAAGAACACTAAGGTTCAGTGTCATCTCACTGTAGAAGAGCTACTCAAAGCAAAACCTGAGCTTTGGAATCATGTGAAGGATCAAGTTCCAGAACTTGATTCCAAAATGCCAAAAGCAGGCTCTAAACAAAAAGTATCAGAGATACCTCTAGACAAAATAGGGGACATGTGTGAGGGTGAAGAAGGTAATACTTATCTTCCAATCACCTACCAAGGTTACACAACCAAAGCAATCATAGATTCAGGTGCGGGTGTTGCTATTGCAACCACCTCCTTGTGGAAGCAATGGGGCAAATCCACATTAAGACCAACTAGAATGAAGCTTCAAATGGCCGACGGTCATTTTGAAAGACCTCTAGGATTGCTCGAAGGGATAACTCTAACCACTTGTGGTGTGGAGTTTGAACATACATTTGCTATATGTGACTTTGAGAAAAATAACGTCGATGAGATGATCCTAGGAAGACCCTTCCTACGACAATTGCAAATAGTACAGGATTGGGGAACCAACTCCTTGTACTTACAACACTTAGGGGTCACCACCAAGGTCAATTTGAAGGATTACTCCTTTAGAGATGTGCCACCCCTACAGTGGAATCCTATCCACAAAGCGAAAGAAGATTCCATCTCTGTGCATTCTGAAAGTTCACGTGATCCATCATGGCTGCACGAAGATACTCATTTGTGGATGGGCAAGGTCGCAGAGGAAGAGGAAAAACACTTGAAAGCGAGAGAAGAAGGAACTTCACTAGGAGATAGACCAGTTAGAGACCCAACCTACACACCGATGATCTTTCCAGATGAGGAATTTGAGCCTGATGGCTGGCCAGAAATCTTAGCCACCATGGACATTGCTGTCAATGAAGAACAATAGACACCTCATTGTGATGAGGAGGGTTATGATATCTCAGTGTTCATGTGTCAGCCCTTGCTAGAAGAATGTGACCCTAGTGATGTCATAGAAGAAGAAGAGAATGACGATGATATAGAGTCCATTGTGATGGATAGTTGCTTTAACTCAGAGCAGCACTATCTAGAAGATATAGGAGTGTTCACCTAGAAAGAAGAAGAACCTCTCACAAGTATTAAAACGGTAAACTCAAAGGATGGAAGTGAGAGCAGTCAAAAGAAAAAGAAAAGAAAAGCAGTGAAACAAGACGAGGAGGAATCATTGTTTGAAGTACCAGAAAACTTCAAGAAATATGAAGTTGACGACCGCAAAATTTCGGTACGAATGCCTAAGAGAGAGGCCATCATAGGAGAATCATATGATAATAAAGAAAAGACCAAGAAGATTGTAGTGACCATCGAAGAGAACGAAGAGAGATGCACATATATAGGAGATGACCTAAGTGCAAGAGAAGAAATGGGGCTTGTAGCTCTATTAAGGGAATATAGGGATGTGTTTGCATGGCACTATAGAGACTTGAAAGGGGTAGATCCAAGAATTTGTTCTCATACTATCCCCATGACTGCTGATGCCAAGCCCACCAAACAGAAGCCCTACACATATAATGATACATATGCAGCCAAAATAAAAGAAGAAATTGATACGCTGATTGAAGCTGGATTCATCTATGAGATTGAGCATACTGAATGGGTGTCCCCCATTGTAGTGGTACCCAAGAAGAACAGGAAGTTGCGAGTGTGTATTAACCTTAAAAAAGTTAATGCCGCTACGATCAGAGATAGTTATCCACTTCCAATCACAGAACACCTATTGGAGTGTGTTGCAGGCAAGGAAGTTTATAGCTTCCTTGATGGATTTTCAGGTTACAATCAAGTAGCCATTGCCCCAAAAGATCAACACAAAACAGCTTTTGCTACAGAGTGGGGAATCTTTGCATTTTGTGTGATGCCATTTGGGCTCACCAATGCACCTGCAACATTCCAAAGGCTCATGTTTCATGTCTTCAAAGAGTTCTTGCGAAAGAGCTTAAAAGTGTATGTGGATGATTTATGTGCTCATTCCCAAGAAAGAAGGTTTCACATCCCTGAACTCAGACAAATCTTTAACAAGTGTAGAGAATATCGAGTGTGTCTGAACCCAGAAAAGTGTGTGTTCATGGTGCGTCAAGGTAAAATCTTAGGTCATATTGTTTCTAAGAATGGAATCTCAACAGATGAAGACAAGGTACGAGCCATAGTAGAGCTGCCACAGCCAAGGAATGTTAAAGAGGTACAAGCCTTTATGGGCCATTGTGGATATTACCGTAGGTTTATCCACATGTACATGATCATAGCTAGACCCCTTTATGCCTTGTTGTCTAATTTTGAGTGGAACGACGAATGCGAAAATTCTTTCAATGAACTGAAGAAACGTTTGTGCACAGCACCAATACTGACCACTCCTGATTGGAATAAACCATTCCATGTCCATGTGGATGCATCCAATCATGCCATAGGATGTGTGCTAGCACAACCCACCGGTGAAGGAAATTTAGATTTACCCATAGCATATGCTAGCAGACAGCTAACCGCAGCTGAACGAAACTATACCACAACTGAGCGAGAGGGCTTAGGCATGGTATATGTTGTGAAGAAGTTTAGACACTATTTATTGGCCAACAAATTTAAATTTTTCACTGATCATCAAGCTTTGTTATATTTGGTCAATAAACCTTGCAATACAGGACGGTTAGTAAGATGGTTTCTCTTACTAATGGAATATGACTTTGAAGTTGTTGTCAGGAAAGGTAGAACCCACCTTAGGGCAGATCACCTTTCTCGCATCACTTTAGGAGAGTCACCGCAAGGAGTGTCTGATGAACTACCTGACGCTTATCTGTTCAATTTAGAAGTTGTTCCTAAATGGGCAAATAAGTTGGTACCAGTCCTAACCTTCGGATCCGCAAATAAAAATGTTAAAACATCACAAGAAGAAATTGTAAAATCACAAAAATATCACATATTGGCAGGAAGCATGTACAAACAAGATACTGAGGGTGTATTAGCTTGTTGTGTCGGGGATGATGAACATAGTAGTTGGTTGCAACAAGCCCATGAAGGAATGCTAGGAAATCACTATTCTAAACAATGAACATTGCAGAATTTGAAACGTTTAGGAGTGTATTGGCCTAGCATGGACAAAGAAATACATGAGTGGATCAAGAATTGTCCAATGTGCAGAGAGAGACCACCAATGGAGCATGCGACCCTTTATCAAGTATCATTAATTCCAGATTGGAGTGCTCCATTGGTAGAGTTTATGAGATCGGGAAGATTACCCAAAGAGGCTAGTCTAGCAAGAAGACGAAACATGGAGCAAGAAGCTCAAGGCTATGCCTTAGTAGGAGACAACTTATACCGAAGAGGCAAAGATGGTTACTTAAGATTGTGCGTTCATGAATCAGACTATTTGAAAGTCTTAGAAACTGCACACAGCGGTGTTGCAGGTGGACACTTCGGCCCTGAGCGAGTAATCAAGACCATTCTATTTTCAGGACTTTGGTGGCCCACTCTTCATATGGACGCTCATACCTATGTGAAGAAATGTGACACATGCCAACGTGCACAATATCCAGTTAGAAAAGATGAGATGCCTTTGAGGCCAATGATGGGAGGGCGTGCATTTTCGAAGTGGGGCATAGACTTTATAGGTCCTATTAACCCCCCAGCTAGAAACTCCCACACAGAGTATATTATTGTAGCCACAGATTACCTTACAAAGTGGGTAGAAGTCAAAGCCACCACAAAGAATGATGCTCAGACAACGGCTAAGTTCTTATTCGAGAATGTGTTCACGAGATATGGGCTACCAATAGAGTTAGTGAGCGATAGAGGCACACACTTCTTGAATGAGTTCATTGAAAATCTTCTCTAAGAATTCTTGGTGATACATAAAAAGTCTGCCCCTTATCACCCACAAGCTAACGAACAAGCCGAGAGCACCAATAAGATCCTCTGTAACGTATTGACAAAACTGGTAAATAATAAACGCTCTGATTGGGACAAACAACTTCATCATGCTGTTTGGGCTTATCGAGTTGCCTACAAAACGGTACTCAACGCCACCCCATTTCAGATGGTCTTCGAACAGAATGCTGTGCTACCATTAGATTTCTTAATCCCTGCCTTAAAAGTAGCACAAGAGTATGAGTGGAGTGGACATGAATTGTCCTCTAGGATCTTTGATCTAGAACACTTAGGTGAGACAAGGCTACGCGCGGCAGCAGGCATCTATGCTGCAAAGAAAAGGCAAAAGGCATACTTTGATGCACACATCAAGGATAAGGGATTGAAAGAGGGAGATCTAGTGTTGGTTTATACACTAAAACAACATGCCCGTAAGTTGGAAAAAAGAGGATATGGACCCATGATCATTAATAGAATTTCCACTAGTGGTGCAGTTCAGTTGGCCACTCTAGAAGGAGACATCTTGCCAAACTATATCAGTGGTTGTAGAGTCAAGTTATACCAAGAACCTCTTACAGAGGATATGCTTACGAGACTCAACACTGCTAAGAAGCGAAAAGAAGAGGAGTTAAGGGTGAGAGAAGCACAAGTTGAGGCTAGAGAGCGCATAAGGCGAAATAAGTTAAGGCGACTAGGCCTAGATGTCAACTCAAAAGCCCCAAAATATCACATGGATATGTGCCAAAAGTCAGGCATAGTGACTTCTCAAGTCATTGACCAAAGACCCTTTGTGACCATAGAGATAGGACAAGGAAAGGATGCAAGGACTGTGAAAGCATTGATTGACTCAGGTGCAGCAAGTAGTGCAGTTAGACTATCCTACTGCCAAAACTTGCAGTTGAACATCAATCCCATAGAAGCTTATCTCATAGGATTGGGAGGTGTGGAAACCCCTTGTTTGGGCGAGGTGGAACTTCCCATCTACCTGCAAGATGTTCCAATGAAAGTCAAAGTGCTAGTGTGTCAAGATGAGAACCTTACAGAACCACTTGTCTTAGGACAAGATTGGATTTATGACAATGTAGTCAACTTAAACCTAAGAAGTCAAATTCTTCACGTTTGGGTACATGAACAATGCATTACATTAGAATTAGAGAACTCCATGCTACCAGATCATGGCACCACACACTCTCTTAGCTCTTCTAAGACTAATCATATGGAAGAAGATGTTGTATGTGTCAAAAGCTCTATGACGCAGAAGGAGTCAATCGTGGAAGAACAGGTTCGAAGGCGGGTGGATCTTTCTTCTTCTCCAAAGAATCAAGTAGCCACACTAGTAAGTCCACCACAGAGGCAAACACAACCGATCACGACAATTGATACATCAAATAGAAAGACACCATTCGATAAGAAAGCAGTTCCGAGCATGATGCAAATCTGGGTATGCAAAGGAGAGAAACCACCAGCCTTGCCCCCACAAATCCCATCCAGGCAAGCCAACCAGGTCAGAAGACGAAGGAAGCAGCTCGGACAAGCTCAATCACAAGGTATCCAACAAGTTTGGGTGCCTAAGAAATTAGCTGCAGCTCAACAAGGGTGATTACAGATGTGGGTACCTAAGAAGCTCTTACATCTACAACAACCTATGTTCTCCCACATGCGAAAGGTCTCAACAAAGAAGCCAAAAAGAGAAGAGGGTAAGAACCACGTACAGAGACCGAAACAAGATCAAATCAGCTCTTCAACAATAGTAGGAAGACGTGCAAAAAGGATATGGGTTTGGAAGCTAAAAGTACAAGTAGCCTCCATTGAACCAAAGCACCAACCACACTGGATACCACATTTCAGAACGCATCCAAAGAGGAAGACGCCTAAAGTAATAACTACAGTGCCAAATGCTGTTCTAAAATGGATCCCTATAAAGAGGAAGGATCAGTGGTCATCTCGAGATCCAATGGATACCTCCAACAAAGATGACACCAACATCTGCAAGTAACATCAGGCCTCGACGAGTGACAACCATGTGCTCCTTGCACAACCTTGTCTTTTGCACCATTCAGGTCATGCATTTCTAAAGTATGCATTATATAGGGCCACATTACATGGCCGTGCATAGACACAACTGAGAGTCCCATGCACTAGAGCACATTGACACATTTAAACCACTTTTTGATACTAAACTTTGCCTTCTTGTTTTGTGACATTCCTCAAAAAAAAAAGAGAGGGAAAGAACTTGTTCCCAGGTTTCACTCATGGAACATGAATGAGTCATGCTTAGTTGAAGATTGAACCATCGACTACTGGGCATTTATGAGTTTGGATAGAAGTGTGTCTCGGCTAGCAGATGATGTAATTGCTGCCTTATCTGGTAGACGTCAAGAACTTAGCATGAACATGGCATCCACACCTATGGTTTCCCCTTACCATGGTGGGAGTGAAGATCTTGAAGGTCCACAACTTGAGTGATGCTTAACTACTGCAAGTATGAGAGCATCCAAGGAGATATTTGCAAGAGTTTGTTTGGTACCCCGAAAATCCTTGTCTGTATACTAGACGAGCAGACTCCTGCTTATGGTTAACTAAAGAGAATATGTGAAACTAAGCTTGGTGTAGTTACCCAGTGTTGTTTGTCAAAGAATATAAAGAAATTCAATTCTCAGTATTTGGCAAACATTGCTTTGAAAAGAGAAGACAGAACTAGGCACTCAAAAAAATTTTCGGTGGACCAGCAACATGGACATTCATCGACAATGTTCCATCACAAATGTCGGGTATACAACATGAAGAGATAGACATCAATCAACCCTTCACCACGGTAAGTATCTTTACTCTGGCAACAACATAACCATGATAGATTAGGAAACCTCTTCGTCAGCATACCCTTGAGCACTTAGCTCAAGACCCGCAATTTTTGCATCATACTTCTTCCAATGCATTTTCCAAGTAAGCATGCGTAGGGCTACATTACAAGGCCGTGCACAAGGCACATACTTTTTTCAACCCATGCACATACACACTTACCTATCATTCACTATGGGTTATGAGTACTTGGCATGAATACTCTGAACATCATCTTTAGAAGCGCTAGAGGACATCTTGGGGCAACATCAATACCTAGGAAGCAATTCGAAGTTAGCAATTGCTCCAACTCAATCTTGATACGCATTCATGCGGGAATCCACGGAAGAAGCACATACCAAGGGACTACGACTTGCAAAGGCATGCAGTGACAAATGAAGGACTCGACAACCAACACTGCCAAATTTGGGAGATAGATGGCTCTTGTTCATATAGAATGGATACTACCTCCCAAGCACTACATGGAACAACCACTACAACAAGGGTCTGTCAGGGACGACAGACTCGAGAGGGGGGGGGAGTGTTGAAGCTGAAGTTCAATGACAAAGCATAGGAACACATCTAAGAGGTGGACACACAAGAAGAAGGAGCAAGTAGGGAGCTCCAAGAAGTACATGTCAACTTTTCAGAAGAATTCCCTACAAAAATAGTGATTTCCATCACTAAAGCCATTGTAAATACCATTTTCTATTTTTGTAGCTCCACTTTGTGCAAGCCGAGGAGTCCTCAAGCTTGAGGAGCATTAGAAGTATCATCCTACCAATTTTCATAATTTTTAGACTCCATTTGAGCCCTCAAATAAGCCCTGGAACCTAATTTTTAACTAGGCTAGACACTAGGTCTGGATAGGGCCAAAACTAGTCAAAAAACTATAAAAAGAGCTAGAGAGCTCATTTTTGAGGTTAGCTTGTTAGAGAATAGAGCTTTTGTAAGAGAACTCTTTTGCAATCGAAGCTTTCCATTGTTCCTCTCTTTGATCTTACTTTGTGCGCGTGTATGTGTATGTGTGTGCATGTTTATGTGCTTTCACTCACGCACTTGTGCCTTCACTTGCTCGTGGTCTTCATACCGGTCCTCACGTCTCCGCAGATTGACAAGTAAAGGAGGTGGTGCTTATGCTTGAGCTACAACTACGCTTGTATAAGTTATTTCCAATGAGTGGGTAGTCTAGTGCCTCCTCTTCTAAGCTCCTTTGTCTAGCCAAGGTCATGTCTTGAGGGAATGTTTTCATCCTCAAAAATGCTACTAATGATTTGCTCCAATCGGGTACTAAAGACACTCCATAAAGAGTGGCATGTTCCATTGGAGGTCTAGTGCTACACATTGGGCATTCTTTGCATAATTTGTGCACATCTGCTTCCATTGTTGGTCAATATACCTCTAACCATTGTAGGGTTTGAAGGGTTCTTTCTTTTGAATGGTGTTGATGTAATGCACTCACATGTGCTAATTGCAACCACTTCGCGTACTCCTCCTCTTCCACAAAACAAGCTAATATTCCTTGATTTGTATGCTTGTACATACTCCCTACCATGATATGGTACTTTTGGGCTTCTATTACCTCCTTATCTTGAGTTTTTATTACTGGGTGGTTAGGCCCATATGTCAATACTGGCACCAATGTCTTGGTCCACTGTGGTAAATCTTCCAAATTAAACAAGTAAGCATGAGGAAGATCATCTAATACTCCTTGTGGGGCCTCTATGGATGTGAGCCTCGAGAGATGATTTGCTCTCAAGTGAGTCTTACCTTTCCTCACCACTACCTCAAAGTCATATTCCATTAGTAAGAGGAACCATCTTACTAATCTACTTGTATTGAATGGCTTGTCTACAAAGTACACTAGAGCTTGATGATCAGTACAAAATTTAAACTTATTTGCAAGCAAATAGTGTCTAAACTTTTTTATAGCATATACCATGCCTAATCCTTCTCTTTTGATCATGGTATAGTTCCGCTCAGTCTCATTCAACTGTCTACTAGCATAGGCTATTGGGAGATCCATATTACCTTCATCAGTAGGTTGTGCAAGTACACATCCAATGGCATAATTGGATGCATCCACATGAACATGAAACGGCTTGTTCCACTATGGTGTAGTCAAGATTGGTGCTGAACATAATCTTCTCTTCAACTCATTAAAGGAATCCTCACATTCTTCGGTCCACTCAAAGTTAGTCAAAAGGAAGTATAGAGGCTTTGCAATGATCCCATACATATGAATGAATCTGCGATAGTAGCCACAATGCCCCATGAAAGCTTGTACCTCCTTGACATTCTTTGGCCTAGGTAGCTCTGCAATAGCTCTCACTTTCTCCTCATCCATGGATATGCCATTTTTTGACACTGTGTCTTAGAATCTTGCCTTGCCTAACCATAAAAACACACTTTTTTGGGTTCAAGCAGACTTGGTATTCTCTACATTTGTCAAAGATAGCTCTCAACTCTAGGATATGTGTTTTTCTGATGTTGGAATGAGCACAAAGATCATCAACATAGACTTCCAAAATTTTCCTCAAGAATTCTTTAAACACGTGGCACATCAACCTTTGAAAGGTGGTTGCTGCATTGGTAAGACCAAATGGCATTACTCGAAAGGCAAATATGCCCTACTCCATAGCAAAGGTTGACTTATGCTGATCTTCAGGAGTTATGGCCACTTGATTGTAGCTAGAAGATCCGTTAAGGAAGTTGTATACTTCCTTGCCTGCCACTCTTTCTAAGAGATGTTCAGTGATAGGAAGTGGATAACTATCTCTAATAGTGGTTGCATTTACCTTGTTTAAGTTAATGCATACACGTAACTTTCCATTCTTCTTGGGCACCACTACGATGGGGGATACCCACTCAATGTGCTCAATTTCATAGATGAATCCAGCTTCAACCAAACAATCTATCTCTTCCTTGATTTTGGCAGAATAGTTATCGTTGTGTGCATCTGTGCGCATCTGAGGTCATGGGAATCGTATGTGAGCATATGTCAGGATCTACACCTTTCAAGTCCTTGTAGCTCCAAGTGAATACATCTATGTATTCTCTTAGCAAAGCTATCAACTCTTGCTCTTCTTCCATAGTCAGGTCATGTCCTATGTAGGTACATCGTTCCTCACCTTCTTCTATAGTCACTATGATTTTCTTTGTGGTTTCCTTGTTATCATAGGCCTCTCTTGCTTGTGCATCACGTTTAGGCATTCTTATCATGAATCTTCTATCTTCTATCTCATACTTCTTGAAATTTTCCTGGACCTCAAACAAGGATTCTTCCTTCTTTAGTGCGACTTCTCTCTTCTTCCTCTTCTTGCCTTCATTCTTAGTGGTTACCTGTCTGGCTAATCTCACTTCCTTCATCATTTCTTCCTGTCTTTGAGGGGTGAGCTTCTACTTCGTAGAAATATTCCTCATCTAATGCAAAAGGTGGGTCCATAATAATTGACTCTAGATGGGAGTCACTTGCATCCTCGAATGCATCAGTGCTAGGTTCATATTCTTCAATAAGCGAATCACACATGATTGGCTCTATTGTGAAGACTCAAATGTCATAGCCATCCTTGTCACAATGGGGTGTCCATTGTTCTTCATTGGTGGCTACATCCATTGTTGCTAAAATTTCTGCCCAAACATGAGGTTCAAGCGAAGCTTTTCTTTCGTAGCCGTAGGGGTTTGAAGTTCCTTTGTTTAGCAGTGTTCCTCTCATCACGAAATGCTACAGGTGCATAGGCTGGGTCTTGAATTGCTGTATGAGTTTCCTCAGCACCTACCTCTTTGGCTTTTTCTCTCTTCTCTTCTTCTACGGCTACTTTGCACATCCATAAGTGGGTGTCTTCATGCATCCATGAGGATCTTGATCCTATGGAATGCACTGACTCCGTATCATCTTTAGCTCTATGGATGGGGTTCCATTGAATAGGGGGTATGTCTCTATGAGAGTAATCCTTGAGATTCACTTTGGTTGTAACACCTAGGTGTTGCAAATACAAGGAATTGGTTCCCCAATCTTGTACCACTTGCAACTGTTGCATAAATGGTCTTCCCAAAATCATCTCATAGGCCTTATTCTTGCTAAAGTCACATATGGAAAAAGTATGCTCGAACTCGACACCGCATGTAGTGAGAGTTATTCCTTCTAACAGTCCTAAGGGTCTTTCTATGTGACCATCAGCCATCTGCAATTTCATTCTCGTTGGCTTGAGTGCTGGCTTGCCCCAACGCTTCCATAGGGAAGTGGTAACAATTGCAACTCCTGCACCTGAGTCCAAAATTGCCTTGGTGGTATAACCTTGATGGGTAATGGGAAGATAGGTGTTTCATTCTTCTCCTTCGCTCGTGTCTCCTATCTTGTCCAAGGGTATTTCTGGCACTATTCTATGAGATCCTACCTGGGAACGAGGTTTAGCTATTTGAGGCTCTTGGTTAGCTACATGTTTCCACAATTCTGGCTTAACCTTGAGTAGCTCTTCTAAAGTGAGGTTGCACTGTACTTTATTGTTTTTCACTATCTTTGTGATCCTAGGTATGACTGAGTCTTCATTTCTTATCATGACCATGGGTGCTCTCATACAAGTAGACTTAGCTTCCCATGGGCCTGTGGAATGGGGTAGTTCGTGTAAGGAACTAGACTTGAAGTCTAATCTCTTGTGAGATTGGGTACTCTCCTGCTCTCCATAAATGGAAGGAATGTCTTGTGGGAATTGATCATGTGCTTCATCCACAAGTTCAATTGGAGAAGGATTTTCACTTTCTTTAGCGCATTTCTCTTCTTGAATCTCCCGCAAGAATTCTAGTGAATACCGATTCATAGAAGAAGATGTGTCTGGTTCTGTGGAGTTAGCCACATAAGCTTTGTGGGAAAGAAGGCTTATCCTTTCACTTGGCTTGTCCTTACCTTGAGAGGCGGGGTCCTTTTCAAACTTTTCAATTAGCCTATCCAATCTTTCTAGCAGTCCATCAAAGTGCAACTATGTCTTAGCTGAACTAGAGAAGTTAAAGAGCAGATTGACTTCAAACATGGTTTGAGACAATTCCACCATCTTAGCACAAATTTTAGTTGGTTCAAACTCTAGTTCAGCTCTAGGGTAACATCTTTCATGATCTGTTACGTTTGGCCCTTCTTGAAGTCTGGCCTCATATGCCCTAAGCATCATGTCTAGGTCCTCGGGAGTGGGATATGCTAAGATTGATCCTACTCTAGGGGGTGGTGGGATTGTGTGAGGTGGGTTGGAAGGTGATGGATTGGAGGGAGATGGAAATGGTGATGGTGGAGTAGTGTGAGAGTGAGTTTGAGATGTGAGTTCAATTATCTTGGCTATTGTTTCTCTCAAGATTTCCTCAAGTTCACTCATCTTCTTTGCCCATTCCCTCTTCATTCTCTCGCAACTATCCTTCCAAGCTCTGGTCCTCTTCTTAGTTATGCTCTCAGTCTCACTAACCTCTGAATTATTTTCCAAGCCTAAGCCATGGTTCTGTTGTTATGTCTGAGCTCTAGTGATCACTTGTACTGGGGCAGTGGAATTCACACTTCACATGGAGTCTACTACTATCCCAATGACATTGATAGGAGTGATTTTTGGCATATTGGTGGGGTTTTTAGGGCAATCTCATAACAAGTGCTCCTTCCCACAATCCGGGTAAAAACCTTGAATTGCCATAGTTTGGGTTTGTGTGGGTGCAGACATAGGGCAATCACGAATGAGGTGATCTCCTTGACATCAGTAGCATGGTCCTCTAGGAAATAGGGGTCTTATCTACCTAGGTTGGGGTCTAGAGTTGGGGTTTGCATACATGAAATTTGGATACTCTGGCTCCCAACTAGGTTCACTCGGGTCTTCATAATAATATGACTCATTATTCTCAGGTGACTGCATGTAGTAAGCTTGTGGGCTATCAATATGAGTGGAGTCAAAACTATGATCACTTGGGTCACTTTCTGAAAGCAATGATATTACTAGCACTAAGGCTCTATTCAGATTTTCTTCTACAACTGCAAACTTCATTGGAATCACATTAGCTAGAGGAGGGGGTTGCTGCACTAGAACTGGTTGAGGTCATTGCTACCCTTGATAGGGTGGTGGGTAGGGTTGCTGCGGCCTGCCATATTGTTGTGGTGGGTACTAGTTCTAGTATCTTTCCTGTTGTGGATATGGCTTAGGATATTTTTGTCTGACAATTTGTTTGTTATAGGGACAATCTTGTGTAGTGTAGTTGGTATATTTCCGCTCTATGGTGCAGTATAGGTTGTTAGGCTTTGCTTGGGGTTGAGCCATAATGGGACATACATTTGCCATATGGTCATCTCCACAAGTATAGCATCTTTTCACTGGGGCAAACCTTGGTATTTGTTTGCTTGAGACTCCTAACTTTTGAGCTACTTTCTCAGCTAGTTCCTCAATAGATGTGGATGCATTTGAATTGAGGCTAGTAGAGCTATCTGAATCTTTGTAGGTTTTTGAAAGCTCCGATTTGTCCCCTAGGTTATCCTCAATGTGTATGCACATGCGTACACACTCTTCTATGGTTCTATGGTCCTTCAAGTACACATAAGATCTCAATTTCGTACTTAGTAAACCATCTAGGAATAAAGCCACTTGTTTGGCTGGTGTGGGTAGTTCTGGAACAAGACATCTCTCTAGGTATTTCCTAAATCTTCTTCCTGCAAGTCTAACTGTCTCTTGAGGTGTCTGGTTGAAGCTATGTATCAGTGAGGAAGTATTGTGCCATATGCCGCTCTTAGAATATTCTGTGATGAAAGCTTCTAGAAGTTGGTCTATGTTCCTGAACTGACCTTGGTGAAGTTGGTTGAAACCAAGTCAGTGCAGTGTTCTTGAGGGTTAGACCAAATGCATTGTATTGTACTGCATGAACAAGTCATCCACTTGCTCTGCCCTCAGGACTTGCCTAAATTCTACCACATGATTATGTGGGTCTCCTGTGCCATCGAAGCAATTCTTCATGGACTTAACTAGTTGTGTAGGCCTCAAGGTCCTCGTGTGTTCTCTAGGCCTTGGTAGAGGGAATTCATCTACATTTCTTTGATTCCTTGGGTCTCTAAGTCTCTCAATTTCCATTCTATCAGCCTCCGTTCTTGTTCTTTCTCTTCTTATTGGGTTAGCAAAGCTTACCTCAGGTTTATCTCTACTCCTATCCCTTTGAGCTCTATGAGCTTGGGATGTTCCAGCTCCTTGGGGACCATAAGAGACATTTGATCTTGGTTGGGGGAAAACAAATTCGCCCTTCCAAGTGTAGGCATGCCTACCATGCTCTAAAACCACAAAGATCCTCTCTCACATATTGTCTAAATAGGTCACTTTTCCTGGGCTGTCATGATCTTTGAACTCATAGATCGTGAGCATTCTTGCTTCTTAGGCTGGTCAGTCTTATACCTCCAAAAGGCCTCATCAGTCTCTCCGTTTAAGAGCAGATCTATGCTCTTATTGTCCTGAGCTACCCATTCTCGAGTGATGATTCTAGTTAGGACTGACTTGCCTTAGGGATTTTCGGGCTCTCTTCCTACATTCCCTTGCTCTATGTCACCTATGTGTGTCTCTGGAATCACATTACCAAATTCATCTGTTCTATCCAGTTGGTTGGTGACTACATACATTGTTCCTTCCTTATCTAGGTATGCACCATTCTCAGATTTGACAACTGGATGTTCTAGTGCAAAGGGTTGATCAAAGTTTTTAATCTGGACAACAGAGCTCGATAAGAACAACTTCCATGATTGGAGATTCAGAATGATGAATTTCCTAATTGGAAAAGGCTACCAAAAGTACATCGAAGGAGAGAATGAAAACACACCACACATACCAAAGAGGAATCAGATTGCAGAATAGTTAAGAGTATATGAAGAATGGAATCAATGAGCACGAAAGGTAATGTATAGTGGTTGTCTATTAGCATACAGGATATAAAGATGATTGGTCACATACTGAAGTGGTTTGATGGCGATGCACCACAGTGCGCTATCCTTCACGAGAGCTACACGACGATATCCTCATAGTAGAAAACTGAGCTCCTAGGGCCACACACAGTACTCCGCATAGAGGCTACAGAATACGGAGCAATAACAGAATACATAGGGAGCACAAAGACAAACTTCTTAGGTCTTACAAATGCGGTCGAACTTACGATTTGTGGGTGACCAGGCCACTATATGTTTTATTAAAGAACATATACAAAGAAGTGTCTGATGGCCATTTGGCCTTTCACATGAACACTAACAGTAACAATCTCCCATGAAAGGCCAATATGGCCAAAGTAACTATGGGAGAAAAATAAAGAATGATAAAGAATACCAGAGTGTAAGTATACAAACTATACCTCCCACCTGATGGGCATGTTACACAATATACAAGTGACTGTGTAAGATCATGAACCAAGTAACCCCCATCAAGTGACAACAGTGTCGAAAGCTATCCTGTGGTAGAGCTTTAGTCAAAGCATCTGCAACATTATCTTGAGTGTGAGCCTTCTCAAGAATAATGTGCTCAATGGCTAAGCAATCTCTAATGAAGTGATACCTCACCTCAATGTGCTTGGTCTTTGCATGATAGATCAGATTCTTAGCCAAAGCAATGGCACTCTGACTGTCATTGAGAAAACGAGGTACTTGTGGAGGTAAACCCATATCACAAGCAAGACAAGAAAGCCACAATGCTTCCTTACATGCCTCACTTGTTGCAACATACTCTGCTTCTGTGGTGGAAACAGATCTACATTCTTGAAGATGAGATCTCCAAGAGATAGCACCTCGAGCAAAATGAAAAATGTACCGTGATGTAGACTTACGATTGTCTACACAACCAGCATAGTCAAAATCTGTGTAACCAATAATGGATGCTTTCCCTCTACCTAAGCATAGACACTTGTCCTTAGTGCCACTCAGATATCTCAAAATCATCTTGACCGCTTCCGAATGTTTCTTGCCAGGATTAGACATCTATCTGCTCACAACTCCGACTACAAATGCAATGTTTGGTCTTGTAGCTACCATAGCATACATGAGACTACCAACACTACACTGATAGGGAATTTTGGTCATGAATTCCTTTTCCTCATTTGAATTGGGGCAATCATCCTTGCTCAATTTCAAATATGTGTGTAAAGGTGTACTCAATGCCTTCCCACCCTGCATATTGAACCTGTGAAGTACTTTGGATATGTACTCACTTTAAGACAAGTATATGCATCTTTTACTCCTATCACGAGTCTTTTACTTCCAAGAGATCTGACTAAGTAGAAGGTTGAGGTACAATCGGATATGAGGTGCATCACATGGAGCAAAATGTCGATTCAAACTGTATTACTTTACACATGAAGTATTTGTGAATGGCTTTAGGTTTTGAATGAATGGAGGATGCTTATCAATCAAATAGTGGTAAAGATTTTTCTGCTGAATGCCCTTCTCTCCCTCTCTCTCTCTCATTTGATTTGCAACAATCCCTTACTAATACGTGAAAACAAGTTGTAGATCACAAGAAGGTACAGTACCTCAACACAAGGCCTACAAACTCAATAAGCATGTAAATCGTGCATCTCGCTTAACGTGGAGTGTACAACGACTTCTTTAAGCTTTCAATACAAGAATAAAGAAGAGGGATGTCAATCTTGGATCATATGGTTTGAAAAGGTAGCCTCCAAGCAAGACAAGGGAGTCATTTTCAGCTCCTCATGGTATAAGGAAGCCTCCAAGTAAGACAAGGGACTCATCGTATGGGGAGAAAGTGTAGTATATCATCAAATGCTGCTTATGCAATTTTAGGGTTTCTTCACATAGACACTCATGGACATGTTGTAACACACTCTCCTCTCTCTCTCTCTCCCCTTTTCACAGAGAAAAAGTATAAGCAAATATCACCATCGAGTCACACTTCAAAAGGTGTTTTATCAATTGATTTCTCTAGTCCAGGATCTCGGAGTTGCAATGGCCAGCATCTATACTATCAAGAAAAGGCAAAAGCCAATACTTTGACTCTCACATTAAAGATAAAGAATATGACAACTGAGATAAAAAAATAAGAAAAATAGAGACAAAGCCTCTATTTACAAAGAACATATTAATAAAATAAAGTGAGTCTCCTTCAACATATGGGGGCTTTTAAATCCCTCTAGAGTAGTTATTATTGACCAATGTCCTAGGGAAAAGAATGTAAACCTAGGAATTATATGTCTCCAAGAAGTTCAAATAGAGGGTACCGACCTCAAAAATCCTCTACAATGTATCTCCTCTCAACATTCTTTGACCTCGACCAATCACTCTTGAAGTTGCCAAAGTGGTGTTCTAGCTTTTTGTTCTAATTAATTAGTGACCTCTGTGAGGTCCTTGTTGACCCTCTACATCGCTGAATTGTCGCCTCTTTGGAATGACCTCACCTCTCACCATTTCTTTAGTTTATGGCCCCAATAAGGAACTCAACATAATTAACATGTGGAAATCTCCTAACAATTTGCCTTCATACATGATTTTGTGTGGCAAATTTAACATGGTGGAACTGCTTTCGGATAGGTGGGAGCAAAAAGGATGCATCTTTAAGGGCTTCAATAAAGAAAATTGGGATCTTCTCAAGTTTCATCATGATCTAATTGAAATTGACTCTAATGGTTTTTCTCGGTTGAGCCTTTCGTCCGATACTAATATTTGAAAAGCAAAACTTGACAAATGCTACATATCCAAGAACATCATCGATCATCTAGGTCTTCCCTCTCTCTCTCTCTCTCTAATATGCCTTTCGTCCCATACTAATATTTGAAAATCAAGACTTGACAAATGCTACATATCCTAGAACATCATCAATCATCTAGGTCTTCCCTCTCTCTCTCTCTGTCTTTCTCTCTTAGTGGATGGATATTGCAGTTTTGGATCACTACCCGATCGTTTTCTTATGATTCCCTTGCAAATAGTAGGAAAGCTTTGTGGTTCCATGTCAATTCATGAGTGTTCTAGCTCCCCATGATCAAATAGAAAATCTCTCTTTTTTTCTTTAAATAAAGGAAGTTCGGCCTTAGCCTACTCTCCCAGACTTGAATCAATTAAAAGAAAAATACAAGAGAAGGGGACTAGTGCCCACAGGATCCCCGAAATCCCACAGAGGGGGGGGTAGCTTTTATAGAGTTCAAATGGCATTACACAGAAGGTGAATCACCCTCTCATCACCCGCATGCGGGGCCTACATGGGTTTAAGCTTGTATTTGATCAAAAGGAGCACCTGATGATGCCTAAAAAGGGGGGATTTCTTATATTTAGCGATCCTTTTGTCAAGGAGGAACAATGATTTCTCAATCGGCCACTCTTTGGGGGAGTCACCAAAGTTACGAGCACATCTTTCCCGCTAGATCTTGCTTCCAACAGATATGTTTCTGAAGTCTAATTTTCTTTCGGTGCCTTCATGGAAGACCTTGCAAAGCTTACGTGAAGTTATAGAGAAGGTTGATAAACCTCGCGTCCCCATCATGCGGAGCCCACTTGGTTTTAAGCTCATTGTTGACATACTGAAGCTCTTTGTGATGTCTGAAGGGGGGTTGGGGTTTCTTACAATTAGCAATTCTTTTACCGAGAAGGAATAGGGACTTCTCCATCGACCACTCCTTGGGGGTATTGCCAAAGTTGTGAGTGCATCTTTCCTGCCAAATCTTCCAAAGGATCTCTCCCCTGATCACATTCCACAATGCCGCAGAGCAACCGATTGCTTCACCGATAAGGGCTTGCTTCCAATTGATATGTTCTTGGAGTCCCAAAGAATGACCAAGGACCCTCCATAACCGAAGGGATTTAGGGCAAGCAAAGAACAGGTGGCCAACATCCTCTTTGCTATGGCAACATTGCCTGCACCAAGGTGGTACACCATACATCTTGTTAGCTTTTGCATTGATCCATATTCCATGGTGTAAAATTTGCCATTGGAGGAGCCACTTTTTTGTTTTCAATGAGAGGGTGCTAGATAGACATAAATTTCATATCCCAATGAAGCCGTGTCCAGTTGAGACACCCTTTCTTGTTGAGACTGATGTGAATGTCATTGCGAGCTTCGACATATGGAAGCTTGGAGAGGCGATTACCATTATAGCATTTAAGACCCATTAGGTCTGGAGCGTCATGTCCCATAAGTAGTCGGGTTTTAGAGCAGTACCAAGCATGGCATCTACTCAATAAGACATTCCATTCCTCGTACGTGACTGCAGCACTAGGGTCAAGGTCCTCAAAGTCCACCCATCTATTCATGTCTTGTTTCCAGAGGTGCTTCCATTGTTTGAATCCCTTATTCAAGAGTCTCTTGGCACTTAAGACATTCCAAGGCTCCACATTTCTCATGCCTTGGATCGGGAACCAAATAGAGTCATTTTGTCTTATACCTGCTAATCTTCACTGATTTTGATGTGAGGTTTGAATCTGTTCCAACTCAACCACAATGATCTTACCAGGATTGATCCTTTGGGTGAGACCGGAATCGAAGAGAATAAGAGGGTGAGGATATCGAGATTTTTCCATCCAGGGTAGCCCACCAAAGAAATCGCGTTCGTGTTTTTGAAAACTACTATGTGGCCCAAGAGGAATCTCTGTTGCACCATGCCTTAATCATCCACTTTACCGCAAGTTTATTGGCCATGCTACCAATGTCTATAATACCCAGACCTCCACTCTCCTTTTGGCTAGTGCATATGGACCATTTGATTTTAGGCACACCCCTCCTGTTATGGTCCCCAGTCTAGAGAAAATTCCTACAAGTACTTTCCAATTTGGCTAATTCTTGATCCTTCGATCTCCAGTAAGAGAGAAAGTATATGATTGAGGCTATGAGGAACATGTTGATCACCATGGCCGGGCCAGCAAGATTAATTTGTGAACCCCTCCAATAAATTTATTATTAAGTGTGGCAAGGATCCAAGCCCACCTTTGTTCCAGAGTAATGTCGAATCCCATGGGGATACCAAGAATGCAAACGACCTGACCCGATTGAATGCTTTGGCATCCCTGCACAGTGAGGAGATTGGGCTGATTCCCTTTGATAGCCTTGAATGCAGTCTTGGAATGGTTAATTTTGGACCTAGAGGCCTCACAAAAAGTGTTGAGGCACCACTAGACGGTTTCCAAGCTGGTATCCTCATTGTGAACAAAGGCATTTGCGTCATCTGCAAATAGCCTTATGGTCATTTGCCCTGAGTTATGTGGCAAAGTGATGCCTCTTATGCAACCAAACTCCATCTGTCGCTCCACAAGTCGGCTAAGTCCTTCAGTGGCGATGACAAAGAGCAACGGGGCCGACGGGCAACCTTGTCGGATGGATTGTTTTATTTTGATTGCCTTTGAAAGTTTCCCATTGACATTGACTTTGGTTGAAGCATTGCCAAGGAGAGTGGAGATCATCCTAAGGAATCTCTGACTACACCCAAGGTCTTTCCGCGATTGTAAAATATAGTCCCATTCCAATATGTCGTAGGATTTGTCAAAGTAAATCTTGAGGAAGACAATGTCCTGATTAGATTCTTCGGCGAAGTCTAGACCTTCCCAAATATCAATGATGGCTTCCAATATTGACCTTCCCTTAATGAAGCCTTTTTGTTCTTTGCTAAGCCACTAGTCTAAATGGTAGGATATCTTGTTGGCAATGACTTTAGCAAGAATTTATACCCGGTTTGAAGCATTGTGATAGGTCTCCAGTTCTCAATTCTGTTCCTCTCCCCTTTTTTATGAATAAGTTTGATGATGCTGTTGTTGAGACAAGCGGGAAGGGCACCAAACTCGAGTGCCTCAAGCCAAACCAAACGCAAGGGGGTGGCCACCACATATTTGAATGATTTAAAGAACTCATTAGTGAGCCCATCAGGCCCGGGCTCTTGCCGTTCGGAAGCAAATCAATAACTTCAAGGATCTCTTGTTCGGAAATGGTGGCATCAAGCAAAGCGCTCAAGTTGCATGGGATTCTATGCAAGGAAGTCTGAGAGATGGTGGCCATGCAATCCCGCCTATGGGGGGAGAGGGGACAAGCACCACCCAAGAGACTTGTGAAGTGTGCTTCTATAATGCCAATGTTCTCTTCCTCTGTCTTACATTCCACCCCATTCTCCTCAAGCAGTAGCGGGATCTCGTCTCTAATTTGTTTTCTTCTAAGAATATTGCACATCTCTTTGGAAGGTCTATATGCCTGACCAACCCACCATTCGTTAAAATAAATTTGAGGATTTTTCCTTTTGATTTCCTCGTCGTATCTTAATCTTCCTATGATGTTTTGGAGTCCCTTCTGAGCTTGAATCTTCCCTTTATTAACTTCTTCTTCGAGTCTCCAGAGCCAATGGTATAGGTTTTCTCTACGTCTTTGGTGGATGGTTTTGAGAGCCTTTGTGGTCCTAATAAATATCTGACGAGACTTTTCCATTGCGTTTCTCCAACACTTGGCTGGAGAGTTGCAGAAGATGAAGGCCTCAAGCCAAGCGTTAGTGATTTCTTGTTGGATAGAGGGGAGTGAGAAGACAAACGGACTGGCGTGAAACCAAAGTGCCTTGCGACTTTTAGATAGAGGGGGGAAGGTGAGCCCTTTGTGGTCCTAATCAATATCTGACGAGACTTTTCCACCGCGTTTCTCCAACACTTGGCTAGAGAGGTGCAGACGATGAAGGCCTCAAACCAAACGTTAGTGATTTCTTGTTGGATAGAGGGGAGTAAGAAGACAAATGGACTGGCGTGAAACCAAGGTGCCTTGCGACTTTTCGATAGAGGGGGGAAGGTGAACCTCACTGTCTCAAACCACTAGAAAATCTCTCTTGCCTAGAGACAATTCTTTTGCATTGATTCCTCCCTTGCGAGGTGTTGGAGCAGGGAGAAATTTTATAGAAGTCTCCATCAAACTTTGGGTGAAGTTAAAAAAGGTAAATCCCTTTTACAAAAAGGTCTTTTGAAAATTTGAAGCCTTCTCAAACATGAAAAGAAAGTTAGAAGGAAGAGACTTAATTTTTTCTTTAAAGACTACACAAACATTCAAAAGAATTGTGCAAACTATTGAAGAGAAAGTAGAGTAGCAAAGTCCTTTTGAGAATGATTGATACTAACGGTTTTTTTTTTTAATAAAGGAAGTTCAGCCTTAGCGTACTCTCTCGGACTTGTATTAAATAAAAGGAAAAGAAAAGTACAAGTGAAGGGGACTAGTGCCCATGGGACCCTCCAAGTCCCACCGAGTAGGGGTAGACCTTAAAAGAGTTTAGATGGCATTACAAAGAAGGTTAATCACCCTCTCATCACCCTCATGTGGGGCCCAGTTGGATTTCAGCTTGTTGTTGATCAGAAGGAGCACTTTATGATGCCTAAAAGAGGGGGGATTTCTTACAATTGGCAATTCTTCTACCAAAGAGGAACAACGAATTCTCAATCGACCACTCTTTGGGAGAGTCGCCAAAGTTATAAACACATCTTTCTAGAATGCAGTCAGAGCCCTCTAGAAGATACTAAGGGTTTTGAATGCGATAGTGATGGGTCTAGTTGCACCTTGATGGTTAATCACTTTGGTCAGAAGTTTGGAATTTCTAACCCCATTTTCCCTAAAAGATGCAAATGCATGGTCCAAATTTCAAATCTCCGAGGGAAAATCAAATCATGTAAACATTTTATATGTTGTTTATTCAGCATTATCAATCGCAAGATCCTAGAAGCCATAAAAACCCTCAGTAAATGTAAAATTTTCGGCCACAACCTTAATAATGATTTTTTCCAAACTTCTAAAGATATTCAGGTGCTTTTCCTCTCTATCTCGTTTGGTGAGAAGCTGTTGGCCTTTGCGCTCTCTGCCTAGATGCTTGAATGAAGGTGTTATAAAGCTGGCCCACAAAAAAAAATTGAATAGAATTGAATATTTGCAGCTTATCAGCATCCTCTAGATCGGCTACAATGCATTCACCAAAGTCATTGCCAATAACATTGTGGGCATCTTTGCTTCTGGATCAATAGGGATGAAAAATCTTTCATATATGGTAGATCTATTCTTGAAGCTATCATCGATATTTGGGAGGGCTTAGACTATGGAAAGGAATCTTCTTAAGAAATTCTCTTGCTCAAGATCATTCATTTTGACAAAGTATGTGACATACTTAAATGGGACTGTATCCTTCAATCCCTGAGGCATCTTGGATATTGGCATCGTTTATGAAGATGGTTTGCATGTTCTTTGGAATGCTTCTATTTGTATCAATAGTAATGACCAGCTCTCTCCATCTATTTACCTTAAGTTCTCTATCAAACAAGGGTGCCCACTTTCCACACTACTCTTTGCGATTGCTATGGATATGCTAAGTTTCTTGGTTGGTAATCATGTAAAATTGATCATATTTGTGATTTCACCTTCCCAAGCTTCAGGATCAAAGAGTTATAACATTGTTTGTTGATGGCACAATCCCTTTTGACAAAACAATATAAGATTTGTCTCTCACAAGGCGGTATCTAAAGTGAACCTGGATTAGATAGAACTTCAAGTTCAAGCCCCTATGGTACCCACTTATTGAGAACAAGAAAGTAGCTCTCATGTGTCAAATTCTCAACCGAGGGATATAGAATAATGTTACAGCCACTAAAATTTGTAGTGGTCCCCCATTGTGCAAGAGATGTTGTGTTGTAACATTCCTTTTCCTATTCAAGGAGCTTTGTAACTTGGAAACACCTCAACAAGATCCTTTTATTAGGTCATCAAGTCAATTCGAGTCAAGCTCTAGTCGTTGAAGCAATCAGATGTTCTTTTACCCTATGGAATGATATGGGAGTGCATTGCTCTAGAAAATTTGGGAGGAAATATATGCAACCAACTTCGACAATCCTACTAGAGAGTGTTCAATAGGGAAATCCCTAGTGCTATAGGTAGAGGGATCCCTGATTGTAAGAAACCCCTTTCCTTCAGGAACCATAGGGTGTTCATTGTAGAAAACAAAACACTGAAAAATAAGTGGGTCCCTCATGAAGGGGTCAAAAAGGTTATGGACCTTCCTTGTAGCACTCTCTAACTTTTTTGTATCCTTTCTTTGTCTATAATTTAAATCATTTTTGTTTTTAATTACTAGAGATAGATTTAAAGACACATGATGAACCTTTTGTCCCCTCCATGAGGAGCCATTTACTCTTAAGCTTGTTGTTATCCAACATAAAAACCTTTTTGTCTTTTAATTGGGGAGAATTTTTACAAATATGAATTCGTCTACCTAGGTTGTGTAAGGATTTTCCTATGGATCGTCATTAGGAAGATGTTTTGAAGTTAATAGCACATCTTTTCTTGGATTGGCCTTGGCAAGGAGTGGTTGCTGGCAATGGATCCATTGATCCAACAAGAGGGACTTTATGACACTCCTAGAACCCATCACTTATAGGAAATGACCTAGCCCACGAAAATCCAAGTCACTTTGCAAAATTGTAACTTTTCTATTTCCAACACTCAAATACTCCAAATCTAGAATTTCAAGTGATTCCATGTATTGTTGATACACGAAAACTATGTTTTATAAGGTTGAATTGTCATGTCATAGTGTGATAGTTCTCAAGAAGTGGTACTGCTTCTAGCATTTTTGTAGTGTTGTGAATTGTTACAAAATGGCAAGTGATGATGGAATGAGTGATTTTATGAGCGATAAGTAATACAAAGGACTCATTTATAGCTGGAGGCCTTTATCTCCATTGTATTTGGATCCCATCCTCAACTTTTGTTTGGGTGTGTTTAGCATTAATAGTTATCTTTAAGCAGACAAACTTTTACTTCTATTCAATATTTCATAGTTCAATTGTGATGCTACAAAAAAAAAAAAAAGTGTGTTTAGTTATACAAACACATACACGTCTAATTTACGTGTATTCTTTCCTTTGAGAACGTCTTTGACAGGAGAGCCTTCCGTTTCGATTGTTTTTTTTTTTTTTTAATGACTGAGGGTCTCCTTCTCCGTTGAAGTGCCTTTGAATGATGAAGTCAAGAGCCCACATTTCCAGAGAAGAGTTTTCTCGTATGCTGAGAAAGTGTAGTACATCATCAAATGCTGTTTGTGTATTTTAAGGTTTCATCACACACACACACTCATAGACACATGTTGTAACCCCTCTCTCTCTCTCCTTTTCACACAGGAAAAATAGAACCAAAGCCACTATTGACTCACACCCCTCTTTCTTTTGGAGTGTTATACTTGGTATTTGTGACATATCCAGTGAGGTAATGACATGAATGTAGTTCTGTTTGAACTAACGTATGCTGCAGAGATTAGCCAACCTTCTAGAGTCGTGGGTCTATAGCTGTGTCCATCAGTTTCTTTGTGTTGCAATGGTTGGAAGTTCAAAAGGGTAGGAAAACTTCACACAAGAAATCTCATAGGTATCCTGTAAATGCAGATCCCCCTATCAGTAATCAATCGGCCTTTCTAAGAATCATCTTGGGCCTTTCGTCTCTTGAGGCGGGGGTGAGGGTTCAACCCCTGCCGGCTACATGTAAAAGACATGTTAATGATGGAATGTGTCATGTGATTGTGCCACCGTTTGATCTGCCCCATGGTAGTTGTGACCGCAGTTTAACCCAGTTTTGTAAACCCCTGTTTTTGTGGGATAATTGGAGTCCCATGGGTACTATGCCTTTCCTTGTATAGTTGTAGTTTCAAAGTGAAAGCTTGGAAGAGTACGCCTTGGCCGAACCTCCATTAAAAAAAAAAATCATCAAATGAAAATCACTCACTCGATCTACAAACTCATGTTGCTCTCAAATCTTATGATTTCTCTACACTCTACCAAGACCATCTCAGAAAAACATTATAGGACTTGCTTTTTCGTTGGACCAGTGAGAATGCTTTTTGAAAAATGCTTTTCTTGTTTGAAAAATGCTTTTGTTTAAAAGAAAAATGTTTTTTTTTTTTGGTTTGAAAGGAAGCTTTGAATTAAAAATAGGGAGTTGCAAGAAGACCAGAGAGATGCAAGCATATATTAAAATGATGAGGGAACCATCAATCCACCTCAAAGAGACATTCTTTCAAAGAGGATGCTGGAATGAAGGTTTTCGTGTCATTTTGTAGATGGCTTCTGCTAGCTAGTTCCTGTACGCCTACTGCAAAGTGGTGGTTCTCTCTGTCTGCTATCCTTCAACCATTTTTCTAGAGCTCGAGCTGCCAAGCTTCATCTGATGTGGTAGTAATGACCACGCCTCTGAAGGAAAAGTAGAGGAGGGAGAATGAGGTCACACATGAATGCTCTCTCTCTCTCTCGGTATGTCTGAATCAGTGAACGCTTCAGTAGGAAAATGCACCCTCTCATGGATGCTTCGTCTTGCCCGCAAGGAAAATGCTTGGCACCCATCGTGACCCCCACACACGCGATTTCCGCATGACGAAACGCTTCAGAAGAAAGAAAACGGCCATGCACAAATTCCCAAGGTGCAGATTCAAGAGATATGGCATTCAAAGATGTTGGACCTTTTCGCACAAACAGATTTCACCCTGGTGCCTCCAATAGGCTCTACCATATTCTCGGAAAGACAATTGGATTTCAGAAACATATCAGTTGGAAACAAGCTCTACTGGGAGAAGCGATCGGATGCTCCGCGACTCTCTGAAATGCCATCAGAGGGGAGGTCCTATGGTAGATCTGGCAGAAAAGATGTGTGTATAACTTTGGTGGCTCCTGCAAACAATGGTCAATTGAGAAATCCCTATTCCTCTTTGCTAAAAGAATCGTTAATGGCAAGAAACCCCCCCCCCCCCCCCGTTTAGGCATCATCAAGTGCTCTTTTTGATCAACAACAAGCTTAAACCCAAGTGGGCCCCACATGATGGTGACGAGAGGGTGATTAACCTTCTTTGTAATGCCATTTAAACTTTGTAAGCTCTTCCCCCGCTCTGTGAGACTTGGGGGGTCCCATGGGTACTAGTCCCCTTCACTTGTACTCTTCCTTTTCTTTATTTAATACAAGTCTGAGAGGTTAAAGTCCGGGAGAGTAGGCTAAGACAGAACTTCCTTTTATTAAAAAAAAAACAGACTTAACCCACAAAATATCTATTATCAGGCCTTCATACTTTTAAAACAAAATCTGGATTCTAACTCTATCACTCTAGACAATAAGTAATTGTGAATGGCTTTAACGCTCATATCTCATAGAATAATGTAAAGTTGTTAAACGAATGTATTCAAAAGCTTGGAGGAGGCTTATCCAAATAGGGGTATAGTTTTTTGTGCTAAATGAATACTCGTAGGCATTGTTCCAAGCACTCCCTTCTCTCTCTCTGTCTCTCTCTCTGTCTGTATGTCTGTCTCTCTCTCTCATCCAATAGTATTGAACTTCTAGTGTTCTTGTGGTGTTGCGAATTGTTGCAGAAATGGCAAGTGTTGATGGAAGGAGTCAGCTTATGAGCAATAAGCTAGACAAGAACTACTTCCATGGTTGGAGATTTAGAATGAAGAATTTTCTAATGGTAAAAGGCTATTGGAACTACATCGAAGGAGAGAATGAAAATGCTCCGTATTTACCATAGAGGAATCCGACTGGAGACTAGTTAAGCACATTATGAATAATGGAATCAAGGAGCACAAAAGATAATGTTTTGGTTGTCTGTTGGAATATAGGATAGCATGACTGGGCACATACAAGATGCAAAGGCTCTTAAAGAGGATTGGAACAATTTGATAACATTGTACAAGACTAATACAAAGGCAAGGAAATTGCAACTCAAGAATAAGATGCATACATTGGAGAAAAAGGGCATGTCGATAAGTGACTACACCCTGAAAATCAAAAGCATATGTGAGCTACTAACATCTATTGGAATCAATGTAGATGATGATGATGATGATAAGGTGCAAGTGTGCCTTCGTGGTCTAGAAGCTACCTTATAAGAAATTCATAACTTCTATTCAGACTAGGGAAAATACTCCAAATTTCACTGATCTGGTGTCCATGCTGATTATTGAAGAAAAGAATCTTGATGAGGACTTGAGCTCTCAAGGAAAACATGGTTATGAGTAGGTATTCTGGCAGAGGAAGAGGTAGAGGTAGAGGCTTTGAACGTGGAAGAGGACATAGTAACCAAGGCCAAGGTCAACAACAGAATCATGTAATAGGTAGAGAATACTTTCATAGAAGGGGGAGCCAAAGATACCGTAGAAATTTCCAAAGAAATGATTCGGGTAATGACAATAAAGGATGTTGGAATTGTGGTAAACTTGGTCACTTTGAACTTGATTACAAGTTGAAGAAACAAAATAATAAAAGATAGTGAAACAACTATACATCCACAACAGATAACAAAAGATAACGAAACAACGAAGACTAGAAGGAAAACTCTGATATGGATCGGGGAGACCATTCACAACAATCTGCACAACTGTCAAGCAAGACTTCACGAGTAGAAATCAATTGTTCCTTCAAATCTTTGATCTTTGTCAGAAAAGTATCCATGGAATCTCCTTCATTCATTTGCTTACTCTCCAACTCTTTTTTTAGAGGTAAGAAATATGAGCCTCATTCCTTTCCTAGTATAAAGTGGTAAGTGTATCCCAAGCATCCTTAGCTATTCTGCAAGAGTGAATGTGAGGAATAATAGCATGTTTGACAAACAATGCTATCAATGCATGTGCATGAGCATCTCTTTCATCCTAACAAATTTGCTTTGTAGTAGGTGCAACAAGAACCGCAACAAGAACAAGAACATGAGGAATATCACCATGTTCAACACCATCTGCATCATATTCAAAAACTATGTTTATAGGTGTAATGGGACATTTTTCGACACCCTACACAATATTCCATAGTCCTTTTGCAACCAATACATGACACATCATATAAACCCATAATGGGTTATTGATACCATCCAATTTATCCTCAACAACCAACATACAGAATACATCACTGATTTCAACCATGGCCACTAACTAAAATATCGTGATGAAGAAAAAGGAATATATCTCAAAAAGTTGAACAAAACTACCCTGTCCAATTCTGCCAAACCTATAGCAGACTTCGAGATGCTTATACTTGCCAACAAAAACCTGTACATATGTTTGGCACTAAAAGATGAAATTGCCTGCACAAGCACTATGATAGTGCGTTCAGAGGCCAAACCGAGCTTAGATCACGATTTCAATACCACAAAGGGAAACCGTTTTGATCTCCTAATCACGATGAGTATGCTCACCATTTTTTGTGCAATTCTGATATTGTGATTTGAGGGGTGCAGATGATGGCTTAGATGAAGTGTTGACCTTCTCTCATACCAATTGTTGGAGTTTTAGGTGTGCGGAAGCATGCAAACAGCACAAGGAAGAAGAACAAGAAGCTTGGAGCACAACACATAATACTGAATGTATTACCAAGAGAATGTACAAAGATAAGTGACCCGTTAGGGTTATAGGCATATATACAAGCCGGAGAAAAAACGTCTTAAAGAGGGAAAAAAGTGCCTCGACGGTCCTTGTGTGTTCACACACATCACTACCCAAATATATCAACAAGAAAGTGTAGTACATCATCAAATGCTGCTTATGTATTTTAAGGTTTCATCACACACACACACGCACACTCATGGACATGCTGTAACCCCCTCTCTCTCTCTCTATCTCTCTCTCCTTTTCAAAGAGGAAAAATAGAACCAAAGCCACTCTTGAATCACACCCCTTTTGCTTTTGGAGTGTTATACTTGGTAATTGTGACATGGACAGTGAGGTAATCACATGAATTCTATTTTGCTTTTGCAACGCTTATATATGTTTCTGTTTGAACGAACGTATGCTGCAGAGATTAGCCAACCTTGTAGAGTCGTGGGTCTATAGCTGTGTCCATCAGTTTCTTTGTGTTGCAATGGTTGGAACTCCAAAAGTGTAGGAAAACTTCACAAAACAACTTCCTCAAATGAAAACTACTCACTCGATCTTCAAACTCATGTCGCTCTCAAATCTTATGATTTCTCCACAGTCGGCCAAGACCATACTTCCTTTTTCGTTGGACTTTGATTACTCAAGGACTTAGAAGAAGTCAGCGGAAGAAAAATGCTTTTTTTTTTTTTGTTTGAAAGGGAAGCTTTGAATTACAGTGAGGGAGTTGCAAGAAAACCAGAGAGAGATGCAAGTATATGTTTAAATGATGAGGAAAACGTAAATCCACCTCAAGCAAGGCGCTGGAATGGAGTTTTTCGTGTCATTTTGATTGGGTCATCAACCCATTTCTTGTAGATGGCTTCTGACAGCTAGTTCTTGTACGCGTACTGCAAAGTGGTTCTCTCTGTTTGCTATCCTCCAACCATTTTTTTAGAGCTGGAGCTGCCAAGCTTGACCTGATGTGGTAGTGATGACCACGCCTCTGAAAGAAAAGTAGAGGGGGGAGAATGAGATCGCACATGAATGCTCTCTCTCTCTCTCTCTCTCTCTCTCTCTCTCTCTCTCTCGGTTGAATGTCTGAATCAGTGAATGCTTCAGCAGGAAAATGCCCCCCTCTCATGGATGCTTCGTCTTGCCCACAAAGCAAAAATGTTTGGCACCCATCGTCACCCTCACACAAGAGATCTCCGCATGACAAAAAGAAAAGCTTCAGCAGAAAGAAAACGCTCATACAGAAAGAGAGATATGGCATTCCGCACAAACAGAGTTTACCCAAAATGTCTACTATCACGCCTTTCTACTTTTAAAACAAAATTTGCATTCTAACTCTATCATTCTGCACATAAGGTATTCGTGAATGGCTTTAGGGCTCATATCTCATAGAAAAATGTAGAGTTGTTGAATAGATGTATTCAAAAGCTTGGAGGAGGCTTATCCAAATAGGGATATAGTTTTCTGTGCTAAACGAATACTCGTATGCATTGTTCCAAGCACGCCCTTCTCTCTCTCTCTCTCTCTCTCTCTCTCTCTCTCTCTCTCTATGCACAAAGGACGCCAAAAAATGCACATCATGGGAAGTCCTGAGTCACTCTCCCACACCTATGAAGCTTCTTTTCACACAAAAGGTGCACGAAAACCCGGAGGTTTGTCACATCAAACATGAAGTATGAAGACGTACAAACCCAAAAACAGCGTGCAGCCTACAACAACGTCCTCATGTTTTCAAGCCAAAATGATTAAGTTTTCCACTTACTCCTTCACAACATTCTCTTGTTAGCTGCTATTCACTAGGTTAAACACTAGGTTATAGGTGACTTATTTTGGAGCTCTCGAAATGAGTTTCACAATTTAAAACTACTACAAACATGGAAACAAAAGGACACAAAAAAGAGAGATAAAGTCCAAGAAGATTTGTGGCAGACACTCATAGACCACCAAAGGCACACAAAAAAGAGAGTTAAAGTCAAAGAAGGAAACTCTCATTTACAGTCAAATGATCTTCAACTTATCTTCTACAAATAGTCCTAGTACCTAAATTTGGGTTCCGGGAGAGATAAATAGACGATAGTAATAATAAGTGTATTGGAAGGGATTCTCACAAAGATTTGTGTCTTTCATGTGGAAAGAGCTTCCAAACCACCACCATTTTCAGCTATACTCATGGTATAAGATAGAATATTGGCGCTTCCTAACTCATACTCCAACATGTTTTTAGTTGGCGACCATCCTTAAATTTTGTTTGGATGTGTTTAGCATTAATAGTTATTATTAAGCAAACAAATTATTTTTGTTTTATACTGCTTAATTCAATTGTGATACAACAAAAAAGTGTGTTATACTTACAAGGCCTGAGCTAAGTTACATTGTTGGACTTGAAAGCTAGTTTATGCAAGTTCCTAGAAAACCTCATTTGGATGCTTTGAGATGCACTTTACGATAGGTGAGTGCTACTTTGTATTATGCATTGTTCTATGAAGCTAGTGCAGAATTGCAGGTTCATGAATACATGGATGCAGATTGGGTTGGTGGTATTCAAAATAGAAGATCTACTAGTGGTTTTCTATTCTCACTTGGAAGTGCAACTATTACATGGAGCAATAAGAAGCAACCTACTGTTGCTTTATCAAGTACAGAGGCTGAGTATAGAGGTGCATCAATGGCATCATGTGAAGCATCACGACATGAGATGCTACTTGCAAATTTAGGTGCAGAAGTGCAAAAGTCTATCATCATCTATTGTGCTAATCTTACTAGCATACAGCTAGCAGAGAACCCTCTTTTTCATGCTAGAGCAAAGCATATTGAGGTACATTATCATTTCATCAAGGAAAAGGTATTAATAGGTGATATTAAGCTTGTTTATGTGAGGATAGATGAGCAGCTTGCTGATATTTTCACTAAAGCACTTGGAACTCAGAAGTTGAAGAGGTTTCGGAAGATGCTTGGTTTAGAGAACATGAGGTTGAGCTTGAGGGGGAGTGTTGAGATATCAAGCTCAACATGTGATCATCCAAGATGACACATATCCCTTTTTTGATTTTCCAGACATGTTTAGTGGCCACATCAATATATGTCAAGGAGACTTCATTGAGCTTTACAAGATTTATCTACCAAGAGTGATGCAACATTTTTTTCTTGCTAGCTCACTTGGTTGTGAACATTAGGATTATCCTTATGTATTTTTCTTTATATATTGCACTAGTTTTATTGTTGTATTATGTCATTATTATATATTATTTGTATGTAATAGAAGAAAAAGAAGAAGAAGATCATTCTTCCTTGCCTCAATCTCCATGTGTGCTCCTCTTTCAGTGTGACATTGTGTGAGTAAGCTCTCTTTCTTATCTCCTTTCTCGTGAAAATATCTTCCAATGAGCCAAGTATCCATTTAGAATATATAGATAAACTACCTTTCAGACCTACGATGGGAGGCCAACCGTCTGCAAAATTGGGTATCATTTTTATAGATCCAATACATCATTGTGCTCATAGCTCCCATAGAGGATATATCATTGTAGCTACTTAACATTTGTTCAATTGGGGAACATTCATGGTCTCTCACTCCCACACAGTTAGCATCCTATGGTTCTTAGACTCTTCACGAATGACACCAATGCATTTTTGAAGAATGACATGAAGAGTGTATCTAGATTTTGGAATCGCCTTGATTTTTTTCAGAGGCCTCTAGTTTGAGAATCAACCACTCAAAGGCCACATAGAGGTCCCTTAGTTGGGCCTACCTTGTAGTTTCTATAGGCTAAAGAATGTCAGGGGCCTCCCAAAGGTCAAAGTCTTCAATCTTCTTGGTATTCCAATCCATTTCGCAATTACCATGGGTCAAAAATGGATTGGGTTCTTTCCAAGTTTGAAAGCAAGATGGTGATTAATATGTTCCTTATATCCTCTATAATCTACTTCTTGGCAAGTTGGAGACTATGCAATAGGGAGATGTTGAAGTTGAAAAGGATCGATAGGAAGTTCCTTTGAATGGATGATCCCAAAAGAAGACGAGTTTCAAAGATTAAATGTGAAATATGCACTAGCTTTAAGGAGGCCAAAGTTTTGGGCATTCTTGACATGGAAGCTTTTAGACATGCTCACAGTCTCACCCTTATGTAGAACCACCATTGTTCACAAAGAGAATGTGGGACAAAGGTTTTAGAACATGGAAGCACCTTTAACACAAAGATTGAAGAAATTGGATGACGACCCGATTTGTATAGTTGATTTTGAAGAATAGTGTCTATTGAAACACAAAATCAATGCGTGGGACTAAGACCCACCTTATGCTAGGAACGAACCCCCCTCCCCCTATTTAATAGGGTTGTCGTAGAGTGGTAGAAAGATAGAAGATACCTTGGGAATCAAAAGAAACACGGACTTTCATCACTCTCTTCTCAAGAAGTGGTGTGTGAAAAGGACTTGGATCATATGGGAATCCAAGTTAAAGGGCTTGTGGCATGTGCTTATTGAAAATATGAAAGTAACACTAATGTCCTAGATCCTACATAGGGGGATATGGGCCAATGTCAAATCTAGTAACGTCTGTGGTGCTCCCCCATGGTGGAAGCATTGCATGAGTGGTAGGGAAGACTTGGGGCACTGTTTCTTCTCATTTCGTAGGAGCATTGGGATGTGCTATCTCCTTAGCAAGCTCCTATTATTACCAAATGAAATTAACTAGAAGCAAGCTCAGCTTGGGGAAGCGATCAAGTGCTAGTATGCTAGAAAAAATTTTGAGAGGTACAATTGGATATGAGGTGCATCACATGGAGCTTTCATGATTGGCTTAGTCTAAGAGCACACCAAATGTCATCAATGTTTCACTAGGGGTTCTTGTTTCATTGGGGGTTCCTTTGATTCATCTTCTCCTCTCGTTCTCCGTTGTAATGATATCTCCTTCCTATCCTATTAATCATCTATCGAGGTTCACAACTAGAATGGAGTTTTTCTTGTCATTTTGATTCGGTTAGATATCTCGTTAACCCATTTTTTGTACATGGGTACTCCTAGCTAGTTCTTGTACTCGTATTGCAAACTGGTTCTATCTTTGCTATCCTCCAACCAATTTGTAGAGCTCGAGCTCCCATGGGATTCGTTCATTTCTCCATCCACGATGTCTATTATGCTTGACCGGATGTGGTTGTAATGACCACACCTTTGAAGAAAAACAGGAGGTAAAGATGGTGATCCTATAGGGCTTGGCCTTGGTAGCAAGCTCCTTGTTTCATTTAAGATCCAAGTCCACACATGAATGCTCTCTCGGTTGGATGTGTGAATTAGTGAAAGCCAAAAAATGGTGTAGAGAGAAAGTATTCGCACAACTCTCTTTTCCTACAAAATCCTTTAATTTGCAAGAGTCCCTTACTATCCTTACCTTAGCACAAGATTTATAAACTCAATACGCATGTAAATCATGCAAGTGACTCAACGTGGAGTCTACAACATGTCATGGTATTTCAATCTGCAATTACTCCTTCATTATATTCTCTTGTAAACTGCCATTCCCATATACCCCAGTGGCTAAATTAAACATTGGATTATAGTTGATTCATTTTGGAGCTCTACTACCAAAAGTCATGTTCAATTGTGATGCTACAAAAAAAGTGTGTTATAGTTATACAAACACAAATACGTTTAATTTACGTGTATTCTTTCCTTTGAGAATGTGTTCGAAAGTAGAGCCTTCGCTTTCGATTATATTTATATATATATATATATATATATATATATATATATATATATATATATATATATATATATATATACACACACACATCAGTTTCATTGTGCTGCAGATCCCCCTGTAAGTAATCAACCGGCCTTTCCAAGAATCATCCTCAAATGTAAATCACTCACTCGATCTTCAAACTCATCTTGCAACAGTTCTAAAGTTTGAATATGATCTAGTAAATGCAGATCTGTTGCGCATCCTTTTAAGGAAAAATCATCCATCATTTTTGTAAAAAGGGTCATTCAAACTTTACCATTTCTTTTAGTGCTTTAAATTAACAACCATTACTTTTGTGAAAAGGTTGTTGGACAACTTTTTAGTTATACTCCACTCCTTTAATGCTTTAATTATCCTCCACTGTTTTTTGTGAAAAGATTCACTGGTGGTTATTCATTTCCACTTCTTTTTATGTAGTTTTGTTCATCTACTCTTCTCTGTCATCTCCTCATTCTATACTATTTTCCCGCTTCCCTGCATATTTTATTATATGGTACTTCTTATACTTCCAATATTCAACGTTGGTATCAGAGGCAATTGATGCATCAAAGTTGACATACATGAGGTATATGCATAAGATGCAACACAAATAAGGTGATTCTTCACAAGTATCTTCTTTTAGGATGGCCAATGGAAAAGTTGAGCAAAACCAGTTATCAAGCCTAGCATTTTTGCATGTGTGCATATCTTATGGGTAGGAATTTGCATGGATTAATTAGTGGGATAGAACCTCAATCGGACTTGCCTGACCAAAATCCAATACCACAACGAATCTGCGAATATTAGAGGTGGAATGAGCATGACGAAAAGGTAATCTTTGTATTATCACAAAATATTGACTCAAATATGATACGACACATACACGACTTACGAACAAGTAAGGAAATTTAAGAAGCGTTAGAATGACTATTCTCCACAACAATCCACTCGTTTAGTGCTTTAATTATCCTACGCTATTTTCTGTGAAAAACTTCATTGGTATATTCATTTCCAAAACTCTATATAGAGAGCTTAGGAATGCATTTTTGTAGTGTAGTTGATACTCAATCATTGTGATTACACAAACATTTTTTGTACAAAGAATTTCTCTTCTTTTTATGTAGTTTTGTTCATCTACTCTTCTTTGTCATCTTGTCACTCTATACTATTTTTTTGCCTCCTTGCATATTTAATAATGTGCTACTTCTTATAGTTCCAATATTCAACATTGGTATCACAGGCAATTGATGCATCAAAGTTGTCATACATCAGGTATATGCATAAGATGCAACACAAATAAGGTGATTCTTCACAATAACCTTCTTTTAGGAAGGCCAATGGAAATAGTCAAATAGAAAAGTTGAGCAAAACTAGTTATCAAGCCTAGCATTTTTGCATGTGTGCATATCTTATGGGTAGGAATGTGCATGGATTAATTAGTGGGATAGAACCTCAATCGGACTTGCCTGACCAAAATCCTATACCACAACGAATCCGTGAATATTAGAGGTGGAATAAGCGTGACGAAAAGGGAATCTTTGTATTATCACAAAATATTGAATCAAATATGATAGGGCACATACAGGACTTATGAACAAGTAACGAAATTTGGGAAGTGTTAGAATGACTATTCTCAACAACAATTCACTCCTTTAGTGCTTAAATTATCCTCTAGTGTTTTTTGTGAAAACATTCATTGGTACATATTCATTTCCAAAACTCTATATAGAGAGCTTAGGAATGCATTTTTTTTTATAAAGGAAATTCGGCATTAGCCTACTCTCCCGGACTTGAATTAAATAAAGAAAAGTACAAGAGAAGGGGACTAGTGCCCACGGGACCCCCCAAATCCCACAAAGCAGGGGAAGCTTTTACAGAGTTTAGATGGCATTACAAAGAAGGTTAATCACCCTCTCATCACCCTCATGTGGGGCCCACTTGGGCTTAAGCTTGTTATTGATCAAAAGGAGTACTTGATGATGCCTGAAGGCGGGGGGGGGGGGGGGGGGGGGGGGGGGGGATTTCTTATAGTTAACGATCCTTTTGCCAAGGAGGAACAACGATTTCTCAATTGACCACTCCTTGGGGGAGTCGCCGAAGTTAAAAGCACATCTTTCCCTCCAGATTTTCCATAGGACCTCCTCTGTGATGGCGTTCCAGAGAGTTGTGGAGCAGCCGATCGCTTCTCCCAACAGGGCTTGCTTTCAACTCAGGTGTTTCTGAAGTCTAAGTCTCTTTCCAACCGTCTGCCAAAGTCTGTTTGAGTTGGGGCAGGTAAAGAAGATGTGTGGAACATCTTTGGTAGACCGTTAGCAACATTTGCACCAGGGAGAATCCCACAAAATTTGCTAGCCTTAAGGTTAGTCCAGATTTCATGATGAAGAATTTGCCATAAGAGGACAAAACTTTTTTATTTCTACTATCTATATGGCTGGTGCTGATGGACCACTTGATTTTAGGCACCCCCCTCCTATAATGGTCACCCGTCCGAAGGAAGTTTCTACAAACACTTTCCAGTTTGGACAGATCTTGCTCTTTTGGTCTCCAACAAGAAAGGAAATAAATGGTAGAAGATAAGAGAAACGTGCTGATAACCATAGCACGACCAGTGAGATTGATTTGCATACCTCTCCAATAGTTAAGCTTGTTTAAGAGTTTGGCCAGCACCCAGTTCCACTGTTGTTCCATAGAGACACCAAACCCCCAGGGAATCCCAAGAAGCCGAAAAATTTGGCCTTGTGGAATGATTTGACATACATGATTGATGAGAAGTTTGGGCTGTGACCCAACAATAGCTCTGAAGGCAGTCTTGGAGTGGTTGATTGTGGATCCACAGGCTTCACAAAAAGTATCTAGGCACCTCCAGAACGTCTCCAGGCTGGTACTATCATTGTGAACAAATGCATTCATATCATCGGCAAAAAGTCTCATGGTGATCTGGCCATGCTCATGAGGCAAATGGAGATCATGATCTGTCATTACTTATCGACCGCAGTTCTCCAACACTTGGCTAGGGACAAGCCGGAGGCAAACACTTACTTCCACACATTAGCAATTTCTTGATGGACGGGGGAGGCACACTGGCATGGAACCAAGGAGCGTTACAGATCTTGGTGAAAGGTTGGAAAGTGATAAAGATCGGATAGTGATCAAAGATGGTGAGGTCGGTGCGTTGCGAGAGGGAAGGGTGGCCCCACTGATGAGTAAAACTCTGAGAAATGTAGCATCTATCAAGTCTAGCTTTCCTCAGGTCCTCACCCCCTTGGAGATTTGACCAAGCAAAGCCATTAAAATCTTTGAATTCGACCAAATCCAAGTGCAGTTTGGTTTTGTCCCACGTTTCTTTCTCCCAACTATCGATGACCCTGACCTTGCCCATCCATCTGTCCATAGGGTCCTCCACCATGTTGAAGTCACCACAAATAAGCACCTTGTGGGGAAGCTAGTCCAAGGAGGCCCAAGTGTTCAGTCTCTCTAACTCCCCATTAGGGGCATACAAGGAAACTAAAGTAAAACAAAAAGGAGTGCCAAAAGAAACAACAATCCATCGATGGCATTCATCTTCAATGGAGTTCTCAAGCTTTTCAAACCAGAATTGAATAATACAGATTACCGTTCCACTGGACCCCCATTGGTGCACCGTTGAAATCCAAACATGGGTCGAGGAGACATGTCTAAACCGTTTCTGGAGGTCTTCTCCATCAATTTTAATCTCTTGAATACATATAAATTCTGGGTTTAGGCTAATATTGCGAAGCCATTGACCAATGATGGTCGCTCTTGAGGGGTCAGATAGCCCTCTAGCGTTTACCAACCATTTTTTGTAGTGTAGTGTAGTTGATACTCAATCATTTGTAGTTGATACTCAATCATTATGATTATACAATCATTTTTTGTACAGAGAATTTCTCTTCTTTTTATGTAGTTTTGTTCATCTACTCTTCTTTGTCATCTCCGTAGTCTATACTATTTTCTTGCTTCCCTGCTACTTCTTATAGTTCCAATTTTCAACAGTGGTATCACAGATAATTGATGCATCAAAGTTTCCATACATAAGGTATATGCATAAGATGCAACACGAATAAGGTGATTCTTCACAAGTACCTTCTTTTACGATGGCCAATGGAAATAGTCAAATAGAAAAGTTGATCAAAACCAATTATCAAGCCTAGCATTTTTGCGTGTGTGCATATCTTATGGGTAGGAATCTGCATGGATTAATTAGTGGGATAGAACCTCGATCGGACTTCCCTAACCAAAACTTGATACCACAACAAATCCACGAATATTAGAGGTGGAATGAGCGTGACAAAAAGGTAATATTTTTATTGTCACAAAATATCGAATCAAATATGATAGGGCACATATAGGACTTACAAAGAAGTAAGAAAAATTGGGAAGCGTTAGAACGACTATTGTCAACAACAATCCACTCCTTTAGTCCTTTAATTTTCCTCCACTGTTTTTTGTGAAAACATTCCTTGGTACATATTGATTTCAAAAACTCTATATAGAGAGCTTAGGAATGCATTTTTGTAGTGTACTTGATACTCAATCATTGTGATCATACAAACATTTCTTGTATAGAGAATTTCTCTTCGTTTTATGTAGTTTTGTTAATCTACTCTTCTCTATCATCTCCGTAGTCTACTATTTTCGTGCTTCCCTGCATATTTTATTATTTGCTACTTTTTATAGTTCCAATATTCAACATTGGTATCACAGGCAACTGATGCATCAAAGTTGCCATACATGAGGTATATGCATAAGATGCAACACGAATAAGCTGATTCCTTGCAAGTACCTTGTTTTAGCATGGCCAATGGAAATAGTCAAATAGAAAAGTTGAGCAAAACCAATTATCAAGCTTAGCATTTTTGCATGTGGGCATATCTTATGGGTAGGAATCTGTATGGATTAATTAGTGGGATAGAACCTCAATCGGACTTGCCTGTCCAAAATCTAATTCCACAACGAATCCGCGAATATTAGAGGTGGAATGAGCGTTACAAAAAGGTAATCTTTGTATTATCACAAAATATTGAATCAAATCTGATAGGGCACATACGCGACTTACAAACAAGTAAGGAAATTTGGGAAGCCGTAGAACAAATATTCTCAAGAACAATCCACTCCTTTAGTGCTTAAATTTTCCTCCACTATTTTTTGTGAAAAAATTCATTGGTACATATTCCTTTCCAAAACTCTATATAGAGAGCTTAGGAATGCATTTTTATAGTGTAGTTGATACTCAATCATTGTGATTATACAAACATTTCTTGTATATGGAATTTCTCTTCATTTTATGTAGTTTTGTTCATCTACTCTTCTCTATCATCTCCATAGTCTATTATTTTCCTGCTTCCCTGCATATTTTATTATTTGTTACTTTTTATAGTTCAAATATTCAACATTGGTATCACAGGCAATTGATGCATCAAAGTTGCCATACATGAGGTATATGCATAAGATACAACATGAATAAGGTGATTCTTCACATGTACCTTCTTTTAGGATCACCAATGGAAATAGTCAAATAGAAAAGTTGAGCAAAACCAATTATCAAGCCTAGCATTTTTGCATGTGTGCATATCTTATGGGTACGAATCTACATGGATTAATTAGTGGGATATAACCGCAATCGGACTTGCCTGACTGAAATCCGATACCACAATGAATTCGCAAATATTAGAGGTGGAATGAGCATGATAAAAAGGTAATCTTTGTATTATCAAAAAATATTGAATCAAATATGATAGGGCACATACACGACTTACAAACAAGTTTCAGAGGCGTTAGAATGACTATTCTCAACAACAATCCACTCCTTTAGTGCTTCAATTATCCTCCATTGTTTTTTGTAAAAAACTTCATTGGTACATATTCCTTTCCAAAACTCTATATAGAGAGCTTAGGAATGCATTTTTGTAGTGTAGTTGATACTCAATCATTGTGATTATACAAAAAAAAATTGTAAAGACAATTTCTTCTCTTTTTATGTAGTTTTGTGCATCTACTCTTCTCTTTCATCTCCGTAGTCTTTAGTAGTTTCTTGCTTCCCTACATATTTTATTATGTGCTAATTCTTATAGTTCCAATATTCAACATTGGTATCACAGGCAATTGATGCATCAAAGTTGCCGTACATGAGGTATATGCATAAGATACAACACGAATATGGTGATTCTTCACAAGTACCTTCTTTTAGGATGGCCAATGGAAATAGTCAAATAGAAAAGTTTAGCAAAACCAGTTATCAAGCCTAGCATTATTGCATGTGTGCATATCTTATGGGTAGGAATCTGCATGGATTAATTAGTGGGATAGAACCTCAATCGGACTTGCGTGACCTATACCAAAACAAATCTGCAAATGTTAGAGGTGGAATGAGCGTGACAAAAAGGTAATCTTTGTATTATCACAAAATGTTAAATTAAATATGATGGGGAACATATAGGACTTACGGACAAGTAAGGAAATTTGGGAAGCATTAGAACAACTATTCTCAATAAGAATCCACTCCTTTAGTGCTTTAATTATCCTCAACTATTTTTTGTGAAAAACTTCATTGGTACATATTCATTTGCAAAACTCTATATAGAGAGCTTAGGAATGCATTTTTGTAGTGTATTTGATACCCAATCATTATGATTATACAAACATTTTTTGTACAAAGAATTTCTCTTTTTCTTATGTAGGTTTATGCATCTACTCTTCTCTATCATCTCCGTAGTCTATACTATTTTCCTATTTCCTTGCATATTTTATTATGTGCTACTTCTTATGGTAACAATATTCAACATTGGTACCAGAGGCAATTGATGCATCAAAGTTGCCATACATGAGTTATATGCATAAGATGCAACACGAATAAGGTGATTCTTCACAAGTACCTTCTTTTAGGATGGCCAATGGAAATAGTCAAATAGAAAAGTTGAGCAAAACCAATTATCAAGCCTAGCATTTTTGCATGTATGCATATCTTATGGGTAGGAATATGCATGGATTAATTAGGGGGATAGAACTTCAACCGGACTTGCCTTCATTGACAAATTGGAAAAACCAACTACTCAGCATGTCAGTAAGGATTCAAGCCTACCTTCAAGGGAGAAGTCTATATGGATACATCTCAGGAGATGAAGAGATGCCAACATTCACGAGCAAGCATCAACGCACAAGGGAAGAGCAAGAAAGGTTAACCACATGGTGTGCAAAGGATGCTCTTGCCAATTCTTATCTACTAAACTCAATATCTGATTTCTTATTCCCTCACATTAGGAATTGCAAGAGCTCCCAAGAGACTTGGGAAGTACTTTCATCATATTTTTCATCAAATACAAGAGCTTGGAAGAATCAGCTATGGATGGAGTTTATAACTCTAAGGAAGCAACCAAAGCAAGGAGTAGTTGATTATGTAACCAAGATGAAAGATGTGGCTGACTAGCTTGCAAGCATTGGATTGATATAAAAGAAGAACACATAGTAAGGTGCATCATTAATGGCATCAATGGGATTGAGATCCTACAACAATCCACCTTGCAACATTTGTGGTCTTACCAACCACACCACAAAAGAATGCTTCAAGAATAAAAGGAACCAAAGGGGAAGAGCATTCCATAGAGGTAGCTATGGGCAGTCAAGAGGCGGGTATAACAATGGAGGAAGCAACTACAATCATAACTACAATCAAAGATGCAACAACAAAAATTATCAAGGAGGTTTCAGAGGAAGAAGATATTATAACAACTACATAAAAGACCAAGAGTATTCCCTACTCATCATGAACATGAGATCCAAGCAAGGTAAAGATGATGAGCATCTTTTCTACATTGATTCAGGTTGTTCCAATCATGTGGCTAGAAATGTAGCTTTACTATCTGATCTTGAAGAACCCAAAAGGAAGCATGAAGTACAAAAAGGTGATGAAGTAGTGACAGGTGATGATATTAAACACTCAGTCAAGAAAATCGGAAATATCAAGACTTCTGGTGGTAACATGAACCTCTTAAGTAAGGTTTTTTAAGTGCCAACTATAACCAAAATGAGTGTTGGATAGATTGTTGAGAAAGGCTTACAAGTCAGATTCACAAGGCATGGAGTATATGTGGAAGAACCTCAACAAGGCTTCAAAAGAATTGCTAAAGGTGAGAAATCTAGTAGATTATTTACATTTGAGATTGAAGAGACTAGGAACATAGCACTATTCAATTATATATATATATATATATATATATATATATATATATATATATATATATATATATATATATATATATATATATATATATATATATATATATATATATATATATATACACAGACACACACATCAGTTTCATTGTGCTGCAGATCCCCCTGTAAGTAATCAACCGGCCTTTCCAAGAATCATCCTCAAATGTAAATCACACACTCGATCTTCAAACTCATCTTGCAACAGTTCCAAAGTTTGAATATGATCTAGTAAATGCAGATCTATTGCGCATCCCTTTTAAGGAAAAATCATCCATCATTTTTGTAAAAAGGGTCATTCAAACTTTACCATTTCTTTTAGTGCTTTAAATTAACAACCATTACTTTTGTGAAAAGGTTGTTGGACAACTTTTTAGTTCTACCCCACTCCTTTAATGCTTTAATTATCCTCCACTGTTTTTTGTGAAAAGATTCACTAGTGCTTATTCATTTCCAAAACTCTATATATAGAGCTTAGGAATGCATTTTTCTAGTGTACTTGATACTAAATCATTGTTATTATACAAACATTTTTTGTACAAAGAATTTCTCTCCTTTTTATGTAGTTTTGTTCATCTAATCTTCTCTATCATCTCCTCATTCTATACAATTTTCCTGCTTCCCTGCATATTTTATTATGTGGTACTTCTTATACTTCCAATATTCAACGTTGGTATCAGAGGCAATTGATGCATCAAAGTTGACATACATGAGGTATATGCATAAGATGCAACACAAATAAGGTGATTCTTCACAAGTATCTTCTTTTAGGATGGCCAATGGAAAAGTGGAGCAAAACCAGTTATCAAGCCTAGCATTTTTACATGTGTGCATATCTTTTTTTTTTTTTTTTTAAATGGAGGTTCGGCCGAGGCCTACTCCCCCTGACTTTAATTTGAAAGAGAAACAACTGTACAATGAAGGGCATAGTACCCATGGGACCCCCCTTATCCCACAAGAACAGGGGCAGACAGGGTGAACGGCCCGAAGGCCCATACATCGATGTGAACGGCCCGGAGGCCCAGCTGGTTTAACGCCCGAAGGCCGGAATTCGCGCCCGAAGGCGGATACACTGTCCCGCAGCGCAGGGGGGTTGAACCCTCGCCCCCGCCTCAAGAGGCGAGGGACCCAACCAGTCGACCTGGCGTCTTGGGACATGTGTGCATATCTTATGGGTAGGAATCTGCATGGATTAATTAGTGGGATAAAACCTCAATCGGACTTGCCTGACTAAAACCCAATACCACAACGAATCTGTGAATATAAGAGGTGGAATGAGCATGACGAAAATGTAATCTTTGTATTATCACAAAATATTGACTCAAATATGATACGACACATACACGACTTACGAACAAGTAAGGAAATTTAAGAAGCATTAGAATGACTATTCTCCACAACAATCCACTTGTTTAGTGCTTTTAATTATCCTACGCTATTTTCTGTGAAAAACTTCATTGGTATATTCATTTCCAAAACTCTATATAGAGAGCTTAGGAATGCATTTTTGTAGTGTAGTTGATACTCAATCATTGTGATTACACAAACATTTTTTGTACAGAGAATTTCTCTTCTTTTTATGTAGTTTTGTTCATCTACTCTTCTTTGTCATCTTGTCACTCTATACTATTTTTTTGCTTCCTTGCATATTTAATAATGTGCTACTTCTTATAGTTCCAATATTCAACATTGGTATCACAGGCAATTGATGCATCAAAGTTGCCATACATGAGGTATATGCATAAGATGCAACACAAATAAGGTGATTCTTCACAATAACCTTCTTTTAGGAAGGCCAATGGAAATAGTCAAATAGAAAAGTTGAGCAAAACTAGTTATCAAGCCTAGCATTTTTGCATCTGTGCATATCTTATGGGTAGGAAGTGCATGGATTAATTAGTGGGATAGAACCTCAATCGGACTTGCCTGACCAAAATCCGATACCACAACGAATCCGTGAATATTAGAGGTGGAATGAGCGTGACGAAAAGGGAATCTTTGTATTATCACAAAATATTGAATAAAATATGATAGGGCACATACAGGACTTACGAACAAGTAACGAAATTTGGGAAGCGTTAGAATGACTATTCTCAACAACAATCCACTCCTTTAGTGCTTAAATTATCCTCCAGTGTTTTTTGTGAAAACATTCATTGGTACATATTCATTTCCAAAACTCTATATAGAGAGCTTAGGAATGCATTTTTTTTTATAAAGGAAGTTCGGCATTAGCCTACTCTCCCGGACTTGAATTAAATAAAGAAAAGTACAAGAGAAGGGGACTAGTGCCCACGGGACCCCCCAAATCCCACAAAGCAGGGGAAGCTTTTACAGAGTTTAGATGGCATTACAAAGAAGGTTAATCACCCTCTCATCACCCTCATGTGGGGCCCACTTGGGCTTAAGCTTGTTATTGATCAAAAGGAGTACTTGATGATGCCTGAAGGGGGGGGGGGATTTCTTATAGTTACTGATCCTTTTGCCAAGGAGGAACAACGATTTCTCAATTGACCACTCCTTGGGGGAGTCGCCGAAGTTAAAAGCACATCTTTCCCTCTAGATTGTCCGTAGGACCTCCCCTCGGATGGCATTCCAGAGAATCGTGGAGCAGCCGATCGCTTCTCCCAATAGGGCTTGCTTTCAACTCAGGTGTTTCTAAAGTCTAAGTCTCTTTCCAACCGTCTGCCAAAGTCTGTTTGAGTTGGGGCAAGTAAAGAAGATGTGTGGAACATCTTCGATAGACCGTTAGCAGCATTTGCACGAGGGAGGAATCCCACAAAATTTGATAGCCTTAAGGTTAGTCCACATTTCATGATGAAGAATTTGCCATAAGAGGACAAACTTTTTGATTTCTTATATCTCTATGGCTGGTGCAGATGGACCACTTGATTTTAGGCACCCCCCTCCTATTATGGTCACCCGTCCAAAGGAAGTTTCTACAAACACTTTCCAGTTTGGACAGATCTTGCTCTTTCGGTCTCCAACAAAAAAGGAAATAAATGGTAGAAGATAAGAGAAACGTGTTGATAACCATAGCACGACCAGCGAGATTGATTTGCATACCTCTCCAATAGTTAAGCTTGTTTAAGAGTTTGGCCAACACCCAGTTCTAGTGCTGTTCCATAGAGACACCAAACCCCAAGGGAATCCCAAGAAGCTGAAAAATTTGGCCTTGTGGAATGATTTGACATACATGATCGATGAGAAGGTTGGGCTGTGACCCAACAATAGCTCTGAAGGCAGTCTTAGAGTGGTTGATTGTGGATCCACAGGCTTCACAAAAAGTATCTAGGCACCTCTAGAACGTCTCGAGGCTGGTACTATCATTGTGAACAAATGCATTCATATCATGGGCAAAAAGTCTCATGGTGATCTGGCCATGCTCATGAGGCAAATGGAGACCTTTGATATTACCAGCTTCCACCTGATGCTCCACCAGCCTGCTAAGCCCTTCTGTTGCAATGGCAAAGAGAAGAGGAGCCAGTGGGCACCCTTGTCTGATAGATCTTCTAAGTTTGATCACCTTCAAAATTTTGCCATTAATGTTAATTTGGGTCGATGCATTTCCGAGAAGGGTCACGATCATCTTGGTGAATTTTTTACTACATCCAAGATCTTGAAGCGACTGTAGAATATAGTCCCATTCTAGCCTATCATAGGCTTTATCAAAGTCGATCTTGAGGAAGACCACATCTTGTTTAGACTCATTTGCAAAGTCAACACCTTCCCAGATATCTATAATGGTTTCCAAAATTGACCTACCTTTGATGAAACCTTTTTGGTCCTCACTTAACCACGCTCTCAAATGGCTAGAGATTCTGTTGGCAATGACTTTGGCAATGATCTTGTATCCCGTTTGGAGCATCGTGATAGGACACCAGTTCTCTATTCTATTCTTTTCCCCTTTTTTTGTGTACTAACTTGATAATGCCATTGTTGAGACAAGAAGGAAGCATGCCAAACTTGAGCGCCTCTTGCCAAACCAGAGGAAGAGGGGTGGCAACCACCAACTTGAAGGATTTAGAGAACTCATTAGTGAGCCCGTCGGGTCCCGGGCTTTTACTAGAAGGGAGGGCTGTTGGTGCATGTCAATCATCAATTGAAGGTTTATGAAGAAGTGAAGTCAAGGAATCAAGAAGAGAACAAATTCAGAAGGTTGAAGGAAGGACATATTCAGAAATTCAAAACTATGTACACATATGTACATTACTTCAGATATAGCTGACTCATACTTTTTGATTAGTCATAAGCTTGTATATATTTTGCCTATAAATGTTTGGAAAAAGTCGGGGCAAGTAGAATAGAATGAGAATAGAGAATAGGAAGAGAGAAATGAGTAGTAGAGAGTGTCATTAGACACATGAGAAGTGAGTTGAATTCATCAACTTCACAAAATTGTAATTTTCTGAGAAATCAAGGAAAACTTGCGCCCGATGTTTTGGTGTTTGCTCCTTCTGTGTTTAATCTTTGGAGAAATCCTTCTGCACGTATCTAAGTCCATATCTAATCTATCTATGGCTAGAATTTGAGAGGCTAATTGCAGTCAGGTTGAGAGAATTTAGTTTAGGAACATTCATATGTAATGATGTTCTAAGAGTCGACAAAACTGGCGCAGATTTCATGTTCAGAGAAATGAACATTACTCAGTGTGTGGTGTAAAGTTTTACACAAGTGAGGGCTCAAAATCTAAGTTGGAAGATAAGACATCTATGGCCAAAAGATCTTGATCAAACGGGTTCGACATTGTGAGAACTATAGCTAAGAAGTTGCAGGTGTCAAAGTCGCTGCTGCAGAGAAGGTGATTTACACATAGGTAAACTGTTTGTGTGATTTCTCAGAGTATACTGAATCATTTGCAGAGATTTAAGTTGGAGAAGGTGCGCAACCTTAAGGCGAAGCAGTCTACAAAGTTTTATCAAAAACTTTACACAAATGATTAGTCAATTAAGGATTAATCTGCAGCAGACTTTTCTGAGAAGTTGAATTTTTTAGAATAATCAATTTTCTGATAAATTGATGAATGTTTTTTAAATTTGGTGGAGTCTAAAGTTTGATCTTGATATAGAGGTGGTCTAAATTCAAGGTCAACTTGTTCTTTTGGAGATTAACACTCTCCATCAGTGGTATCAGAGCAGGTTGTGTCAAAATTAAGGAAAGGGAGACTCCGACTGCTGCAGACATACAAGTTCTACATTTCAAAGGTTCAGAACGATAAAGTGTTGAAGAAAGATTGAAGAGAGACACGCAAAGATTATCAAAAGGATCTGAAGAAGCAATACTCGAAGTTAAGGTACATTTATTCCTTGTAAAGTCTAAAGTTTTGAGACTACAGGTGAAGCAAGGATGGGAGAAAATCTCCAAATTGAAAAGTTGGATAGAGAGAACTATCCAGCTTGGTCTATGAGGATGGAAGCTCATCTTATGAGCAAAGATCTAATAGGATACATCACAGGAGATGAAGAAAAGCCAGAATTCAGAGATCCTAGTGTTCCAACTAGGGAAGAATTGTCAGATCTAAAGAATTGGATGAAGAAGGATGCTCAAGCAAGGAGCATAATCTACATGGCAGTCAATGACTATTTGCTTCCTCACATTAGAGGACTTGAAAGTGCATGTGACATTTGGAATGCTTTGGAGGAGCATTTCCAAAACACAACCAAATCAAGGAAGGCTTCACTATGGGCAGAATTTACTACCTTCAAGAAGAAGGCCTCACAATCAATCTCTGATTATGTGACAAAGATGAAGGACATTGCAGATTCTCTAGGTGCAGTGGATGAAGATATTGAAGAAGATAAATTGGTAAGACAAATTCTCACAGGGTTAAGAGGAGATGAGAAGTGGAAGCCTTTTATTTTGTCTACAGAACTTTCATTAGATCACTTTACTCCTGATTTGAATCAATTGTTAGGTCATATGCTAACTTTTGAGAATGATATCAAAGGAGATGTTGATAAGAGTGCAGGTCATGCAATGTACTCTAAAGACAAGAAGAAAGTTAACAAAGGGAAGCAACAATCAGGTGAAGAAGAAGGTACTTCAAACCAAGCAAATTTCATAAGAGGAAAAGGAAATGGCAGAAGTAGAGGAAGAGGCAGAAACAACAAAGATAATGCAAGAGCTTGTTGGATATGTGGTAAGACCAATCATTTATCTCATGATTGTTGGCACAATAATCAGAATAATGGTAATTATCATAACTTTAATCAAAGAGCCAGAGGTGGTAGATTTCAGAGAGGAAATTTCAGAGGTAGAGGTGGTAGGAATTCTTTTGGAAGAGGTGGAGGAAGAAGCTTCCAAAATCAATCCTATAATAACACCTATTACAACTATGCATCAGATCAGAAGGAGGATTCGACTCTCATTATGAATGCAACATATGAAACCTCACATGAGGACATGAGAGTATTCTATATTGATTCAGGATGTAGTAATCATTTAAGTGGAAATATTGCTTTGATGACTGATTTAGATCATAATGCAATTAACCATACAGTTCAGACAGGTGATAATACAAAGCATAAGGTAAAGTCAATTGGTTCAGTCAAGGCTAAAGATGGGAGCACTCTTCTGAGTAAGGTTCTTTATGTTCCCACAATTCCAAAGAATTTGATCAGTGTAGGTCAAATTGTGGAAAAAGGATATGTGGTAAGATTCACTAATGATGGAGTATATGTTGAAGACCCTAGTCAAGGGTATAAACAGGTTGTTACAGGAAAGAAAGAAGGAAGGCTCTTTACATTGAAGGTACAAGGAAATGTTGGACATGCTATGTTCACATATGGAGAGCAGAAGGTGTCAGAATTGGATCTTTGGCACAAAAGACTTGGACACTTCAATGAAAGAGGTATCAAAGACATGATTAATAATGATTCAGTGCTTGGATTGCCTAACATTGCAGGTCAACACATGACATACAGATGTGCGGCATGTCAATTAGGTAAAGCTCATTGTTGCAGAGCTAAAGAAAGTACAAGCAAAGAAAAAGACGGGCCCCAAAATTTTTCCGATTTGGACATTATATTTTTTGTATCATACTCATTCTTGTAATATATTTCCCTTTGTAAATGCACTAGAGGAGTCCTCTAGATGCATCCCCACAGAAGATTAGAGATTTACCCATGTAAAATAGTAGGAAATTAGTCTTTTAGTGAATAAAGTGCCGGTCTCTTGTGTGAAAGGACCATTTTTAGGGCATTAGTATATAAGTCAAATGTGACTCTTTGTAAAAAACTTTTTGCCATTGTGAGAATAGAGAGCACAGAAATTCGAATTTGTGTCTTCTTCACTCCATATCTTCTTCTTCGTGAGCTTGTATGCATGTGTATTGCTTGGAAAGAGTGCTCGTGAGTGTTGTCTATCCATGAAAGTGTTTATTTGCTGTAGGTAAGGTGTGTGCGAAGTGTAGGAAGTGCTGAAGTGTAGGAAGGTATTTCCCGCGACTCAGTATTTTGCTCATAACTTGAAGTAGGAGTGTCAGAATTGAGTGAAATTACTGCCATTGGATGCGTCTTCTTGAGAGCTTCGAAACGCATATGCTATTTGCTATATTTGGAGTTTGGAGTTGGGAGAAAAGTCCAAAATACTGACGGCTGCTGCACCAAGTATCGTTTCGCCATGACCAACAGTTGAAGCTTGTTTGGATAAGTCTTTGTCTCATTTACACTCTTTGAGTAGTTCATTTGCATTGACCATCACATGATTGCATGTCCTCATACACTCGGCTAGGTTTGTATACTCTTTGGATTGATAATTAAAAGCGTGTATCCCCACTATATGCACTTGTGAGGGGATTGAGGTATAGTCTCTTTCTCCGCAAGTCCCTAAGTTGATACTTAGGTCAACACACTTTTTGGCGCCGTTGCCGGGGAATGACGAATCAAACCGAGGCATTCGTGTGATGGTAAGTAGCTTTTTGCATTGAAGTAAGTGGAGGAGTGGAAATTTTCTCTTCTTTGGTAAGTCATTTTTAGCCGCACTTGCTACTTCTCATTCTTGGAGTGTGTGTAGTGAGTTGTTAGTTTAGGGAAGTGGGTAGTAGGAGGAGAATAGGAAGAGTGAGGGAGTAGATTAGAGTAGCTTTCACTTTGTGTCTTGTTGTTTCATTTTCAGTAGATAGAAAATCCCAAGTATAAAAGCCAAAAAGAGCCATTTTGAAAATCACTTGTTTTTGAGCAAGTATCGCGAGAGAGACCATCGAGTATCGTGAGCTGCCGAGTATCGTGTGTTGTGTCTGAGCTTGTGGAGCGGCTTTAAGCAAGAAAAGGTGCTAGAAGAGTGAGAAAGAGCATCAAAGGTGAGCCACTCAGTTGCTAGATCTTTTTGATCACTCAAATAATTCAATATCAGTGTCAAACGATCTGCGTCAGGTATCGTCTGAGATCTTCAGGGGGTAAAAAGAGTGCTTTGCTTGATACAGAGAGTGAGGAGAGGAGAGAGGAACTAGGAAAACAAGGGCATCAAAGCAAAACTTAAAAAACATTTCTCAAAAATTGTCCAAGGGTCAAGTATCGTTTTACTCCCGCGGTTGAGTATCGCGATACTTCACAAGTATCGTGACCTCCTGTGGTCGAGTATCGCGATATTTCCCTCCGATCGTGTATCGTTTCATACCGGTCGTGATACTTGGTCAGAGATCGTTTTGCCCACGATCGTTGATCGTGTATCGTTTCGTGTCGGTCGCGATACTTGAGAAGTATCGTTTTGATCAAAGATCGCGATACCTCCCAAAGATCGAGTATCGTTTGGACTTTACCGGTCGCGATACCTAGCAAGTATCGTGTATCGTTTTGCCAGCGATCGTTTGCGAGAGATCGTGTATCGTTTGGCCTAAGTTTCGTGTATCGTCTGGTCTTCAGAGATCGCGATACTTGTTCCGTGTTGAGTATCGTTTCAATCCAAGTATCGTGTATCGTTGGGAGCCAAGTATCGTTTGTCCTAAGTATCGTGGTAGTCAAGTATCGTGAGAGGTCGTGTATCGCCTGTGACCAAATATCGTGTATCGTTTTCTTCCAAGTATCGGTATCGTTTCACTCAAGCGATTGGTATCGTTTAGCTGATATAGCGATATTTGTCAGGGATCGAGTATCGTCTAAACCCAGAGATTGTGTATCGTGGAATTTTGGAGACAAGTATCGTGTTCTGGGAAAAATTCTCTTTCAGTCATTTTTTTTCAGCCAAAGTCTTCTGGAAATTTTTGACCTGTAGTGAAGAGTGCCAGAGGCCAAAGGGTAGCAAAGACTGATCAGAGTTTAGAAGTGGATGAACCTGAGATCCGGAAGAACCCTAGGAAGCCGAAGAAGTGTAATCTCTTCTGTAGGTAGTGTAGCAGAGCCAAGTAACCGTTCACATTATTCTGAGACCTCCAGTGAGTCAAAGGAAGAAATTCCCATGGCTTCAGAGGATATGCAGAACACAGTACCCATGATTGGCATGATGTCAATCATTGAGGGAGAGTATCGGACCTCCTCGGAGTATGTGAACACCAACCCAAATGAGATCCCCATTTATCTGGATGGTCTAAACAGATCAGTGGCCAGGTTAAAGAAAGCATCAGAGGCTCACATAGTGCCTAGACCAGCAGTTAAGTACGTAGGAGGACTGTACATGGACAAAAGAGATATCCAATATGTTGTCACAGAACACCCAGAAAACATCAATGAAATTGGTGAAGAAAATAATGCTTCAAACTTAAATGGAGGAGGGAATGAAGAGCAAGTAACTACACCTAGAGGGAGATCTACAGTTGCGAGGATATGGAGAGGAGATCTGATTCCCCAAGATGACACATTAATGGATGTATATTTGATCAATGGGATGGAGCATCTCCTTAGAGCACATTCCTCAATTTGGGAAGCTGCTCCTAATCTAGTCACCATCTATGAGTTGCAGGATCCTGATTTTTCCACCATTATCACTTATCTGGATAAAAATCAGAGAAGATATTGGCCCATGACAGAAGCGGAAAGAGCTGAGTTGAAATACCAAAACATCCCAGTGTTCCCTCATAGGGACCAAGCCACTACATCAAGAAACCCACTCGGAACTTCCCATAATGATTCATACCAATAGTCAGGCCAAACACAACAAACACAACAGACACAACAAACTCAAATTCCCTTCAGACCTCCTGTACAGTTCGCAATGCCTGCAAATAACCCTAACTACCGACCTCAGCCAACTATTGACCGAAGACATGGAATTCATGCTCCAGTCAGACCACCGGTAGTAAGAGGACCAGGCATACCAATAGGAAGACCTATTTTCCTAGTGATGCTTAGGCCACCCGAAGCAGGAAGACGACTAAGGCCAATACAAGTTGCCAAATGCATGAGAAATCACTATGATGGCTCTAGTGAACCTTACAATCATATAGCGGAATTTAAACAAGTAATCAGAGCCGAACAAGTAGAAGACTTTTTGATTCAATATGAGTCTTTTGGTCTTACACTGTCAGACACTGCGTTAGCATGGTTTTAGCCATTGGACCCTAATACCTTTCAGAACATGGAGCAAGTATACCAAGAAATGATTGAGGAATTTACTAAATCAGGAATTAAAAAAAATTCTTCATCATTGATCCATAGCTTCAAGCAAGTCCCTACCGAGTCAGTGAGATTGGCTGCCAGAAGATTCAAGCAATATGTAGATAGATGCCTAGTAGAAGAGAGACCTACACAAAATAAAATGGTGTCTTTATTTTTGGAAGGATTATTGAACGGATCCTTGAGATCATTGGTGTATGTAAAAAGGGTTCAGACTTTGCAAGAATGCATGAATGAATGCATAGATTTAGAAGATAACCTAGCAGAGGACCTGAAGATACCTCAAGGAAGCTCGAAAAGCGAAGATTCGGCCAGTAACTCATCAATTCCTAAAAATAATGTAGAGGAAATAGCCGAATTGTTAGCGAAAAAGTTGAACGTTCAAGGACAGAGGAACTACCCCAATAACCCAATGAGAGTACCCATGCTCAGAAGGTGTATGCAGTGCGGAGGTGATCATCCTTCTCACTTGTGTACTAGGGGAGTAGTTCCACCAACGGCTTATGGTTATAATAGACCCACGGTCCCAGGACCTCTACAATATTGCAGCGTGGAACAAAAATATACAAATCACAATACGGAAAATTGCCCCTACAATAGGCAAGCTAGACCAGCACAGCCATACATGAGACCCTATGGATACCCTCAGAGAGATCAGGGAGGTGACGCTTTTAGATATCCCTCTTATCAGCCGCAGGCACCAGCACCATGACCATATGCTTATCAGGGATACACCCAACCACAGCCAGTACTAGGACAACAATCGCCCCATCCTCAGAATGTTGTCCCAGTCAAGATAGCTCAACCTGAAGAAAACCTAGAGAGAGCTATAGTCCCAGCCACACCTTTGACTAGTAATGAACCATATGACTAGTTTTATGACCCTAGTCAAGGAACATACCCTAAATATGAAAGCTCAATGACGGAATTTGGACAACTGTATGAACCATATGCCTATGGCATGGAAGCACCAGATAGTTCATACGGTTATGAGCAGGATTATGTGTCATTAATGTATACAGCTCCTAGAGCAACCATACCACCTCGACCCATGAACAGACCACCTGTACCCAGAGGACCATGTTATAGATGTGGAGGTGATCACTATATCAGAGAATGCACATTGCCAAACCCACCACCACCACAACGAATCTGGGAAGGCTACTGTAGTGATTGTGGGAAGGAACATCTTTTCAGAGACTGCCCCAAGAATCCCAACAAGGTTACATCTAATGTATAAATCAACGTAATAGAAGTAATTGAATCATCAGGGAGTGATAAAGAGTACACAGTACCATTGAAAGCAATAATGAGAGCCAAAGCCAGAGAGACCCCTGATAAAACGGAGGAGAACAACCAAAGTGACAAGGAGAGGGACACACCCATCCCTCAAAGAGTTGAAGACTCAGAAGAACCGGAGAAAAGTATTGCAAGTAAAAGGTCCCAGAGATGGAAAAACCGGAGAGAGAGGATAAAAGAAAAGAAATTACGGCAGAAAAAGGAAAATGAAAGGAACGAACAAAATTCAAAAGAGGAGCAGAGAAAGAAAGAAGAAATTAAAAATGAACAGTACAAAAAAGAGGAGGTAGGATCAGTATTAGCAGACCCAATGCTTGAAGAATTAGCCATGTGGATTCAGGCATACAAGGCAAGAATAAGAGCAGGACCTACCATAGAACAACACGAGAGAGAATATCCAAGAGGCGACTTAGAAAAGGAAAGACTGGAGATCTGCAAGAAACTGATAGAAGTTGCACAACAAACCTTAGAAAAACCTGCATCACCTTTACCCAATACCCGAATTTCTGAAGGAGAATTCCAAGAGTGTGTAAACACTCATGAAAAGCCCGAAGTAAATAGACCACAGAATGACGAATGTGGTGTTGAGAGAAGGGAAGGATCCATAGTTCCCGAAATAGAAGGAGAATGGACTAAGGATCTATGGGCACGAGTTCAAGAGGACAAATGGAAGAAAGTGGAAGGAGTTGAACCACCCTTTGAAGAATTAGAAACAGAAAACGAAATAGAGGGTTCAATACCTGAACTAAATTCAGAGGAAGTTTTTCCAATGGACGCAAGTGACCAAGGAGAGGAAGATGCAAAGGAACTACCCAATTACACAGGGGAGTACGAACACAATTCAGAATTGTATCGCATTCCATCAATGAGGAAACGAGAAACGAACCTATCAGTTCAAACATCTGAGATCATACAACGCCTTAGAGAGGTAAAAATCCCTTGTACCCTAACATTCGAAGAACTGTTGAAGGTAAAACCACATTTGAAAGAGAAATTAATCAATCAATGGGAAGTCAAGGAGGAAAAGAAAGAGATAGCAGACGAAGTAAACACTGTGAGAATTCCAGTAGATAAAGTAGGAGATTTTAGTGAGGGAGATGAAGGTAATACCTGCCTCCCAATTACTTACAGGGGTTACACTACCAAAGCCATCTTAGATTCGGGAGCTGGTGTTGGTATTGCTACCAAAGAAATTTGGGAGAAATTGGGAAAACCAGCATTAAGACCAACACGCATGAAAATACAAATGGCAGATGGTCATACGGAGAGACCCTTAGGATTGTTGGAACAAGTAGTCTTCACTACATGTGGAGTGGAATTCAAACACACTTCAGCAATATGTCACTTAGAAAGGCCAAGCAATTATGAAATGATCCTGGGAAGGCCTTTCATGAGACAGTTGAAGGTCGTACAAGATTGGGGAAAAGACACGGTATACCTACAACACGCAGGAACCACCACTAGAATAAACCTACATACGTACACTTATCAAGATGTTCCACCTCTACAATGGAATCAAATTCATAAGGAGGAAGACGATCAATCAATTCATAGTGTAGGTTCTAGTGATCAATCCTGGATGAACGAGGACACTCATCTATGGATATGCCAAGCTGCAAAGAAGGAAGAGGAGAGAAGAAAAGGATGGCAGCAAAAACAAGGAATAGCGAGGTCTGTACAAGATCCAGCTTACATGCCACAAGTATTTCCGGATGAAGAATTTGAACCACACGGTTGGATGGAAATCTTAGCAACCCTCGATGTCTGTGTAAACGAAGAAGTAGTGACCATGAACAAATGTATCGATGAGGAGGGTTATGATGTTAGCCTGTATATGGTAGTCCTTCAGGAGGCTGAAGAAGGAGAAGTGATCGAGAAAGACTGGAAGGAGGACTACGAGAGCATTGAAATGGAGCCCGAGCCAATGGATCTAGGGAATAGTACCACCAACATAAATATCACAGCCAATGAAAAACACCAGGAACTCACACAGAAGGGGAAATTAGAATTTGAAAGAGAATCAGAAGATGAAGAAAATAAACCCCAAGACCAATTTGAGGTACCAGCTCACTTCAAAAAATATGAAGTGGAGGAGATGAAAATCGCTATTCAAATGCCAAAAAGACAAGCACAACGTGGAATAGCATATGATAATAAGGAGCAAACCAAGAAGATAGTTGTAACTGTAAAAGGAGGAGAGGAACGATGCACCTTCATAGGACAGGATGTCTCATTAGAAGAAGAACAAGAGTTAATTCGTCTCATAAGAGAATATCGGGATGTCTTTGCTTGGACCTATAAGGACTTGAAGGGAGTAGATCCATCTATATGTGCGCATAGAATCCCCATGACATCCGAAGCCAAAACTTCTAAACAAAGACCATATACTTACAATGATGTGTATTCAGCCAAAATAAAAGAGGAAATAGACAAGTTACTAGATGCTGGATTCATCTATGAGATTGAGCACACGGAATGGGTGTCACCTTTGGTGGTTGTACCGAAAAAGAATGGGAAGTTAAGAGTGTGCATCAATTTGAAGAAAGTGAACGCCGCAACCATAAGGGATAGTTATCCTTTACCAATTACGGATCATCTCTTGGAAAGGGTAGCAGGAAAGGAAGTCTATAGCTTTCTGGATGGCTTTTCAGGGTATAATCAGGTAGCCATTACTCCTGAGGACCAACATAAGACAGCGTTCGCAACTGAATGGGGAGTATACGCCTTTAGAGTCATGCCTTTTGGTTTAACAAATGCCCCAGCTACCTTCCAAAGATTGATGTGTCATGTGTTCAAGGAATTTCTGAGAAAAAGTATGGAAGTATACGTGGATGATCTTTGTACATATTCAGCTATACGATCAGAGCACATCCCTGAACTAGAAAAGATTTTTGCTAAATGTCGACAATATCGAGTATGCCTCAATCCTGAAAAATGTGTCTTCATGGTTCGACAGGGAAAAATTTTAGGACATATTGTCTCTAAAAACGGAATCTCAATAGATGAAGACAAAATCAAGGTAATTCTGGATTTACCAAGACCTAAAACGGCTAAGGAAGTTCAAGCATTTATGGGACATTGTGGATACTATCGAAGATTCATACATATGTACGCCATAATTGCTAGACCTCTTTATGCATTGTTAACTCTATTTAATTGGACCGAAGAATGTGAAAAAGCTTTTAATGAGTTAAAGAATCGATTGAGTTCAGCACCAATCCTTTGGGTCCCTAATTGGAATAAACCATTTCACATTCATGTGGATGCTTCCAAGTTTGCCATTGGATGCATCTTAGCTCAACCTGCTGACACAGGAAAATTAGACCACCCTATAGCCTATGCTAGTAGACAATTAAATCAAGCAGAACGCAATTATACTACCACGGAGAGAGAAGGCCTAGGGATGGTGTACGCAGTCAAAAAGTTCAAACATTACCTGCTGGCAAACAAATTCAAATTCTTCATTGATCATCAAGCCCTACTGTACCTAGTCAACAAGCCTTGTAATACAGGACGACTAGTAGGATGGTTTTTATTGCTAATGGAATTTGATTTTGAGGTAATAGTCAAGAAAGGAAATACCCACATAAGAGCAGACCACTTATCAAGAATGACCCATGGAGAACCACCCATAGGAGTACTAGATGATCTGCCAGATACGTACCTTTTTAACTTGGAAGTATGTCCTCAATGGGCAGAAAAATTGATCCCTATACTTACACATGGACCTAAAGATGGGATCACACCAAACCAAACCCAAAACCTCTGGAGGACTAAAAACCTTCACATCATTGCGGGAAGTTTGTACCACCAGGATTCAAGTGGATTATTGATGAGATGTGTGGAAGAAGAGGAACAAGAAATGTGGCTTCAGAAAGCACACATAAACCAATGGGAAACTCATTTGAATGCTAATGGAACGTGGCAAACACTCAAGAGATTTGGCATATATTGGCCAACCATGCAAAGAGATGCACATAACTATGTGTCAACCTGTCAAACCTGTCAAGAACAAATCCTAGATGAGAACTCTACCTTATGCTATTCTACAATAGCACCAAGATGGAGCATGCCACTGGTAAAGTTCTTGAAAACTCAAGAATACCCTGATGGAGCTACTTCAGCAAGGAAACGTGCACTTGAAGAACAAAGTAAAGATTATGTCATTATAGGAAAACAACTCTTTAAACGAGGGAAAGATAACCAATTACGAATGTGCATTCACGAAAACGAATATCTTTCTGTTTTAGAGATGGCTCATACAGGAGCTGCAGGAGGACACTTCTCTGCAGATAAAATAGCAAAAATGATCCTCTTTGCTGGAATGTGGTGGCCAACTCTACACCAAGATGCCATAACATATGTGCAATGGTGTGATACTTGTCAACGAACGAAATATCCAATTAGAAGAGATGAGATGCCACTTAGACCCATGATGAGTGCTAGAGCTTTCACAAAATGGGGAATAGACTTCATAGGACCTATTAGCCCACCAGCAAAAGGTTCCCATGCTGAATATATAATTGTAGCCACAGACTATCTGACCAAATGGGTGGAAGCAAAAGCAACCAAGAAAAATGACGCAAGAACCACAGCCAAGTTTCTCTTTGAGAACGTTTTCACTAGATTTGGACTACCTATAGAAATTGTGAGTGATAGAGGTACGCACTTTGTTAATGAAGTTATAGAAGCCTTACTGAATGAATTCTTGGTAATTCATAAGAAGTCAGCTCCTTATCACCCACAAGCCAATGGACAAGCAGAAAGTTCGAATAAAATCTTGTGTACAATTCTCACCAAAATCGTTAACACTAGCAGATCAGATTGGGATAAGCAGTTACATCATGCTTAATGGGCATTTCGAGTAGCCTATAAAACCGCCATAGGCACTACTCCTTTTAACTTAGTGTATGGACAAAATGCTATTTTGCCAATTGATTTCTTAATTCCCACTCTGAGAGTAGCAACTACTTATGAGTGGACAGGACATGAACTATAAGCTCAATTGGATCAAATAGAAAAGCTTCACGAAACTAGGTTACAAGCAGTAGCAGGCATCTATGCTGCTAAAAGACGACAGAAAGCCTATTTTGATGCGCATATTAAGGACAAAAATTTGAAGGAAGGAGATTTAGTTTTGGTATACACCTTGAAACAACATGCTAAGAAGTTGCAAAAGAGAGGATATGGTCCATTAATCATTAATCGTATATCTACAAGTGGAGCCATTAGCTTAGCAACCTTAGATGGAGATGTGTTACCAAACTACATCAGTGGGTGTAGAGTGAAAAAATATCTAGAACCATTAACCGAAGAAACAATGTCACGATTAACCAAAGGTAAGAATGACGCATAGAAGAGGAAAGAATACGAGAGGAAGCGAGACAGGAAGCATTGGAAAGAATAAAGAAACGGAAAGAGTGGATGAGAGAGCGAGATGAAAGATATCGACTAGGAGAAGAACTCATCCCAATGGCTAATTTTAGAGCCACTCAAAACCTAGGATCGCAAAGAACACAACCATATTTAAATTTGGGAGCAGGAAAAACGGAGTACCACTTGGTGGATGCTCTCATTGACACAGGAGCTGCTGTAAGCTGTATCAAGCTTTCTTTGACCCAAAAACTCAAGGAGGCAGTACGCCCATCGATGGCCCAATTGATAGGAATAGGAGGAACGATTACTCAATGCATAGGTGAGATCACCTTACCGTTGCATCTTGGCAACAACACTATGGAAGAAAAGCTATTAGTGTGTCATGATCAAGATTTACTTGAAGAAGTAGTGTTAGGCCAAGACTGGATTTACGAATACGAGGTGACCATTCAATTGGCTTTAGGATACATCTCAGCCAGAATAGGACATCGTGAAGTATTCAGTCTGCTAGACGAACGACCAATCAAATCTGTGAGCATGGAGCAAAAAGTTCATTCTAAAGAACAAAGTCCTGAATGTATGATTACTAGCACTATCGGAACACCTTCATCGAGTACTGTATGTGTGGACACATTGAATTCTGCTTGCACACAATCTTCTAGTCTAGCAAGCCAAGAGAGTGTCAATCTATCTGAAACCCACCTCACCGAAGCACCATGCATAAGAGAGACCAGTCCTCTGTGTAATTCAAAATCTGTACCCATTAAAATATACCCTATTCCATACTCTAATCAAGCGTGGATAAAGAAAGATCAAGTGGAGGAGTATCTTCGTCGACAGAAGCACAACCGACATCAAAACAAACAATCAAAGGAGAAATCAACTCAGTCTGAACAACGAAGCCATCGACAAATTGCTACGATATGGATTCCAAAGAGAGTAGTAGCTGCTCAACAGGATCGTTCGCACATTTGGGTTCCTAAGTCTTGCATTCCAAGGAAAATAAACCAAAAGGATGATCCTCAGCACAAGAAGAACACATATGGTCCACAGGCAAAACAGCCACAAAAAAAGAGTTACTGGAGAAAGAAGGAGTCTGTAATGGCAACCCGAGCCATTCCGAGATTTACAAATCAGATCAAAAAGACCTACAACAAGAAGAAAAGAGCCACATTCAGTGGAAGTGGGCAACATACAACAAGGCCCAGAACAAGGAAGCAGATTTGGATACCGAAAGACAAAACAAACAGCTTGCATCATCCAACTACTTCCAATTGCACACATATGGAATTGTCAATATCCAAAGTATGCATAGTAGGGCCACATTACAAGGCCAAGCATTCGGCACATCCTTCTTCTATTTCAGGATAGTCAAGCACATTTTCCTCACGGGGAAATAGGAGAGCACTTGTACATATATTAAGAAAAATATTCCAAAAAATTTAATAACCGCTTCGGCTATAAACTAACTTTTCTGTTTTCCTTTTCAGATGAAAATATAAAAATACATAAAAATGTGAAAAATCCAGGTATTACCTTTCTCACACACACGGGAAAGGGACGACACCGTTCACTCGGAGCAATATCGAGCTTATGACAAACAAATAAAGGAGGATTTCTGATAATATATGGCCACTAATTCATGCTCTATATTGAGTGTAGATGGCGTCTACTAGTTCTGAAGCTACACAAGAGGAAGAGGTCCAGCTTTTCCCACTCGAGGCCATTACAAAAGCAAGAGGTCACTGGTTCCGGGATGATCAACCAGTGGTGGAGCTAATCTTCATGGCAACTATCAAAATTATGGATACAGATCATTATTTTCCTATCATGTCACAGGACTTCAAAACGATCATACAGGGACTACCTCATATTGAAGATGTATGGACACAAGCCGGCATAGAGGCATTTCTCAAATTGCCTATCTATGTTCCAGACTTTCAAAGATGTGCACAAGTCATGAATACAATGCAACCGGCTGCAACAAAAATATCAGTCCCAGAAGCACGAGTATTGGATAAAGTAGGGACATGGAAAACCATCCAATTCACTCACGAAATAATCAATAAAGCTTTTGGATGGAATCAAGTAGGTATTACTAGTGTCAAAGACGAGTGCCATGATCCCAAGAAGAGATCATTCCTGGAGATTAACAGAATAGACATTGAAGATGCTGTTCGTCTCGTACACCAACATTTCTACTTCCCCAGTGTTGGAAGCAGTCAGAGGCACAGTCAGAGGCACAGACGACATGGAAGCATGTAAAGACGGAGCAGGGAGCCAGTCGGATCATTTTTTCAAAACAATTATGTTTTTATTACCTCTTCAAACATCCAACAGTGATTTTCATCACTCTTGTAACATATGTAATATAGACAAAACCCCATTTTGTAATTCATAGCTCCATTTTGTGCAAGCCGAGGAGTCCTCGAGCTTGAGGAGCTTAGGTAGAATGCTCGTACCAATTTTCGTTAGTTTTAGACATCGTTTACCCTTCCAAATAGCATCTAGGACCTATTTTTTAACTATGCCGGTCACTAGATGTGAAACCGGTCAAAACTAGTCTAGAAACTATAAAAAGAGCTAGAGAGCTCATTTTTGAGGTTAGCTTGTTTGAGACTAGAGCTAGTTTGAGCTTGTAATAGTGTTCTTGAGTAATAGAGCTAATTTCCCACCTTCCATTGTGTCTTGCTTGTCTCTTCATTGTGTGTGTGTATGTGTGTGTGCATCTTTGTGCTTCTCACCTTCACTCTCACATCATCTCTCATTCACGATCTTCATATCACTCCTATCTCTTCCGCGGATTGACATTAAGGAGGTGAAGCTTCTTAACGTGGTTCTCACCATTGTGCTAGAGCAACACCAAATTTGGCGCCGTTGCCGGGGATCGAGTCTAGGACGAATGTGTGATGGTAAGAGTATAGCAAGAAGTGGCATTGTAAGGTAAAAATTTCAGTTTTTGTTGTTGCTTTTACTTAGTTTTTAGTGTTTTTCACCTCCCCCACACTCCATCTTCATCATCGCATCATCATCTTCATCTCCAAAAAAATCAAAAAATTCACCATATCCACCCATTCACCTCATTTCCCCTCATTTGTGCATGCGAGAGAGCGAGAGAGAACTTTTGTGCTTGTGTGTGCTTGTGTTTTCTTGAGTTTTCTTGTAGGTACAGAGCTCCAGTGCATCAGGAAAGCTTGGAAAAGGTAAAATTTTACTCTCTGTCAAAGATCTGCCGAGTGTGGCGGACCATCGCGATGGTCTGCAACCTTCGGAATTCTTGGTAGGCAACCACACCACGAGGTAGGCGATCCCTGTGCATACACGAAACCACAGCTGCATCTCAAAAATTTCCAGTTTGGTGGACCATCGCGACGGTCCCAGACCATCGCGATTGTGTCGCACCATCGCGATAGGCTCACGCCATCGCGACGGCTCGGCCGGACCATCGCGACGGTCTCACGCCATCGCGACCGTTCATTTGGACCATCGCGACGGTTCGCGGACCATCGCGACTGTTTGGTTGACCCCACACCATCGCGATTGGCTCACGCCATCGCGCCGACGGTGCCACGTGGCAAGCTGGACCATCGCGACGGTTCACTTTTTGGACCATCGCGACACTTCAAAAATTCGGACCATCGCGATTGGCTCACGCCATCGCGCCCAGACCATCGCGATTGGCTCAAGCCATCGCATCGCGGACCATCGCAACGGTTCACTTCGGACCATCGCGATTGTTCCCCGTTGACCGTTGACTCGCGCCATCGCGATTGTCCGCTTGTTCGAGCCATCGCGACGGTTCAACCTTACGCCATCGCGATTGTCCATTTTAGCGCCATCGTGACGGTTCACTTCGGACCATCGCGATTGTCCACCTTTGACCGTTGACCGTGCCATCGTGATTGTCCACCTGATCGGGCCATCGCGACGGTTCGACCTCACGCCATCGCGATCGTTCACTTCGGGCCATCACGACGGTTCACCTTTTCGCGCCATCGCGATTGTCCAAATTCCACGCCATCGCGACGGTTCGCTTGGACCATCGCGACGGTCCCAGACCATCGCGATTGTGCACCCCCATCGCAAATTTAGGGTTCCATTTTTTGACCAATTTTGGGGGTATTTTTGAGAAATTTTTGGACCATTAGACTAATAGGAGACCCCTTAGCTCATATTTGAAGGAAAACCTGATTGTCAGTTTTTACCCCCCAGGGCCTGAACACTCATAACTTTGCCATCCGAAGTCCGTTTCTTGAGCTTAATAGCTCGTTAGAAAGCTCTCCACGAGTACTACGTGACCTCAACTGTTTTTTTTCTTAGAGGATACGTCTATTTTTTGGATAAGCTATTTTGAGGTTCACTTAGTTTGGGACTAGGAAGTCAGGGGGCAAGTATTGAAATTTTGGGCAAAAAGGGAAGGGACTTAAAAGGTGTATGCTCAAGTGCTTGATCATTCAATTGTGAATTGGTCTAATATTGGATTTTTCCAGGTCTAGCAAGGGCAATCAAAGGCAAGCAAGCAAGGCAGTGAAGACAGCAAAGCTTGGGAAGCGCGGCTTCTTGGGCATCAGAGCAACCAGAAAAGCCGACTCGAGGTTGGAAGATTACTCAACCCCCTCAGTCAATTCTTAGCTTAGGCTAAACGGTAGTGTTGTGGATTAACGACGATAGGAACGCCTCAAGTTCAAGATACTTAATTCTTTCAAGTTTAAGACTACAAGTAAAGGTGTGTGTGACGAAAACCTAAAGAAAAGAACCTAAGTCTGACGGAACGAGAACTCAAAATTATAACGGAAAGTCGAATTCCTGACGCATATATTAAGACAAGAATCTAAAGAAATTTGAAAAGAATCAAGAAAGTAATAACAAAGAACCATTGACGATCGAAGTGTGTAATTGAGTGAGCAAGGAAGAAAATTAATGAACCTTAGATCAGGGAGACACATAGGTAAGTCGGACCGACGAAGCCTTAGATCATCAGAGGCAAGTGTAAGGACTACTGCACGATCTTGGGCTCAGCAATTGAATAGTAATTACCCCTACGAGAGCTCAGATACTAGCGAATCAGAAATGGCATTTAGCACAGACAGACCAGAAGGAGGGTCTAATATAGCATACTTGGAAAAACCTGAAGGACCCTATAGAACGCAATTAGAGTTTCTTCGAACCAACCAATTAGGTGCTCGCATCTATGAGGATGGTTTGCGAAGGCAAGTGGTGCAACTGCACAACCCTGACCAACCCATTGGATTGGAAAGACCAGTGGTGAAATTTGAGAGAGATGCGTACATAGACAAAGAAGGAACCATGTACGTCCTAAGTACGCAGCCAAACGGTACTAATGAGTTTGGCACAATTCAATTAGAGACGGAAGCAAAATTTCAAGGAAAGGAACCGTTAGAAGAACCTAGAACACCTAGAGGGAAATCCGTATTAACAAGAGTACTCATCCCAGAGTGGATCCCTCAAGATAACAGGAGCACTGAGTTGTTTGTAAATAAAGAGACAGATGAAGCCTTTTGGAGGTATAGAAAGGAACACCTTGGTGAGATAGGCATCATTACAATTTATGAATTCAAGGACCCAGATACACCTGGAAAGGTTGTATACCTGGATGAGACTTCAGAAAGAGTCTTTGTGGTGCCTGACCGCGCTAAAAACACATACACATGGAGAGGTGAATTGGTATTCCCTCCATCGAGAACGAACATGAATACAAATCAACAAGGGGCAGGAACATCAGCAGCCCATGGAAATCAAAGAGAAGGAAATAAAGAGAGACCGGAAGTAAGCTTTAATCACCCCATAGGGAGAGATAGAACAACCACGAACACTAATAGAGCGGATAGACAAAGAGATCATGGAGTACTAGGTGGTAGAGATGATTTTCCTCTACCTAGGCCACGTGAACACGCAAGAGTATTGAGACCCACTCAATTAGTAAAATCAATGAAGAATTACTTTGATGGGACAGGAGATCCCTATGACCACGTTGCAGAATTCAAGCAAGTACTAAGAGCAGAACAAGTCGAGGACATGTTCACGCAATACAATGCATTTGGGCTAACGTTAAAGAATACCGCTTTAACGTGGTTTCAACCATTGCAACAAAGGCAATTTAGAGATATCCATCACTTTTTGGAGTCATTCATCACTGAATTCTCTAAAAGTGGGATTAGACATGACACATCTTCGTTGATTCATAGCTTTAAACAAACCCCTCAGGAAACAGTTAGACTGGCAGGACGTAGATTCAGACAATATGTCGAACGATGTCCAATGCAAGAGCTACCCTCACAAGCCAAACAAGTATCACTGTTCCTAGATGGCTTGTTGAGCGCTAAACTACGCTCCTATGTGTACCTAAAGGAACCCAGAACGCTAGAGGAGTGTGTAAGAATATGTATAGACATCGAGGACAACCTAGGAGAGGAATTAGAACTCTCAAAGGTCTATAAGGACTCAGATTGTTCTTCTCTAGCATCCACAAAATTGTCTAATTCGATAGAGGACCTAGCAGAAAAAGTGGCCCAAAAACTAGGAGTTTCTAGTAAACAAGTGCCCAAGCTGCCAACTAATGTACGTTGTTACACGTGTGGTGGAAATCATTTGGCAAACGTGTGCCCCAATGCACCACAACCTCAAGCCAACCCTAGTGGCCAATATTGTACAATTGAGAGAAGATACACGAATCATACGGCTCAGGACTGCCCATACAACAAACAAACCGTGAGACAAAACTACCCGCAAACATACCAGCAGCCAGGTAGGTATCAAGGCCAATACAATGCTCAGCCTTATTACTATCGGCCTCCTCAGAACTTCCCACACCAGGCTTAACAGAGACCTCAACCCGTCTTAGCTCAGCAGCCACCCCCACCAGCGAATGTCATCTCAGTCAAATACGCTGCTGCAGAAGAGAACCTAAGTAGGGCGTTAGTGCCTTCTTCACCCTTGATCACTGAAAGTGACCCGAACTCAAACAGTTTTGACTCTACTCATGTAACTAGTCCACCCGCTTATTACACGGAGTCACCAGAACATGTGGAGACATATCATTATGATAGTCCACCAATGGAACCTAGTTGGGAGCCAGACTATGCTAATGTGATGTACGCAAACCCAAACCCACGGCCCCAATTGAGACAACAGAGACCACAGGGCCCTAGAGGACCATGCTTTAGATGCCAAGGAGATCACTTCATAAAGGATTGTCCACATTCCCCAATAGCAAGGCAATCACAGTACTATAACATACAAGGCTTTTGTGCCGATTGTGGCAAAGAGCACATAATCAAAGATTGTCCTAAGAACCCAGTTAACACTTCAAACGTGACACCGATCAACGTGATAGGTATTGTAAACAACGCAGATGGATCCAACCCTACATACGTGCCTATCAAAGCTATAACAAGAGCCCAGGCGCTCCTACAAAACCAACAGCTTAATCATGAGAAAGTAGCCGGAACTAGTGAAGTTGCAGAATCTAGCAGTAAAAAGACAAAATCCTGGAAAGATTCTAGAGAAAGAATCAAGAGAAAGTGGAGTAAAAAGATAAGTGAGTTGGAAGGAAGTTTAAGGGAATCTAGAGCCAAAATACAAGAATTGACTTCACAAGAATTAAACCAAGAAAACCCAGCTCAAAAATCAGGATCAGTTTTAGCGGAACCCATACCAGAAGATCTAGACATGATGTTTCGTGCATATCAGGCTAGAATAAAAGAGGGACCTCAAGTAACGGAAATGAATAAAAACTACCCTCGAGCTGATCTAGAAATTGAGAGAGCTAAACTTTGCATGAAGATGGTAGAACTAGCACAAGCTTTGTTTGAAGCCTCTAGATATCTTAATTGGAATAACATGGCAAAACCGGAACTACACTTTCAAGGACTAATGGAGAGGCTAGAACACTTGATAGAAAGCAAAGAGAAAAAGGATCAGCATAGGAACCCTATTGTCACAGAGACACAGGAAAGGAATGCACCATCCCTGTCTCAAGTACCTAATACAGAAAGTCAAGATAACCTATCTTCCATACATAGGTACTCACATGAATTTTTGAGAGAAATACAAGAAGAGAAATGGAGAAAAGAACAAGGAACCCATCCTCCTATTCAAGATATAGACGATTTGCAGGAACAATTTCCCCAAGACATCCCCTCTATATATGATGATGTAGAGGTGGAACAACTGAGTGAACCCACAGGATTTGAATCTAATTCTTTACAAGAATTACCTCAGTTCACAGGACCTTGGGAAGCAAAGTCTATTAGTATGAGAGCACCCACGATAATAGTGAGGAATGAAGAATCAGTGATCCCTAGGAACACGGAAGTGATCAAGAATACCAAAGTACAGTGTAATCTCACTCTGGAGGAATTGTTGAAAGTAAAACCAGAATTGTGGAAGCACGTAGCAAATCAATTCCCTGAGCTTGCTACCACACCCTCTCAAATAGGATCACATAAGAAGGTACCAGAGATACCCGTGGAAAAGATTGGAGACGTAAGCGAAGGAGAGGAAGGTAACACATATCTTCCAATAACCCATCAGGGCTACACCACGAAAGCCATCTTAGATTCAGGAGCCGGAGTAGCCATAGCTACCACCGCTTTGTGGAAACGTTGGGGTAAGCCAGCACTCAGACCCACCAGGATGAAACTACAAATGGCTGATGGACACATAGAAAAACCGTTAGGCCTACTAGAAGGCATATCTCTCACCACTTGTGGTGTGGAATTTGAGCATACTTTCGCCATTTGTGATTTTAGTAAAAACCATGCTTATGAGATGATATTAGGACGACCATTCATGCGTCAGTTGCAAATTGTACAAGATTGGGGAACTAATTCTTATCATACAATTCACACATGATCTAATCAAAGAAGCTTTTGGATGGGAGAAAGACGGGACCATGGTATTGAAGGAGGAAAGTCAAGGAGCAAAGACCCGAACCTTCAACGACATTAATCGCATTGATATTGAAGAAGAAGTGAGACTCATGCATCAGCACTTCTGCTTTCCTAACATGCACCGGTACACTGCTCCACAAAAGATCGTAGTACAAATGCTGTCACACGCTATTAAGCAAATTGGAAATCAAGTCAATATGACTCCCTATATTCAAGAACGACTATTCGAGGCAAAGAAGCAGTGGAATTACAAGAAGTTTTTGAATGGAAGTATTGCCTTGACTATATTGATATATCATGCCTTGGGCATTAAAGAACATTTGAGGGAGATGTCGTCATCTGAAGCCATGGCCAAATATGCAAAGATTGCTACAGTCCCTAGAAAGAAGAAAGGAGTAAAGGTCATTGAGGAGGTAGAAACAAGTTCCCAACCTAGAATGAGAGGTACCAAGAGACTAAGGGAAATGATGCAAGCAGAAGTAGAAGTTTCAGCCACCAAAAGAGCACATATGCTTCCAAGGATGAGACTTGAAGACCTTCAACCTATCACAGAAGAAGAATTGACCAAAGCAATGGAAGCCACACATCAGTACACTGAAGGCCAAGTCAATCTATCAGTGCAAGGGCACCATTACCAGCAAGCCCATCAAGATTTAGAACAAAGAAAAAGGCTGAACAAGGTCCATAGATATAGAGAATTGGGTTTAATAAATTCAAGCTCATCATCTGATGCACAAGAAGAATAAGACACTTCCATGTTGAAGGTGGACATTCGCAGTGACTCCAAGGATGATGGACAATGGGAGGAGTTAAATGAAGTAAACAAGAATGTAGAAGGGGCAGGGATGAAGGCGGATCAAACGCCCATGAACTCCAAAAAAGACACAATAAGGAAGGAGGCCTCCCAAGAACAAGTACATGTTATCAAATTGAATGAAGCTTCCAATATTCAAATCCAAGAGACTCTACTTGCAGGAGAAGTTCTCTTCAAGAACCCTAAAGAAGAACAAATAGAAAATACAATTGATGAGTCAGAACCCTTTACACCAATAAGGGTAGTGGCAAAACCCTCCCCTATGGATGTTACATTTCAAGGGAGGGCCACGAAAATCGTTAATAAGGAAGAAGAAAGAAAAGAACATGAAGTACAACTATAGATCAGGCAACCTCATAACAAAACCATACATGTGGAGCAAGGAAAGGATGTAAGAACGGGAGAAGCTCCAAGCATCCCAAAAACTTGATTAAATTTTTTATCTCTCAACTCTACTGAGCCAATCAACGCTTATGGCCATATACTCACGGCTTATGTTTTTGCCAAGTACTTACATGCAGACATTTGAAGAAGCGTTTTTCACCAGATTTTTTGAAATAGACTCCGAAATTTTTGTAAAAATGTCTTCGAATCTAAATGCCAGGATGGTAGCCTACAAATTGAGTTTCTTTGCTGACCATAGATAAATTTTCTGACAGTCCTTATCGCTTCTTCCACCATTGGATGTGTGTATTCAGAAGCCTTAGACAAGCTATGAATGAGAAGCAAAAGCCTGTCAAGGGACGAGAGAGACAAAGAGGGGGAGAGTGTTGTAGAAAAAAGAGGCACAGAAGAGGAGCCCCAAATTTTTCAACTTAATGGGCATCTTTTTCTTCTTCAAAATCTTAGAAAATTCCCTCAAAGCTATGTAAATGCACTAGAGGAGCTGTAGATGCATAAACCCAACTCCTTGTAAAATATTTCTTGTAAAATAGTAGGAAATTAGAGATTAGCCAATAAAGTGACGATCACTTGTGTGAAAGGACCAATTTTTAGGGCACATGTATATAAGTGACTTTGTGACTCTTTGTAAAGACTTTTTGCCATTGTGAAGAAGGAGAGCTTCAGAATTTCGAATTTGCTTCTTTCTTGCAGATTTTCATCTTCTCTATGATCTTTAGTGTGTGTGTGTAAAGCTTGGAATCTGTGTGTAGGATTGTTGTCTACCCCTCCCCATCACTTTTGAGTTACTATAGTGTGTGTGTGTGAGCAAGTAAGAGTTGTGAAGTGAGTGTGTGTGATTCCCACCATTCACTATTTTGGTCATTACTTGAAGAGCGATTGTCAAATTTGAGTGAAAATACCACCACTAGATGCGTCTCGTCAAGAGCTTAGAAATGAACCCGGTACTGGCCATATTCGGAGTTTAGAGCTGGGAGAAACATTCGAATTTGTATTTAGTGATGTAGGTGGTATCGTGATAGACACTTTCAGAGTATAAGTGAGTTGGAGAGGTAGTCTAGTCTTTTCTCTTGCATTTTAGCTGAACCACTTCATTTTCCATCACATGCACACAAGTCCTCATACACTTGGTTAGGTCGGTTTGTCGGATTGATAAAAAGCGTGTGTCAATCCACCACTATACGCACTTGTGTGGCAATGGAGATTTAGTCCCTTTGGCACAAGTACCTAAGATCTAGTGACTTAAGTACACAAGGGCCAAAAGAAGTCCCTGAATGGAAGTGTGGCATTGACAAATCTGATCTATCATGCCTTAGGTATTCGAGAGTACCTTAATGAAATGCCATCATCGATGGAACTGGCAAAGTATGCAAAGCCAACTACTGTCCCAAGAAAGAAGAAAGGAGTAAAAGCGACTGAAGAGGTAGGAACAAGATCTCAACCAAGAATGAGAGGTGCAAAGAGATTAAGAGAAGTGTTAAAGACGAAGAACTGCTTCCTGCATCAAAAAGAATGCATATACTTCTAAGATCTAAAATCGAAAACACCAAGCCTATCACGAAAGAAGAGTTGAAGGAAGCAAAGGAAGAAACTCACAGATATATGGAAGGCCAAGTCAACTTGCAAGTACAAGGCCACCACTATCATCAAGCTCATACAAAAGCTTTGTAGGGAAAAAGGTTGACAAAGTTCCACAGATATAGAGAACTAGGGTTGGTGAACTCTAATTCATCTTCTGAAGTCCAGGAAGATCATGTACCATTCCCAATGAATGTGTATATTCTAAGCGAATCCAATGATGATGGCAAATGGGACAAATTAAATCAAGTGAAGGATTCCTTAGAAGTGGAAGGTACAAAAATGAATGAAATGCCAGACAACACAGTCACGGAGATACCAAAGATAGGATCATCTCAAGGAGAAGTCCACACACTAAGGATGAATGAGGAAACCAAGATTCAAATTACAGAGACTCACTTGGAGGGAGAAGCCATGTTAAAGATGCCAAAGGAAGAAAAAGATCAAGAAGACGTGGAAGAGCAAGAACAGTTTACACCCATAAGGATTGTATTGGAGCCTTCTCCACTAGACATTACATTTCAAGGAAGTGCTACAAAGCCTACAACATAGGAAGAAAAAGAAAGTCAGATCCATCTTCAAATTAGGCAACCACATCATGAAACAATACAAGTGGATAAAGGTAAAGATGTACTCATTGATGAAGTACCGAGTATTTTAAAGACATGGCTAAATTTGGATGTAGCTCAACTCAAACCCATAGTAAAGCAAATGATACAAACAACCATAGATACTCAACAACATCTTATAGAAGCGGATAGCAATTATGAAAAAGCTATAGTGGAATGTAATCAATTCAAGGTATTGAGTGAGAAGCTATCTACACAAGTACTACAAGTTCAACAGGCACTTACCAATAAGGAAGAAGAAGAAAATGAAGCTATGGAAAAGTGCAATGTGCTCATGGTAGAAAATAAAAAACTACAAGACCATCTCAAAGAGCTTCAAAGTAAGTATGGAGCCGGTGAAGCCAAGAAGGCATGAATAACTACTAGAAGCAAACTCCTGGAATCACAAATTAAGGTATACATGGAGGAAGCAGATAAATTAAGAAATAGAAATAAAGAACTTATGACTGCCATTTTCTGCAACCGATCAGTAGAGGCACAAGAAATTACACCAAATAATGCCCAGGCATTGGAAGCTCAAATAGCAAAGTATGAAGATCAACTAAAACAAGAGCAAGATAGAAGAGAAGAATGGGAAAACAAATATATGTATGACTCCAATGAACTCAGGAAAAGGTGGAAGTTGGTAGAAAACAAACTTCTTGCACAATGTAATGAAGGTGCTCATCAAATGGCTACAATAGGAGAAGAACTCTTGAAGAACATGGAAGCAATCATGAAAGTGGTTAGTGAAATCAAAGAAAAAGATGAAATCATTGAAAAGTTAGAGGCTCATATACCACATCAGGCGACAATGGGAACACCAATAGTTTCAAGCTCCCACGCAGCTACTGTGGAGACTGAGGTATATCCTCTTTCTTCCCCCCCTCCATCATTCACCTATAAGGGAGGAAGCAGAGCCAAGCACTAAGAAATGTGAGTGTTTTTAAAACACACCAAAATAAGCCAAATTGCATAGTCTACAAGTTTGTCTTGCCCTATTTCCACCGTATTTACTTGGGCTTGATCTGATGGACTTTCTGCTGAATCAGGTTTGTGCACACTTTTCATTAAAGTTTCCCAAAAGATAGGGTCTAGATTCAATAAATCTCCTAGTGGTAGTTGGATTGTAGACTTACAAAATGTCTGCGAGAGGTCTATGCCATCGTTACTTACTTCCACATTTTTCAAATCTAACTCATTAATGATTGTTTTAGGAGCTTTTTTCAAACTCAACCGTAAGTTCATAGAATCATGCCTAGCTGTATCTTGCCTGTTGAGTGTATTTTGAATCTCCCTACTTGAATTTGAACCAAATAATACCACTGAAGCTTCCTTTTCCCATCGTGTAGCTTGGTTATATACTCCATGATGTACAGTCGCTTTGAAGTATCATTGACATTCGGAACTTTTCCTAAATGAGTGAGCACAGTAGCTATTGGTTCTTCCAAAGTAAGGGCTACCATATTAGTCATCGATGCTTTAAGTCACTACAAGGAATACGGGCATATAGTGATGGTTAAGGCGAGAGAATTTCGTCGCTATGAAATTGCAGCATGCATCGTAATTAGCGTCGCGCACGGACCGTCGATTAAACGATGAAGAAAATGACGGTTATTGCGACTTGTGGCACGATGGGGCTGCGACGCTCCCATACAGCATCGCTAACATGACACTTTTAAATAGCATCACATAAGCAACGCTTTCTTATGTCGCATGGGCGACAATTTTGGCATCGCATAAGCGACGCTAAAAACATGTCGCTTATGCGATGATGGGTAGCATCGCTTACATGACGGTCTGTTGACGGACAAAAATTAAAACATTGGAGGCTCTTCGATCGGCATTTTCACACATCCAATCAAAGAGCTCTCCAACATTCGCAATTGCGTTGTGCTTACGAGCTGAAGCAAGTATATGCAGAATTATTGTTTTGCCTAAGCTCTCTCTTATTGTCTCCCTCTATCTCTGTTTCTCTCTTTCTACATCTTTCTCTCTTTGAATTCTCTCTCTCTCTCTCTCTCTCTCTCTCTCTTCTTTCTCTCTTTATTGCAGGTTATTCAAGAAGCTAACCAAGCAAAAAGTATGGCTAACTATTGTAAGTACAATTTCTACTCTTTGTATATCATTTGAATTTTGTTATTTTCATTACATAGCATACTCACACTTATTGATATGCACTTATACACTTATACATGATGAAGATGCACTTTGACACATATACACATATACACATGCACATATACACACATATATACACACAGATACATGTGCACATACACTTAGACATACACACATATACACATGCATATGCACAAACATTCCTACAACCACATAAAAAGACTTACATGCATGCATTATTGCATATATATATATATATATATATATATATATATATATATATATATATATATATATATATATATATATATATATATATATATATATATATATATATATGTATATATATTTATATATACACACACATTAACATATACGCAAATACATGTATATGCACATCCACATGCATGCACATGGATGCAAATGGAAATGCATCCACATACACATGCATGTTTCATACATATACACATGCATATACATATACACATATACATGTACATATACATATACACACATATACATATACATGCATATACATATACACACACATACACATGCACATGCACATACTCGTACACACATATACACTTATACATGCACATGCACATACATACATATACACACACATACACATGCACATACATACATATACACACACATACATATACACTTAGGTACACACATATGAATGAATTATATAATTAAAGTATTAAAACACATATACACATGCACACACACATGCACATACCTATATATACACATATACATGCACATACACACATATACACATAGAGTTACACATATACATGCACATACACACATATACACATAGAGTTACACATATACATGCACATACATATACACACACATACACATGCACATGCACATACTCATACACACATATACACTTACACATGCACATGCACATGCACATACATACATATACACACACATACACATGCACATACATACATATACACTACATACATATACACTTAGGTACACACATATGAATGAATTATATAATTAAAGTATTCAAACACATGCTTAATATAAACAATAATAACAATCAATAGAACAAAACTCTTCATTACTTAATACCATACACACAATTCAAAACATTACTGAAATGAAAAATATATAGATAAAAAATATATATAGATATCAATGTAAATACATATAATCCAATGTCATAATCAACTAAAATCCTAATCATCATCATCATGATCATCATCATCATCAGCAATATCATGATCATCCTGATCTTGCTCATCCTCATCGTCATGATCACCCTGTGACGATCGAGATCCTCCCTCCTGTGCCTGTCTCTCCACCTCATCCATATTTGTCTCTCCATAATACTCCTATATTACATATAACAAACATAAATAAATAAAACAATTAAACCATCATAAAAATAAAATAATTATATAAAATTTAAAAATACTCACAAAGGCATCAGAATGATCTTGCATATACTTGCTCAAACGCCGATATCCAAAATGTGTAGCATACTCGATCTCCTGTTTCGTAGGATATTGGTCATAATCCTTCCGCTGCAATGAAACAAATAAAAAACATTAGTTGCTTGCATTTTAACTAAAATAAAAAATATACTCACAATAACACATATACTTACAAATGTAGCTACAAAACCATTATGGCCCATTTGGCCTAGGTGCAATGTGTGGCCCAACTCCACTCTCTTCTTTGCAGCAACCTAATTATTCAAAAAAACAAACACATAAATTAAATGTAAAAAATTACTAAAATATATAAAAATTATAAATATAAATTATTAATTTGTGTACCTTCTGCTGAGGAAATGACTCCTAAAGACGTAGCTATCTACGAAAAAACTGCCACGTCTCAGGTGGTATGTTAGCTCGCCTCTTATTTTTTTCGACCATACAATATCTCATATTAGTTTAATCTCAAACAGAAAAAAAAATCAGAATACATACACATATATACACACACATACACATACACATACCCACATACACATATACATGCAAACATACACGCATACATATATGTATACATATACACATATACATACATATAACATAAACACACATATACATATCCACATATATACGTACACACACATGCATGCATATACACTCATTCATACAAAATACATGCATTTATCCCACAATAATGTGTAGTTGTGTATATGTGAATATGTGTGTATGTGTAAATGTGTATATGTGAATATGTGTTTATGTTAAATATGTATATGTGAATTTTTTGTGTCCTCATCTTGCAACGACTTTATACTGTAAGTATATCAAACATTTAATTTTAAATACATTTGATGGATACATAACTTTTTTTTTTCTTATTATGTGCAGATTCTGATCAATCAGAGGGTACTCCACCACCTCCTACCCATGCAACGACTTCACATGTGTCCTCCGATAGCAATTATGATGAATTTTACTATGAAGAGCATATTATATGTTGGTGTAACTCTTGTTATGGCACGTATCGAAGACCACGATTGGAATGTATTGAACATGAGGCAGAGTATGGTACTTTTGAGCGTGCACCATCACCTAGTCAACGTGATAATGCTTGGGTATGTATTTTCTATATATACTAATGTCATTATTTTATTTAAAAACCATATATAAAATCAAATTATTGTTGATATACAGGAATACTTGCTCGATGATGATGATGATGATAATTTTTTTCATAATGTTAATATAGCTCATACACGTCATGGACTTGCTATTCATCAATTACAAGCAGAGGTTTCTAGAAATCCTCTACCTCTTGGTTTAGAGAATGAAACGGCTAGAGATTATCCATTGCCAGCTCGTGATCGTTCTTTAGTGCAAATATATGATAGAAGAAGATATGGAGGATGGAATAGAGGACCACTTCCTTTAGATGGAGAGGTTTTCAACTTTTGGGGTAATCACTATATGATTGCTCCATCCACTATTACTAATGTTGGTCATGGTCTCTTTATTGTAGAGGATTTGTATGTGCCTCCGAACTCTGAAGTCACTCTTATGTCATTTTGTGGTCCTATATATGGATGGGGAGATTGGCATCGACTTTCACATTATGTTCAAAGCATGAGTACTTATGGAATATGCTTGAACGTAGCATCCCTTACTAGTGGAAGGATTTTACATGCAAAAAATGAAAGATTATATATTGATGGAAGACCTTACACACATGGAAATATAGCAGGTTTAATAAATAGTAGTCGAGGGCTACATAATAGTTCAAGGACTAATTGCACATTTGAGGAGCATGAAAATAGTCATGAATCACCATACATGAGTAGAGATGTATCAAGATACATAGTTGTCAATGCTATTACTACATTACATGCTGGTGATGAACTATTAGTGAATTATGGATGATGTAGACCTCCAAGAGCACCTTTTAGCTAGAGAGAAGAAAAATTTTCTATCCATATGTAATAAGTTATATACTTAATTTTATATTTAAAGTTTACTTTTTATTCATTTATGGAATACTAATAAATTTTATTTATATGTGTAGATTCCAATGTATAATGTTGATGATATTCCTCCACAACATTCACAATTACCAGTAAGACCTCATTTATCAGAAGCTTCCATGCGGAGGCTATGCAAAACTAATCTTGTGCAATATGCAAAGTTGAAAGATCTATATTCAAAAGATGATAAAGTACAAGATTTGTGTGACAATGATGAAGATGATGGCATGGTAGATTTTATTGAGGATTGGTATCAAAATGGTAGTGAGAGCATTGATATTTCTAAAAATCAGAAATATCTTCGAGAGGAATTTCTAAAGCATGTATATGAAGGAAGTCATTTGACATGACTAAGTGTGAGCTTACTTATTCTCAACCTTCAAAATCGTTTTGGATGGAGTAATGTATTTGTTTCGACACTATTAAGGTATAATTTTCAATTTTCTATCTATTTATATATATATGCATATATATATATATATATATATATATATATATATATATATATATATATATATATATATATATATATATATATATATATATATATATATACATGCAGGTTTTTATTCTTACTTTAGATAAGGTAAGAACAAGAACTTGAATTGAATGGACACTTTTTGTTCGCGCATCTTTTAAAACTATTAATGCATCTTTCAAAATATTCGCGAAAAATTTGATTGTTTGGATGGCAGGATACGATTGTTTGTTTTGGAGGATATGAAGTATGTACCTTCATTGAATGATTTGTTGATTCACACATATGTTCAATTTGAAAGTGTGAGAAGTGGATTTATAATTGCTATTCAAAGAATTTGGCACTGTTTGTAGGCCATACAATGGTGACCTGGATGACTCGCATGCACAGAGGTTACTCAAGATAGAGCAAGGTGATTATAATGGACTAGTGCCAGCAGGATTCCTAGGGTATGCAGTAAGCCTCTTGCATGTCAATGATGAGCATCTGAACTTTAGGATTCAAAGTGGAAATCATGGTGGCTTGAGAGGATCACCTTTATATAGCTTGTTCAAAAAACTTCAGTGTCATAAACCTGAAGTTCTTTGAACAAGCTGTATAAAAGTGATCCTCTCAAGCCACCATGATTTCCACTTTGTATCCTAAAGTTCAGATGCTCATCATTGACATGCAAGAGGTTTACTCCATACCTCAGGAATCCTGCTGGTACTAGTCCCTTATAATCAGGTTGCTCTATCTTGAGTAACCTCTATGCATGCGATTCATCCAGGTCACCATCGTATGGCCTATAAATAGTGCCAAATTCTTTGAATAGCAATTATAAACCCGCTTCTCACACTTTCAAACTGAACATATGATAGAATTGACAAATCATTCAATGAAGGTACATACTTCATATCCTCCAAAACAAACAATCGTATCCTGCCATCCAAAACAATCAAATTTTGCGCGAATATTTTGAAAGATGCACATAAGCATACACATATATAAAATTATATGCATATATATATATATATATATATATATATATATATATATATATATATATATATATATATATATATATATATATATATATATATATATATATATATATATATGTGTGTGTGTGTGTGTATATTTATTTATTTAATTTTTTTAATATATCTTTTTTTTATAAACTTACAGGTTATTATCTGAAAAGTTTTTACCAAGTCAGAATATTCTTCCTACCTCACATGATGAAATGAAGAAGATAATCAACAATCTTGGTATAGATTATCAATGTATACATGCATGTTCTAACGATTGTATTTTATATAGAGGTGAATATGCAGACTCTTTGACATGTCCCAAATGTCAATCTCCTCGATATAAAGGCGAAGAAGGTAAAATCCCAAAAAAGGTATCAAGACATTTTCCATTGGCTCCACGGATTAGACATATGTTTCAAAGCCCCGAATTATCAAAGCTTTTGACTTGGGGACATGATCACAAAAGTACTGATGGAATAATCCGAATTCCTCATGATAGTGTTGCTTTTCAGCATATTGATTCTACATGGCCTGAATTTGCACAAAATCCACAGAATCTAAATTTACGAGTTGCATTAGATGGGGTTAATCCATTCTCCATGAAATCGAGTAAATGGTCAACATGGCCAGTGGTAGTCATAAACTACAATCTTCTGCCATATCTTAGCATTAAAAAGGAACATTTAATGCTTTCACTTTTAATCCCAGGCAAAAGACAAGTTAAAGATATGAATATATATCTTGCTCCTCTCATTAACGATCTTCAAGAGTTATGAAGAGGTATTAATGTCATTGATGTATCCAAAAGCATCAATGAAAGACATATTACGGTTCGTGGTATTGTGGCTTGGACTATTCACGATTTTCCAAGATTTGGTGTTTGTTCAAGTATTGATTGAATTTTTTTATTCAATATGCATGTAAATATATATGATTTAATCTAATTATATTTTTATCATTTTCCATGATGCAGGGATATCTACTAAGGGTTATAAAGCTTGTCCATATTGTGGTGATTGGTTGAGATCAATCTATAGTAAGAATCTCAACAAAAATATTTATCTTCGACATCGACGATTCTTGCCTGATGATCATCCATTAAGTTCTAAAAGAGAAGCGATACATTTTAATGGAAAGCTTGAAACAGGTCAGTGTCCAAAACCTATGACGCCTATGGATTGGTATAAAAAATGGACAGATGGACCTCTGATAGATCCAGAAGCAGAAATCTGCAGTGATGATTTAGATAATGAGTATGTGAACAGAGGTAAAGGAAAATTGGCACTCCTAGAGAACATATCAATATGTTATTCTTTGGAGTATTGGAAAGAGTTAAAAGTATGTCATCATTGATTCTTTACATAAAATAGAGGATTCTAGTATTGTTGCTTCTTTCAAGCAACTATCACGTGCTAGCTCAAAAGACACGAACCTTATAGATAGCGAACTTGGTTACGTAGGAACTATTGTTGGTATCTACGAAATTTCATTTCGTACATTCAAACAGGTAGAAAAAAGTTTATATTTTTTTTATAGAGTTAGTTTTTTGTTTAAGCACCTAATAATGGGTTTTTTTTGTTATATATTTTGATAGGTCATTTTGAAGGTTGGTTTCGAGCGGAGTATAAAGGTAGTAATTCCACATTAAGAAAGGAATTATCTGGGTTTTGGGCAATTGATTCTTCCAAGGTAATGCGATCTACTAAAGAACCATATATTCTTCCTAGGCATATTGAACAAGCATTTTTTTATAAAAACCCAGATGTTCATCCTTGGTGGCAAGTCATTCATGTGCAACCTAGAGGTAGTTCATTGTTTGAACAATTTATTGTTAGAGAGAGCGAAGAAAGTCCTCTTGATGATTCAGCATCAAATATTGATACATCAACATCTGAAATAGAAATTAGAATCATTATACGTGATAATGATACTAATCTTTTTTATGAAGAGGATAATTCTCTACATGCTGATTCTACTGATGAGGAAGAGGAATTACTAGAAATAGATATTAATCCATCAATAGATGATGTGATTCATGAGAACATAGATTTAACAATAGAAGAAATAAATGAAATCAATAAGGATAATGAAGATGAGACTATATTGATGTCTTACCAAAATGATGGCAATAATGAAAACATATGAGCAGATTAGATAGTAAATTCTACTTTAGTTATCGATCAATAACTTGAAGCTTCTGAATGGATATCAGATAATAGATTTTTTTATTAACTTGAATAATGATGAATCCTACTAGAGAGATGAAATCATGTTCTTCTAAGTTAGAACATGAAGCTCGGGGGTATGCCTAATTATTTTATATATAGCTTTATCTTCAAGGAGGAAATTTTTATCATGTATGTATGCATATGTGTGTGTATTCATGTGTATTATATGTATACATATGTTATTATGCATATATATGTATTTCATGTATATGTATGTGTTTGCATGTGTATGATATATGTATACATGTGTTCAATATGCATATGTGTATATATGCATATGCATTTATGTAAAATATTCATGTATTCATGTAATATATGCAAGTGTTTATAATTGTGTACATGTATATATGTATATGTGTCTATGTGTAAATATGTACATGTAAATATGTATGCATGTATATATATATATGTTTATGTGTGCATGTAGGCATGTATATGTGATGTCTACATGTATATATGTATATATGTCTATGTGTAAATGTGTACATGTAAATCTTTTAGTATGTATATATATATTTATGTGTGCATTTAGGCATGTATGTGTGATGCATAATATATCTACTCCATTTTATATTTATGTATCCTATCTACATGCTTTACATATATTATGATCCTCGTTGATTCGAGTAGCTATATATAGAGGCATAAGGTTGGGAGGAGAGACATCTCTCTAGTAGGACGTCGGAGGAATAGATGCAATGTGTACATATACTTCAAACATATGGCTAAAAGGTTGAATTAGAGTTTTTAAATTAGGGGTTTTAAAACCCTAATATCGAAATTAGTGTTTTCAATTTAGGATTTATTTATTTATTTATTTATTTATGTGTATGCATGTGTTGTGTATGTAAGTGTATCTATATGTGCATATGCATTTGTTGTGTGTGTGTATATGTGCATGTGTATATGTATATATGCATGTAAATATGATTATATGAGTCTATGTGTGTGTACATATGATTATGCATGTGTATGTGTATGTGAGTATGTGTACATGTATGTGAGTATGCGTATGTGTCTATGTGTATTCATTATATGTGTGCAACTGCATGAATGTGTATGTGTGTGTAAAAATGTGCATGTATGTGTGTGTATGTATAAATGTGCATGTATATGTATATGTGTGTAAATGTGCATGTATGATGTATATGTGCATGTATGATGTATATGTGTGTGTATGCGTGTATTTATACCTCTAGTCTCACTCTTTTCTCTCTCTCTCTCTCATTCATATACATACATACATACATGCATAAACACACATACTCATATCCACATATATATACATAAAAGCAGTGCATACCGTGCATTATCACGAAGATGAGCCATAAGTGTCCGCATCTCTTTTACACACCACTTAAGGGATCATCCTATCCCAAACTCTGTCTCAAGTGAACTAAGTACGTATTTTTTATCCCTCTCATCATGCTCACTATAAAAATAAAAAACATAATGTAAATAAAACATAAGATATTTATTTCAATTTATATGTAAAATTTTTACTTACTTCCATGGTAAGTGGACAAAGCGCAGGTAAGAGTCGCATAGTGCCCGCATTCTTCTCTTGAACTCCAATCCATTCCCTATGTACACAATGTTCCCCTCTGGCTTTATATCGCACTCTAGTCGTAAGGTGCCTATGCATGTCCTCATAGGCAACTCTACTCTGCTATCACGTGGTGGAGGTGGTATAGGTGTCCTGAAAATAGATATATAAAAATATGTGTTATAATATCATTAAAAAAGTTTATGAAAAAAAACATACCTATGAGCAGATAGCTCTCTTCCTGCATGTGGAGCCCCAGAAGAGCCCTTGTCTGATCGCTGGGTAAGCATCTGGATCGTACAGTCCAGTTCCTCATTAGACATCTCTGAGTAATCACACATTATGGCCCCTAGAGTATCAGACGGAACTCTTGCTCTCATAAGACTTTTTATGAGAGTGAGTTTCGCCTTTCTCTCTCTACTGGGATCCATAATACCTAACATATAAAACAAAATGGTTAGAAATCAATATATATATACGTATACATATGTATGTGTGTATGCATTAAGTATGTGTATGTATGCATGTGTGTGTATGTATGTGCGTGTATGTGTGTGTATGTGTGTATGCATGTGTATGTGTGTGTATGCATCATTATGTGTGTATGTGTCTATGTGTGTATGTGTGTGTCTATATGTGTGTGTGTATGTGTGTGTGTCTATGTGTGTGTGTCTATGTGTATGTGTGTGCATCTATGAGTGTGTATGTGTTTATGTGTGTGTATGTGTCTATGTGTGTGTATGTGTCTATGTGTGTATGTGTATGCATGTATGTATGCATATGTGTGTATGTGTGTGTATGCATTATGTATGCATATGTGTGTGTATGCATTATGTATGTGTATGTATGCATGTATATATGTGTGTATGTATGCATGTATGTATGTGTGTATGTATGCATATGCATATGCATTATGTATGTATATATATATGCATGTATGTGTATGTGTGAGTATGTCTCTCTATGTGTGTGTATGCATATATGTGTGTATGTATGCATATATGTGTGTATGTGTGTGTATGCATCATTATGTGTGTATGTGTCTATGTGTGTTTGTGTGTGTGTATATGTATGTATGTGTGTGTGTCTATGAGTGTGTATGTGTTTATGTGTATGCATGTATCTATGTGTGTGTATGCGTCTATGTGTGTATGTCTATGCATGTATGTATGCATATGTGTGTGTATGCATGTGTATGTGTGTGTATGCATCATTATGTGTGTATGTGTCTATGTGTGTATGTGTGTGTGTGTCTATGTGTATGTGTGTGTGTCTATGAGTGTGTATGTGTTTATGTGTATGTATGTATCTATGTGTGTGTATATGTCTATGTGTGTATGTGTATGCATGTATGTATCATTATGTGTGTGTATGCATATGTATGTGTGTGTATGCATCATTCTGTGTGTATGTGTCTATGTGTGTATGTTTGTGTGTGTCTGTATATGTGTGTGTATGTGTATGTGTCGCTATGCGTCTATGAGTGTGTATGTTTCTATGTGTGTATGTGTATGCATGTATGTATCCATATGTGTGTATGTGTGTGTATGCATTATGTATGCATATGTGTGTGTATGCATTATGTATGTGTATGTATGCATGCATGTATGTATGTATGTATGCATATGCATATGCATTATGTATGTATATATATGCATGTATGTGTATGTATGAGTATGTCTCTCACACAGCATATATGTGTGTATGTATGCATATATGTGTGTATGTGTGTGTGTATATGTGTTTGTATGTGTATTGTGAAGAGATGGATAGGTATGTGCTTGAAGATGAAGAGGTGTTGCAATATCCTTGATCTACACCAGCCAAATGAACTCCAAGAGTATATGGTGGGCCCTTTTAGCTTGCCAATGGATGTATTAGACACCCTATGTACCTTGGAAGATCACTCTCAAAAAGATAGATCAAAACAGATAAGTTGGAGTTAGCTCAGAGGTGAAAATTTGCTATTCTTGGTTCATACACCTCTCCAGTGTTTTACATAATTCTATGAGCACAACAGCAAAAAGCTTAATTCCTCTTGGGGAAGTCTAGTTAACTTAAAGAGCTAACTTTCAAGAGTAATCTCATCAAAAATAGTGAAGCACACACTGAGAATGAGTTTTAACAAGTGATGACATCATCCCGATTTTCACGGGCTGCTATAGTTTGAGATCAGTGAGCAGAAAAATGAACATAACTCAAAATGTAGGAACGCAATAATTAAGACAATTTGTATGGTTATATTAGATAGTAAGTTGAATCCAAAAAGCTTCAAATCACTGAATTTGGATAAGTAACCACTGAGAAATGGCTCTGACAAGGTGAGTGAAAAAATCAGGTACCTGACAGAGAAGTGAAGATGAACAGACCCTGTTGACTTCAAATGAACATAACTGAAGATTGCAACATCCAAATGACATGCAAATTTGTGAGAATATAGTAGACTTATAGAACTAACTTTACCAAGTTAAATCACTGAAAATGATGCACCAAGCTCAGAGAAAACATCTCTGCAATCTGACTGAGAAAACTGAGAGTAATGGCAGTGAGTAGTACACTTCACAAGAACATGGAAATATGAACCCTAATGATCATGAAAATAAAGTATATTGCTTGTACAATACAATGGACTTACTGATACATATGTGTGCCTTGTAATCACACCTTGATATGGCATAAAGCTCAGCTCTTGGAGGTCTTCACATAGGTCTCTCTAACCACGACTAAAACTGCCATCTATTTATAGTTGAGTTTGGGAGGCTAACTTCCCTCAATCAGTCTCCAATCAATCAATGATTGATTTGATTCTCTACCTACCACAAATCACAAATTCATGGCTCCTCTTTCCATTCTTGATCAAGTGGACGCAACCACTTAAGATTCTCTTACTTTTACATTAAGTAAACTCTTCAAAAAATTACAAGAGGTCGTTCACAAGTGAACTTTACATAGTCTTCATTTTGAAGCTTCTTTTATGACTTTGTGGGACTCAAGCCAATACTTAGGCTTGTCATAGACTTGCTCCAACATCTCCCCCTCAAGCCAAGTATGCTTGAGGTCTTCAATCTTCCAAGATTACCTGCAAACCTATCATAGCCTTGAATTTGCAAAGCTTTGTACCATCCAATGCTTTGGTTAGAATATCTGCACATTGTTGATGAGTGGACACATATGATATTTGAATCTCTTTGCTTAGAATCTTCTCTCGTACATAGTGATAATGAACTTCAATATGTTTACTCCTTGCATGAAAAATAGGATTAGCAGCTAAGTGAATAGAACTCATATTGTCACAAAAAATAGTTGGAGTTCCAAACTCCAATCCAAGATCTTTGAATAATGTCTTCATCCACATAGCTTCCTGAGTAGCTATGGCAAGACCTCTGTATTCAGCTTTAGTAGAAGAGAGAGCAACTGTGGGTTGCTTCTTGGATGACCATGAAATAAGCTTTGAACCTGCAAGGGTAAGATAACCTGAAGTGCTCCTTCTATCATCTTTGGAGCCAGCCCAATGTGCATCAGAAAATAGCTTCAAACCTAAATCAGATACATAAGGATAATAAAGTCCTTCATTTATGGTTCCTTTGAGATACTTGAGAATCCTTTTGGCAGCATCCATATGTGGTTTCCTTGGTGTGTGCATAAATTGACTTAGCACACTCACACTGTAACATATATCTACTCTTGTCAATGTGGCATAGTTGAGACTACCCACTAGACTTTGATATGATGTGATGTTCTCTATGAGTTCACCTTCATGTGAGCTCAATTTGTGATTGACCTCCATTGGAGTACCTGCAATCTTACAATCTTGCATCTTGAATTTTGCCAACATGTCCTTAATGTACTTTCTTTGAGTGAGAAACAAACCATGATCTTTGTAGACAACTTCCAAACCTAGGAAGTAGGTAAGTGAACCCAAATCACTTATCTTGAACTCTTCTCTCATCTGATCTTTGATCTTCTTCATACCATCTGCATCATTTCCTGTCAATATAATATCATCTACATATACACATAGGTAGATGACCTCAGAATTACTCTTTTTAATAAAGAGTGAAGGATCTGCATTGCTTGGTTGAAAGCCTTTGTCCTGCAAGAATGAAACAAGCCTGAAATTCCAAGCTCTTAGAGCTTGCTTGAGACCATACAATGCTTTGTTAAGTTTACACATATAATCAGGATAAACTTGATTCTCAAAACCAGGTGGTTGTGCCATATATACCTCTTCTGTTATCCAACCATTCAAGAATGCATTCTTTACATCTAGTTGAAGTATCTTCCAATTCTTGGAAGAGGCAATACTAAGCAAAACCCTAATAGTAGGCATCTTTGCCACAGGAGAGAAGGTCTCCTCATAATCAATTCCCTGAGCTTGTGCAAAGCCTTTTGCTACAAGCCTTGCCTTATACCTGTTAATGGAACCATCAGAATTCTTCTTGAGTTTATAGACCCATCTTGAGCCTATTACCTTCATGGATGAAGTCTTGGGCACCAAATCCCAAGTGTTGTTTTCCTCAAGTGCTTCGATCTCTTCATCCATTGCATGCTTCCATGTTGTTTTTGCTTTGGCCTCTTCAAATGATGATGGCTCCTCTTGGTTTATGTCCTGTGCTATGTAGATAGAATGTTTAGTTACTAATGAGGTGTCAAACCCATACCTTTCTGGTTTTTTCTTTTCCCTCATAGATCTTCTTAGGCCACGATGTGATGATTCTGCCTCATGTCCAAGTTCCTGCAATTTTGCTTTACCTTTAGACTTCCATGCTTTGAACTTTTCCATCTGAGATTCTTCATCATCCTCTGAGGTGTCTTGTTCTTCAATCTTTGGTTGTTCTCTACCAAGCTTTGGAAAATCTTCTCCAAGGTCATATGGTAAATTGATCTTCCTGCATGAATCTTCATACCATGAATTGTTCTCATCAAAAACTACATCTCTGCTTACCAAGAATCCTTTGTTGGTAGGGTTGTATAACCTGTAGCCCTTTTGATTGTTGTCATATCCAATAAATACACACCTTTCTACCTTTGGATCCATCTTGCCTCTAACCTATGAAGGAACATGAGCAAAATCAATACATCCAAAAATTTTACAATGATGTAAGCTTGGTCTTCTTCCATTCCAAGCCTCATATGGAGTCATCCCATCAAGGGATTTTGAAGGAAACCTGTTAATCAAGTAAGTGGTTGTAGATACAGCCTCAGCCCATAAGTAATTAGGTAAATGCTTTTCATTTAACATAGACCTTGCAGCTTCAACAATTGTCCTATTCCTCCTTTCTGCCACTCCATTTTGCTCAGGAGTGTACCTTGTAGTTACCTCTCTTTTGATTCCTTTTTCTTGAAGAAAAGAATCATACTCATGGGAGAAGTATTCTCCCCCTCCATCTGACCTTAGCCTTTTTAGTGATTTACCTGTTTGATTCTCCACAAGAGCCAAATATCTTTTGAAACATGAAAAAACTTCGTCTTTGTGTTTCATAAAGAATAGGATAGTCCATCTGCTGCAATCATCAATAAAGGAAACATAATACCTTGATCCAGATATTGAAGCTTCCTTGCTAGGTCCCCATACATCTGTATGAACCAACTCCAAGAGATCTCCATGCATATTTGCTTTAATGACCTTTCACCAATATGTGCTAACCTCTTGTGCCATACTTCCAATTCTGTGAGTGTTTGACTACCATAATTAAAGAGAGCAATGTTTCTAGTGTCCTGTAATTCAAATGTGAACAATCTACCTGTCTTTTCACCTTTTGCAATTTTTTTGAATCCTTGACTTGGATCTTCAACAAATGCTCCTGCCTTTGTGAACCTGACTTGCAACCCTTTCTCTACTATCTGCCCAACACTTATCAAATTCTTTGTAATGGTAGGGACATAGAGTACCTTACTGAGTAGGTTGATGTTTCCATCAGGTGCTTTGACATTGCCTATTTTCTCCACAGGATGTTTTGTATCATCTCCTGTTTGTACCTCATGCTTATTCCTTGGATCTTCTAAATCTGATAGGAGTGCCACATTTCCTGCCACATGATTTGAACAACCTGAATCTATATAGAAAACATGCTCATCAGATTTACCTTGTGGCATAGCCATGTTCATGATCAATAAAGAATCCTCTTTGTTTGAGTCTTCTGTGTAGTTATTATAGTCTCTCCTTCCTTTGTAGCCTCCTTGATAGTTTGAATGATTGTAGTTGTTGTAGTTGCCATGATAATTGTTGAACCTTCCTCTTGAGTAGCCATAACTTCCTCTATTGTATCCTCTGCCTCTTTGATTCCTGGAATTCCTAAAGCAATTTTCAGTTGTATGATTAGTTAGTCCACAAATAGAACATGAGTTGGAGTCTTGGGATCTCCCCCTGCTTTGTCTACCTCCTCTTCCTCTACCTCTGCCATGTCTTCCTCTACCTGCATAGTTAGCTTGATATGTACCTGCTTCATCATCCACTTTCTTTGCCTTTCCTTTGTTATCTTTGGAATTTCTTTTATCAGTGTATAAAGCTGAAGATTGATTACCTTTAGAGCTTTCTCCATTTTTGATAAGCTTTGCCTCTTGAGTAAGTAGTTGTCCAATGAGTGTATTGAAATCAGGTACATGCATGTCCATGTACAAATCCATAGTTGTGGTGAATGCTTCCCACTTGTCATCTGCCTTCAAGCCATTGATGACCTGCCTTACCATTTGTTCTTCATCTATTACCTCTCCAATGCTTCCCAACTGATCCACTATGTCCTTGAGCTTTGTGACAAAATCAGTCACATTTTGTTTGGGAGCCTTCTTGAGAGTTGTGAAATCCAGCCATAGTTGATGCTTCCTAGCTTTGGTACTTGAAGAAAAGAAAGCTTCAAGTGCATCCCACACTTCCTGAGATGTCTTACAACTCCTAATGTGAGGCAACAAAAAATCTGAGATAGAGTTGAGGAGATAAGACCTTGTAAGTGCATCCTTGGAGCACCATGTGCTCAATCTTTCTTGCTCTTCTTGTGTTGGTTGACTTTTGTTCCTGAAACTTGGCATAACTTCATCTCCAACCACATAACCATATAAACTTCTACCTTGGAGATAAGCTTCCATTCTTAATAACCAAGCTGAGTAGTTACCTCTGTCCAATTTGTCAATTGATGAAGGAAATCCATCTGCCATGTTGTCCAGCCTTGCTCTGATACCACTGTGAAGAGATGGATAGGTATGTGCTTGAAGATGAAGAGGTGTTGCAAAATCCTTGATCTACACCAGCCAAATGAACTCCAAGAGTATATGGTGGGCCCTTTTAGCTTGCCAATGGATGTATTAGACACCCTATGTACCTTGGAAGATCACTCTCAAAAAGATAGATCAAAACAGATAAGTTGGAGTTAGCTCAAAGGTGAAAACTTGCTATTCTTGGTTCATACACCTATCCAGTGTTTTACATAATTCTCTGAGCACAGCAGCAATTAGCTTAATTCCTCTTCGGGAAGTCTAGTTAAGTTAAAGAGCTAACTTTCAAGAGTAATCTCATAAAAAATAATGAAGCACACACTGAGAATGAGTTTTAACAAATGATGACATCATCCCGATTTTCACGGGCTGCTATAGTTTGAGACCAGTGAGCAAAACAATGAACATAACTCAAAATTTAGGAATGCAATGATTATGAACATTTGTATGGTTATACTAGACAGTAAGCTAAATCCAACAAGCTTTAAATCACTGAATTTGGATAAGTAACCACTGAGAAATGGCTCTGACAAGGTGAGTGAAAAAATCGGGTACCTGACAGAGAAGTGAAGATGAACAGACCCTGTTGACTTCAAATGAACATAACTGAAGATTGCAACATTCAAATGACATGAAAATTTGTGAGCATATAGTAAACTTACAGAGCTAACTTTACCAAGTTAAGTCACTGGAAATGATGCACCAAGCTTAGAGAAAAAATCTCTGCAATCTGATTGAGAAAACTGAGAGTAATGGCAGTGAGTAGTACACTTCACAAGAACATGGAAATATGAACCCAAATGATCATGAAAATAAAGTATATTGCTTGTACAATACAATGGACTTACTGATACATATGTGTGCCTTGTAATCACACCTTGATATGGCATAAAGCTCAGCTTTTGGAGGTCTTCACATAGGTCTCTCTAACCACGACTAAAACTGTCATCTATTTATAGTTGAGTTTGGGAGGCTAACTTCCCTCAATCACTCTCCAATCAATCAGTGATTGATTTGATTCTCTACCTAACACAAATCACGAATTCATGGCTCCTCTTTCCATTCTTGATCAAGTGGACTCAACCACTTAAGATTGTCTTACTTTTACATTAAGTAAACTCTTCAAAAAATTACAATAGGTAGTTCACAAGTGAACTTTACATAGTCTTCATTTTGAAGCTTCTTTTATGACTTTGTGGGACTCAAGCCAATACTTAGGCTTGTCATAGACTTGCTCCAACATGTATGTGTGTGTATGCATCATTATGTGTGTATGTGTCTATGTGTGTTTGTGTGTGTGTATGTGTGTGTGTGTGTCTATGTGTATGTGTGTGTGTCTATGTGTGTATGTGTTTATGTGTATGTATGTATCTATGTGTGTGTATGTGTCTATGTGTGTATGCATATGCATGTATGTATGCATATGTGTGTGTATGCATCATTATGTGTGTATGTGTCTATGTGTGTATGTGTGTGTGTATATGTGTGTGTGTGTGTCTATGTGTATGTGTGTGTGTCTATGTGTATGTGTGTGTGTCTATGTGTGTGTATGTGTCTATGTGTGTATGTGTATGCATGTATGCATATGTGTGTATGTGTGTGAATGCATTATGTATGCATATGTGTGTGTATGCATTATGTATGTGTATGTAAGCATGTGCATTATGTATGCATGTAAGTATGTATGTATGCATATGCATATGCATTATGTATGCATATGTGTGTATGTGTGTGTATGCATATGTGTGTGTATGCATATGTGTGTGTATGCATTATGTATGTGTATGTAAGCATGTGCATTACGTATGCTTGCAAGTATGTATGTATGCATATGCATATGCATTATGTATGCATATGTATGCATGTATGTGTATGTGTGTGTATGTCTCTCTATGTGTTTGTATGCATATATGTGTGTGTATGTGTGTGTATATGTGTCTGTATGTGTGTGTATATGTGTCTGTATGTGTGTATGCATGTGTATGTGTGTGTATGCATCATTATGTGTGTATATGTGTGTGTATGTGTGTGTGTGTCTATGTGTATGTGTGTGTATCTATGAGTATGTATGTGTTTATGTGTGTGTATGTGTGTATGTGTCTATGTGTGTGTATGTATCTATGCATGTGCATTATGTATGCATGTAAGTATGTATGTACATTGTATGCATATGCATATGCATTATGTATGCATATGTATGCATGTATGTGTATATGTGTATATGTGTATATGTGTGTATGTCTCTCTATGTGTGTGTGTATGTGTGTGTATATGTGTTTGTATGTGTGTATGCATGTGTCTATGTGTGTATGTGTGTGTGTATATGTGTGTGTATGTGTGTGTGTCTATGTGTATGTGTGTGTATCTATGAGTGTGTATGTGTTTATGTGTGTATGTGTCTATGTGTGTGTATGTGTGTATGTGTATGTGTATGTGTATGCATGTATGTATGCATATGTATGTGTATGCATGTGTATGTGTGTGTATGCATCATTATGTGTGTATGTGTCTATGTGTGTATGTGTTTGTGTATATGTATGTGTGTGTGTGTATGTGTCGCTACACATCTATGAGTGTGTATGTGTTTATGTGTCTATGTGTGTATGTGTCTATGTGTGTATGTGTATGCATGTATGTATGCATAGGTGTGTGTATATGTGTGTATGCATTATGTATGCATATGTGTGTGTATGCATTATGTATGCATATCTATGCATGTAAGTATGTATGTATGTATATGCATATGCACATATGTGTGTGTATGCATTATGTATGTGTATGTATGCATGTGCATTATGTATGCATATGCATTATGTATGCATATGCATTATGTATGCATATGCATTATGTATGCATATGCATTATGTATGCATATGCATTATGTATGCATATGCATTATGTATCTGACTGTATGCATGTGCATTATGCATGCATATGTGTGTGTATGCATGTAAGTATATATGTATGTACGCATATGCATATGCATTATGTATGCATATGTGTGTATGCATGTAAGTATGTATGGATGTACGCATATGCATATGCATTATGTATGCATGTATGTGTATGTGTGTGCAGGTCTCTCTACGTGTGTGTGTATGCATATATGTGTGTGTGTGTATGTGTGTATGTGTGTGTGTATGTGTGTATGTGTGTATGTGTGTGTATATGTATGTGTATATGTGTGTGTATGTGTATGCATTATGTGTGCATGTGTGTATGCAACATTATTTGTGTATGTGTGTGTATTTGTGTGTATGTATGTGTCTCTATGTGTATGTGTGTGTGTCTATGTGTGTATATGTGTGCGTATGCATATGTATGTGTGTGTAAGTGTGTGTTTGTGTGCATACCTTGCTTCAAGTAGATGCATCCCTCTCTCTCTAGCTATCTCTCTCTCTCTCTCTCTCTCTCTCTCTCTCTCTCTCTCTCTCTCCCCTCGTTCTCGTGTCCAAATCCCAGCACAAATGTGCCGGGAGAAATCGATTTTTTTTTTTTACATTCCAGAGCGTCGCATATGCGACGCTCTTCAGTTTGCCAACATTGCTAATCACGTCACTAGTCAGCGACGGTATTTGCGACGCTGCAATTTAGCATCGCATAAGCAACGCTAGCATCGCTTATGTGACAAACCCCGGGAAAAAAAAAAATCAAAAACTTTACCGTCGCTGTCGGGTCGTGTAGATGCTCGGATGTTGGATCAATCCATCCGCCAAAATCTATCGGCACATGCGGGGTGTCTGTAGCAAACTCAGCTTATGGAAATAAGGGTTCTAATGATAAATAAATTTAAATTACCTATTTCTATGATTGAAACTAAGGTCTTTAAATAGTTTAAATAGCTATGGACCGTAAGGACGGGCAGCCCTGTATCTAGCAACAGCTTCCTGGTATGATTTTAAAACTAGTGACTCTTCTGTTAAGCATTCCTTAATGGTTTCTTCTACTAAATTATCAGTTACGCTAGGGTTTTCTGGTCTATCTAGAGTTGGCGGAAAATTTTCAACAGTTGGAGTATCAAGAAATTCTGGTTGAACTATGGAAAAGTGAGTTAAAAAAATATTCAAACAATGGTTGTGTGAAGATGAAATTAATGATTCTTCAGTAATCCTATTTTTAACTAATTCATCTATAATGATTTCATTAGTACTAGTTGATTCAGATGAGACTCTAACTTCATTACTTTTCGCTTCCTCTAAAGACATCAAAAACAGATAATAAATTAATCAATTTGGGTTTTGACAAAATGCTCTTGCTAATGCTTAAGGTTCAATGCTAATACAAGAGATATGTAAATATGGCTAACAATAGCTCAAATGAAAACTAAGGGAAATATAAGGTAAATGGATCTTCAATCTGTCACTTCACTTCACTTCACTTCGATTGTTCTTTAATCTTCAATGTTTCTGCAAAAAACATTAGAGTATTAGTAATATTACAAAAATTAATAAGAAACATAAAAGACATACTTCACATACATTAAAGCATACACATGCTCATGCATGCTAACATACATTCATGCACATGCTAGCATTAGGTAAATGCACATTCATACTAACACTTAAATGCATTTATGCACATGCATATGTTTATGTATACATTAAAACATTCACATGCTCTAATGCATACATTCTAACATAAAAGCGAACACTCAAACTCATGCTAATCCAATCACTTAAATGACTATGCATATAACTTGCTCACATGCATTTATGATTTCTTGTTCATGTTCCTGCACACAGATGCATTTAAATTCATGCTAATGCACTTACCATACACATTAAACACTTATGTATGTGAATATTTCTACACACATACATTCTTATGCATTTTCATATACTAACACACATCCTAACTTACATTAATAAACTTTTACTTATGATCATACACACTCTCATGCTCTTGACATATACATGCATCTACACACACATAAATGCACTCATTCATATGAAACAATATCACACCAATTTGCAGTCCAACATGCATCTAAAGCTTAAAACCACTTGCTAATAATTATCGAATTAATATTCATGTTAATAATCATCTATAATCTCATTTTCTTTTGTCACTCTCTTTCTCCCTATCTCTCTCTCTCTTTCTTGAATGACCCTCTCTGTGCGCAAACACTGCCTTAGCCCTCTTTGTTTCTCCTCTCTCTATGTCTCCTGTTTGTTAGTCTGCACGCATGCCGAGGATGAAAGGGGAGAAGAGAATGACTAAAGATGGAGGGGAAAACACTAAAGATTTCTCTCACTCTATGCCACCGCCATCGTGCATCTGCAACATCATTCATCATTCTCTGCCTCCAACCAATCTCCTGCGCATCCATTTTGTCTAATTCTAAGCATCTCTCTTTTCTCTTTTAGCGTTCTCCATCTCCATCGATGTCTAGCGCGGCACAGCTCTGAAGCTCGCTGACTTGAAGGAATTCGCAGAAGTAGAGGAAGGGGAAGGGAGAACTGAATCACCCTCTCTCTCTCTGCGTGCTGCATGCTGCAGCCGTGGAGGGAGATTAGTAAATATAACTAAATCTCTCTAACTCTCGGATGCACACGCGGCACACCTGACCAAATCTGTCTCTGTCATGCGCCGTCGCTCCCAGCTTCCCTTTCACTCTCGACAGATGATGCTGACAGAACAACAACCGCCATGTTTTGAAGATCAGAGAATGAATTCTAAATTTTTCCAGAGCTCTTCCTCAAAGCATAGCCGTCATCGTCCATTCTCAACTATCTTGCTCACTACGCATGCCCAGTCCATCGCCTTCTCTCACTACGAGTGGCTGGAGGAAAAAGGAAAAGTTGCTTTCTCACTCATTCTAGTACCCTCTCTCTCTTCCCGAGCATTACACGCAACCTGAACAACGTAGTTTTCTGAATCTACATCTGGCGCAAACCTCTTCAACACCTGCAATAGCCATCGAATGCTCTTATTCTCTCTCTAAACTCTGACTATATATCTCTCTCATGCGAACTCCTACTGCCAAAGATAGAAGAGGAAGAGTAATAAAAGAAGTCAAATCCTACGTATTCTACAGAAAAGATCTACTGACATAAGCATACAAACAGAGAAAAGAATACCTGCAAAAAAACATTAGAGAAATCTGGAACACAACACACATTTAAATACTCACAAAGAGACTTTTCTTCATCACTCTTTTTTGGTTTTACTTTTATCGTGCAACCACACTTTTACCCACATATATTTACCACACTTTAAATTAGCTTTATTCACACAACACACTTGTTCCATTCTTTTTCCCATTTTCATATATACCATTCATGTAAAGGTTCTCTTTAACTTCCTTTAATTGCATCTTCTATTTAAACCACTCTTTAAATCACTTTAGTCACACATCTTAAATAAACCATCCTTTTATCTAACATTCATACACACCACTAGCTAATTATCCACTTGATTTATTATTTTAATTCAATTATCCTAAATTTCTTAATTAAATAATTCATTTAAATTAAGCTTAGGTTAAGAATTTAATTAATTAGAACCTTAGTATTTAAATGCATACATATAATTAAAGTAATTATTAATAGCATAGTTTAATTTTTAATACATAAATATGTAATTTATATATTAATGTTTTTAAAATAACATCTATTTTAACCCTTTAAATATAGTAAAACCCTAGAAAACCTACTTAAAACCCACCAGAAACCCATTGAAACCCTTTAAAATCCTTCTGAACCCTATCATTAGCCCATTAACACTTAAATAAACTCTAGCATGAACCCATTAGAATCTTTTGAGACCCTTCAGATAAACCCTATTGTCATAAATCATATGAACTTGTGAAACCCTAGGGTTGAATACCCATGATTCTTGAATGTATGAATAAAACCAACTCATTAAATGTGAAATTAGGGTAAACCCTAATATGAACATATGTTCTTCATCATTACTTGTACCTGTAAACACTTCAAACATAGTTAATTTCAACAAAACAACTGATCAATAGTGATATAAAAGAGGTTTAGATTTCACCAATAAAGTTGTTTTTATTTTCTCTGGTCGTCAACTGGAAGATGCAAATCTTCCCGACATCCACTGCCACCAAACCTGCACATCGTCCCGATGGGCCAACTTGCAGATTAAGGGAAGCAACATTTTCAATTATTATCCTGAAATTAAATCATAGAACAGCATCAATTCTTTTTTTACATATATTTAATCTTATCAAATTTTAAATCTTTTCAACATGCACATGAAGTTTATTTAAATTACATCTGGCAATGAAAACATATTAAAGTATAAAGGTAAACTATTAACCTATTAAGTCAACAAACATTAATTTACATTTCATCTATTTATAAATTATGTAAAGATTAGTATAAAACAGAATTCATTTTCATTCATTCAAATGCAAGTTTCGTCATATATATATATTCACATATGAGCAATCAAGCATGCCAAAGAAATCTACTAAATCTACTTGTACAGACAGCCGCCTTGTATGCCCAATTTTAGTCACTAGATGTGCTTTTTCACAACTAGTTTTCCTCATATAAATATGATATAAACTTCATGTCAACAAGTGTAAATACCTTTTTGGGGTGAAAGAAGGTATAACTTCCATCAATATTCTTTTTTTTCTTTTTCTTTTTTTTTCGCTACTTTTTTGTTTTAAAGGGGAAAGGCTTAACCCCTTAATCCGAGCTAAGAATCTAGTTGTATGGACAAGAAAGATCTAGGTTTTCACAGACACGCATCATGCAACAATATGCTCCTACACATATACAACTACTTTCGTTATCTAAATGAACTACAAATCCTTCTATTTTTAACAAATCTCACTTAATCTATAAATGTAGAAATATAAATTATGTCTGTTTTCCTAATATGGTTAAATAGAGTCCTTTATAAATTAATATTTTCATCCCAGATTTTCTAAATTAGTTTTATATGAATGCAAATAAAATACGTAAATCAAAATTTTAAGACAAAGAAAAGTACGACCTAAACTCAATTTCATCTTCAATTTGCTTCATCTTCATTGTTGTAAATTCATCTTAATTTGCTTTTCAAAGACCTGTTAAACATAAAACAGCAACAGCAAGATATACAAAATTATTTAGTTTCTTAATCAAATATCCTTCTTCTTTCCTGCAAAAGAAACCCACATTAAAGAAATTCATCCATACATAATTACTCATGCTCTTGTTCCTTGTTCCTTGTTTCTCTTGTTTGCTCAGAATCAGAGTCGCTATCTACATATTCTAGTTTAACAGCAGAAGTAGTTTTCTTGGACTCAGAAAGGTTTTCATACAGCTTCTGCATCCCTCCTTTCCCCAATTTGCAGCTAAGGGTAAATGTGTTCTATAGTCACACAATCGCTTGTCAATATCAATTACAAGTCTTTTCTCTTTCGCATCTTTCAATGCTTCACATGTATAAGTCAGATGATCTGTGGCATCGCACCAGATACATCTCCTCACATTGGCATTTCTCCTTTCATTGAAATTCCTTTGGTTAAATGCTTGAGGAATTGGTTGAGGAATTGGTTGAGGTACAATTGGAGGATTAGGAGGTATAAAAGGTGGATTAGGAGGTACTAATGGATGATTCGGAGCTACTAATGGTGGATTAGGAGCACTTACTGGTTGAGGATAGATAGTCGGTTGAGCTTGCATTGGCTCTTTAAGTCTAGGCTCAACTTCTACCCTTATATCTGGAGTCAGGATTTTAAGAAAATACAAAACTATATCTGGGGTAAGGGCAACCCTATCCTGTTCAGGTAACTGAGAGAATCGTTTCATAAATTCGCTATGGAGTTGAGTTAAAGAAATGAGAGGCTTAGGTGAACTAATCCATTTCATAAATCCCTGTCTACTGTGTTGACTGTAGTCTCCTAAGTAAAATTCCTTATGTAGCTCTTTTCTAAACTCATCCCATTCCTTATTGTCATGTAGATCCATAATAGCTTTCACTGTACCTATGGCAAGTCGTCCAAGATAGGATTTCCACTTTATATCAGGCAAGCCGTGTAACTTGGCTAATTCCTCAAACGTGTCTGAATAATTCGTAACATTCATACCAGTAAATTTTCCTTTATCTTTTAATAACGTTTCAACTACTTTTTGTCCTTGCGTCTCGTGCATCATATTTTGAAATAGTGCATCCATTTTTGTAGTTTGAATTGATCTAGTTTGAACAATTTTAACTATATCCTGAACTTCTTTCGTTACTCGTTCCTTATGTTCAGCTACTAATGCTGAAATTACGTTAGATTCCAGTTTGATAAGCCTTTAAATATACCAATATGTTGCAAGTAAACCTTATGATTAATGTTTAACCTATGATTAACAAACAATCGCCTTTAACCTATACCAATAAACCTATACCAATAATTCAACCTTAAATAAAATTGCACCCAAAAATGTAAGAGTAAAGAAATTATACCAACTGCTCGAAGATGAGGCTCAAAATAGTGCTTTTGTGAAATTCAATACATTTATTGATTTTAATCAAAATCTAAATACATATTTTGCTAAAATGGGTGCGAGCGTTTTGTTCTTCAATTGTTGATGAAAGGGGTGGTGAGAGGAGGTTTGCCTACTTGCCAACCTTTGTGGAGGCGCTCAGGTCAACAGACCAGCCCTCGACACCGAGAAGATTGCAAGCTCATGCGAATGCCACAACTTCCACGGATGAAGACGCAGCTGCACCAATGTAAAATCGTACGAATGTATATGCAATGCAAACTGATAATATCCGTGTGAGTCGCAAGCCGATGTTCACGTCGGTGTTGGAAGCAGCCAGAGGCACAGACGACACGGAAGCATGTAACGACAAAGCAGGGAGCCAGTCGAATCGTTTTTCAAATACTTTCCAAAAACCTCCAACAGTGATTTTTATCACTACTGTAACATATGTAACATAGAAAACCCCATTTTGTAATCCATAGCTCCATTTTGTGCAAGCCGAGGAGTCCTCGAGCTTGAGGAGCTTAGGTAGAATGCGCGTACCAATTTTCGTTATTTTTAGATACCGTTTACCCTTCCAAATAGCATCTAGGACCTAATTTTTAACTATGCCGGTCACTAGATGTGAAACCGGTCAAAACTAGTCTAGAAACTATAAAAAGAGCTAGAGAGCTCATTTTTGAGGTTAGCTTGTTGGAGTTTAGAGTTCTTTTGAGCTTGTAATAGTGTTCTTGAGTAATAGAGCTAATTTCCCACCTTCCATTGTGTCTTGCTAGTCTCTTCATAGTGTGTGTGTATGTGTGTGTGCATCTTTGTGCTTCTCACCTTCACTCTCACTTCATCTCACGTTCACGATCTTCATATCACTCCTATCTCTTCCGCGGATTGACATTAAGGAGGTGGAGCTTCTTAACGTGGTTCTCACCATTGTGCTAGAGCAACACCAAATTTGGCGCCGTTGCCGGGGATCGAGTCTAGGACGAATGTGTGATGGTAAGAGTATAGCAAGAAGTGGCGTTGGAAGGTAAAAATTTCAGTTTTTGTTGTTGTTTTTACTTAGTTTTTAGTGTTTTTCACTTCCCCCACACTCCATCTTCATCACCACATCATCATCTTCATCTCCGAAAAAATCAAAAAATTCACCATATCCACCCATTCTCCTCATTTCCCCTCATTTGTGCATGCGAGAGAGTGAGAGAGAGCTTTTGTGCTTGTGTGTACTTTTGTTTTCTTGAGCTTTCTTGCAGGTACAGAGCTCTAGTGCATCAGGAAAGCTTGGAAAAGGTAAAATTTTCAGTTTCTGTCAGAAATTTCCGACGGTGTCAGACCATCGCGATGGTCTGCAAAGTTCGGAATTTGGAGAAGGCGACCACACCAGCGTGAAGAGCACACCTGCGCCTACAGGAATCCATAGCTGCATTGCAAAAATTCATAGTTTGGTGGACCATCGCGACGGTCTCTGACCATCGCGATTGTGTCACACCATCGCGATTGGCTCACGCCATCGCGACGGCTTGGCCGGACCATCGCGACGGTCTCAGACCATCGCGATTGTGTCACGCCATCGCGATTGGCTCACGCCATCGCGCCGACGGTGCCATGTGGCAATCTAGACCATCGCGACGGTGCACTTCAGACCATCGCGACGGTGCACTTCAGACCATCGCAACACTTCAAAAATTCAGACCATCGCGATTGGCTCACGCCATCGCGCCCAGACCATCGCGATTGGCTCACGCCATCCCGCTCAGACCATCGCGATTGGCTCACGCCATCGCGCTTAGACCATCGCGACGGTGCTCTTCAGACCATCGCGATTGTGCATGTTGACCATTGACTGACACCATTGCGATTGTGCACTTTCACGCCATCGCGACGGTCCAAGTTCACGCCATCGCGATTGTGCATTTTCACGCCATCGCGACGGTCCAAGTTCACGCCATCGCGATTGTGCACTTTCACGCCATCGCGACGGTCCAAGTTCACGCCATCGCGATTGTGCACTTTCACGCCATCGCGACGGTCCAAGTTCACGCCATCGCGATTGTGCAAATTCAGACCATCGCGATTGTGCATTCTCACGCCATCGCGATTGTGCACCCTTACGCCATCGCGACGGTCCCAGACCATCGCGATTGTCTCAGACCATCGCGATTGTGCACCCCCATCGCAAATTTTAGGGTTTCAATTTTTGGCCAATTTTGGGGCTATTTTTGGGAAATTTTTGGGTGATTAGACTCATAGGAGACCCCTTAGCTCATATTTGGAGAAAAACCTGTTTGTCAGTTTTTACCCCCCAGGGCCTGAACAGTCATAACTTTTTCATCCGAAGTCCGTTTTTTGAGCTTAAATAGCTCGTTAGAAAGCTCTCTACAAGTACTACGTGACCTCAACTATTTTTTTTTCTTAAAGGATACGTCTATTTTTAGATAAGCTATTTTGAGGTTGACCTAGTTTGGGACTTGAAAGTCAGGGGGCAAGCATTGAAAAGTTGGGCAAAAGGGAAGGGACTTAAAAGGTGTATATACTCAAGTGTTTGATCATCCAACTGTGAATTGGTCTAATCTTGGATTTTTCCAGGTCTAACAAGGGCAATCAAGGGCAACCAAGGCAAGGCAGTGAAGGACATAAAGCTTGGGAAGCGCGGCTTCTTGGGCATCAGAGCAACCAGAAAAGCTGACTCGAGGTTGGAAGATTACTCAACCCCCTCAGTCAATTCTTAGCTTAGGCTAAACGGTAGTGTTGTGGATTAACGACGAGAGGAACGCCTCAAGTTCAAGAGAGTTAAATTTATCAAGTTCAAGACTAAAGTAAAGGTGTGTGACACGAAAACCTAAAGGAAAGAACGTAAGTCTGACGGAACGAGAACTCAAAATTATAACGGAAAGTCGAATTCCTGACGCATACATTAAGACAAGAATCTAAAGAAATCTAAAAAGAATCAAGACAGTAATAACAAAGAATCGGTGACGATCTGAGCGTGTACTGAGTGTGCAAGGAAGAAAATTAATGAACCTTAGATCGGGCAAACATATAGGTAAGTCAGACCGACGAAGCCTTAGATCATCAGAGGCAAGTGTAAGAACTACTGCACGATCGTGGGCTCAACAATTGAATAGTAATTATCCCTACGAGAGCTCAGATACTAGTGATTCAGAAATGGCATTTAGCACAGACAGACCAGAAGGAGGGTCGAAGGTAGCCTACTTAGAAAAACCAGAAGGACCCTATAGAACGCAACTAGAGTTTCTCCAAACTAACCGATTAGGTGCTCGCATCTATGAGGATGGTTTGCGAAGGCAAGTGGTGCAAATGCACAACCCCGATCAACCCATTGGATTGGAACATCCAGTGGTGAAATTCGAGAGAGACGCGTACATAGACAAGGAAGGAATGATGTACATCTTAAGTACGCAGCCAAACAATACCAACGAGTTTGGCGTGATTCAACCAGAGACGGAAGCAAAATTTCAAGGAAAAGAACCATTAGAAGAACCTAGAACACCTAGAGGGAAATCTGTACTGACACGAGTACTAATCCTAGAATGGATCCCTCAGGACAACAGAAGCATAGAGTTGTTTGTAAATAAAGAAACTGATGAAGCCTTTTGGAGATACAAGACCGAAATACTTAGTGAGGTAGGTATCATCACTATATACGAGTTCAAGGACCCGGATACACCTGGAAAGGTTGTATACCTGGATGAGACTTCAGAAAGAGTCTTTGTGGTACCTGACCGCGCTAAAAACACATACACATGGAGAGGTGAATTGGTATTCCCTCCATCTAGAACGAACATGAATACAAGTCAACAAGGGGCAGGAACATCCTCAGCCCATGGAAATCAAAGAGAGAGAAATAAAGAGAGACCAGAAGTAAGCTTTAATCACCCCATAGGGAGAGATAGAACAACCACGGACACTAATAGAGAGGATAGACAAAGAGATCATGGAGTACTAGGTGGTAGAGATGATTTTCCTCTACCTAGGCCACGCGAACACGCAAGAATATTGAGACCCACACAGTTAGTAAAATCAATGAAGAATTATTTTGATGGGACAGGAGATCCCTATGACCATGTCGCAGAATTCAAGCAAGTACTAAGAGCCGAACAAGTCGAAGACATGTTCACGCAATACAACACATTTGGACTAACGTTAAAGAATACCGCTTTAACTTGGTTCCAACCTCTGCAACAAAGGCAATTTAGAGACATCCATCACTTTTTAGAGTCATTCATCACTGAATTCTCTAAAAGTGGGATTAGACATGACACGTCTTCGTTGATTCATAGCTTTAAACAGACCCCTAAAGGAAACCGTAAGACTGGCAGGACGTAGGTTTAGACAATATGTTGAACGATGTCCAATGCAAGAGCTACCCTCACAAGCTAAGCAAGTGTCATTGTTTCTAGATGGCTTGTTGAGCTCTAAACTACGCTCCTACGTGTACCTAAAAGAACCCAGAACGCTAGAGCAATGTGTAAGAATTTGTATAGACATTGAGGACAACTTAGGAGACGAGTTGGAACTCTCAAAGTTATATAAGGACTCTGACTGTTCATCTCTAGCATCCACAAAATTGTCTAGCTCAATAGAAGACCTAGCAGAAAAAGTGGCCCAGAAACTAGGAGTTTCTAGTAAACCTAGGGTGCTAACTAACAAGCGTTGTTACACCTGTGGTGGTGATCATATGGCAAATGTGTGTCCCAATGCACCACAACCACAAGCCAACCCTAGTGGCCAATATTGTACAATTGAGAGAAGATACACGAATCATACGGCTCAGGATTGCCCATACAACAAACAAACCGTGAGACAGAACTACCCGCAAGCATACCCGCAGCCAGGTAGGTATCAAGGCCAATACAATACTCAGCCTTATTACTATAGGCCTCCTCAGAACTACCCATACCAGGCTCAACAAAGACCTCAACCTGTCCTAGCTCAGCAGCCACCCCCACCAGCGAATGTCATCTCAGTCAAATACGCTGCTGCAGAAGAGAACCTAAGTAGGGCTTTAGTGCCTTCTTCACCTTTGATCACAGAGAGTGACCCACACTCAAACAGTTTTGACTCTACGCATGTAGATAGTCCACCCGCATATTACACAGAGTCACCAGAACACATAGAAACATATCATTACGATAGTCCACCAGTGGAACCTAGTTGGGAGCCCGACTATGCTAATGTGATGTACACAAACCCAAATCCACGGCCCCAATTGAGACAACAAAGACCACAGGGCCCTAAAGGACCATGCTTTAGGTGCCAAGGAGATCATTTCATAAAGGATTGTCCACATCCCCCGATAGCAGGACAATCACAGTACTATAACATCCAAGGCTTTTGTGCCGATTGTGGCAAAGAGCACATAATCAAAGATTGTCCTAAGAACCCTGTTAATGCTACAAATGTGACACCGATCAATGTGATAGGTATTGTAAATAACGTAGAGGGATCCAACCCTACATACGTGCCTATCCAAGCTATCACAAGAGCCCAGGCGCTCTTACAGAACCAAAAGCTTAATCAAGAGAAAGTAGCCGGAACTAGTGAAGTTGCAGAATCTAGTAGTAAAAAGACGAAATCTTGGAAAGATTCTAGAGAAAGGATAAAGAGAAAATGGAGTAAAAAGATAAGTGAGTTGGAAGGAAGTTTAAAGGAATCTAGAGCCAAAATCCAAGAATTGACTTCACAGGACTTGAATCAAGAGGATCCAGCTCAGAAATCAGGATCAGTTTTAGCGGAACCCATACCAGAAAATCTAGACATGATGTTTCGTGCATATCATGCTAGATTAAAAGAGGGACCTCAGGTAGCTGAAATGAGCAAAAACTACCCTCGAGCTGATCTAGAAATTGAGAGAACTAAACTTTGCATGAAAATGGTAGAACTAGCACAAGCTTTGTTCGAAGCCTCTAGATATCTTAATTGGAATAACATGGCAAAACCGGAATTACATTTCCAAGGACTAATGGAGAGGCTAGAATACTTGATAGAGAGCAAAGAGAAAAAAGATCAGCCTAAGAACCCTATTGTCCCAGAGACATAGGAAAGGAATGCGCCATCCCTATCTCAAGTACCCAACTCAGAAAGTCAAGACAATTTGTCTTCCATACATAGGTACTCACATGAATTTTTGAGAGAGATCCAAGAAGAGAAATGGAGAAAAGAACCAGGAACCCATCCTCCTATTCAAGAAATAGATGACTTGCAGGAACAATTTCCCCAAGACATTCCCTCTATATACGATGATGTAGAGGAAGAACAACTGAGTGAACACACAAGATTTGAATCTAATTCTTTACAAGAATTACCTCAGTTCACAGGACCTTGGGAAGCAAAGTCTATTAGTATGAGAGCACCCACGATAATAGTGAGGAATGAAGAATCAGTAATCCCTAGAAACACGGAAGTGATCAAGAATACCAAAGTACAATGTAACCTTACTCTGGAGGAGTTATTAAAGGTAAAACCAGAATTGTGGAAACATGTAGCAAATCAATTCCCTGAGCTTGCTACTACTCCCTCACAAATAGCATCACAAAACAAGGTACCAAAAATACCCGTAGAAAAGATCGGAGATGTAAGCGAAGGAGAGGAAGGTAACACTTATCTGTCGATAACCCATCAGGGCTACACCACGAAAGCCATCTTGGATTCAGGAGCCGGAGTAGCCATAGCTACCATCGCTTTAGGAAACGATGGGGTAAGCCAGCATTGAGACCCACCAGGATGAAGCTACAAATGGCTGATGGACACATAGAAAAACCATTAGGCTTACTAGAAGGCATATCTCTCACCACTTGTGGTGTGGAATTTGAGCATACCTTTGCCATTTGTGACTTTGCAAAAAATCATGCTTATGAGATGATATTGGGACGACCATTCATGCGTCAGTTGCAAATTGTACAAGATTGGGGAACTAATTCGTTGTACTTGCAACATTTAGGAGTGACTACCAAAGTCAATCTTAAAGACTATTCACATCGAGATGTACCCCCAATACAATGGAATACCATCCATAAGACACCAGTAGAGACGGAATCCGTGCACTCATTAGAATCAGATCCTTCTTGGTTGCATGAGGATACTCATTTATGGATGTGTAAAGTAGCCAAACAAGAGGAAGAAAGGTTAGAAGCCAGGACCTTAGGTGCAGAACAACATCCACGAACCCTTCAAGATCCAGCCTATGCACCTGTAGTATTCCCAGACGAAGAGTTTGAACCCCATGGTTGGGCAGAAATCCTAGCAACCATGGACGTAGCCATCAATGAAGAACAATGGACACCCCACTGTGACGAGGATGGCTATGACATTTCAGTTTTCACGATAGAGCCAATCATGGGCGATGCAATTCTAGAAGAGTGTGAACCTAACACTGATGCATTTGAGGATGCAAGCGATTTTGATTTAGAATCAATTATCATGGACCCACCCTTTGCATCAGAGGAAGAATATTTCTACGAAGTAGAGACTCACACTCAGAGACACGAGGAAATTACGAATGAGGTAAGGTTAGCCACTCAAGTGACTACTAAGAGTGAAGGCAAGAAAAGAAAGAAGAAAGAAACCACGACAGAAAAAGAAGAATCTTTATTTGAAGTACCCGAGAACTTCAAGAAATATGAAATCAAAGATAGAAGAATCATGGTACGAATGCCTAATAGAAAGGCGAATGACGGACAAGTATATGATAACCGAGAGAAAACCAAGAAAGTAATAGTTGCCATAGAAGGAGAAGAAGAAAAAGGTACATACATAGGGCATGATTTGACAACTGAAGAAGAAGAAGAGCTAGTTGCCCTACTGCGCGAATATAGAGATGTTTTTGCTTGGAGTTACAAAGATTTGAAAGGAGTAGATCCAGATATATGTTCTCATAGAATCCCTATGACTCCAGATGCAAAACCTATGAAACAGAAACCGTACACGTACAATGATAACTACGCTGCGAAGATTAAAGAGGAGATAGATCGCTTGATAGAAGCAGGATTCATTTACGAAATTGAGCATACCGAATGGGTATCCCCCATTGTGGTTGTGCCCAAGAAGAATGGAAAATTGCGTGTGTGTATTAACCTTAAAAAAGTTAATGCCGCAACGATTAGAGATAGTTATCCTCTTCCTATCACGGAACATCTATTGGAAAGAGTTGCGGGCAAGGAAGTTTACAGCTTTCTTGATGGATTTTCAGGCTATAATCAAGTAGCCATTGCTCTAGAAGATCAACACAAGACGGCATTTGCCACTGAATGGGGCATATTTGCATTTCGTGTGATGCCATTTGGCTTAACAAATGCACCCGCCACTTTCCAGCGACTCATGTGTCATGTCTTCAAGGAATTCTTACGCAAGAGCTTGGAAGTTTATGTCGATGACTTATGTGCACATTCAAATGTAAGACAGACGCATATCCCAGAGCTAAGGCAAATATTTGACAAATGTCGAGAATATCAGGTTTGTTTGAACCCAGAAAAATGCGTTTTCATGGTCAGAGAAGGCAAAATTTTAGGACACATTGTGTCAAAAAATGGAATCTCTACGGATGAAGAAAAGGTGAAGGTAATTGCAGAATTACCTAGACCAACTAATGTGAAAGAGGTACAGGCATTTATGGGCCATTGCGGTTATTATAGGAGATTCATACACATGTATGCAATCATAGCCAAGCCTTTGTACTCTCTTTTAACCAACTTTGAATGGACAAATGAATGTGAAAATTCATTCAATGAACTTAAACGACGCTTGTGCTCAGCACCTATATTGACAACCCCAGATTGGAGTAAGCCATTCCATGTACATGTGGATGCATCCAATTATGCCATAGGATGTGTGTTAGCACAACCCATGAATGAAGGTAACATAGATCTCCCCATAGCTTACGCTAGTAGGCAATTGAACGCAGCAGAAAGAAATTACACCACGACGGAACGAGAAGGATTAGGGATGATCTACGCAGTAAAGAAGTTTAGGCACTACTTGTTGGCCAACAAATTCAAGTTCTTTACAGATCATCAAGCCCTATTGTACTTAGTCAACAAGCCATGTAACACAGGACGACTGATACGTTGGTTTCTATTACTCATGGAGTATGATTTTGAAGTCGTAGTCAGGAAAGGAAAGACACATCTCAGAGCTGACCACCTTTCAAGATTAACCTCAGGAGAAGCTCCTCAAGGAGTAGCGGATGATCTACCAGATGCATATTTGTTTAACCTTGAGATAGCACCAGAATGGGCTAAGCCTATAGTCCCTATTCTCACGTACGGACCCAAGAATCCTAGGATAAAGATCAAAGAGGGAGAGATTACCAAGTCTTAGAGATACCAAATAATGGCAGGAAGCATATATAAACAGGATAATCGAAAGATTCTTGCTTGTTGTGTAGATGAATCAGAACATGCGAATTGGTTGCAATTAGCACACATAGGTGCATTAAAGCAACATCATTCAAAACATCAAACATTACAGACTCTGCATAGACTAGGAGTATATTGGCCTACGATGGAAGCAGATGTCTACAGGTTGTGTAAGGAATGCCATGCTTGTTGTGAAAGACCACCAGTAGAGCATGCTACACTATATCACGTGTCTCTCACACTAGACTAGAGTGAGCAGTTAGTGACATATTTGAGGACGAAGACATTCCCTCAAGGAATGACCTTAGCTCGACAACGCAGTCTAGAGCAGGAAGCTCACGACTATTCACTTATTGGCGATAATCTATACAAAAGAGGACGAGATGGATATCTAAGACAATGTGTTCATGAGAGCGATTATCTGAGCATACTAGAGACTGCACACCAAGGTGTTGCAGGAGGTCATTTTGGACCCGATAGGATAATCAAATCCATCCTCTTTGCAGGATTATGGTGGCCCACTCTTCACATGGATGCTCATACCTATGTAAAGAGATGTGATGTGTGCCAAAGAACTCAGTTTCCTACTCGCAGAGATGAAATGCCATTGAAACCCATGATGGGCGGACGTGCATTTTCTAAGTGGGGTATAGACTTTGTAGGACCCATTAACCCCCCTGCAAAAGGTACACATGCGGAATACATTATTGTTGCCACAGATTATCTGACGAAATGGGTAGAGGCAAAAGCCACGAAAAAGAATGATGCACACACAACTGCAAAATTCTTATTTGAGAATGTCTTTACAAGATATGGACTGCCTATAGAGTTAGTGAGCGATCGAGGCACTCACTTTCTAAACCAAGTCATTGAATATCTGTTACAGGATTTTATGGTGATTCACAAGAAATCCGCACCATATCATCCTCAGGCCAATGGTCAGGATGAAAGCACTAATAAGATCCTTTGTAACGTACTGACGAAGCTCGTGAACAACAAACGTTCAGATTGGGACAAACAGTTACACCACGCTGTTTGGGCATATCGAGTGGCCTACAAGACCGTACTCAATGCAACTCCCTTTCAGATGGTTTTTGGTCAAAATGTTGTGCTTCCTTTGGACTTCTTGATACCGACCCTTAAGGTTGCACAAGAACATCAGTGGACCGGCCATGAATTATCAGCGAGAATAATGGACTTGGAACGATTAGGAGAAACCAGGCTCAAGGCAGCAGCAGGAATATATGCAGCAAAGAAACGACAGAAAGCATATTTTGATGCACATGTGAAAGATAAAGGCCTAAAAGAAGGAGATTTAGTTCTAGTATATACGCTAAAGCAACACGCACGTAAGTTAGAAAAGCGAGGTTATGGACCTATGATCATTAACAGACTCTCAACAAGTGGAGCAGTACAGTTAGCCACTTTAGAAGGAGATATAATGCCTAATTATATTAGTGGCTGTAGAGTCAGGCTATATCAGGAACCTCTTACTGAGGATATACTTAGACGACTCACGTTGGCAAAGAAGCGTAAGGAGGAAGAAAATAGAATACGAGCGGAAGCTCAGGCAGAAGCAATAGAACGCATTAAACGCATGAAGTTAAGAAGACAAGGACTAGGGAGAGAACATTATAACCATCTGGAAACTACATCCAGATATCCCATGGCCATGTGTCAAGTAAAGTCAACCACTCATCCTAGTATAGTGGACAGGAGACCATTCATTACAGTCAGGTTAGAGCACGGCAACCCTTGCCAAGAGCTCAGGGCTTTAATTGACTCAGGTGCTGCGACTAGTGCGATTAGATGGTCCCACTATAAGGATTCAGGAATAGAAATGCGGCCAATTGAGGCATACCTCATAGGCGTAGGAGGCATGGAAACCCCTTGCATGGGTGAGGTGGACCTTCCTATCCTCATTAAGGATGTGACCATGACAGCGAAGCTACTAGTGTGCCATGATGACGACCTGATAGAACCCCTAATCCTTGGCCAAGATTGGCTATACGATCACTCAGTGGACCTAAATCTTAGACAAGGCTCCTTACAGATTGGAACCTTAGAACAGAAGCGAGTGATACCGCTTGACTTCCCTAACGGCATTTCGATTGAGGTTTGTAACCCTAGACCCTATGAAACACATGCGATGGAAGACCGGAAGATCTTGGGTCGGACCTGTCACGTTACGTCTACACCAACCCACTCGGGCTTGGGTAGGGACAATTGTCAATCAGAAGAACGACAGGAGATCTTCCCTGGGGCTTCCTGCAAACTAGAAGGGGCAGCTACCCAACCGCTAGGGCAGATGAACACAATCAGCGGTCAAGTGGGTTGCATCAGCTGCCAAATGAGCACGACACCCTGCGGTGCTCATCCTTCCAAACTTGCTGCGGACTGGCCTAGATTAATAACGAATCACTTCCTAATGGGCAAGTCATGCAAGTGTTGGATCTCCCTTCTTTTCCAAAGCAGAGTGTCCAATGGACCTCTCAAACCCAATCACGAACGAGTCAACCACAACAGAGGAACCCAGACCGACAACATCACGAGGCAAGGCAAAGAAAGCAGAAGTATCAGCATCACAGAACAAGTGGCACGAAACAAATATGGGTGCCAAAAGGACAGCAACCACAGGCTATTGGCAACACTGCAGACGAGAACAGGATAAAGTTGCAACTTAAGCAGAGTTCGCATCCAAAGTCCCCTCGATCTTCTTCTACACGTACCAGTACTCAACAGATTTGGATCGCCAAGAAGTATCTTACCAATCGACCCACACCCATGCAGATTTGGGTACCCAAACCATGTATCATAGCCCAACCCTCTAGCCATGTAATATATACCCCTCAGAAATCTTTCCATCCTTCAATACCACCAAATCCGATACCGCTTTTTGTCCCTCAGCAGAAACACACCACCCACTCAAAGACTCTTAGGAAATGGATACCGAAACGTCTTCTTGTACCATCGTATCTAACAATTCTCCCACCCCGTTTAAACTCCACCCTTGTACTAATTCACCTTCAACCAAACCTTGTATAAATTCATACACCCAAACCCCACATCATGCATAATAACGGCTCATCAAGAAATGTATGCATAATCTGACCATGTAGGTGTCTAGAGACCTACATTAGTTTTGCAAATAATCATTGCATTAATCACTTCACGACACTTGGCTACACGGGTTACACATCGGTTATGGAAAGGGATTGCGGTCTCACCTTAATGGGATCATAATTAATTTCCATACTAATGTGTTAATCTTTTGTAGCAGATCTTTTCCATTAGCTCATCAGTCATCATGCAAACCAAAGCAGGACCATCGGAAGCAGGCCCCAGCGTGGCTGCGGTGCCCCTCAATGTTTTACGCGCAGAATCCCACCCGACCGCTCCAACGCCAGAGTTCCAAGGATTTCCGGGACCCATGCCAATCGATAACCCACCTATGGGATACACAGAGAAGATACACCGTAACTCTCACTGGTTCCAAGGCCTAGCAGGACCATTAGCTGATGCTGACTTCATTTTTGAAGCAAATATGACATTTGATGACCGCACATGGGGCAAGTATCAATTCTTCTCAAGAGAATTCGAAGGCCTACAGAACACCCAGGACTTAACTCATGTTTGGGCTAGAGCCGGCTTCACGGAGTATTTCAGTGATCCTCTGCCCAAACCTGACTTTTATAGGTGTTATTACTTAATCACCACTTTGCTGGCCTCAGAGAATAAGGACATCCCAGGAACCTTTATTTTGCCTTCTTTAGTGGATGATCCACCTTACAAAAGATTTTATCTTTCGAAGGATTTAATCAGAGCGGCCATCAAGATTCATGGAACACACACTCCAACGGAGAAAGAACAGCTAGTCCCAGAGCAGATGAAGCGTGGTGACGTAACTAAGTGGGAGGATATCTCTGCTATAACACCTGAGCTCTCTAAGCCATTACGAATATGCATGCAACACTTTGCTTTCCCAGCTCAGGATCGTTTTACCATGCCCCACAAGAGAATCTGGTTTGGATTATACTTAGCATGTACTGGACCGCAAACAGTTGATCTAGCCAGCTGGATCATTGATCAGCTCTATTTGGCACAACATAGGTGGGAGCGAAAGAAGGTAATCAATGGGTGCTGCGCCCTCACCAGGATCATATATATGTGCTTGGCATATGATTTACCCGTAGAGCGTGCCATGACCAGTGAGGAACTGAAAGCATTCAAAGGGACCACTAGGAAGGCTAGAAAGTCTAGCAAAGGCAGAGCCGGAAAGCGGATGAGAGGTACTATCCCGTGCCTACAAGTCCCAGCATCACCCTCTCCACAACCATCTCCAGAGCAATCACCAACAGCAGCCACTCCCACAGTACAACCTATTCGCATAAGGTTATCTAGACCAGTGGTAACGAAGGGCACCACCGGTACTGTCGCACCTCAAGCAGCCACAACCACAGAACCTATCACCACAACAGCTGAACTTCCCACCACTATCGGTGCGGAAGCTTTCTCTTTTCCAATACCGCATTTAGAACCAGGACAAGCAGAGCCACTGGACCAAACTTTTGATTTTGAGATGCCCGATGCATTCTCCAATGAGTTCCAGTTTTCAGAAGGGCAAATGTTTTCTCAAGAATTTGAAAGGCCTAGCTACCCTACCACACCCAGGGATCAGCCACAAGGACAGGTCGTGTCCAGCTCTGATGACGAAAGGACAGCAACCGATGACGACGAAGGAGACGACGAAGCTAGCCAGGGAACACATGAATCCCAAGAGCAGGATCAGACAGATGGCCAAGGCCAACAAACCGACACACATGGCGATACAAGTACCCATGAAGATGAAACTTACGAGGCAGCAGCTTACACTCTAGCTATCAAGAAGCTGTATAGAACTATGGAAAAAGTTTGGGCACGCAAGAAGCTGACAGAGGAAGAGAGCCAAAAAATAATAGAACAAGAACTTGTCATAGGCGGATTCGAAGACGCATACATCAAAGGATTCAAAGAGTTAGTCAAATCAGTAGGCTCCAACGAAGCCCTCAGGTACTTGCAACGAAAGCCACTGCCACAGTTTGACCCCCGTAGACTACGACTACTTTCAAAGCCCGGCGAATAAATTCGTGTACCAACCGGAGCACAATCTTCAGAACAAGCCAGGGAGGCACGCCTCGTCCCCGAAAGTTCATTGGCCGTAGAAACCATCATTGTAGATTCCCCACCCCGCGCTACAACTGTACCTACCTCAGCAGTCACTGAAGTACCGACCACCCCAACCGCTCCTCTCTCACCACCCGTCCATCCAGCCTCCCCTCTTCACCCTCCTTCCCCCAGACCCACATCTTCATTCGCCGGTGGTGTTGCAGAAATTGTCTTTACGACCACTAACCCCACAATTCCCGCGCCCATTAGCCCTAGTCTACCCCCTCCCACACCCACCTTTCTACCCAACCCATTCCTTCATCAATCTTTTCCATCTTTCCCCACAACTCCAAGACCCCTTTTCCCATTCCCCCCGCCATTAACCTTCTCCCCCGTCTCACCTCCCCGACCCACGGTAACACCTCTTTCCCCTTTCCACCAAGCTGCTCCAGCCAGCCCCCCTGTAAATTACCCCTCAACATTTGTAAATCCCGTATTTACACCAGCACGCGCACCCACGATCACCCCCATATTCACGGTCACCGCACTAGATACGTCCACTGACATGGACATCTCACCACCCACTACACCATCACTCACTTCACTCACGGCACAAACATTTTTAGGCACATCACAATTTTCAACAATCACTACATCATCCACCTTCCCACCACCATTCCCCATTCCCGTTGCATCTACACCAACTGCATCTTCATTTAGCACCCCGTTAATACTATCACCCACTGTAGATAATGCATTCCGACAGATGTTCATGTGTATGACGCAAGTAAGAGATGAGTTCACATCTCTTGGTGATAATTATCAGCAGCTGCAGAGGACAACGAATGACTTACAGTCGTAGCTTAACTTATTGTCTATTGAGAATGCCTCTCTGAACACCCGCTACCAAGAATTACGCGAGACTTATCACAAATTGGAACTAGAAAGCGAAGACAAGACCAAGGAAGCAACTGCTGACCTGGATAATTTATTAAGAGCCCAGACAGTCCGCAATGCAACGCTAACACGAAACATGGGCTTACTACGAAGACACCTAGCAGCCGCCAAGGAAGAAAACCAGCGCTTACAGGATCAGAACCGAGAAAACTTAGAAGCAGCGCTCGACCACCCAGACCAACCACTCAGTCCTAGCAGGTTCAAAGCCATTCCTTCAGACTCGATGAGAATGCTGCTAGACGATCATGTAAGATTACTAGATGAATACGACCGCATGAACGAGGAGTTACAGAAACTCAAAGAAGATCACAAATTACTCCAGTTACGAGAACCGGCACACCAAGACATACCAGCACCTGTGGACCCCTCTCCTGACCTCCTAGAGGAACTCAACTCATTACGGGCCCAGGTATCGACCCTTGAATCAAGAATTGCAGTATATGAAGCGCCACCAAGGCCAGATTCCCCACCTGAGCTACTAGCTGAAGAAGAAACTGTCACCATCCCGGTGGAGGAAACATTTGAAGAAGCGTACGAGCCACAACCCATCCCAGGCGGACGCGTCACAGCCGAAGGCTAGATGACGTACGAACTTCCGACCCCCGCGTGGATGAAGACTATTGAGGAACTTGGAACAACGCACTCAGCTAGAGTAGAGGCACAATTACATGCCATGGCGATGATAGAAGAAAGAATATTACAGTCTCCATTCTTTACTCATTTGGCCCCGCGACGATACATATCTGGGCATGAGCTACAGTATAAACCGTATTTCATGTTAATGGCCGAATACCAGTTAGCCATTGAGAAAGAGACATGTAAGAAACCATCGCATGCAACTCAATTCGAGGAGGACGATTTGCCACTAGATGCGCAACAAGGAGAGATCTATCAACCAGAGTGGCGCAAAGATTTACTACAGAAGTATCCAGAAATGATGAGTACATGGGTAAAGGCACCTTTGCACTTGAAGTATAACCCGTGTTGGGGACCAGTGCCACGACGCCGCTCCTGGACTGCCTTTGCTATTAAGGTACAAAACAATAAGCAGTGCCAAGACTGGTTGAATTACCCCTATTTTAAGCCACCCATTGAGTTACCAACTGTTGGCTACATGATGGCTACAATTCGCCACTGGCTCCCTAGATTAAAGCGTATGGATGATATAGCAGCGCATATGACTGTCAAAATCTTTGACATGATGCAAATGATTTTTAAAGTCTTCCGACGCATCAAGGCACCACATGTCAACACCCCGGGCTTTGAGCATGGCAATTTTGATCTGGTATATGATATGAGTACAACGCCATCGCTACAAGTGTGTTATGCCTGGCACTGCAGAATAAAGTACCTACCAGCGTGCTACAAGCAGACATTCGAAGAGATGTTCACAACCGGTTTTTGGGAATACCATTCAGAGGTATTCATAAGCAGGCCTACACATTTATTACAATTATTTGCCTGTGAACGAATGGTCTATTCCACACACTATTAGCTCCCGCCACCGGAAGAACCGCAACCAATCGACTGGGAGAAACTCGAGGCAGACCTGGCCCGAGGCATTCGTATCTCCGAGCACACCCTCGCTCAAGACCTCCTACAGAACTATATCCGGCAGACCTCACAGCAAGGTTCTGTCAGGGACGACAGAAGCGAGAGGGAGGGGGGTGTTGGAAGCAGCCAGAGGCACAGACGACACGGAAGCATGTAACGACAAAGCAGGGAGCCAGTCGAATCGTTTTTCAAATAATTATGTTTTCAAATACTTTCCAAAAACCTCCAACAGTGATTTTTATCACTACTGTAACATATGTAACATAGAAAACCCCATTTTGTAATCCATAGCTCCATTTTGTGCAAGCCGAGGAGTCCTCGAGCTTGAGGAGCTTAGGTAGAATGCGCGTACCAATTTTCGTTAATTTTAGATACCGTTTACCCTTCCAAATAGCATCTAGGACCTAATTTTTAACTATGCCGGTCACTAGATGTGAAACCGGTCAAAACTAGTCTAGAAACTATAAAAAGAGCTAGAGAGCTCATTTTTGAGGTTAGCTTGTTGGAGTTTAGAGTTCTTTTGAGCTTGTAATAGTGTTCTTGAGTAATAGAGCTAATTTCCCACCTTCCATTGTGTCTTGCTGGTCTCTTCGTAGTGTGTGTGTATGTGTGTGTGCATCTTTGTGCTTCTCACCTTCACTCTCACTTCATCTCACGTTCACGATCTTCATATCACTCCTATCTCTTCCGCGGATTGACATTAAGGAGGTGGAGCTTCTTAACGTGGTTCTCACCATTGTGCTAGAGCAACAGTCAGGTTCACCAATGTCGGGTCGTGTAGATGCTCGGATGTTGGATCAGTCCATCCGCCAAAATCGATCGGCACACGCGGGGTGTCTGTAGCAAACTCAGCTTATGGAAATAAGGGTTCTAATGATAAATAAATTTAAATTACCTATTTCTATGATTGAAACTAAGGTCTTTAAATAGTTTAAATAGCTATGGACCGTAAGGACGGGCAGCCCTGTATCTAGCAACAGCTTCCTAGAGTTGGCGGAAAATTTTCAACAGTTGGAGTATCGGGAAATTCTGGTTGAACTATGGAAAAGTGAGTTAAAAAAATATTCAAACAATGGTTGTGTGAAGAAGAAATTAAGGATTCTTCAGTAATCCTATTTTTAACTAATTCATCTATAATGATTTCATTAGTAAAACTCAAATCTAGTACAATTCATGAATTACTGGAATCATTTACCTGGACATTATGTACAGCAAGGGTGGAGTACCGTTGCCCATTGGCTCTAGGTTCTCATTGTTGATACTATCTAATTCCTATTATTATATCTACAGCGATCCATATTATGATTCATCATATTGCACATTTCACAATACATTTGATTCAAGGCATAGCTTGATGCTACATGCCCAAAATTCCTACATTTAGTACATAAAATTTGGCTATATGGATCAGTTATAGCTAAAGGGTTTGAATTTACCATATTTACAATGTCTAGGGAGTGCTGCTAGGCTGGTTTTGTAGCTTTTAGATTGTGTTCCAGTTGTTCCGTTGAATCAATGATCTAGTCCAAGGATTTGGCTCCATCTAATGCAAACAAACATATTTTTTTTCCTTTAATAATGAATTTATTTCATCCATAAACCAACCTCTTACTACATCTTTAAGGGGTCTCCCAGTTTCTGGAATTTTCCACAATGTACTCTGGAATAGTGATTCATAATCTACCATCATATGGCTGGGCTGTTGTATCATATATTGTAAAATAATGACCAATTGACCACTCACTATTGCTTTTTGAAACTGCCTTAAAAATGCATTTTTAAGAGCATCATATGTAGTGACATGATTTGAGACAAACTCTTTTAGCTAGTGAATAGCTTCTCCTGCCAAAGTGGCTTGAAATACTTGGCATTTCCTTGCATCATCTAGATTCCCTTCCAATAAATCAGATTTTGTGTCGAAAAGTTTGACATGCACTTGTGGGTCATCATCAATTCTTTTGCTAAATCTGTTGAACTACATTCCATTAATTCTCTGTATTGGGATTGCCATATTGAATGGAACTTGCCATTGCTTCCAATCATCATCTGTGGGTACCAAAAAGATTCCTTCCTCTTCTACCTTTATTTCATTTAGGAACTCCATCTCGCTTAGTGTGCCTAATTGCCTTCGTAACATGGTATCCTTTTTTGCCACCTGCTCCATCCAAACGGAATCCAAAAGGCCCAATGTCAAAACCAAATCCAAAAGTCTTCTTTCTAGTTCCCCATCTGATTCCTCATTAGCTTGTTTTCCTTCCATGTCATTCGTTTACGACTTGCCACCTTGAAAGTTGTGTGTACCTCCGGCAGTCAGGTAAATAATGGATAAAAAACCACACCTTGTTCCACCAAGTATCATTATTAGCTATGGAGATGCATGATTCCTATTCGAACTTTCTCCTCCGTGTACATTTGTTTGTGACGTTGTAGTTCCTTGGGCCACTCAAAGCGATGCCTACGCTTTGGAATATTTTGAAAACCACTTACCTAAGCATGTTGGCATGCTCCTTCTCCATTGGAATCCGTTCCTTTAATAGTTCAAATGCTCCTTTAGCGATTGTCATCTACTTCCCACCATGCGTACTATTTTGCACCCCATCCCATCATTGTTGCCAAATGTTTGGATGCATTAGATCCTATAATATCTCTCTCTAGAATAAGGTAGGTTCGGGGAATGGGGAATAGGAGAGATTTCTCTAATGTGTTTCTATTCCCTTACTGTATACGATTGAACCTTCAATACAACTTAATATAAAATAGAATAATGAAAGAATAAATGCCACATTGATATAAACAGAGGCATTGCATCAAGCTATGCTTGTATATTCATGAATAGGATGCAATTTTCTTGTTTACACGACTTAGACTGGACTACTTTTTCTACGTAAGGAGATACTATTGGTCATACGAATAAGAAGTAATTATTCTTTTCTATCCCTGTAGTTACACAGATGAATATCTGTTTAGTTCTCTGAAAGTTCAATCGAACTATTTTTCAAAACATATAATTATGGATTTACACAATTAGCCATACTGTTGAAGCTCAAGTTCAAGGACAAAGCATGGAAGTGCATCAAGGAAGTGGACACACAAGAAGAAGGAGCAAGTAGTGAGCTCCAAGAAACACCTGTCAAATTTTTAGAAGAAATCCCTATAAAAATAGTGATTTTTATAACTAAAAACCATTGTAAATACCATTTTTCATTTTTACAACTCCATTTTGTTCAAGCCAAGAAGTCCTCAAGCTTGAGGAGTATTAAAACTATCATCCTACCAATTTTCATAATTTTTAGACTATGTTTGAGCCCCTAAATAAGCCCTGGAACCTAATTTTTAATTAGGCTAGACACTAGGTCTGGACAGGGCCAAAACCACTCAAAAAACTATAAAAAGGGTTAGAGAGCTCATTTTTGAGGTTAGCTTGTTGTAGATTTGAGCTTTGTAAGAGAACTCTTTTTTAATCAAAGTCCTTCCATTGTTCCAATCTTTGCTCTTACCTTGTGCACGTGTGTGTGTATGTGTGTGCATGCTTGTGTGCTTTCACTCACGCACTTGTGCCATCACTTGCTCACGGTCTTCATATTGGTCCTCAGGTCTCCACGGATTGACATTTATGAGGTGAAGCTCCTCACATTGGTACTTACCATTGTGCTAAAGGGACACCAAATTTGGCGCCGTTGCCGGGGAGAGAGCTTGAAGGAGGAGTGTGTGACGGTAAGACGTAGAGTAGCGACGTTGGAAGGTAAAACAATCACCATTTTCAGTTTAGTTTCTGAGTTTTTCTTCTCCTTCATCTTCATCATCATCACCATCTTCTCCCACCTTCATCTTCTCTGATTTTTTTCAATTTTCGATCGTATATTCACTTCATTTTCACTTGTGGTTGTGAGAAAGAACCTTAAAGAGGGTGCAGAAATGAAACATTGAAGAAATACACCTCAATATACCCAAAAATTGAGTGAACTCTCCCGGACATTACTCGATCTGTGCCAAATGTCGTGAGTGTGGTATTGCGGGTTTGGAGATGAATTTTGCATCTATAGGCACATAGGAGTGACAAGGAGGACACAAGGTACTCATATTTGCAAAAATTTTTGAATTTGGACTCCTAAAAATCCAAGTGTCGTGACCGGTTGAGTTCAAGTATCGTGATACTTGAATTCCCCCATGTCGCGATATTTGGATATTTCTTAGGTGTCGAGTGTCACGACCACTTAGGAGACAAGTATCGCGATATTCGGCAAGTGTCGAGTGTCATGGACATCAAGTGTCTGACATCTGGCAAGTGTGGAGTAACGTGTAAGGCAAGTATCACGATATTCCTCTGGTGTCGAGTATCATGCTCAAGGTCTAGTGTCGTGATATCTGCCAAGTGTCCTGTGTCGTGACTGGTCAAGTGTCAAGTGCATTGACATCAAGTGTTGCGACATCTCAGCAGTATCGTGTGTCGCCGGATCTCAAGTGTCATGATATATGACAAGTGTCCCGACATCTGCCAGGTGTCGAGTGTCGCCTAGTCCAAGTGTCGTGATATTCCCGAGTGTCATGTATCGTTTAGTTTAGATATCGTGTGTTGTGGAATTCCAAGTATCGTGTGTCATCTCCTTCCAAGTATCGCCAATACTTTCTAAGTGTCGTGTGTCGCCTGTTTTGAAGCAATCCTAGAGAGGTCATGTTTCCCTATTTTAACCCCCAAAACCCTGAACTGGCATAACTTTCTCATACGAAATCCGTTTGCTGTGATTTTGGGTTTGTTGGATTTCCAAAGGATTTTGAGCAATACAAAGGGGTAATTTTGGACTTGTAGACAAAGCTTATGAACCTAAGATCTGGCAGACACTTAGGCAAGGATAGACAAAGCATTAGATCATTTGAGGCTATTGTCAAACCATACAGCTATGTCTTGGGCACAACAACTAAGTGGTTATCCCTACATGCTAAGTTCCGACACAAGTGACTTAGAAATGTCCTTCAACATGGAGAGACCCACACGTAGCTCAGGTACTTCCTATTTATAGACACCAGAAGGTCCTTGTAAAACACAATGGGAGTATATCAGAACCAACCAACTAGGTGCACGCTTCTATGAGGATGGCCTAAGATGATCAGTGGTCCAACTCAAAAATCCAGATCAACCCTTTGGACTGGAACACCCAGTGCTCAAGTTTGAACAGGGTTCATACATTGATAAGGAACCATGTATGTGATTACTAGCCTACCAGATAGGACATATGACTTAGGAAACATCATTCCTGAGAATGAGCTGGGAGATTTGGAGCAAGGAGACCTAGGACGAGAACCCAAGACCCCTAAAGGTAAGTCAGTTTTGACCAGAGTGATCACTCTAGAATGGATTCCCCAAGACAACAAAAGCATAGAGCTATTGTTGAATAGAGAAACAGAGGAAGCCTTTTGGAGATTCACGCCAGATCGACCCAACCCAGTAGTCCCCATCTATGAATTCAAGGATTCGGAGATACCAGGGAAACTTGTCTATCTAGATCACACATCAGAGAAACTGTTCTTGGTAACAGAGCAGGATAGGCATGCATACACTTGGCAAGGTGAATCAATTTTCCCTCCATCAAGATTTAGTGTTTCCCATGGTCTCCAAGGAGCAGGATCATCCAAGGCTCATGAAACCCAAAGGGAAAGAACTAGAGAGAGACCAGAGGTAAGCTTTGCACACACTATGGGTAGAGACAAATCAGGACATGAGGGTGAAAGACTTGAAAGGGAGAGACATAGAGCACATAGGCATCAAAGAGATGAACATGATTTTCCATTGCCTAGACCCCGAGAGCACTCAAGAATCCTTAGACCATCTCAAGTGATCAAGGCAATGAAGAACTATTTTGATGGATTCCGAGATCCTTATGATCATGTGGCTGAGTTCAAACAAGTGTTAAGAGCTGAACAAGTAGAGGACTTGTTCACCTAGTTCGAGGCATTTGGTTTGACTCTCAAGGTACTGCCTTAGCCTGGTTTCAACCCCTGAATAGTCGCAACTATCAAGAGATATGTCAACTCCTAAAAGAATTCATTATAGAGTTTTCCAAAAGTGTTATTAGACATAACACATCATCCCTAATCTACAGCTTCAAGCAAACACCCCAGGAAATAGTGCGACTTGCGAGAAGACGATTCAAATAGTACTTAGAAAGATGCCCTGTTCTAGAGTTACCCACACCAGCCAAGCAAGTGGCTTTGTTTTTAGATGGCTTACTAAGCACAAAGTTAAGGTCATATGTGTACTTGAAAGAGCCTAGATCCATAGAAGAGTGTGTGCGCATGTGCATTGACATAGAAGACAACTTGGGTGAGGAGCTAGAATTGTCCAAACTCTATAAGGACTCTGACAGTTCTACTAGTCATACCTCTAGATCCTCCACGGAGATAGATGAGATAGCTGAGCAGTCCCTGAGATTGATGATCTTCATGATCAATTTCCCCAAGACATTCCGTCTATCTATGGAGATCAAGCAGAGCAACAAGAAGATGAGAGGTTAGATTTTGAATCTAATTCTTTACAAGAGTTGCCACAATTCACAGGCCCATGGGAATTTGAATCTCGCCAAATCAGAGCTCCCACAATATTGGTAAGAAATGAAGACTCAGTGGTTCCAAGAAACACTGACGTCATGAAGAACACTAAGGTTCAATGTCATCTCAATGTAGAAGAGCTGCTCAAAGCAAAACCTGAGCTATGGACTCATGTGAAGGATCAGGTTCCAAAACTTGATTCCAATATTCCAAAAGCAGGCTCTAAGAAAAAAGTTCCAGAGATACCTCTAGACAAGATAGGGGACATGAGTGAAGGTGAAGAAGGTAATACCTATCTTCCAATCACCTACCAAGGTTACACAACCAAAGCAATCATAGATTCAGGTGTTGATGTTGCTATCGCGACCACCTCCTTGTGGAAGTGATGGGGAAAACCCACATTAAGACCAACTAGAATGAAGCTTCAAATGATAGACGGTCATTTTGAAAGACCTCTAGGATTTCTGGAAGGGATAACTCTAACCAATTGTGGTGTAGAGTTTGAACATACATTTGCTATATGTGACTTTGAGAAAAATAATGTCTATGAGATGATCTTGGGAAGAACCTTCCTACGACAATTGCAAATAGTACGGGATTGGGGAACCAACTCCTTGTACTTACAACACTTAGGGGTTACAACCAAGGTCAACTTGAAGGATTACACCTTCAGAGATATACCACCCCTACAATGGAATCCTATCCACAAAGCGAAAGAAGATTCTATCTCTGTGCATTCTGGAAGTTCACCTGACCCATCCTCAATGCATGAAGATACTCATCTGTGGATGTGCAAGGTCGCAGAGGAAGAGGAAAGATGCCTAAAAGCGAGAGAAGAAGGAACTTCTCTAGGAGATAGACCAATTAAAGACCCAGCCTATACATCGCTGATCTTTCCAGATGAGGAATTTGAGCCTCATGGCTAGGCAAAAATCTTAGCTACCGTGGACATTGTAGTCAATGAAGAACAATGGACACCTCATTGTGATGAGGAGGGTTATGATATTTTAGTGTTCATGTGTCAGCTCTTGTGGGAAGAATGTGACCCTAGTGATGTCATAGAAGAAGAAGAAAATGATGATGATCTAGAGTCCATTGTTATGGATAGTTGCTTTAATTCAGAGAAACACTATCTAGAAGATGTAGGAGTATTCAACCAACAAGAAGAAGAACCTCTCACAAGCATTAAAACTATAAATTCAAAGGAAGGAAGTGAAGGAGGTCAAAATAAAAAGAAACGAAAAGTAGTGAAACGAGAAGAGGAGGAATCATTGTTCAAAGTACCAGAAAATTTCCAGAAATATGAAGTGGAAGACTCAAAAAATTTGATACGAATGCCTAAGAGAGAGGACATCATAGGAGAAGCATATGATAACAAAGAAAAGACCAAGAAAATTGTAGTGACCATGGAAGAAAATGAAGAGCGATGTACATACATAGGAGATGACCTAAGTGCGAAAGAAGAAATGGAGCTTATAGCTCTATTAAGAGAATATAGGGACGTGTTTGCATGGCACTATAGAGACTTGAAGGGAGTAGATCCAAAAATTTTCTCTCATATGATCCCCATGAACGCTGATGCGAAGCCCACCAAATAGAAGCTCTGCACATATAATGACACTTATGCAGCTAAAATCAAAGAAGAAATTGATAGGTTGATTGAAGCTAGATTTATCTATGAGATTGAGCATACTGAATGGGTGCCCCCCATTGTAGTGGTGCCCAAGAAGAATGGAAAATTGCAAGTGTGTATTAACCTTAAAAAAGTTAATCCTGCTATGTTCAGGGATAGTTATCCGCTTCCAATAACTGAACATTTATTGGAGCGTGTTGCAGGCAAGGAAGTTTATAGCTTCCTTGATGGATTTTTGGCTACAACCAAGTAGCCATTTCCCCAGAAGATCAACACAAAACTGCCTTTGCCACAGAGTGGGGAATCTTTGCATTCCACGTGATGCCATTTGGGCTCACCAATGCACCTGCACCATTCCAAAGGCTCATGTGTCATGTTTTCAAGGAGTTCTTGCGAAAGATCCTAGAAGTATATGTGGATGATCTATGCGCTCATTCCCAAGAAAGAAGATACCACATCCCTGAGCTCAGATTGATCTTCAACAAGTGCAAAGAATATCAAGTGTGTCTAAACCCAAAAAGTGTGTGTTCATGGTACGACAAGGTAAAATATTAGGTCACATTGTTTCTAAGAACTGAATATCTATAGATGAGGATAAAGTAAGAACCATAGCAGAACTACCAAGTCCAAGGAATGTTAAAGAGGTACAAGCCTTTATGGGCCATTGTGGATATTACCATAGGTTTATCCACATGTATGCAATCATAGCTAAACCTCTTTATGGTTTGTTGGAAAATTTTGAGTGGAATGAGGAATGCGAAAATTCCTTCAATGAGCTACAGAGACGTTTGTGCACAGCACCAATACTGACCACTCCTAATTGGAATAAACCATGCCATGTCCATGTGGATGCATCCAACCATGCAATAGGATGTGTGCTAGCACAACCCACAGGTGAAGGAAACCTAGATTTGCCGATAGCATATGCTAGTAGGCAATTAAATGCGGTTGAACGAAACTATACAACAACCGAGAGAGAAGGGTTAGGCATGGTGTATGCTGTGAGAAAGTTTAGACACTACTTATTGGCCAGCAAGTTCAATTTTTCATTGATCATCAAGCTTTATTATATTTGGTCAATAAACCTTGCAATACGGGATGTTTAGTAAGATGGTTCCTCTTACTAATGGAATATGACTTTGAAGTGGTTGTTAGGAAAGGTAGGACCCATCTCAGGGCAAATCACCTTTCTCGCATCACTTCAGGAGAGTCATTGCAAGGAGTGTTGGATGAACTGCCGGACGCTTATCTGTTCAATTTAGAAGTTGTTCCTAAATGGGCAAATAAGTTGGTACCAATCCTAACCTTCGGCCCTGCAAATAAAAATGTGAAAACGAACAAAGAAAAAGTAGTGAGATCACAAAAATATCAAATATTGGCAAGGAGCATGTACAAACAAGATACAGAGGGAGTATTAGCTTGTTGTGTTGAGGATGATGAACATAGTAGTTGGTTGCAACAAGCCCATGAAGGAATGCCAGGAAATGACTATTCTAAACAATGAACATTGCAGAATCTAAAACGTTTAGCAGTGTATTGGCCTAGCATGGACAGAGAAATACAAGAATGGATCAAGAATTGTCTAGTGTGTCAGGATAGAGCCTTGTGGATCATGCCACCCTTTATCAAGTGTCATTAATTCCAGACTGGAGTGCTCCATTGGTGGACTTTATGAGATCGGAGACATTACCTAGTGAAGCTAGTCTAGCGAGAAGACGAAGCATGGATCAAGAGGCTAAAGACTATGCCTTAGTAGGCAATAACCTATACCGGAGAGGCAAAGATGGATACTTAAGACTGTGCGTTCATGAATCTGACTACTTGAAAGTCTTAGAAACTGCACATAGTGGGGTTGCAGGTGGACACTTTGGGCTTGACCGAGTAATTAAGACCATTCTATTCTCAGGAATTTGGTGGCACACTCTTCATATGGATGCACATACTTATGTGAAGAAATGTTACACATGCCAACGTGCACAATATTCGATAAGAAAAGATGAGATGCCTTTGAGGCCAATGATGGGAGGACGTGCATTCTCGAAGTGGGGTATAGACTTTGTAGGTCCTATTAACCCCCCAGCTAGAAACTCCCATGCAGAATACATTATTGTAGCCATAGATTACCTCACAAAGTGGGTAGAAGTAAAAGCCATGACAAAGAATGATGCTCAAACGATGGCTAAGTTCTTATTCGAGAACGTGTTCACTAGATACGAGTTACCAATAGAGTTAGTAAGTGATAGAGGTACGCACTTCTTGAATGAAGTCATTGAAAACCTTCTCCTAGAATTCTTCGTAATACATAAGAAGTATGCTCCCTATCATCCACAAGCTAACGGACAAGCAGAGAGCACGGATAAGATCCTATGTAACATATTGACAAATCTGGTAAATAAGAAACGCTCTGAGTGGGACGAACAGGTTCATCATGCTGTTTGGGCTTACCGAGTTGCTTACAAAATGGTACTCAATGCCACCCCATTTCAGATGGTCTTCGGACAAAATGTTGCATGAGTGGAATGGACATGAATTGTCCTTTAGGATCTTTGATCTGGAACCCTTAGGTGAGACAAAGCTAGGAGCGGGAGCAGACATCTATGCCGCAAAGAAATGGCAAAAGGCATACTTTGATGCTCATATTGGAACTACTACAAAGTTGCCCATGTATTTGCAATAAAGCTTATACATGACTCATTAGTGTAACCTCTTTAAACACACTGTCCTCAATTGGATTAAATTTTTGAATCAAGATTTTTCCAAAATCAAGGCATAAAGAGGTAAAAGGTTCTAGACATATTCTAGATGTTTGGCCTTAAAAGTTATTTGCAAGACCTACTAGGTGTATAAATTGAATATCATCTTAGCTCTCAATCTTGATGCCAACAAGGATTCAAGAAAGGATCATTAGCAATTCTCTTTGATGGCTAGAAAGAAAATTTTCTTTGATTACCAAAAAGAAAAGTACCTCATGATTCATAAAAAAACATCAATCAGGTTATCTCTTTCTTGGGAAAGAGAATTGAGGTAATATGCTTAACCACTAGATGAAAGGATAAAGAAATGAAGGAGGGTTCTTCTCTCACATTCAGATAACAAGTGAAGTCAATATAACTTCACCATGTACAACTTCTTAATCGAGTTTTGATTCAAACATTTTCAAGTTTCCAAGGCAAAGCATGAGATCATGAAACAATCATGTAAAGGAATCAAAACCTCGAAAATTGAGTTTGAGATAATGCCTTAAACTTCACAATTCTTTTTAAGAATTTAAGTGAGAAGGTACTCTATAAAGATATATTTGGACTTTTGGATAAATATCACTCACACATCAATGTAAATATAAAATAGGGTAGTATGGGACACTTGATGCTTTACTCAAATTGATGTAGGAAAGATGGTATGGTGCATCAAACCATAGGATCATAAGTATCTTTTAGTCCTAGAATGAATCTTGAAGTAAGATTGGATCCTCAAGGGACTTAAAACTTCAAAGAAGATATATTTGAACTTTTGGATAAGTATCACTCACACATCAATGTAAATATAAAATAGGGTAGTATGGGATACTTGAATTTTAACTCAAATTGATGTAGGAAAGATGGTATGGGACATCAGACCGTGGGATGATAAGTATATTCTGGTCCTAGAATGAATCTTGAAGTAAGATTGGATCCTCAAGGGACTTGAAACTTCAAAGGAGAAGTTTAAATTCAAGGAGGATAAAATCTTATTACAAGAAACTTTTAGAACTATTTCACAAGTCACTTCAAGGTCAAGTAAGTAAGAAGATCATGAAGTAATTAACTTCCAAGGCCTTCATTTGTAATTTAAATATGGACAAGCATGTTCTTATTTGGATTATGGAACATTTCAAGATAAAGTGTTTTTTATTTAGAAATATTTGATACCTTTATGAAGAATAGGACTTTGAAATGATCCTTTCAACTAAGGTTAGATAGCCTAAGTTAAGCACCAAGTTTCTAGTGTAACATGTGACATTCAATCTCTTCATTCCTCGTAATGCATAAGAATTGCATTTCAAGAAAGGATCAACTTAGTCTGAGTGAAGCATAAATGTTTTCAGCAAAGAAGAAATATCATCATTTGAAGCTTAGTGGGTCGACACTGATGTTGGATACCACACTAGTATGTTATGGTTGGATGGTATTTAGCTTTACTCCATCAATATTTTTGAGAATATAGTTTATTTCTCTTAAAGATAGATAAATTGCTACAATTCCTTATTGAAAAAGTCATCTAAAAAGTTGAAGTCTTGATTCACCTAGAGTTTGACTGACAAAAAATTCAAGTACCTTAGAAATTTGAATTGGTTGCATAGAGTTTTATTTCTTTCTTTCTTCTTTCCAAATATTTCGAATTTTATATAGATAGAGTATTTGATTCTTTTCATGAAAGTCTAGGGTTAGCTGATTGGAAGAAGGTAACTCAATTAAACATCTCAAATCAATGTTTTGTACAAGAAACCATTCAATCTTCAAAAGATCTCAAGCCAAAATTTATTTATTCATTTGATTTTGCTTCAAGTTATGTAGCGTAACTTGAATGAATTTATTGACAATTCCCATGAACTTAAAGGTAAAGTCTTTAAGAAACGTTTCCTAAGTTGGAAAACTTTCATTTTGGATTTGACTTGGTTAAGATAAAGTAAGGTTGATCAAAAGTAAATGGAAAACTTTCTCCTACATTCTACATAGGATTTTCAACCCATTTGGACAAAGTAGTCCTCCAGTTTGTTGAAAAAATCAAGTAAATCTTGGTTAGGATAAAATCATTGTACAAAAATCCAAGTTAGATGTTTTGGACAACAAGATTTCTAGCTTTCATAATCAAATTCAAGTGAATCAAGAGTTCTCAAAGTCTTGTTACAGATAGAAATCCAACCCTAGTTTCTATGCACATGCACTAATGATGCCCAAATAGATTAGTAATTTGAATCCATGCATTTCACATGTTAGTTCCCACATAGCACGTATAAAAAATAGTGAATTTATGAGGGATGTTTTTTGATCCAACCTTATTATTCATTCACCACTTTGTACTGAGATCACTTTATCAAGTGCAAAGCTAGATAGTGTTTTGAATAATTTGGGTAGGGATCCCACTACAGAGATGAAATGTGTTCTTGAAGGTTAGATCATGCGACTTGAGGGATGCCTAAAATAATTATATATAGCTTTATGTTTGAGGATTAAAGTATTTCCCAAGGGGGAAGAATGTAATAAAGTAAGTCCATGATCTAAGTGTCTGGCCATTTTAGAAAAATTTGAACTCGAACATCGTTTAGTCACTCATTTGTATGGCCTAAGATCTCAAGACTACACTTAAGCATAAGTTCATGTGGTCTCTTAAACAAGTGATCCACTTATCTTAGTGGTTAAGTCTCAAGGTCTTGAAGGAGGATGTCTTGGGTTTGCAAGAACCCAATTGTGGCATTGGTGAAGTATTTTGATGGTGATGCACCACAATGCACTCTTCTTCTCATGAGCTCCACGATGATACCGTTGGAGTAGAAAGGTGAGCTCCTAAGGCCGCACACGATACTCCGCATAGAGACTGCAGAATACGTAGAAAAACATAGTACACAGGGAGCACGAAGATAGACTTATTAGGTCTTACAAATGTGGTCAAACTTACAGTCTCTAACTGACCAAATCACTTTATGTTTTATTAAAGAACATATACAAAGAAGTGTCTGGTGGCCATTTGGCTTTTCACATGGACACAAACGGTAACAATCAACCACTAAAGGCCAATATGGCCAAAATAACTATGGGAGAAAAATAAAGAATGATAAAGAATACCTGAGTGTAAGTATACAAACTATACCTCCCACTTGATGGGCATGTTACACAGTATACAAGTGACTCTGTAAGATCATGAATGAAGTAACCCCCATCAAGTGATAGCAGTGTCGAAAGCTATCATGTGGTAGAGCTTTAGTCAAAGCATCTGCAACATTATCTTGAGTGTGAAGCTTCTCAAGAATAATGCACTCAGTGGCTAAGAAATCTCTAATGAAGTGATACCTCACCTCAATATGCTTTGTCTTTGCATGATAGACCGGATTCTTAGCCAAAGCAATGGCACTCTAACTATCATTGAGCAAATGAGGTACATGCTGAGGTAAACCCATATCACAAGCAAGATGAGAAAGCCACAATGCTTCCTTACATGCCTCACTTCCTGCAACATACTCTGCTTCTGTGGTGGAAATAGTTGTACATTCATGAAGACGAGATCTCCAAGAGATAGCACCTCCCCTGATGTAGACTTAAGATTGTCTACACAACGAGCATAGTCAAAATCTGTGTAACCAATAATGGATGCTTTCCCTCTACCTAAGCATAGAAACTTGTCCTTAGTGCTACTCAGATATCTCAAAATCATCTTGACTGCTTCCGAATGTTTCTTGCCAGGATTAGACATATATCTACTCACAGCTCCCATTGCAAATGCAATGTCTGGCCTTGTAGCTACCATAGCATACATGAGACTACCAACAATAGACTGATAGGGAACTTTGGTCATGAATTCCTTTTCCTCATTTGATTTTGGGCAATCATCATTGCTCAATTTCACATATGTGGGTAAAAGTGTACTCAATGCCTTTCCACCCTGCATATTGAACCTGTGAAGTACTTTGGATATGTACTCACTTTGAGACAAGTATATGCATCTTTTACTCCTATCACGAGTAATGAGCATGCCAAGAATATGTTTGGCATTCCTGAAATCCTTCATATCAAATGTCTGCCTCAACTTCTTTTTGAGAATTGACAAGTCATTAAGAGGACTTCCCAGCAATCAACATATCATCGAGGTAAAGTATCAAGCATATCAAGCTGCCATCTGAGCATCTCTTTCTGTAGAGACAATGATCTTCATTGCTTCGAGAATAGCCTTGAGACTTCATAAAAGCATCAAACTTTTGGTTCCATTGTCTAGGGGACTATTCAAGTCCATACAATCTCTTCTTGAGCTTACAAATTAGAATTTCCTTGCCAAGAACTACATAACCCTCTGGTTGTTCCATATAGATCTCATCTGTAAGATCTCCATGCAAGAAAGCAGTTTTCACATACATTTGGAGTAGCTTTAAGTCCTCCATTGCAACGAATCCAAGCAACATGTGTAGGGTAGTCATCTTGACCACCGGAGAGAAGATCTCCTCAAAATCAACACCATGTTGTTGCTTAAAACCCTTTGCAACAAGTTATGCTTTATACTTTGGAGAAACACTATTTGATATGAATTTCAGCTTATATACCCATTTACATGGTAAAGCTTTCCTGCCCTTTGGCAAGTGTACTGAATCCCAAGTACCATTCTTGTGAATAGAATCTAACTCACTCTTCATGGCACGCACCCACTTGACATGATCCTCTGTCTCCATAGCCTCTTTGTAGGAAGAAGACTCACCGGCATCTGTTAGCGTAACAAAATCTAAACCTAGAACATATCTATCAGGTGGATGTGAGACACGTGCAGAACGTCTCAATGGTTGTTGAAAAGGAATATCTGCAGACTGTTCTGAATGGACATTCTCTTGAACATCCCTATGTGCAACATTTTTATGCATGCTAACCAGAGGACTAGTATCCTCAAAGACCACTCTTCTCACTTCAACCTCCTTAATGGGCTGTTTATGCATCTTAGACTCATTGAAAATGACATCACTACTTCTCATCATTGACCGTGTTTTAGGATCCCATAAGCAATATCCAACTTGTCCTTCTCGACCATATCCAAGAAAAATGCATTTCTTTGACTTATGATCCAACTTTTCTCTAAGATTCTTTGGTATATGAACATACGCTTCACACCCAAAAACTAAAAGATGATCATAATATGGTGGCTTCCCTGTCCATAACTCTTGTGCCACTTTCAAACCTTTGGTAGTACTAGGTGAAAGGTTAATCACATGAACTGCAGTCAATACTGCTTCTGCCCAAAAACCTTGTGAGAGTTTTGCATGATGCAACATAGAGACTACTCTATCTTGAATAGTTCTATTCATCCTCTCAGCTACACCATTCTTTACTAGGGTATAAGGAGCTGTAAACTCTCTACAAATCCCTCTAGATTGACAAAAAAGGTTGAGTTCATGTGAGGTATACTCACCCCCATTATCTGAACGTAAAGCCTGAAGCTTAGTTCCTTTTTCAGTCTCAACTAAAGCAAGCCATTTATGAAAGTAGGGAATACCTCATCCTTCGATTTGATAGGATATACCCAAAATTTTCTAGTAGCATCATCTATGAAAGTGACAAAGTAAAGAGAACCACCTAAGAACTTGGTCCGCATAGGACCACACACATTTGTATGAACGAGATGTAAAGGCTGAATTGAAGAGTCAATGTGCATTCTATGCACATTTCTAGCTTGCTTTCCATATTCACAATGCTCACAAAATGAAAAATCATAGAAAGATAACATAGGTAAGTAGCTAGAACAAGAAAGATTTTCCATTCCACTATGAGATATATGGCCCAAACGACCATGCCAAATACAAGCCATGGGCTATTCAGTAACATCTAACAAGTGTTCTTTCTATGATACAAATAAAGGATAAAGTGATCCAACTTTGTTTCCTTTTGCAATAACCATATTGCCCTTTGATATGTGAAAGGACTGAACATAGAAGACCACCTTGTAACTAAGGTCATCAAGTTGAGCAGTTGATGTCAAACTACGTGATAACTGAGGTACATGGCATACATTATGCATCATAAATTTTGAACCATCAATGAACTACACAACCACATCTCCAATCCCCACAACATCACACTGGTAAGAGTCAGCAAGTCTCACAGTACCAAGAGACTTTGTTGCATAATAAGAGAACCATTCTCTGTGTGGTGTCATATGGAAAGAAGCACCAGAACCTAGCAGCCATGTGTGGGAAAGAGATTTAGCCATAAGAGCCTCAATTGGCACAGTAGTATCAAGTGTCAACACATCACCATCATCAGAAATAGCATTAATTTCTTCAATCTTGACAGTCGAAGTAGATGGTGCAGGTAACTGTTTAACATGCCCATCAACATTCTGTCCTTTAACTTTAGAATTCTTTAATGCATAATAGTCATTCTTCATGTGTCCTTTCTTGTGACAATAATGGCATTCGATATCCCTGTTCCTTGATTTACTTTTACTCTTATTCCGTTGACCATTCTTTTCCTTGTTCTTGCTCCTGCCACGTTGTTGATTCTTTCCTTGGTAAGAATCATGAACACTATATGCATCTCCACTCTGAGTGCCAACCATAGATTTTCTACGAATCTCCTCACTCAAGAGTGCTCCACATATGTCATCACAGACGAGTTTACCACCAGGTGCACTATTGCTAATAGTGTTGCAAAATATATCCCATGATGATGGCAAGGTGCATAATAGCAATACTGCTTTCATTTCATTATCCATATCCATTTTCTAAGTCTTTAACTGGGAGAATATAGCATCGAACTCATTTATACGAGCAGCAACACTATCTGTGTCCTTCATACGAAGGTCATATAATTTTCTCATGAGATACACTTTATTTGATGCTGTCTCTTTTTCATATGTATTGCATAACTTCTTCCAAAGCTCCTCTACACTTTCATAGTCCAATACTGTAAAGTAAACATTATCTGCCAGGTGCAAGTGAATGGTAGACCTAGCCATTTCATCTAACTCATCCCAGTCATCTTCATCCATGTTAGTAGGATTCTTTGAAATTCCATTTATTGGCTTCCATTGCCTCTTTTGAATCAGCACATCTTTAATCTGATTCTTCCACAGAGAAAAGTTTGTGCCATCGAATTTTCGGATCTCAAAATGGTCTTTGCCCTGCAAGTTATAGCTCCTCCTCAAAACACTAGCACTAGATTGTGATCCATGGGATGTGCCTGAGACCTCTGATGCCATGATGATAGAGAACTGAATAGAATGATAATGAAGCTAGAAGAGTCCGAACACCAACAAATAAGTGTATCAAGGAGTAAATCAACCACTGTATAGTTGATAAAACCAAAAATCTAGAAAAATTTTACCAAAGTATCCTTTGCAAAATGAGCATATGACCATTGTCAAAATATCATAAAACTGCAAGTAGTGACATGTTTACCTACATAATGACTCACTGACTCCATTGCATATAATCACTTAACCAATAGAAGCCAACTAGGCTTATCGAGCACCTATGAACAGCTATCATACATTTCCTATGGCGAGGTTGGGTAAGTCTTCCACTACCGAAGAGACCCCGACATCTGGGTGTCTCCTAGTTAAGAAAACCTCACCACGACACTCTTTATCAAATGTAAAAGGATTTATGCAAAGAACGTAACCACTATATTGATGACCACATGGACGTAGATAAGCGGTATCCACAGAAGCGTACATGATGTGTATGTGCTCAATATATGTAGTAAAATGACACTAAAAGGCTGAATGCACAGCCCAAAAAACTAGCCAATAACACCTCCAAGTGTTTGTCAACTCTGATGTTTTTGGCTCAAAAGACTTGCATAAATTTGCAACGGCTGCTCCCACCAAAACTAAAATCTTTCAAGAAACCTGTAGTTTTACAAGTGTGGCTGAAAACACAGCCCCAAAGGTTGATATTTATTATCATGGAAGTACAAAGAACACTCTTCTTGATGTTCTTGGACCTATGTGAACAAAACTATGTGCAAAAGTACTCCAAAACCGCTCTAAAAGACACCCCAAAAATGCTTCAAAAATAGGTTTTGAAAGCAAAGAATAAAGCTTTGAGGGACCAAAACATGTTCAAGGTAATGTCAACCATATTCTTTCCCCTTCTTCAGATACCACAAGAGTGTAGCTTAGTGGCAAGAGATTTCCACGGTTAAGCGAGATCTGGTAGGAACAGTATTGGGATGGGTGACCTCCTGAGAGGTACCAGAAACCTCTATATTCCTTGATCCTTGAGATCCTCCCTCGCGTGCAGCCAACGGAACCAACGGTGACTTTGGTGACTCGGATGACAAGGTATGCCAAGGTCTATGCCTTGATCGCCGCCTTAGTCGTAAGCCTTAGAGAAAGCCGAGGGGGGGCTCGCTTTGCTCGCACAAAAGGAACAAAGCTTTTGCGTCAAACTGCTTTGATAAGTGAAGTATTTCGATGGTGATGCCCCACAGTGCGCTCTCCTTCTCACGAGCTCCATGATGATATCGTCGGAGTAGAAAGCCGAGCTCCTAAGGCTGCACACGGTACTCCACACAGAGACTGCAGAATACACAGAAAAACATAGTACACAGGGAGCATGAAGACAGACTTCTTAGGTCTTACAAATGCGGTCGAACTTACAGTCTCTGGCTAACCAGGCCACTATATGTTTTATTGCAGAACATATACAAGGAAGTGTCTGGTGGCCATTTGGCCTTTCACATGGACACAAACGGTAACAATTGGCTTGTAGTTACTTGAAACCCATGAAGATGCCTAATAATTAGGAAAGTTGATCATAAGGGTGAGTATAATAACAAATTGAAGTTAGTTTTGGAATGGTTGATTTTAGACTTGTAGGTACCATAGAAAATATCAAGGCAGTGTTAGAAGAAAGAGATGTTACCCATATCATTCTATAGAAACACATTGTCTTCATTGACGAAGAATCTAAGAACCATCTACACATGGTCATGGAGGAGGAATTACATTTGATTTCCAATAAGGTAGTTGAGCATATTAAGGGTAATGGAAAATAGCAAAGGGTGATCCTAAGAATCCTACATTTATAGAGTGTGCTTGTGTGCTTTGTTTTAATGATAATTAAACATTAGGCGAGTTACATTTGAGGACCCATTCTTAACAACTTTGTTGGATGCTAAGACTATCCCACAAACGAGGTATACATTTTTCGAAAACCGTTACTTGAAAATAAAAGCTCTAGAAAACGTCTAGTTGAAAAAATCATACGCATTTTTAGGGTTGAAAAAAGAAACACTTTTACGGTTCAGAATAAAAACATCCACAATAAATTTACGTAACAAATATGGGCCCCTCTAATTTAGTACAAGTTTCGTTTAAGGAAACAATAAGTTAAAAAAATGAGCACATATTAATTTATTCTTCTTGAATGTCCTTCTAACCCTCCTCTCTTTTCCAATGAAGTAGCAACAACCTTTTCTTCCATATCATTAGAATTCTAATTGAAATCACAAACACTATCAACCATACTCCATAGATACACATACTAATGTACATACATACATGCATACATACACATACACATGGACATACAAATGTTTGTAAGCACGTACATACATATGTAGATGCGCTCATGCACAAATATATGCATGCATAAGTCATTAACTTTAGGGTGACAATGATGAAATAAAGTGTATGAAATGGGAATTCAAGGTGAGGAGGAAAAGTGTAAAGTGCCCTTTTCTTGCTAAAAAACAAGCTTGCATTATGTCAAACAGAAGAAAGATACATGCAAATCAGAGAGAATTAAAAAGAGGATTAGAAACATATCATCTCCTTCATGGGGTCCACTTGCTTCTGAGCTTGTTGTCTTGTAATAAAAAATATTATCAGCCATCAAAACGAGGGCTTGTTTCTATGGTTCCTAATTCTTCTTCATACAAACTCTAAGGATTTTTGTATACATAATTCGTTGGGAGTATTGTTAAAGTTTTCATGCATCTTTTCTTCAATATTTCCTATCATGCTTCCCCTCGTAACACGTTCAAGAGGGCCAAATAAAAACCCACCACAAAAGGAACCCACCATCTCCTCTATTAGAACACCAAGCCTTCACCATGCTTGGAACAAGTATTTGTCATAGAACAAGTTCATTTTTGGAATGAACCATAATCTTATGGTGATTCATGAGATTTTCTGTCTTTGCAAAACATCCATGATTATTTATGTATTCTAGTTCTTTACTCTCATTAAAGGATGAATATAAAATACTTAAAAGCCAAGATCCAAAAGGTTGGTATTCAACCAACACTTCAAACCAAATTTGGGTTTGAAATTTTCACTTCCTAGATTATAGAAAAAGAGAAGGAATCTCAACAAATGCATTCCATGAGTAATTTTAACTCAAATGCTAGGAGTCGTGGAAAATTAGAAGGAGACTCCAAGTGGTGTATATAATCACTCCAAGAGCTTGTACTATATGATAGATGAATATACATTCAAGTTACATCTTCATCTTGCTCATTGTCCTTCTTCTCTATGTCATCTTCTCCAAGTTAGTGTAGTTGCAAAGTTTGGTTCTCACAGGACAAAAGTCCAATCTTCATGAGTAAGGACTCATTGGAAAGGTATTCTCGTCTAATTTCATGGTTCAAAGTTAGTTATCATATAAATTCTTCTTCTGTGTGCTAGATCAGTTTATTTGCCTTAGCGTATGTTCCTATTATTCCCTAAAAGTCAAGGTGACCCTCTAATGATTCTAAGCTCTTAATGAGAGCATGCTTTATTTATAATTCCAATTCTTGCACACAACAGAGCCTTCATACTATTAGAAAACTTCACCTAAAAGGAATTAGATGAATTGTAATTAGGCTGAGAGCATTGAGTGTTTGAATTTGATCTTTCCTTCCATAAATAGAAGGTTTCTCACAATCACTTCTCAAGTTGATAGTATGTTTTTCATTTACTTATTCTTTGTGATTATTCAAAGGACATTGGGTCTTTTATTACACTAAATAGAATTATATAAGGTAAATCAACATTTCCAAGTGATATCAAAATTCATAACTCCAAGTCGCACATTGCATCCATCCTTTTCCTCTCAAGCACTTTTAGTGGTATCATATCTATTCTCTTCAAGATGGGTGATGAATTTCCTTCCATAATTGAGAATCTTCATAGGAAAAACTATGCTACTTGGAAAAATAGGATGGAAGATTATTTGCAAGGCCGAAACCTTTATGGAGTAGTAAAGGCTTATGAAGTCGTGCCTATACCAAGATCCAAAGGGGTACCTACACAAGAAGAGAACAATTAGCTCACATCATGGTGTGCAAGAGATTCTTAACCCAGGTCTGATATCTTAAACTATATCTTTGATTTCTTGCTTCCACACATTAGAAGTTCCAAAACATCACAAGAAGACTGGGATTCACTTGAAACATTCTTCTTTCCTAGCACCAAGCCTAGGAAGAATCATTTGTGGAATGAGTTCAACCAAATGAAGAAGATACCCAAGCAAACACTCACAGATTTTCTTACCAACATTAAGGAGGTTGTAGATCATTTAGTTTCAATTCGAGAAATAATTGAAGATGAAGCCATTATGAGACAAATCCTTAATGCAATAAGGTATGATAAGAAATGGAAATTATTCTTAGCTTTGTATGACCTCATCATGGATGTGCACACACGTGACTTCAACATATTTCTTGGAAAGCTCTTCAATAAAGAGGCCAACAACAATATAAAGGAAGTTAACTCTCTCCATGTTAAATCTACTATTGCTCTTTGTATAGATAGAAGGTCAAGAAGAACAACGGAAAGAAGAATGAAGATGATGAAGAAGAAGTTTTTCAAGCCAACTATGCAAGTAGAAGAAAGTGGAAGGGAAAGAAGAAAGGAGCAAAGCAAGACAAGTGAAGTGCTTGAGTATGCACAACAAGAGGAGCAACGAGGAGATGGAGAGAGAGAGAGAGAGAAGAGGAGAGATACACACATATGTGTGGGAGCCTCGAAACCCACATAATGATCTCTCTTGAGGCAATGCACTATATATGATGTATATATATGAATATAGGGGTAAGGTCACATGACCATTACATCCCCAACAATCTCCCACCTAAGGGTCAATGTGACCATAAGTGGAAAAATATACAAATAATGATGTAGGACTATACAATAATAAATAGGAAGAGTCCGGATCTCAAACCATATAGATCACGCTACAACAATTGCCTCGAACAAGGTGTATCCATGCACCTTAAAATGCTCTAGACTCATATCGATAAGAGTCGAGCTCACATCTGGAAGATGCAAGAACGGATGAAGTTCTTGCAAAGATCCCACTCACTCTATGCCTATGTCAATCATCAAACGATTGACAACTCAATGTGCAAATGCTCCAATAGCAACTGCAATATCTTGTCTCGAGCATAACAACTCGTACATTAGACTCCCGAATGCTAACAAAACATGTGCTATCCTAGCTAGCCTAAGTATGTCAGCCATGCATGTGTCCAAGGCATCCAAAGAACCATCTTCAAGATCAACATGTCTTGACATATGTGTGACAACATCTAGCATGAGAAAATCCAAGAATAATTGCATGCTTTTTGACTCATCGACATCTAAATCAATCATCCTCTCAACCAAGGATGTGTCTAGTTGTGCACCCTGAGACATAGTATGTTCTCACATACAATGTGTATCATAAGAGCTATCCTGCTCTACCACACCAAGTGTATCATCATGCTCCACATGAGCTAGCTGCACAAACATGAACATCAAGGTCAAATTGATGATCTAACTCTAAGTGAGTATCATCACAATGCTCTACATGAGCATCCACATCATGATCTAAAGCATCGAAATGATCATCCAAAGTGTGCTCCATGCGAGCATCTATATGATCAATAATATCATGCTCTATATAAGCATCATGAGCATCCAAAACATGCTCTACATGTGCATCCATCTGAGCATCTGAATCCTGCCATACATGTGCATCATGAATGTCAATAGGGGTATGTATAGATAGACAAAATGAGACATGATGAGTCTCACATCACACATAAGGATGACTCCCACTGATATGAGACTATCTCTCACATGAAGTACCTTTAGTGGATACCTGTGCCCAATCCTGGTAGCTCTAACAAGCATAAGTTGTACCATCTGCAATTGAAAATGATGCTCAAGGAATGCATAACATCTGCTCTCCTGTAATTGGCTAATTGAAATCAAGCTCATAGGGAATGAGGGCACATAGCATACACGTGTGAGTATAAGTGATGCTCCACTAGGCAGCATATGGCATACATCTCTTACACCCTTAATGTCATACGTCGTACCATCAAACATGTGCACACATTCATGACTCTCACCAGAGAATAGAAAAAACCACTCACGATGAGGAGTAACATGAAAACTGGCTAATGAATCAAGCAAGCAAGCCATGTGTGTTCTATCCAATGAACAAGAGGAATCCTGAGATGAACCATAGGAGAAAGTGATATCACCATCACTAGCAAACTCAACTACCATAGACTCTCTTGAAACCACTACCTGACCTACACCTTATGCATATCTCTGACATTGTCATCGTATCTGCCTAAAGCAATATTGTCGAATATGGCCATCATGACCATAGTGCCAACATCAAGGTTGTCGATGTGATTTACGTCTCATATGAGTCAATGGACCCGCATACATACCATGTAGTCTCTACCATAATGCACTACTCGTCTCCTCATACATAACAAACTCATATATAGAATCCACAAGTTGGAATCGAATAGTGGAGCTAGCCAATGCATCCATATCCATCCATACGTGGTCCAGCATGTCATGAGGCCTCTATGCATCTCTATGCACATACATGTGTAACCTTGCACAAACCAATGTATGCCACATCTAAGCTTTCCATCTCAGAAAGTTAGTGCCATCAAACCGAGAAGACACCATGCTTGCAATCAAAGAGACTATAAATATAACAAGATACTAGAAACAATACTCTATCACCAATACGATCACACCTAGATATCCATATGCATAACTCACATCACAAATGTCTCGCTAGAGAAGAAACCATGTGAACCACCTGTCACATAATCATGCATCTAGAATGCACATAAAACCATGAGCATAAGCCTCCTTACCAAGTCTCCAAAATGTCCAAGTAGATGTGAAAGAATCATAGAAACTTTTTGATAGAGTATCCCCTGCAAACTGAGCAATCAAACAAGATAACCAATAGCAAAAGAACAATGAGTAACCTGTCACCAACTATCACTGATCCAATCAAAGATAATGGCAAATACGTATGCCAAAAAACTAATGGTAATACATGCCACTATAATAGTGATATACCTCCCACTCAAGAATGAATCCTGTAAGATGGTCCAACCTATTAAGAATAACATGTGACCAAATCCAAGAGAATGGAGATAAGAAATGATCCAAAGCTATCACACAAGCATAAAGGATCTAATAGACCATCTATCTAGCACAAAAACGGATAAAATTTTGATAGCATCTGTTTTGTAAAATGGACTCTGAACCACATAAACCATGTGGGAATCATGATCCACATATGCCAAGAATCACAGTAGCAAATAGATACCAAATCAATGACCATATGCTAATAGAATAGCCAATCAAGGTGACAAATGGATGTGCAACTGAGGCTCCAATCTTGATTATGTACCTATAAAGAAACAAGAATACAAGCACTAGCCAAGATCCAAAATCAACTCTCATAAAATATGTGCAACCGGCAAGTACGTTCATAACCAAGTGGCATAAAGGAGATAGAGACCACAATGCCACTATACATCTACTGGCAATCTATGATCAAACTCATGATGACATAAACGTCAAAAAGATATGGACAATGCCTACAAGCTCTAAAACTAAGAGCTTGCACACCAAGAAATCTCTCTCAAAGAATTTCCACAACCTCTAAAATTAATTAGGGTTCTGATGGTGAAAATATGCTCATTTGTGTTTTGTTGTTTTAGAGATGATAACCTCTGAGTTTGAACTTTTACTTTCAGCAAACTTCAAGAAGTCTTTCTTGGCTACATAACGATAGATAGGACACCTTAATCAGAGGTGTTTAGCTCAAGGTATACGCAAAACATGCATGTGATGTCAATTTCACCTTCACCTATAGCACTATTGCGCTATATTTTGCAATTTTTGTGACTTAGACCTTAGAATCTGATCTTTTTTCTTGTACAAAATTATAGCCTCTACTCGAAGATATGGATAGCAACTTAAATCGCTAGAATCCGACTTGTAAAACTCAAGTTATGGCCCAAGAACAGACCTACTATCCAAGTGATTATAGATTTGTCTTCTAAATCAATCTGCATTTTTCAAATTTTTGGTGATTCAGCACCCTGAACTAGGTTCTGCACCATTTTGTGAACTTGTAGCCTCTCTATCTTTTCTACACATAGAACTTTAAAATGCACCAATCCGAGCTTCATAGCTTGAACTATGGTCAAAATACCAAACAACTCTCAAGAGGTGCCAACCTGCACATTCACCTCTTGTGACCTAAGCTTCCATTGAAGCTTCTTGCACACCAGTGCTTCAACATGTTCTGATACCAATGAAGTGCTTGAGTATGTAGAACAAGAGGTGGATGGAGGAGATGGAGGGAGGGAGAGAGAGAGAGAGAGCGAGAAGAGGAGAGACGAGCATATATGTGTGGAGCCTCGAAACCCACATAGTGATCTCTCTTGAGGCAATGATGTATATATATGTATATAGGGGTAAGATCACATGATCCTTACATCTCCAACAACAAGTAAAAACTACAAGAAGGTCATTTGTATCAAGACCAATCACACTATGCAAAACTATTGGTTCAATAGAAGAACACAATACGGAGGCAATGGACATGGATTTGGCAATACAAGAGGCACAGGTCCACAAAATTGCAGCAATAACAACAATAGAAAGAATATGTGAATAAATTACAATAACTATTCAAAGGATCAATCACATGAAGATTCGTTGCTTCTAATGAACTTGAGACATAAATAAGGTAAAGAGGATGAGCATCTGTTTAGAGGCATGAAGTACAAACAAGGGATTATATCAAGAATAATGTGGAAAGGATTGGCAATGTCAAAGCATCCAATGGTAGAACAAACATCTTGAGTAAGTTTCTCTATGTACCAACTATCACCATTAACCTAATAAGGTAGGCCAAATTGTAGAAAAATTCTTGAAGGTTAGATTCACTCAACATGGAGCTTATTTGTAAAATCCATCTCAATGCTTCAAGAAGATAGCCATAGGTTAGAAGCATGGTAAACTCTTCACATTTGAAGTGGTAGAAACTAAAATTCATAGCTCTCTACAACTTTTGGTCTCAAATCCTAAGGTAGAAAAGTTTCATACATATCTCTAGAGCTAATTGATGTCTCCTTGGTGCATGAAATTAATGGTTGAATTGTGTCTTCCACAAAAACAACATAATCCCTAACCAAAATGTGTGTGGATGATACAAACAATAGACTTTGCTTTTAGAACTACACCCAAAAAGATTACATTCCACTGCTTTATCATCGAATTTCTTATGTTTTTTTTGAGGTAGTTATGCAAAATCCCAAACAACCAAAGACACATTGATGAGAAGGGGATGGCTCACAACCATGCAAGGCCTCATATGGAGTGATAGATTGTAATGCTTTGGTGGGGCACCTGTTAAGTACATATGATTCACACATAACAACCTCAAGCCATAAGGTATGTGGTAAAGCATGAAATTTGACCATACACTTCTTCATCTACATGTGAGACTTATTCTTTCTTTCATCAAAATCTATTTTGTTGAGATGTATCTGACACTTTACACCAATGTTTTATCCCACACTCAATCACAAACACATTAGTATCAAAAGACATGTATTTTTGCTCCTTGTTTAGAATGGAAGGTGCCCAATTTACATGATCACATATTTTTCGCCATACACAAAAACTCTTTGAAGCACATAAATACTTAGAACTTTGCTTTCAATGGATGCACCCATGCATGTTTAGAGAAATCATCAATGAAAGTCATGAAGTAAAGGTAGTTCGCAAAAGAAGCTCTCTGCATAGGACCACATGCATCACTATGAACAAGCTGCAATTTATGTGTAGCTCAAATTGAACCATCTTTTGGGAAGGAGGAACCCTACATTTTGCCCAAAATATAGCCATCATAGACATGTTATTAGATGCCTCAAGTGCTAAATCATTCATATATTTTGCATAGTCTATGAACTTATACAAACCATGATGCCATAAGCAATAATAAGATTTCCATTTGAGAGATCATGAAGTATGCATATTTCATTAACAAATTTGACAACCAAGCCAATGTTGAGTAATTTTGAAACTAGCAATACATTTGTCTTGATCCCTAGTACATACAAAGCATCGGACAATGTGAAGAACTACCATAAGTATTAGTTAAAATGATATTACCAACTCCCATTACAAGATAAGAAGAGTTCTTAGTGCATGTGATATTACTCCCTATAGATGAAAGCTCAAGTGAACTGAAGAAACTACACTGTGAGGTATGTGCTTGGTTGCCCAACTATCAAAGTACTAAACACTTGAGTCTACTGCATACATACACTCATATGAAGATTGTTCATATTTGCATATAGTGATAAATGCCCATTCTTCATTTTGAAGAAGATTAGTTGACTTAGTTTTAGGTGTAGAGGCCTTAGCAACAACCATTCTAGCCTCTGTTGTCTTTGCCTCTTTTGCATCTATTTTTGGAAAACTCTTTATGGCATGATCATTTCCCTTACAATATTCGCAAAACTATTTCTACTTTTCTATTTTCTTCTCATCTTTGTCACCCTTCATTGACAATGAAGCATTAGTAGATTTTTGCTTGCTAATACATGAGCTCCATTTAACTTTTCCCTTCTAATTAGCTACGAATAGCTTGATATGCAACACACGTAATGGACCTATTCTACCTAGATTGATCTTCCTACAACAAAGTAGAGACTAAATCCTCAAATTTCAAGGCATTTGGATTGAATTGAATCAAACAATCAAAGAGTAGAAGCAAAACTATGATATGAATTTGGAAAATCATTAAAAACACTCTACACAAGTGAACTATCTAGCAAGAACATCACTAGAAATCAACTACTCCTTCAAACATTTGATCTTTGTCAAAAACAATTACATCGAGTCTCCTTCATTCATATGTTCACTCTCCAACTACTTTCAGAGGTAAGAAACATGAGTCTCATTTGTATATAGTAATAAGTGTATCCCAAGCATCCTTTGCTATTCTGCCACAAAGAATGTGAGGCATAATGGCATGTTTGAAAGATAAATCTATCAATGCATGTGTCTGAGCATCTTTACCATCCCAAAAAAGTTTCTATAGTAGGTGCAACAAGAACTACACCACCAACATAAATTTGAAGATAATCGTCTTTAACACCATCTACATCACCTTCAATAACTATATTTGCAAGTGTAGTATGACATTTTTTAACACCCAACACAATACGCCATAACCTTTTATCTACCAATACATGATGCATCATATATGCCCACAATGGACAATTAGTACCATCCAACCTATCCTCAACAACCAACATATAGAATACATAATTGCTTTTAGACATGGCCACTAACTAAATATCTAAATTTGGAACAATGATGGTATCTCGAAAGTTGAATAGAACCACCCTCTCAAGCTTGTTGGAGTTTGAGGTATGTGGAAGCATGCAAACAACACAAGGAAGAAGAAGAAGCTTGGAGCACAACACACAATACTGAATGTATTACCAAGAGAATGTACAAAGCTAAGTAAGGTCTCAGGGTTATAGGCGTATATACAAGTCGAGGGGGGAAAAACCTCCTAAAGAGGGAAAAAAAGTGACCCGATGGTCCTCCTGTGTTCATGCACATCACTACCTAAATATATCAACAAATACCCCCTAGGAGTGATGCAGTGAACAAGGAGCTCACGTTCATGTACAAGGAAGTGCCAAGCTATATGGAATCAATCCACGAAAGGAATTAATTCCAAAGATTTTTGAAAAGCTTCAAAATTCTCCCTAGATAGAGCCTTCGTGAAAAGGTCTACAATGTTCTCATGTGTGGGGACGTATGACAAACTAATCTCTCCAGTAGAGAACCTCTCCTTGACATAATGATAGTGAACCTCAATGTGCTTAGTGCGAGCATGGAACATAGGGTTCCTCGCAACTACCAATGTTCTCTAACTTTTAGTGAATTTGGTGGTGGCAGAAGATTGACCAACACCCAAATCAGCCATAACACATCTAAGCCACACACACCCAACAATCATTGTGAAAGCTACCCTATAATCAACCTCACAACTAGAAGTGGCCTACCAAGATATGCATGACCTACCAAACATGAATCAAAAACCACTGGTGGACACACGTGTCATAGCAACTAGCCCTATCATAGTCAAAAAAATCATGTAAATATGGTGGTAGTGATCCCCGCTTGCGATAAAACAATCTTAGTCGGATACCACTCAAGTAGTGAAAAATGTGCCTAATCACCTACCAATGCTTGACACCTCAGCAATGCATAACCCTTCTCACCTGTGAGACAAAAAATTAAATATGTAGCTGAGTAATGCATAAGTAAATCAAGCATCCAATAGCTTGTTGATAGAGAACAACATCAAATGCGTCTCCAACATCATGAAGACTCAGTCCTAAACCTGTCTCCATAGGAGTGGCAATAAGTTTGCAGTCTTCAAGGCCTAAATTTTGGAATAATATGTCAATATATTTTGTTTGACACGAAGCTATTCGACCATCACCTTGCATAAACTCAATGCCCAAATAATTATGCAAATGCTCCAAATTTGACATCTCAAATAAGGCATGCAAGTCAGCTTTAAAATAAAAAATATGCTTTTCATGAGGACCAATGAGCATCATGTCATCAACATAGACAACAATGATAAGAAGCACATCATTTACATGCTTCTTATATAAGGTGCTCTCAGTTAGACTGTTCTCAAAACCATGTGCAATCAGATAGGCATGTATCTTTTCATACCGAGCATGTGGTGCTTGCTTCAAACCATATAATGCCTTTTTCAACCTGCACACTTTGTTTTCATGCCCTTTTTTCAGAAAACCATGGCGCTAAAAAACGTAAAGTTCTTCATGAAATTCACTATTCAAAAATGTAGTTTTAATGTACAACTGATGTAGGGTTCAACCATGATGCGCTGCAAGTGCACATATGCTATGAATAGTAGTCATTTGGCATGTGAGAGCAAATGTCTCATCAAAATCAATGCCTCTTTCTTGAGCATCATCCTTTGCAACAAGCCTAGCCTTATACCTGTCAAATGCTCCATCAGGCTTATGCTTTAGCTTGTATACCCACTAAGTGCCAATGGACTTCTTGCCAGGAGGCAAGTCACATAAAGACTAGGTACCATTTTTCATTATACCATCATATTCTGATTGCATAGCAGCCATGCAATTTTCAAAAGTTTGTGCTTCATCAAATGAAACAAGCTCATTCTCATCACAAAGACTAGATGTAGCCATAGCATAGTAATCTGATGTAAAAGAAGCACTAGGAGAGCTTGAACGAGTATGATATGATAAAGGTGCATCTAATTTTCTATCTCGCAAAGTCTTCACTAGCCATTTAGGAATAGTTTTTGCCTCTTCTATAACAATTCTCTCATGAATAAGTGCATCATGTAAATTTGCATCAGAAATGGAATGATCTACATAATCATGTGAAACTTGTAAGGGCTAAAAATTTGCCTCATTTGGACTAGAAGTAGATTGTGCACCTGTAAAAAGAGGCAACAAGGTGTCATATACATCTTTGGAGCTAATTGATGTCCCCTTAGTACATGAAAGTAATGTTTGAATAGCATCTCCACAAAAACAACATCACAGCTAGCCGAAATGTGTTTAGTTTGTGGATGATACAAACAATAGCCTTTGCTTTAAGAACTATACCCAACAAGAATACATTTCACTACTTTATCATCCAATGCCCTACGTTGTTGTTTAGGCACTAATGCATATGCCGCATATGGAGTGATAGACTACAATGCTTTAGTGGGACACATGTTAAGTATATATGTTGCACACATAAGAGCCTCAAGCCAAAAACTATGTTGAGGTGTATATGACATTGTACACTAATGTTTTGTCCCACGTTTAGCCAGAAATGCATTAAAGTCAGAAGACATATATTTTCCCCCTGATCAGAATGGAGGGTGGCCATTTTACATGCTGACAAATTTTGAACCAAAATCAAAAATAGTTTGAAGCACATAAACACTTGGGACTTCTTTTTCAATTGATATAACCATGCATGCCTAGAAAAATCAACAATGAAAGTCATGAATTAAAGATGGTTCCCAAAAGAAGGTGTCTGTGTAGGACCAAAGACATCAGTGTGAGCAAGCTACAATTTCTTAGTAGCTTGAACTGAACCATCTTTTGGGAAGGAGGAACCATGCATTTTGCCCAAAATATAGCCTTTAGAGACATGTTTACTAGGTGCCTCAAGTTTGGGCAAAGAGGACACCATTTTAGATTTCTATAGACATAGCAAACTAGTGAAATTTAGATGACGAAAGCGTGCATGGCAAATATTTGCATCTAACATAGCGTGAGAATGTTGAACTACACATGCTTAATCATTCACAAATTTTGCATAATCTATGAGCTTATATACCACATGACATAAAATGTTAGAAGCAATAATGACATTTCCATTTGACAGATCATGAACTGTACATTTGTCATCAAAAAATTTCACAACCAAGCCGATCTTGGCTAATGCAAAAACTGATAACAAACTTTTCTTGATCCCTAGCACAAATAAAGCATCTGACAATGAAAAAGAACTACCATTAGCATTAGTGACAATGTTCCTGCAAACTCCCATGATAGGATAAGAGGAGTTTTTAGTGCATGTGACATTATTCCGTGTAGGGGTAGGCTCAAGTGAAGTGAAGAAACTACCATTGTGAGGTAATATGTTTGGTTGCCCCACTATGAAGTTACCAAACATCTGAGTCTATTGTAGACATATAATGTTCATGAGAAGACGGATCATAACTACAAATAGTAGTAAATGCCCATTCTTCATTCTGCATAAGATTAGGAGACTTAGTCTTGGGTGTAGAGGCCTCCGCAATAACCATTCAAGCCTCTTTTGTCATTGCCTCCTTTGCAGCCAATTTTGGACATCTCTTTATCACATGATCATTTCCTTTAGAGTATTTGCAAAACAATTTTTGCTTTTTTGTTTTCTTCTTATCTCTGTCATCCTTCTTTGATTGTGCAAAATTAGTAGATTTTTGCTTACTAGTGGATGAACTCCATTTAATTTTGCCCTTCTGACTAGCCCGAAAAGCTTGATCCACAACACACATAATGGACCTGTTCTGCCTAGAATGATCTTCGTGCAATAGAACAGAGACTAACTCCTAAAATTTTAAGGCATTTGGATTGCCTTTCAGCATGAACCGAAGAGTAGAAACAAAACTTTGATATGAATCAGGAAGACCATTCGAAACAATTTGCACAAGTAAACTCTCAGGCCAGACTTCATCAGCAGAAATCAATTGCTCCTTCAAATCTTTGATCTTGGTGAAAAACCTGTCCATGGAGTCTCCTTCATTCATGTGTTCACTCTCCAACTATTTTTGGAGGTAAGCAACACAAGCCTCATTCCTTGCTTGGTATAAATTCATAAGTGTATTCCCAAGCATCCTCCCCTGTTATGCAAGAGGAAATATGAGGAATAATGGCAAGTTTGACAGACAAGGATATCAATGTATGTGCTTGAGCATCTTTACCATCCCAATAAAGTTGCTCTTAAGTGGGTGCAACATGAACCGTAGCACGAACAAGAACCTGAAGAATATCACCATCTTCAACACCATGTGCATCACCTTCAGCAACTATGTTTGTAGGTGTAATAGGACATTTTTTAACCTCTTGCACAATATTCCACAGTTCTTTTGCAACCAATACATGACACATCATATAAGCCCATAATGGGTAATTGGTACCATCCAACTTATCCTCAACAACCAACATATGGAATACATCACTAGTTTTAGCCATGGCTACTAACTAAAATACCCTGATGCAAAAAAAACGATTGTATCTCAAAACATTGAGCAAAACTACCTTGTTGAGATCTGCTAAACCTGTAGCAGACTTCGAAGTGCTTATACCGGCGAATCGAAACTTGTATATATCTTTGGCACAAAAAGATGAAGTTGCCTACATAATGACTATGACAGTGAATTCGAAGGCCAAAACAAGTGTAGATCATGATTTCACCACCACAAAGCGAAGCCATTTTGAACTCTTAATTGCCCTGAGTATGTTCACCAAAATTTCGTGCAATTTTGAGACTATGAGTAGAGGGGTTTCAACGATGCCCTAGATGAAGCAACAACTTGTTATGATGCGGATTGTTGGAGTTTGAGGTATGTGGAAGCATGCGAACATCACAAGGAAGAAGAAGAAGCTTGGAGCACAACACAAAATACAAAATGTATTACCAAGGGAATGTACAAAGATAAGTAACCCTTTAGGGTTATAAGCATATATTAAGCCGGGGAAAACTCCTATTCGCTTCTAATTTCTACTGAATACACCTTTACAATAAAAATGTACATTAAATTTTCGTGATTTATTTATTCAAAATAACTTTATCACAAGCTTAGAAATTCAATTCTCTAAAGCATGAAAAACCAGTTAAGAGATCACAACACAAAAATATTTGTATCACATGAAAATGATGCATGACACTTTGCCCACAAAAATACAAGGAATCCCGTAACACGTTTCTAAAACTTGGAAGTGATATCCAAGCCTCCTTTCTTATCTCTCTTCATTTACTTGTATATTTTAACCACCAATCCACAATTTGCACATTGAATTTACATGTCTTCATTCACACTGAATTCATGTATATTTTAACCACCAATCCGCAATTTTTCACTTGCTTGGCTAATAATGAAACTACGCAATGCAGCTACCATTTTTTGGATTTTTCTAACAATGCATTTTTCTACATGGAACTCCCTTTTTTTGTGTCCTTTGAATGCAACCAATTGCAATCATCCATGAACCTATCTTGTCTTTCCACAAGAATTCACAAGCCTTTTTTTCTCAAAAAATCCATAATGGATAACTATTTACATTTGATTGCCTATAATCGTTCACTCTCCTAGACATGTGAACTACCCCATAGGGTACATGTTTTCCATAGACTTGTAAGGAACCAAAGAGCAACCTATTGGCATCAAGTGGGTTGTTGATAAGCACCAAATAATCAACCAAGCATCATCTACCTAGCCACGGGCATGGAAACCAAGAAGAAGTTCCTATACATGAATAAAAATAGAAGAGGAGAGTGAATTTAGGGACAAATAGACTACAAACTTTTTGACTACAATATCTCAACATGCCTCAGAGACATGAAACAAAAAGTTATAGGATTTAACGTTGAGAGGAGCAAAAGAAGCATACAAAGAGAAAATAGGCTATGTAACTTTGACGAGAAATGCCTTACCATATTTCAAAGCTCCTTATGTGCATGGAGCCAACAATGCAAGGGAAAGATGCCTCAAGTCCTATATACCCTTCGGACACTCTTTTCACACCGTAGCCACCCTGTAAGAGAGGATGAAAGAGAAAAATGAAGAAGAAAGAAAAATTTTGAGATTTCCTCAAGGTCTCACTACTTATAGTGGCAAAAATCCTACAAAGTCGAACTCTCACTAAGCTTTACACGAAAATGGGTGACCTCTTTCATACCTAGATGATCTGCCTAGTTAAAAATAGTCCACTACTTGTAGAGCGATTCTAATTATCTAATTGACCTATCTTAGGTACCGTGAGCTTTATACAAAAATGGGTGACCTCTTTCATACCTAGATGATCGGCTTTTTTCTATACTACTTGTAGAGCTATTCTAACTACCTTATTGGCCTATCTTTTTTACATTCATAAAAATGGAGGTCTACCCTATAGAGGTATATTACAAAAAGATGTTGAGGATCTAAAACACTTTTGGAATGCACCTTGCAAAGCTTTGTCATGCACGGATTGGTCATCTGATATTTTCTAGTTTGTTATGCATGTAGAAATTTGAAATGGTGTCCTCTCTACTCATACTTGAGGGATCTTGTAAACATGTATGTGAAGGCTATATTTTGGGCAAAATCTAGAGTTCCTCCTTCTCAAAAGATGGTTTAGTTTGAGCTACTCATAAATTGTAGCTTGTTCATAATGATGCATGAGGTCCTATGTAGACGTCTTGTTTTGGGAACTACCTTTACATTGTGACTTTCATTGATGATTTCTCCAAGCATGCATGGATGCAAAGTCCAAAGTGTTTAAGTGCTTCAAACAATATTTTTGTACGGCTGAAAATATGTCAGCATGTAAATTAGGCACCCTTCGTTCTGATCAAGGAGGGGGAATACATGTCTTCTAATTTTAATGCATGTCTGCCTCAGTATGGGATAAACCATTAGTGTACATTCTCGTATACATCTCAACAAAATGGAGTGGATGAAAGAAAGAATAGGTCTCTCATGTAGATGGTGAAATATATGGTCAAAAGTGAATCTTTACCACATGGCTTATGGCTTGAGGTTGTTATGTATGAAGTGTATGTACTAAATAGGTGTCCCACCAAAGCACTCCAATATATCACTCCATATGAGGCTTTGCATGGACATAATTCATCTATTACTCATCAACATGCCTTTGGTTGTTTGGCATCTACATTACTGCTTGAACAACAACATAAGGCAGTAATGTAGATGCCAAACAACCAAAGGCATGTTGATGAGAAAAAGGTTATGCTCAAGAGAGAGGCATTGATTTTGACGCACCCTATTCTCCCATATGAAGAATGATCATCGTTCCTAGAATCTCTAAATTTGTAGCTCATTATGATTCGAATGTACATCAGTTGGAAATTCAAAATGCATTTTTGAATGGTGACTTACATGAGGAACTCTATGTATTTCAGCCTCATGGTTTTGTGCAGAAAGGACATGAGAACAAAGTGTGTAGGTTGACAAATGCTTTATATGGTTTGAAACAAGCACCATGTGCTTGGTATAAAAAGACACATGCCTACTTGATCACACATGTTTTTGAAATAGTCCAACTATGAGCATATATACCTTGACGTACTTCTAATCATTTTAGCATATGTTGATCACATGCTACTCACTGGTCCTAATGAGAATCATATTGTTGATTTCAATTAAGGCTGATTTGCATTCTTCTTTTGAGATGTCAGATTTGGGGCATTCGCATCATTATTTGGGTGACAAGTTTATAGTTAAAGTCTTCATAATGTTGGAGATGCATTTGATGTTGTTCCCTATTAGCAAGTTGTTGGATGCTTCATTTACTTATGCATAATGTGGTCAGATATTCGGTTTGTTGTCTCTCAGCGGAATACATTTATGCATTGCCCAGGTGTTAAGCACTAGTAGGTGCTTAAGTGCATCTTTCACTACTTGAAAGATACCTAGATACTTGGATTCTTTGATCCTAATGGGGATCATTACCATCATAGTTACATGCTTTTTTGAGCTCAAACTAGTTTGGTTGCTATGACACGTGTGTCCACCTGTGGTCTTTGCTTCATGCTTGGTAGCTCATGCATATCTTGTTTGAGCAAGGAGCAACCAACTATGGACACTTCTAGTTGTGATGTTGTGTATAGGGAAGCTTTCACAACAACAATGAATGTGTGGCTCATATGCCTTGGCAAATTTGGCTGTTGGTTAGCCTTCTACCAATACCATCTTCATTGAAATTTAGATCCCATTGGTAGTTGTGAGGAACCCTATGTTCCATCTTCGCACTAAGCACATTGAGGTGCACTATAATTATGTCAAGGAGAGGTTCTCTATTGGAGAGAGTAGTTTGGCATATGTGCCAATAGAGGATAATGTTGCAGAACTTTTCACAAAGGCTCTACCTAGGGAGAAGTTTGAAGATTTTCGCAAATCTTTAGCCTTACTTCCTTTTGTGGATTGATTTCTTTCCACATAGCTTGGAACTTCCTTACACATGAGTGTCACCTCCTTGTGCACCGCATCCCTCCTAGGGGGATTTGTTGATATATTTCAGTAATGATGTGTGTGAACACACTTAGGACCGTTGAGGCACTTTTTTCCCTAGCTTGTATTTACTTCTATAACCCTAACGGGTTAGTTATCTTTGTACATTCACTTGGTAATACATTCTCTATTGTGCTCCAAACTTCTTCTTTTTCCTTTTGTTGTTCATGTGCTTCTGCAGACCTTAAACCCAAACACTTCATGCCCATTCAATTTATTGCTTTAATACAAATCATTTTTGTGTGTGATTTACATACATGAGGTTTCCTTATCAAAGATGTGATCTAATAATCCATCATGGCAAATAAATGTGCTCGTGTGCCAACTATGGAGCATTTGTGTGATTTATAAAGTTCATGTATTTGACTTGGTCTCACTTCAAAAAGGGGTGCAATCTATAGGCAAGATTTGATCGATTTCTTTTAAGTTTCCATTTAGGTGTTGATATATTTAGGTAGTGTGTATGAACACAATAGGACCACTGGGGCACTTTTTCCCTCTTTAGGAGGTTTTTTTCCCCAGCTTGTATATATGCCTATTGCCCTAATGGGCTAATTATCTTTGTACATTCTAGTGGTAATACATTTAGTATTGTGTGTTATGCTTCAAGCTTCTTCTTCTTCCTTGTGCTGTTCACGTGCTTCTGTAGACGTCTAACTCCAAAAATTGGTATCAGAGCAGGTCGTCGCTTCATCTAGGGCATCGTCAACGCCCCACCGATCCCAGTCTCAAAATCGCACTATCACAGTGCTTGTGCAAGCTATTTCATCTTTTTGTGTCAAAGGTATATACCAGTTTTGATTCGCCAGTATAAGCATCTCGAACTGTGCTACGGGTCTAGCAGAACTCGTCTGGGTACTTATGTTCAACTTTTTGAGATATAGTCAATTTTCTGCATCAAGGTATTTTAGTCACCGGCCATGACTGAAAGTAGTGATGTATTCCGTATGTTGGCTGTTGAGGATAAGTTGGATGGTGCCAACTACCCATTATGGGCTTATATGATGCGACATGTATTGGTTGCAAAAGGACTATGGAACATTGTGTAGGGTGTTGAAAAATGTCCTATCACACTTGCAACTATTACAACGAAAGGTACTGAAGCTGATGCAGAAGGTGTTGAAGATGATGATATTCTGCATATTCCTGTTCATGCTACGGTTTCTACTGCACCTATTCTAGATAAAATTTGTTGGGATGGCAGAGATGACTAGAGACATGCATTGATAGCCTTGTCTATCAAACGTGCCATTATTCCTCGCATTCGCTCTTGCAAAACAGCTAAGGATTCTTGGGATACACTTACCACATTGTACCAAGCTAGGAACGAGGCTCGTGTTGCTTACCTCCGAAAACATTTGGAGAGTGAGCACATGAATGAAGGTGATTCTATGGATAGTTCTCTAACAAAGATCAAAGACTTGAAGGAACAATTGTTTTCTGTTGATCAGGTTATACCAGATAGCTCACTTGTGTAGACCATTCTGAATGGTCTTCCTAATTCATATCAGAGTTTTGCTTCTACTCTTCGTTTGATGATGAAAGGCAATCCAAATTCTTTGCCATTTGAGGTGTTAGTCTCTGTTCTGTTGCAAGAAGGTCAATCGAGGCAAAACAGGTCCATTACGCATGTTGTAGATCAAGCTTTCCTGGCTAGTCAGAAGGGCAAAGGAAAATGGAGCTCTTCAACCAATAAGCAAAAATCTGCTAATTCTGCACAATCGAAGAGGGAAGACAAAGATGAAAAGAAATCAGAAAAGCAGAAATTATTTTGCAAGTACTGTAAAGGAAATCATCATATCATAAAGAGCTGTCCAAAACTGGATGCTAAAGAGGCAAAGAAGAAAGAGGCTGGAATGGTTGTTGCAGAAGCCTCTACACCAAAAACACTCTGCTAATCTTGTGTAGGAAGAAGAATGGGCATTTACTATTGTTTGCAGTTTTGACCCATCTTCTCATGAGCAGTGCATGTCTGCAGTAGACTCACATGTTTGGTACTTTGACAGTGGGGCGACCAAACATATTACCTCGCAGTGCAGTTTCTTCTCTTCACTCGAGCCTGCCTCTACAAGGAATACTGTACCATGTGCCAACAACTCCTCTTATCCTGTTATGGGAGTTGGTAAGATCATTTTGACTACTCCTGATGGTAGTTCTTTCACTTTTTTAGATGCTTTGTTTGTGCTAGGGATCAAGAAAAATCTATTATCAATTTCTACGTTACCCTAGATTGGCTTGGTTGTGAAATTTGTTGATGACAGATGTATAATTCATGATCTATCAAATGGCAATGTGATTATTGCTTCTGGCATTTTATGTCGTGGGTTGTATAAGCTCATAGACTATGAAAGATCTGTAAATGATTCAGCATGTGCAGTACATGATTCTCAGGCTATGTCAGATGCAAGGCTTTGGCATGCACGCTTCTGAATTTTGCTAGTTTGCTACGCCTGCAGAAATCTGAAATGGTGTCCTCTTTGCACAAACTTGATGCACCTGGAAAACATGTTTGTGAAGACTCTATTTTGGGCAAAATGCAGCGTTCCTCCTTTCCAAAAGATGGTTCAGTTCGGGCTACTCAAAAATTGCAGCTTGTACATAGTGATGTATGTGGTCCTATGCAAACACCTTCTCTTGGAAATTATCTTTACTTTGTGACTTTCATCCATGATTTTTCTAGGCATGCATGGGTATATCCATTGAAGGCAAAGTTCAAAGTGTTCACGTGCTTCAAACAGTTTCAAGTTTTGGCTGAAAATTTGTCAGCATGTAAAATGGGCACCCTCCATTTCGATCGAGGGGGGGAATATATGTCTTCTAATTTTAATGCATTTTAGGCTGAACATGGGATAAAACACTAGTGTACAGTGTCGTATACACCTCAACAAAATGGATTTGCTGAACGAAAGAACAGGTCACTCATAGAGATGGCGAGGTGTATGGTCAAGAGTCAGGCTTTACCACATAGTTTCTGGCTTGAGGCTGTCATGTGTGCAACATATGTACTTAACAGGTGTCCCACTAAAGCACTGTTGTCTATCACTCCATATGAGGCTTGGCATGATCGCAAGCCATCTGTTGCTCATCTGCGTGTTTTTGGTTGTTTTGCATATGCATTAGTGCCTGAACATCACAAAAAATTGGATGATAAAGTAGTAAAATGTTTTTTTGTTGAGTACAGTTCTGAAAGTAAAGGCTATCGTCTGTATCATCCACACACTAAATGCATTCTAGTTAGCCGAGATGTTTTTTTTGTGGAAGATGCTATTTAGCCATTGCTTTCATGTACGAAGGAGACATCTGTTAGCTCCAAAGACATGTATGATATTTTGTTGCCTCTTTTTACACGTGGACAGTCTACTGTTGGTCCTAATGAGGCAATTTCTCAGCCTTTGCAGGTTTCATGTGATGATGTAGATCATCCCATTTCTGATGCAGATTCACATGATGCACTTGTTGATGAGAGAGCTAATACTGAGGAGGCAAAAACTATGCCAAAATGGCTCGTGCAGACTTTGTGTGATAGCAAATTAGATGCACCTCTGTCATATCATACTCGATTAGGCTCTCATAGTGCCTCTTTTGCATCAGATTGATATGCTATGGCTGCATCTAGTCTCTATGATGAGAATGAGCGTGTTTCATTTGACGAAACACAAAATCAAAAAAATTGGATGGCTGCTATGCAATCTGAATATGATGCTATAATGAAGAATGGTACTTGGTCTTTATGTGACTTGCCTCTTGGCAAGAAGGCCATTGGCACTAAGTGGGTTTACAAGCTAAAGCGTAAGCCTGATGGAACAATTGACAGGTATAAGGCTAGGCTTGTTGCAAAGGGTTATGCACAGGAAAGAGGCATTGATTTTGATGAGACCTTTGCACCTACATGTCATATGACTACTATTCGAAGCATCTGTGCACTTGCAACCCATCATGGTTAGAATGTACATCAATTGGACATTAAAATTGCATTTCTGAATGGTGACTTCCATGAAGAAGTGTATGTTTTTCAGCCCTGTGGCTTTGTGCAGAAAGCCCATGAAAACCAGGTGTGTAGGTTAAAGAAGGCATTATCTGGTTTAGTGCAAGCACCACATGCTTGGTATTGTTGGGGCTTCACTCACTAATTAGGCATGGATATATGAAGACATATGATGGAGGAAAGAAGAAGTGAAGAAAAGATCTACAGAAAAATCAAGCCTAAGTGAAGGGACAATTTCACTATTGTAAATTAGTGCAAAATTAGAGTCTAGTTTTCATTTTGATCTTCAGAACTTACGAGTTCAAGTCTAGGAGAATGTAAACCATAGGTATATAAGTTAATTTGAGACAAAAGTATGTAGGAGAGAACTCAATTTTGTAATCTGAGTGAGTAGAGAAAAGTCGTGTCTTTTCTGAGAGAGATGTTGAGGAAAAACTTCTGAGTCTGAGAGAGTTTTCCATGGCTATGAGCAAAATTAGGCCAAGCCATTTTGTACACATCTTCTCTGATAATCAACACATGTTTGTGTAGAAGGATTGAGTCTAATTCTTATTGTACATGAGTTCTAAGTCATTTCATATGACTGTGTAAGGTAGTTGACAGTTACGACTTTTCTGGCGCACATTTGACTGATCTTCTGAAGATCAGATCTCGAAGTATATTGTAAAGTTTTTGGTAAGTGATAGCTCATTTTAAAGCTACTGTTCTCAACTACATTTGGTCAAAAGATCTTTAAGAAATGGGACGCATACTCAGAGAAATCAGCTTAACAGTGAAGGTATGTCAAATCGATGAAGTCAAATTTCAGTTTTCAGACATAATGAAAAGGTTGGAGCAAAATCAGAAGATTTTGAAGTTATTACTTGAAAGTTTTGCTTGTTATGTGTTACTGAACATTAGCAAGAACCTTTCTTAGTAAATAATCAGAAGATTTTGCAAAGATTGAGCTAATACAGGTCAGATTGAAGGATTGAAGGAAAGGCGCAGATTTCTGTGAAGTGAAATTTTGATTTTCACTAAATTCAGAGATGAAGACTCACATTGTGAGTATTGCTAAGCTAATGATGGTTATGGAGGTCTTCTAATACCCCATTAGTTTAGTTCTTGTGGTGTTTCACACACCAACAAGTGGTATTAGAGCAGATAAGGTCCTCGAAAGTAAAGGGAGATCAGATACAAGGAGATTTGAAGAGTTCTTTATCAAAGAAAGTGGAAGCTGAAGTGTTCAACAAACAAAAGTCATCAGAAGATTATTTCGAGGTTACTCCCAAGGGTAAAGGTCTACAAAAGGTATCATTCTTTAACTTTATACTTACAGGTTGAAGCAGAAGCAAGGATAGTATGGCAGATCATGTGTCCATTGACAAATTGGACAGAGATAACTATCCTGCTTGGGTAATGAGGATGGAAGCCTTACTTATGAGTAAGGACCTAATGGTATATGTGACAGGTGAAGAAGAGAAGCCTAAATTTGAAGATGAAAGTCATCCAAGAAAGGAAGAGCTAGAAGCTTTGAAGTTATGGCAGAAGAGAGATGCAAGTGCAAGAGCTTATATATATAACACTATTACAGACCATTTGTTGCCACACATCAGAGGGTTAGAAACAGCTGAAGACATTTGGAATGCTTTGGAAGATCACTTCCAAAACACTACTAAAGCTAGGAAAGCTAGCTTATGGTCAGAGTTCACCACATTCAAGAAAAAGCAAAATCAGAGCATTAGTGATTATGTCACTAAGATGAAGGACTTGGCAGATAGCCTTGGATCCATAGATGAGGACATTGAAGATCATAGGTTGATAGCACAATTACTTGCAGGGTTAAGAGGTGATGAAAGGTGGAAGCCTTTTGTACTTTCAACAGAACTCTCATTAAACCATTATGTGCCAGAATTAAATCAATTACTTGGATTGATGCTCACATTTGAGCAAGACTTGAAGTCAGATGGAGACAAAGGTCAAAGTTCTACAATGTACATGAAGAACAAAAAGAAAGGAGATAAAGGCAAGGCAAAGGATGAAGAAGAGTCAACAACTCAAGCAAATTATGCAAGAGGAAGAGGTTTTGGCAGAGGTAAAGGTAGAGGAAATGGAAGAGGTAGAGGTAATCAGAACAATAACAAGAAGACATGTTGGATTTGTGGATTGAGCAATCATCTAGCATATGATTGTTGGCACAATCAACAAGGAGCAAGTCAAAATCAAAACAACAATGGCAGAGGAAGAGGTGGAAGATTTCAGAATCAATTTCAAAGAGGAAGACAGAATTCAAGAGGAAGTTATGGAAGACGTGGTGGAAGAAATTGGAATCAGAACCAATCTTACAACACCACATATTACAATTATGCAAATGATACACAGAATGACAACCATACAACATTGATGATGAATTCAATAAGTTCATCAGAGAAGGAGGATCTCAAGGTATTTTATATTGACTCTGGTTGTTCAAATCATTTGTCAGGTAATATAGAATTATTGTCAGAATTAGAAGAAGGCAATTCAAGTCATACAGTACAAACAGGTGACAATACAAAACATAATGTGCATTCAATTGGAAAAGTGAAGTGCAGGAGTGGAGCTGATTTATTAACAAATGTTTTGTATGTTCCAACAATACCAAAGAATCTGATTAGTGTTGGACAAATAGTGGAGAAAGGTTTTCAAGTCAGATTTACAAATGAAGGGGTATTTGTTGAAGATCTAGAGGATGCATACAAACCCATTGTTTGTGGTAAGAAGGAAGGTAGACTTTTTACTCTCAAAGTGCAAGGAAATGTTGGTCAAGCCCTAATCACACATGGTGATGAAGTAATTACAGAATTAGATCTTTGGCATAAGAGATTGGGACATTTCAATGAAAGAGGAATCAAAACTATGGTGGAGAACCAATCTGTAATGGGGTTACCAAATGTGAAGAATCAACATATGATATACAAGTGTGAAGCTTGTCAGATGGGAAAAGCACATAGACTACCATTTCAGAAGAAAGGTTTCAAGCATGATGGTTTGCTTGAACTCATACATACAGATGTATGGGGACCAACAAAAGAAGGTTCAATAAATGGATCTAGGTATTATGTTTTGTTTATTGATGATGCTACAAGGTGGATAACCCTTTATGTTCTAAAAGAAAGATCAGAAGTATTTGGAGCCTTCAAACATTTTCATGCTTATGCAGAAAGAGTTACAGGTCAAAAACTCAAGAGGCTAAGGTCTGATGGAGGGGGAGAATACTTCTCCCAAGAGTTTAATGACTATCTTTGGAATGCAGGTATCAAGAGAGAGATAACTTGCAGGTATACACCTCAACATAATGGGGTGGCAGAAAGGAGAAATAGAACATTGGTTGAATTTGCAAGAGCAATGTTAAAGGAAAAGAATTGCCCTAATTATCTTTGGGTTGAGGCTGTAAATACAGCTACATACCTTGTTAATAGGCTACCATGTGGAGCTTTGAATGGTATGACCCCTTATGAAGCTTGGTGGGGTAAGAAACCAACACTTGACCATTGTAAAGTGTTTGGGTCAATTGCCTATGCTTATGTGCCATCACAACTCAGACATAAGCTTGAACCAAAGGCAGAAAAATATGTGTTTATTGGGTATGATGAAAAGCAAATGGGTTATAGGCTATGGAGTCCTTTAACTAAACATTTTATTGTTTCCAGAGATGTGATTTTTGATGAGCAGAAGAGTTGGTATGCAGATAAAGATTGTGACCTTGAAACATTTGAAGAAGAGATAAGAAGGAATGCAAGAGGTAAGTCACATATGCAGATAGATGGAGATGAAGAACATATGCAAGCAAGTACATCGAGAGTTGGATCATATAGAAGGAATGAAGATGGACCAATATTTGATGAAGAAGTACATCCAGATATACATGAAGAGTGTGAACCAAGAAGGTCAACCAGAATGAGGAAACAACCTACAAGGTATTCATATGATACTTCTTACTTGACTCAGAAAAATTATGTTTACATGGTTAAGGAAGATGAAGAACCTCAAAGCTATGATGAAGCAAAGGGTAAGAGACAATGGGAAGAAGCAATGAAGGAAGAGTTTGATGCACTTGAAGAGAACAAAACTTGGGAACTTGTTCCAAAGCCTAATGGTAAGAAAGTGATTGGAAATAAATGGGTTTACAAAATTAAGAAGCATGCAGATGGAACTATAGCCAGATACAAAGCCAGATTGGTGGTTAAAGGCTATGCTCAAACTTTTGGCATAGATTATGATGAGACATTCAGTCCTGTGGCAAAGATGTCAACCATAAGGACAATCATTGCCATTGCAGCATCAAAAGGATGGACATTGAGTCAATTGGACATTAAGAATGCATTTTTGAATGGATATATATCAGATGAGGTTTACATGGAGCAACCTCAAGGGTTTGCAGATCATAAGTTTCCAAATTATGTTTGCAGGTTGAGAAGAGCTCTTTATGGTTTGAAGCAAGCTCAAAGAGCTTGGAATTATAGACTTGTAAAGTATCTTAATGATCTTGGATATCAAAGTTCAAAGGTAGATGCAAGTTTACTTATCAAAAGAACAGATGAAGGTATGATCTACATTTGTATCTATGTAGATGATATTATAATTACAGGTACCTCAAATGAAGGAATCAAGGAGGTGAAGAAGCTACTTGAGAAAGAATTCAAGATAAGTGATCTAGGAAAATTGTCATATTTTCTTGGAATGGAAATCACTTATGCAGAACATGGTATTTATGTATCACAAGAAAGGTATCTCTTGAATCTTCTAAAGAAGTTTCACATGGAGAATTGCAGAGAGGCATCTACACCACTAGAAGTCAATCATAAACTCAATAGATATGATGGTGCAAAATTCAAAGACATGAGGAAGTATCAATCTTTAGTGGGAAGTTTGATTTATGCAACACTAACAAGGCCTGATCTTAGTTATGCAGTTGGTGTCCTTTCTCAATTCATGCATTGTCCAAAGGATCCACATTGGATTGCAGGTCAAAGAGTCCTTAGATATATCAAAGGGACTTTGAAAGAAGGATTGTATTATCCTTTTACATCAGATATAAGATTGAGAGCCTATAGTGATTCAGATTGGGCAGGAAGTCAAGATGATAGGAGATCTACCCATGGCTACATGATATACATTGGAGATAAGCTTGTGAGTTGGTGTTCAAAGAAACAACACACAGTGGCTTTATCATCAACAGAAGCTGAATACAAAGGACTTGTGGAAGCAGCAAAGGAAGTCATATGGATGCAGACATTATTCAAAAGCTTGGGAATTGATCAAGGTATACCCATCATTCATGGAGATAACATGAGTTCATTATATCTTGCAACAAATCCTGTATTTCATGCAAGGACAAAGCACATAGAAATACAGTATGAAAAGGTAATGGAGAAAGAGATTGAAGTGGTGTACACTTCTACAAAAGATCAGATTGCAGATATTATGACAAAAAGCTTGGATGGAGTGAAGACAAGTAGGTTCAAGGAGATGGCAGGAATAAAAGAGAAGAAGATTATGTGAAGAAGTCAAATTATGCTAATTAGTGATTGAGGGGGAGCTGTTGGGGCTTCACTCACTAATTAGGCATGGATATATGAAGACATATGATGGAGGAAAGAAGAAGTGAAGAAAAGATCTACAGAAAAATCAAGCCTAAGTGAAGGGACAATTTCACTATTGTAAATTAGTGCAAAATTAGAGTCTAGTTTTCATTTTGATCTTCAGAACTTACGAGTTCAAGTCTAGGAGAATGTAAACCATAGGTATATAAGTTAATTTGAGACAAAAGTATGTAGGAGAGAACTCAATTTTGTAATCTGAGTGAGTAGAGAAAAGTCGTGTCTTTTCTGAGAGAGATGTTGAGGAAAAACTTCTGAGTCTGAGAGAGTTTTCCATGGCTATGAGCAAAATTAGGCCAAGCCATTTTGTACACATCTTCTCTGATAATCAACACATGTTTGTGTAGAAGGATTGAGTCTAATTCTTATTGTACATTGAGTTCTAAGTCATTTCATATGACTGTGTAAGGTAGTTGACAGTTACGACTTTTCTGGCGCACATTTGACTGATCTTCTGAAGATCAGATCTCGAAGTATACTGTAAAGTTTTTGGTAAGTGATAGCTCATTTTAAAGCTACTGTTCTCAACTACATTTGATCAAAAGATCTTTAAGAAACGGGACACATACTCAGAGAAATCAGCTTAACAGTGAAGGTATGTCAAATCGATGAAGTCAAATTTTAGTTTTCAGACATAATGAAAAGGTTGGAGCAAAATCAGAAGATTTTGAAGTTATTACTTGAAAGTTTTGCTTGTTATGTGTTACTGAACATTAGCAAGAACCTTTCTTAGTAAATAATCAGAAGATTTTGCAAAGATTGAGCTAATATAGGTCAGATTGAAGGATTGAAGGAAAGGCGCAGATTTCTGTGAAGTGAAATTTTGATTTTCACTAAATTCAGAGATGAAGACTCACATTGTGAGTATTGCTAAGCTAATGATGGTTATGGAGGTCTTCTAATACCACATTAGTTTAGTTCTTGTGGTGTTTCACACACCAACAGGTATGAGAAGATACATGCCTATTTGATTGCACATGGTTTTGAGAACAATCCAACTGAGAGCACCTTATATGTTAAGCGTGCTAATGATGTGCTTCTGATCATTGTTGTCTATGTTGATGACATGTTGCTCACTAGTCCTATTGAGAAGCATATTGCTGATTTTAAGGCTGATTTGCATGCCTCGTTTGAGATGTTTGATTTGAGGCATTTGCATCACTATTTGGGCATTCAATTTATGCAAGTTGATGGTGGAATGGCTTTGTGTCAAGTGAAATATATTGACACATTATTACAGCGTTTTGGCCTTGAAGATTGTAAGCCTATTGCCACTCCTATGGAAACAAGTTTACGATTGAGTCTTCATGATGCTGGAGATGCATTTGATGTTGTCCTCTATCAACAAGCTGTTGGATGCCTGATTTACTTCTGCATTTCTCGGCTAGATATTCAGTTTGTTGTCTCATATATGAGCAGGTGTATGCATTGCCCAGGTGTCAAGCATTGGCATGCAATTAAGTGCATCTTTCTCTACTTGAGTGGTACTCGGCTACTTGGGTTGTTTTATCCCAAGGGGGGATCACTACCACCAGATTTGCATGCTTTTCTGACTCAAACTGGGCTAGTTGCTATGACACTTGTGTGTCCACTAGTGACTTTTGCTTCATGCTTGGTAGCTCATGTATATCTCGGTTGAGCAAGAAGCAGCCTACTATGGCCACTTCCAGTTGTGAGGCTAAGTATAGGGCAATTTTCATAGCGATTGTTGAGTGTGTGTGGCTCAGATGCCTTATGGCTGATTTGGGTGTTGGTCAGTCTTCTGCCACCACCATCTTCACTGACAGTCAGAGTGCATTGGCAGTTGTGAGGAACCCTGTGTTCCATGCTCGCACTAAGCACATTGAGGGGCATTATCATTATGTCAGGGAGAGGTTCTCTGCTGGGGAGATCAGCTTGGCATATGTGCCGACGCAGGAGAACATTGCAGACCTTTTCACGAAGACTCTGCCTAGAGAGAAGTTTGAAGCTTTCCGCAAAGCTTTGGCCTTATTTTCTTTTGTGGAGTGATTTCCACATAGCTTGGCACTTCCTTATACATGAGTGCCAGCTCCTTGTTCACCGCATCACTCCCAAGGGGGATTTGTTGATATATTTAGGTAGTGCTATGTGTGAACACACTAGGACCGTCGGGGCACTTTTTTCCCTCTTTAGGAGGTCCCCCCCCCGGCTTGTATATATGCCTATGCCCTAATGTTCTAATTATTCTTGTACATTCAGTATTGTGTGTTGTGCTCCAAGCTTCTTCTTCTTCCTTGTGTTGTTTGCGTGCTTCCGCAGGCGTCTAACTCCAACATTAGGCTCAAACAAGAGGAGGTGTGATTTGCGATTCTTGTGCAATTTGTGCCGCTATTGTGACTTTTGCAACTTAAAGTAATTCTTATGAATCGTCACTCAAATTCGTGTGTGAGTAGTCAATCATCTTGACGTATATATGAGTGTGACTTACTCACAAAATGGTCTGATCCATCTTCACCTTGTACGTATCCATGGTTTCAAGTTGCATTATCATATCACTACGTTTGTTGAATTCTCTACAATGCATGCACTCACTTGAGACGCTTGCATGCCTTGTTGGTTTTTATTCTTAGATTTTTCACCCAAAAGTTACACCCTATTGGTGCAGATGAGAAGTTGCTATGACTTATGGATCCCATCCACCTAGTATCCCTTTTTCGAGACATCTCTTGAACTAGAGAGACTACCAATTTTTCCCTAGTCACTATCACTTGTGACATGGAAAAGTAAGAGGTTCCTCTTCTCCTCCTCAAGATCACAATGCAACAATGCAATCAAATGCCTCTGGATCATGACTACGCATTCCCATGTTCCCGGCATGATTGCTCTACCATCACTTCTATGCAATGCATCAAGTGATCTTTCTCAATCCGCCTAGCTTCTCTCTATTGCCTACTTCTTCACTCCAATATCAAATGCAAAAAAGATGAACATCAATAAGAATTACCTGTCCAAATGTCCAAGCGTGATTGATTTGTATGCTCACAACAGTCGTGGTCCTCTCTCTAACTTCCCACACTCTCACACCTATGCTCTTTTATCTCCAAGCAATGCGCCCAAGTCTACATACCATGAAACAAATGCCTCTCCAATGCACTCTCATGCACTCTATGCTTTGGGTACTAAGCCGATTGCTCAACGAGTTCTTTTGAACAAGTTTACACAATCGATTAATTTTCCAATAGTAGGACAACTTTTTGCATTTTTTGAATAAAAATGACCTGCTAAAGGTATGTAGAACCTACGTCAACCAATTTATTTAAGCCTAGATTAAGCAAGAAGATGAAAAGAACATACCTACAGGTCCTTCTACCTTTCCTACTTTTAAAACAAATAAAAAGACATGGAAACTGTGAAGAAAAATGCAAATATCTCATCAAATCATTCAAATGAACTCACCAACATCTTCCAAAAAGTTTCTTACCACGTCTCCCAATCTTAAAGCTGTAATCTAGACCTTGAATAGTATTATATTTCTCACACTAGTGCCAATAGTTGTTGTAGACCCTCTAGCACAAGGCATAACTGGCATCTAGTGGTTCTAGATTGTGAAGAGATGGATAGGTATGTGCTTGAAGATGAAGAGGTGTTGCAAAATCCTTGATCTACACCAGCCAAATGAACTCCAAGAGTATATGGTGGGCCCTTTTAGCTTGCCAATGGATGTATTAGACACCCTATGTACCTTGGAATATCACTCTCAAAAAGATAGATCAAAACAGATAAGTTGGAGTTAGCTCAGAGGTGAAAACTTGCTATTCTTGGTTCATACACCTGTCCAGTGTTTTACATAATTCTCTGAGCACAGCAGCAATTAGCTTAATTCCTCTTGGGGAAGTCTAGGTAACTTAAAGAGCTAACTTTCAAGAGTAATCGCATCAAAAATAATAAACCACACACTGAGAATAAGTTTTAACAACTGATGACATCATCCCGATTTTCACGGGCTGCTACAGTTTGAGACCAGTGAGCAGAAAAATCATCATAACTCAAAAAGTAGGAATTCAATGATTATGAAAACTTGTATGGTTATACTAGACAGTAAGTTGAATCCAACAAGCTTTAAATCACTGAATTTGGATAAGTAACCACGGAGAAATGCCTCTGACAATATGAGTGAAAAAGTCGGGTACCTAACAGAGAAGTGAAAATGCACAGACACTGTTGACTTCAATTGAACATAACTGAAGATTGCAACATCCAAATGACATGAAAATCTGTGAGCATATAGTAGATTTATAGAGCTAGCTTTACAAAGTTAAATCACTGAAAATGATGCAGCAAGCTCAGAGAAAACATCTCTGCAAGCTAACTGAGTAAAACTGAGAGTAATGGCAGTGAGTAGTACACTTCACAAGAACATGGAAAGATGAACTCAAATAATCATGAAAATGAAAGTATATTGCTTGTACAATACAATGACTTACTGATACATATGTGTGCCTTGTAATCACACCTTGATATGGCAGAAAGCTCAGCTCTTGGAGGTCTTCACATAGGTCTCTCTAACCACGACTAAAACTGCCATCTATTTATAGTTGAGTTTGGGAGGCTAACTTCCCTCAATCACTCTCCAATCAATCAATGATTGATTTGATTCTCTACCTACCACAAATCACGAATTCGTGGCTCCTCTTTCCCTTTTTTGATCATGTGGACTCAACCACTTAATATTCTCTTACTTTTACATTAAGTAAACTCTTCAAAAAATTACAAGAGGTAGTTCACAAGTGAACTTTACATAGTCTTCTTTTTAAAGCTTCTTCTAAGACTTTGTGGGACTCAAGCCAATACGTAGGCTTGTCATAGACTTGCTCCAACAGCTCCCCCTCAAGCCAAGTATGCTTGAGGTCTTCAATCTTCCAAGATTACCTGCAAACCTATCATAGCCTTGAATTTGCAAAGCTTTGTACCATCCAATGCTTTGGTTAGAATATCTGCACATTGTTGATGAGTGGACACATATGATATTTGAATCTCTTTGCTTAGAACCTTTTCTCGTACATAGTGATAATGAACTTCAATATGTTTAGTCCTTGCATGAAAAATAGGAGTAGCAGCCAAATGAATAGAACTCATATTGTCACCAAAAATAGTTGGAGTTCCAAACTCCAATCCAAGATCTTTGAATAATGTCTTCATCCACATAGCTTCTTGTGTAGCTATGGCAAGACCTCTATATTCAGCTTCAGTAGAAGAGAGAGCAACTGTGGGTTGCTTCTAGGATGACCATGAAATAAGCTTTGAACCTGCAAAGGTAAGATAACCTGAAGTGCTCCTTCTATCTTCCTTGGAGCCAGCCCAATCTGCATCAGAAAATAGCTTCAAACCTAAATCAGATACATAAGGATAATAAAGTCCTTCATTTATGGTTCCTTTGAGATACTTGAGAATCCTTTTGGCAGCATCCATATGTGGTTTCCTTGGTGTGTGCATAAATTGACTTAGCACACTCACACTGTAACATATATCTACTCTTGTCAATGTGGCATAGTTGAGACTACCCACTAGACTTTGATATGATGTGATGTCCTCTATGAGTTCACCTTCATGTGAGCTCAATTTGTGATTGACCTCCATTGGAGTACCTGCAATCTTACAATCTTGCATCTTGAATTTTGCCAACATGTTCTTAATGTACTTCCTTTGAGTGACAAACAAACCATGATCTTTGTAGACAACTTCCAAACCTAGGAAGTAGGTAAGTGAACCCAAATCACTTATCTTGAACTCTTCTCTCATCTGATCTTTGATCTTCTTCATACCATCTGCATCATTTCCTGTCAATATAATATCATCTACATATACACAGGTAGATGACCTCGGAATTACTCTTTTTAATAAAGAGTGAAGGATCTACCTTGCTTGGTTGAAAGCCTTTGTCCTGCAAGAATGAAACAAGCCTGAAATCCAAGCTCTTGGAGCTTGCTTGAGACCATACAATGCTTTGTCAAGTTTACACACATAATTAGGATAAACTTGATTCTCAAAACCAAGTGGTTGTGCCATATATACCTCTTCTGTTATCCAACCATTCAAGAATGCATTCTTTACATCTAGTTGAAGTATCTTCCAATTCTTGGAAGAGGCAATACTAAGCAAAACCCTAATAGTAGGCATCTTTGCCACAGGAGAGAAGGTCTCCTCATAATCAATTCCCTGAGTTTGTGCAAAGCCTTTTGCGACAAGCCTTGCCTTATACCTGTTAATTGAACCATCAGAATTCTTCTTGAGTTTATAGACCCATCTTGAGCCTATTACCTTCATGGATGAAGTCTTGGGCACCAAATCCCAAGTGTTGTTTTCCTCAAGTGCTTCAATCTCTTCCTTCATTGCATGCTTCCATTCTGATTTTGCTTTGGCCTCTTCAAATGATGATGGCTCCTCTTGGTTTATATCCTGTGCTATGTAGATAGAGTGTTTAGTTACTAATGAGGTGTCAAACCCATACCTTTCTGGTTTTTTCTTTTCCCTCATAGATCTTCTTAGGCCATGATGTGATGATTCTGCCTCATGTCCAAGTTCCTGCAATTTTGCTTTACCTTTAGACTTCCATGCTTTGATCTTTTCCATCTAAGATTCTTCATCATCCTCTGAGGTTTCTTGTTCTTCAATCTTCGGTTGTTCTCTACCAAGCTTTGGAAAATCTTCTTCAAGATTATATGGTAAATTGACCTTCCTGCATGAATCTTCATACCATGAATTGTTCTCATCAAAAACTACATCTCTGCTTACCAAGAATCCTTTGTTGGTAGGGTTGTATAACCTGTAGCCCTTTTGATTGTTGTCATATCCAATAAATACACACCTTTTTGCCTTTGGATCCATCTTGCGTCTAACCTGTGAAGGAACATGAGCAAAAGCAATACATCCGAAAATTTTACAATGATCTAAGCTTGGTCTTCTTCCATTCCAAGCCTCATATGGAGTCATCCCATCAAGGGATTTTGAAGGCAACCTGTTAATCAAGTAAGTGGCTGTAGATACAACCTCAGCCCATAAGTAATTAGGTAAATGCTTTTCATTTAACATAGACCTTGCAGCTTCAACAATTGTCCTATTCCTCCTTTCTACCACTCCATTTTGCTCAGGAGTGTACCTTGTAGTTACCTCTCTTTTGATTCCTCTTTCTTGAAGAAAAGAATCAAAATCATGGGAGAAGTATTCTCCCCCTCCATCTGACCTTAGCCTTTTTAGTGATTTACCTGTTTGATTCTCCACAAGAGCCAAATATCTTTTGAAACATGAAAAAACTTCATCTTTGTTTTTCATAAAGAATAGGATAGTCCATCTGCTGCAATCATCAATAAAGGAAACATAATACCTTGATCCAGATATTGAAGCTTCCTTGCTAGGTCCCCATACATCTGTATGAACCAACTCCAAGAGATCTCCATGCATATAACCTTTCTTCATGAATGGTAACCTGTGAGACTTTCCAAATTGACATGCACTACACTTATAAATCATATGTTGTTTTGACAAATTAGGAAGTCCAAGTACACTTTGGTCCCTGCAGATTTGCTTTAATGACCTTTCACCAATATGTGCTAACCTTTTGTGCCATACTTCCAATTCTGTGAGTGTCTGACTACCATAATTAAAGAGAGCAATGTTTCTAGTGTCCTGTAATTCAAATGTGAACAATCTACCTGTCTTTTCACCTTTTGCAATTCTTCTGAATCCTTGACTTGGATCTTCAACAAATGCTCCTGCTTTTGTGAACCTGACTTGCAACCCTTTCTCTACTATCTGCCCAGCACTTATCAAATTCTTTGTAATCGTAGGGACATAGAGTACCTTACTGAGTAGGTTGATGTTTCCATCAGGTGCTTTGACATTGCCTATTTTCTCCACAGGATATTTTGTATCATCTCCTGTTTGTACCTCATGCTTATTCCTTGGATCTTCTAAATCTGATCGGAGTGCCACATTTCCTGCCACATGATTTGAACAACCTGAATCTATGTAGAAAACATGCTCATCAGATTTACCTTGAGGCATAGCCATGTTCATGATCAATAATGAATCCTCTTTGTTTGAGTCTTCTGTGTAGTTATTGAAGTCTCTCCTTCCTTTGTAGCCTCCTTGATAGTTTGAATGATTGTAGTTGTTGTAGTTGCCATGGTAGTTGTTGAACCTTCCTCTTGAGTAGCCATAACTTCCTCTATTGTATCCTCTACCTCTTTGATTCTTGGAATTCCTAAAGCAATTTTCAGTTGTATGATTAGTTAATCCACAAATAGAACATGGGTTGGAGTCTTGGGATCTCCCTCTGCCTTGTCTACCTCCTCTTCCTTTACCTCTGCCATGTCTTCCTCTACCTGCATAGTTAGCTTGATATGTACTTGCTTCATCATCCACTTTCTTTGCCTTTCCTTTGTTATCTTTGGACTTGCTTTTATCAGTGTATAAAGCTGAAGATTGATTACCTTTAGAGCTTTCTCCATTTTTGATAAGCTTTGCCTCTTGAGTAAGTAGTTGTCCAATGAGTGTATTGAAATCAGGTACATGCACGTCCATGTACAAATCCATAGCTGTGGTGAATGCTTCCCACTTGTCATCTACCTTCAAGCCATTGATGACCTGCCTTACAATTTGCTCTTCATCTATTACCTCTCCAATGCTTCCCAATTGATCTGCTATGTCCTTGAGCTTTGTGACAAAATCAGTCACATTTTGTTTGGGAGCCTTCTTGAGAGTTGTGAAATCCAGCCATAGTTGATGCTTCCTAGCTTTGGTACTTGAAATGTCTTACAAATCCTAATGTGAGGCAACAAAAAATCTGAGATAGAGTTGACGAGATAAGACCTTGCAAGTGCATCCTTGGAGCACCATGTGCTCAATCTTTCTTGCTCTTCTTGTGTTGGTTGACTTTTGTTCCTGAAACTTGGCATAACTTCATCTCCAGCCACATAACCATATAAACTTCTACCTTGGAGATAAGCTTCCATCCTTAATGACCAAGCTGAGTAGTTACCTCTGTCCAATTTGTCAATTGATGAAGGAAATCCATCTGCCATGTTGTCCAACCTTGCTCTGATGCCACTGTGAAGAGATGGATAGGTATGTGCTTGAAGATGAAGAGGTGTTGCAAAATCCTTGATCTACACCAGCCAAATGAACTCCAGGAGTATATGGTGGGCCCTTTTAGCTTGCCAATGGGATGTATTAGACACCCTATGTACCTTGGAAGATCACTCTCAAAAAGATAGATCAAAACAGATAAGGTGGAGTTAGCTCAGAGGTGAAAACTTGCTATTCTTGGTTCATACACCTGTCTAGTGTTTTACATAATTCTCTGAGCACAGCAGCAATTAGCTTAATTCCTCTTGGGAAACTCTAGATAACTTAAAGAGATAACTTTCAAGAGTAATCCCATCAAAAATAATAAACCACACACTGAGAATGAGTTTTAACAACTGATGACATCATCCCGATTTTCACGGGCTGCTATAGTTTGAGACCAGTGAGACAAAAAATCAACATAACTCAAAACGTAGGAATTCAATGATTATGAAAATTTGTATGGTTATACTAGACAGTAAGCTAAATCCAACAAGCTTTAAAGCACTGAATTTGGATAAGTAACCACGGAGAAATGCCTCTGACAATATGAGTGAAAAAGTCGGGTACCTAACAGAGAAATGAAAATGCACAGACACTGTTGACTTCAACTGAACATAACTGAAGATTGCAACATCCAAATGACATGAAAATTTGTGAGCATATAGTAGACTTATAGAGCTAACGTTACCAAGTTAAATCACTGAAAATGATGCACCAAGCTCAGAGAAAACATCTCTGCAAGCTGACTGAGAAAAACTGAGAGTAATGGCAGTGAGTAGTACACTTCACAAGAACATGGAAAGATGAACTCAAATAATCTTGAAAATGAAAGTATATTTCTTGTACAATACAATGACTTACTGATACATATGTGTGCCTTGTAATCACACCTTGATATGACATAAAGCTCGGCTCTTGGAGGTCTTCACATAGGTCTCTCTAACCACGACTAAAACTGCCATCTATTTATAGTTGAGTTTGGGAGGCTAACTTCCCTCAATCTTTCTCCAATCAATCAATGATTGATTTGATTCTCTACCTACCACAAATGACAAATTTGTGGCTCCTCTTTCCCTTTTTTGATCATGTGGACTCAACCACTTAAGATTCTCTTACTTTTACATTAAGCAAACTCTTCAAAAAATTACAAGAGGTAGTTCACAAGTGAACTTTACATAGTCTTCTTTTTAAAGATTCTTCTAAGACTTTGTGGGACTCAAGCCAATACTTAGGCTTGTCATAGACTTGCTCCAACATAGATCAACTCTAAATTATCAACCCAAGTATGTGTAGAGAGTACATGCACAAAAGCAAAATGAAAAGAAGAGAGTACTCAAAAAAGAAAGAGTGTGAGAGACTCAAAGTGAGAATACCAAGAAATGGGTAAACTCACATGGATTAGAAATGAGCTTGTCAAGAGCATGGAGTAGGCTCCTCAAGCTTCTAACCAAGTACAAATGGGGGGAGAGGCCTTCCTTATATAGATTTGGGAGGGGCTCTCCAAAGTACATCTCATGTGGGATAATTCCCCTCAAAGGAGAATGAATACAATGGTAGATGCAAATGGCATAGTACCCAAATACAAAAGAGATACAATATAAAATGGAAATATACTAGAAATGTAGTGCCTCTTGCATACAAAATGGAGATGCACTCGTGTGCATACAAATGTAGATGATGTAGGAGCAATCGTGTTATCAACACCCCCTCTACAGCTCCATTTTATAGCGAGTAAATGTTGTAGAGGTCCACCAAGTGCTGGAGCAAAACTGGAGGTAGAGCCTTCATGAACATGTATGCCATGTTCTCCTGAGAGGTACACTGCTCTAGAGTAATCTCTTGAAATACAAGCTTCTCGTGGATGAAATGGTACTAGATCTCGATGTGCTTTGTCTTAGTGTGGAACACTGGATTCTTGGTGATGGCCAAGGCTCACTGGCTGTCCCTGCGGACGCATGCCGAAGTAACCTGCAAAACACCAATGTCAAATAATAACCATCAAAGCCAGATGGCCTCACATGCTGCGAAGCTAGATGCTCGGTACTCGGCCTCGGTGGATGATAGAGCAACTTGATGTACCTTGAAGTGGACCATCGAGAATCAGGATCACCATCTCAATCTGAATCTGAATATCCAATGAGTTCGATGCCCCCTCTAGGTAGAGTAATGAGCCAACAAGTTGTCGGTAAGTATGCACATGCACAAGTGATTATGAATCCTCGAGTGTGAGATTGATGTTTGGATCAAGTGGTGTAGATACTAAGGGACACTAGTCCATGTTGTATCGGGAAAGAAGATCAAAGTAGTACTTCTTCGGTGATAGGAATATGCCTTCTTTTGTTTTCCAAACTTCCATACCCAAGAAGTAGTGAAGTAGTTAGAGTACTCAAGGTGTCTAATTCTTGTTCTTCTTGATTGCATCCATTTCCACTTGCATAGCTTTTTCCCATTTAGGTTGGCATGGAGCTTCTTTGTAGTTGTAAGGCTCTGGAATTTGTTGAATGTGATGCATGAATGCATAATTGACATAATGACTTTGTTCTCACTACTACTTTTCAATAAGCCTTTGTGATCTTCTGGGTGGATGTGAAGTACTTGCTTCTTATGTATGCTTTGAAAAGACTGTGTCCCCCTCTGAAGTGTGGATGGGCCATTTAGATCTTTGGTTGAGTATCGTGAAGCTTCATTCAAAATTACATCTTTTGAAATTATGATGGAGTGGTTCTCAAGATCATACAGCCTATATGCTTTTGATTGTTCACTGTAGCTGATGAAGATACGCTTCTTAGACTTGGACTGTAACTTGTTGCAATCTTCTTTTGGTACATGGACAAATGCTTCACTTGCAAATACTTGAAAGTAACTGACATTAGGCTTTCTTCCATAGTAAGTTTCAAAGGGTGTCTTGTTGTGCAATGCACTAGTGAAGCCTACATTGAGTATGTGTACTGTGGTATGCACTGCTCCTGCCCAAAACTTTTAGGGTAAATCTTTTTTGTGAAGCATGTTTCTTTCCATTTCCATCACACTTCGGATCTTTCTCTCAGCTACTCCATTCTGGGATGGAGTGTGGAGTTGAGTAACTTGTCATTTTATTCCTTTTTTCTTTAAGAAATTATCAAAGTCATGATTGATAAATTCACCACTGCTATATGATCGAATTGTCTTGATTGTCTTTGAGGCTTCATTCTCAACTTGGTTGATCCATTCTCGAAACTTAAAGAAAGTGTTTGCATTTGACTTCAGAAAATATACCCAAATGTAGCGTGAGTGCTCATCTACTAAGAGAAAGAAGTAGAGTGAACCACTAAGAGAAGGGGTATTCATAGGTCCACAAAGATCCATGTCGATGAGGGCTAAAGGGTTCCTAGTTCTTATGGGAGCCTCCTTGGGAACAGGAACCCTGTGTTGCTTGCCTTGGGTGCAAGCTTGGTAGATGACTTGCCCGATCTTGGGCAATCCTTTAACTTTCTAAGAGGAGGAAATCCTTGGTAAATATAAAGTGTGGCCATATTGTTGATGCCACAAATTGGAAAGCAACTCCTTAGATAAAAAGGAAGAGAGTTTGTAGAGGCCTTTGTCTTCTATGCCTTGTGCGATGATATCTTTGATTTGAGGGTCAATCACCTTAACTGAAGTGTTATCAAATAACACTTGTTTATCATGATCCGTGATGGCCTTGACTGATAGTAGGTTCATGCACAAGTTAGGAACAAATAAGACATTTGATCATAATTTGCACTCTCCTTGGGCATTGGTGATTTTTACTTTGTCTTTCCCTTCGATGGGTAGGCTCTTGTTGTTGCCTAGGTAAACTTCTCTAGTATGATCCTCAACCTCTTGAAAAGAATCCCCATCCTTACACATGTGTGATGTTGCACCACTATCAAAGATCCATTCTAGGGAAGAACTAGAAGTTACTAGAGCACTAGCCTCTGTGGAAATAAACGAGTCTTTGCTAGAACAGTGAGATGTATGTTGAGATGTTTCTGAGGGGTTTTTGGAATTAGAGGGCCTCGATGTATGCTTCTTCTTATAGTAAAATTTTTCCAAGTTCCTTGTTTTTCCACAAAAATTGCAGCTAAATTTCTTCGACAAAGTGTTGGATCTTTGCTTTGGTGTGTTTCTAGTATTATGACTAGCTTGTTTAGCTCTGTAGAAGGGTCCTTTCGCCTTCATGGTTGTTTCTTGGGAGAAAGCTGACTTTGCTCTTGAGTTGTGGAGGAGCAAAAGTCGATGGACCTCTTTCCAAGTTAGAACAAGGCCTCTGTTATACAAAGCGATCACAAATGATTCAAAGGACCTAGGAAGCTTGTTGAGTAATCTTATAGCCATGTCTTCAATTGAAAGTTGTCGTCCACAAAGTGCTAACTTATGTTGATAATCTTCAAATTGGGCAATCCCTTTTGTGATGGTGTCTTGTGGATGTATAGTGAGATTGTAGAATTTGGTCTCTAGAGTATAAATGTTAGAAGGTGTTTTATCCTCATATAAATTGGCTAGAATATCCCAAGCTTCTTTTGAAGTCTTACATGTAGTGATATGACCTTTTGTGAGTTTGTCACATGCTACGAGAAGTTGGCCTGATGCTCGCTTGTCCTTTACATTCCATATATTCCAAGCTCCTAGATCATTATAGAGATGGGCACTAATTGTATCCTTCCATAGGTTGTAATTTGTGCCATTTAGTCTTTCATCTTTTGACATGAATATGGGCATAAAAGAGTGTAAGTACAATTGAGTCGAGGATGTGGCGTTCAAAATCGTTGACATTATCTTTGTTGAAATGAAGTCATGACATTTGCGATAAAAATCGGTTCACAAAAGTGAGCTAGGGTAGGGGAGGGCTTAGAATATCCATACTCTTTCACAAAAAATCGAGATGAATCGACATGAGAGGAGGGCTTAGAGTAGCCCAAATGCATTGTGAAACACTTTGGGGGCTTAGAATAGCCTCCCAAATCGCACATACACTACCCTTCTTTTATTTCTTGATGTTATAAGGAAGGGGCACTTAGTGCCAAAGTGGTGTCCTTGAGGGAAAGGGTTAAAACCCTAAGCAAAATTGCAGTTGAACTTCGTAGATACAAAAGTTGATGCCTTAGTAGAGGGTGCCAAAAGATATAGGCACAAAGGAGGGTTGTTACCCTTAAGAAGAAGAAAAAAAAAAAGTGACTTCTTGCAAAAAAAAACGTATTGCCAATAATGAGAACTCTTTTTAAATGTGGTTGGAATTCATTGAAAAAATGGTTCTTATGTGAACCCCGAGGAGATGTATTGTCTCTGTTGAATTGGAGCCACAAGATAACACCAAACAGTATTGCCTTTGAATCAATAAGCTGAAACTTGAGTAAAATTTCTTATATGGGAGAGAAGACGCCTTGTTCAATGGACCCATCGAGATCAATAAAAGCAAGTGCCCATGAACTATGTGCCACGCCTATGATTCGTGAGTGATCATAGAATGAATCCTTTGTGCATCAGTAAATTCACGATAATCTGCCAATTCACGATAATCAGTTAGGTGCTACACTGCTAGTTGCATGAAGACTTAATTGCCTATGTGAAGTTAGGCCCATCTTCACATTTTTCACGTGAGATAGATTCCTATGATCTAATCAGTGATGTCATAACATCATAAAGCATTCACTTTTTTTTTTTTTGAGAGTACAATGAATTGGGAATACATACTCAAACACCCAACCTCTTAAGGTAGAGGCACCCATCATGAGAGGCTCATGGTCATGTCCAGCCAAGACTTGAACTCAGGACTTCCTCCTGCAGCTTCAAGGCGTTCAGCCACTAGGTTACGCGAGCTCGGACAAAGCATTCACTTTATTGTTCCAAGAATGAAGGCGTAGATCAGAGCTTAGAGCTATTCATCAAATTGGCTTATGCCACGACGGAAAACATCTGTCTATTTGGCTCACCCACAGACGATTGGCTGGCTACCACAAAAAATGGCACGCTATGTGATCAATCTGGCAGACTTCTACACTTGCGACAATTGGCAGACAGCGAATCCTAAGATGCACACATCAGCGATGATGTAATCACGACAGCTTTGCACCCTCAACATATCGCTCCTCCAGCCCAGGGATTAGAGGTGTAGCTCACTCTTTGTCTCTCTCTCTCTCTATCATATAGAGATGGCAGACCGTTTTCTCACGCTATCTTTGTCGTTGTCTCTCAGAGATCAAAGTGCATCTGAGTTTAGCTCTGTTTGCCTTGCCAAATCTTTCCTCCTACGTAATGTTGCCCGATAGTCACTCATAGTTGCGAGCTAGCTGAGAGAGCTCAGTTCTCTCTCTCTCTCTCTCTATGCAGAGGAGAGATGGTGCAACAAGCTAGTGGGCCTCAGATGTATGTAGGAGAGCTCTTAGTAGACATCTCCTTAGGAATGAGAATTATCTTTCATAGTTTAGGGAAGATTTGTTCGTCCAAGAGAGAATGTGATGGATGATTTTATCCCCATTAGTATCACATAATCACTTTGTGGTTTTAGGAAGGATAATTCCATTACTATGATCGAATCATATAGATCCATGCACAGAGGATGGTTAGCAGAGATAGTTTCTTCAGTATGGATACACATTTGTTTGTTATGGTATCATGTCATATCATTGGTGACCATTTTAGCAGGGGGAATTTATTTTCTCCACTCTTCACTATGTACACCTTCATTAATTAGGGGAGATTTGTTCTCCATCTTCATAGGAATGTATGTAATGAAGGATTATGCATTAGTTTATGGAAGAGAGGAGCAAATAAATTCATAAATATCTTATTTAAGGAAAGCGGAAAGTGTGAATTAGTTCAAAGATCGAGGAGAGATCTCACTTTAGCTAAGAGGTCTCACTTTAGCTTAGAGCTCTCACTTTAGCTCATGCTCTTTAAAAGAGAAAAAGGAAAGGAAAACATCATTTCTTCATTGGTGAAGAATAGAGTATGTTTTCCTTTAGAAAGAAGATGTGTTTAGAAAACATCTCTTAGTCTTTATTTTAAAAGGAATTAATTTACTCTAGTTTTTAGTGTAATTTTCCTTCACAAGGGAGTTCTTAGTTAGGGAAGGAAAAAACATGGAGAACTTATATGCATGTTCTCAGTTATGGATGAGTAGGGTAATTGGATTCAATAGAATCTCTTTCAAAGGGAAAATGAAAGTGGTATAGATTCCACTACCACAACTTTTTTCCTTTGATAAGATTACAGAGAGAGAAAGAGAGAGAGAGTTTCACTTTCTCATTTTGCTTTTCTAGATAGAAGTGGAATTATTCTATCAAAGATAAGAGGGAGATCAATTAATCATGATGATTAGATTCAGTCTCACACAAAGACTCTAGAGAGAAGTAGTTATGGTAATTCCAATAATGGTCCTTGACCAGATGAGATGATCTAGTTATTGGCATTAGTTAGACTGGGAATATTTCTCTTCAGAGTTTCTAGGAGATGGGGACATATCTGACCTGCCGGGGTATCAAACTCTTATTGGTGTTACATCATGAGGATGATGTGTAACATCAATAAGGAGAATGGGTACTTAGGGATTATCTGAGTCTCAAAGGTAATGATTTTTGCATTCATATGGCACACTAAAGGGAAGAAAAAAATTTGGAGTTTGCACTTGTGCCAATAGATGCTCTTCCAATAGAACTAAGTCCAAAGGAAATGGATGACAAACCACTAATAGAACTAAATCCTAAGGAAATGGATGACAAACCAAAGACTTCTTGGTTGGTAGAATGTAGAGATTGCATTATTCTTAGATATGAGCTAGGATGATGGAATTGCATGGTTCACAAGGTAGTTTAGATTAAACTATTACTTGTGAGTACACTTAAGGTTAGGAAGACCTAGAGTGGTCTGATGAAAAATCTATCATTTAGTTCTAAATGGGCTTGCAATCACCCTTTATGGCACTTTTTTTCTATATTTCAAAGGATTTTATGGTTTAATATCTCCATTATGCTATGGTCAAGCTTATAAGTTTGACTTTGCACTTGCTTTCACACTATTACTCCATAGAGGATACATCATATGGATTTATGTCATTTTGATGATGTTATATGTCATGGGAATGATAGTTTTGGAGTGGAGCATACATGGGAGATAGTAGGCACCACTTAGATGGTTTCCCACCTTCAAGATGATCTCATATGAAGCTTCTTAATGAGAAAGATATGGGGAAACAATACACATAGAGATGACCATGTACATAGAGTACATGGGGTTCAAGGGAGTCCAAGCACTTTCTTCCATCATTTATACGGACATTTCATCTACATTTTCAAGGACAAAAACGTTTTTAAGGGAAATGAAATGTCACATTGTATTTATGGTAGGAACGCATCTTTGGGTGAGTTACCACGTGACACTATATAGTGTACTTGCCATATAGTGAGATAGAAGAAGAGAATCTAGACAATAAGCTTGGGCATCGTTGGGAGGCGAACAACACAATTCACTTTGTGTGTCATGGTGACTGTTGTGCGAGCTTATATAGCATGGGTGGAAAAGCCTCCATTGAACAACAAAAAGAAAGGGATTTAATATGATATCATACGTCGATTTCTGCAATCTATTTATTTATAATTGACAAGTAGATAGTGTGAGGGGTTGATGGCTTTACCTGCATGGTGAAGAGTCTTCCTTGCTTCTTTCCTTTTGCTATGAGCTTGTAGTCCTGCATGGGGTCTTCAACAAAATATCCTTGATCATTGAGCCTCACCCCATAACCTCTTTCAACCATTTGACCTACCAAAACCAAGTTCTTTGTGATGGTTGGCACATGCAACACATCCTTCAACACCTTGGAGCTTTGAGATCCATTCAATGCAACATCTCCCACATGTGTAATCTTGTGCTTAGTGTCATTCTCTATCTTTACATGACCTTGACTGATGAGTGAGTGTAAATTAAAGAAAACATCTTTATTGCAACTCATATGGTTGTTACAACCATTATCAATGTACCATATAAAATCCAAGTTGACTCTTTCACTTGATCCATACATCATAAGAAAGTTCTCATTTTCTAAATTTGTTGAAGTGCTGGCATAATTAACTCGATTCCTTTTGTATTCTTGATTGCCTCTTCATTTGGACCAACAAGCTCTTTCATAATGGCTCGATTTTCCATAATTGTAGCATTCTTCATTGGATGCTTCTCTTCCATGTGATCTTCCTCCTCTTCCTCTACTCCTTCCTCTTCCTCTTGATCCATTGATTTGGTTGGAGCCTTCTTGGTTGCTTGAGCTTGAATTTGACCTTCCTCTCCCTCTGCCTTGGGAGTTTTTCCCACCTCTTTTTCCTTTGCCTCTACATGCATAGAAAACTTGTGCTTGTCTGCCTTTTGATTGTGAACCTCCTTGGTTTATCCCCTTGATCACCATCAATGCGACTAAGTGATCAAATTATGGTAGGGAATCCCTGACATAAACTGATGTGGTGAATGCTTTCCACCTTTCATCCTCTCTCAAGACATTTAGAGCATGTGCAACAAGATCATCATCTTCAATTGGGCTCCCAATCGAGCCTAGGGCAACTGCAAGCTCCTTAACCTTCAAAATGTACTCATTTATGTTAGTTCTTTGTGCTTTCCTAGGATTATTTAGTTGATTCTTGAGCTGAAACTTCCTTGCCTTGGTTGATGAAGAGTATAATCTCTCCAAGGTCTCCCAGACCTTCTTGGATGTGTCAAAGTCTTGTACATGCCCTATTATGCTATTGCTTATGTGTTGGGATGAAAGAAATATCAATACCCTATCCCTTTCTATCCATTCATTAAGTGCCTTGACTTTTCTTTGAACTGGTGGATCATGTGCATGAGGCATTGGTTCCATGCCACTCACTAATCCCCAAAATACTTTGCCCATAAAGTAGTTGCTAACTCTAAATTTCCATTGTTGATAATTGCCTTTCTCCAAGTTCTTTATTTGTGCATGAAGATATGTACTAACCAACCTATAATTCCAAGCTCTAAGAGCTTGTTTCAATCCATACAATGCTTTCTTAAGTCTACAAACATAAGATGGATGATTATGGTTTTCAAAACCTGGTGGTTGTGACATGTATACCTCTTCACTTATCTAACCATTTAGGAATGCATTTTTCACATCATGTTGGAGGAGTCTCCAATTCCTTGCAGTAGCTACACTTATCAATGTCCTGATTGTAGTCATCTTTGCAATTGGTGAGAATGTTTCCTCATAGTCTATACCATGATTTTGTGAGCATCCTTTGGCAACTAATCTTGCCTTGTACGTGCAAACTGATCCATTTGAATTTCTTTTAACTTTATATACCCATCTGCAACCAATTACCTTTTGATATGGTGACATTGGAACCAAATCCCAAGTGTCCATCTCCTTCAATGCATCTATTTCTTCTTTCATGGCCTTTTCCCAATTAGGGTTTCCCTTTGCCTCTTCATAGGTTGAGGGTTCCTCTGAAATAGATTCTTTTGCCAAGTAGATTGAATGCTTTGTAACAAATGTGGAATCATATCCATACCTTTTTGGTTGTTTCTTCTCTCTTGATGATCTTCTAGGTGCTTGTTTGGAGCATTCTCCAACCTCTCGCATCTTTGCTTTGCCTCTTGACCTGCATAGCTTGTAATTCTTTTCCCTTTCATCTTAGTCATCATCTGTATCACTTCTTGGATCTTGGACCTGTGTATCATGCTTGCTTCCTAGTTGATGAGAATCAGAATCAAGATCATATGTTCTTTTGTTTGTCTTGATCATACGAAGACCTATGTTCTTCAAACACAACATCTCTACTTGTAGTGAATTACTTGGTTGAAGGATTATAGAACCTGTAACCCATCAGAGTTGAATCATATCCAATAAACACTGCCTTTGTTGCCCTTTCATCTACTTTACCTCTAATTTGTGATGGTACATGAACATAAGCTAAACAACCAAACACCTTGAAATGTCCAAGACTAGGTTTTCCTCCATACCAGGCTTCATAAGGAGTCATATCTTGAAGTGATTTGGATGGTCGTCTATTGACAAGGTACACAATAGTTGAAATAGCCTTTGCCCATAGACAATGTGGAAACGTCTTCTCTTGAAGCATTGTTCTGGTTGATCCAACCAATGTCTTGTTTCTCCTCTCTACAATTCCATTAAGTTGAGGAGAGTACCTGGTAGTCACTTCCCTTTTGATACCTTTATCCTGCAAGAATTCATCAAACTCTTTGGAGAAGTATTCTCCCCCTTCATCAGATCTGAGCTTCTTGAGTGATCTACCTGTATGATTCTCCACATATACTAGATAATTTTTGAAGCAATCAAACACTTCACTCTTACTTTTGATAAAGTATAGAACAATCCATTTACTATGGTCATCAATAAATGAGCATAATACCTTGATCTTGCCAATGAAGGTTCTTGACTTGGTCCCCATACATCTGTATGTACTAAGTCCAATAAGTTGTTGTGGATGTAGCCTTTGTGGTTGAATGGTTGTCTTTGTGCCTTCCTAATCTGACATGCATCATACCTGTTGATAATGTGTTGCTTTGATATGTTCAGCAATCCTAGAACACTTTGATCCTTGCATATATCCTTCAAGGTTCTTTCATTCACATGAGCAAGTCTCTTATGCCACACTTCAAGCTCACTTAGGGTTTGAGACCCAAAAGTGAATAGAGCTATGATCCTAGTTTCTCCTACTTCAAAAGTAAAGAGCCTACCATGCTTCTCACCTTTAGCTATCTTCTTGATGCCTTGACATGGATCTTCCACAAAAGCTCCATGTTGGGTGAACCTAACTTGCAAGCCTTTTTCAACTATTTGGCCTACACTTATTAGGTTTTTAATGATAGTGGGTACATAGAGAACCTTACTGAGAATGTCCTGCCATTCGAAGCTTTGACATTACCAATCTTCTCCACATTATGCTTTGTGTCATCCCTTGTTTTCACGTCATTTCTATGCTTTGGACTTTCTAAATCAGATAGAAAAGCAATGTTGCCTGCAACATGATTCGAACATCTTGATTCTATGTAGAACAAATGATCATCTTATTTACCTTCTTTGTGGATTAGATTCATATTCCATCAATGTATTGTACAAGTGATTTGAAGTCTATATATAGACTCTAGTAGTGTTCCACAACTTCTACAAGTGGATTTTGAATTCAAATGAATGTGGGAATGGTTGTTGGAGGGAATCAATTCACTTTCCTACAATCTAGGAAAAGTGAAGATCTAGTTTGATCTAATTTTAAGTGATTGATTGCTTGATTGATTAAAATTCAACCACCACAAATTCGTGGGATTTGGTCTCTCTTTTTCTATGTTTACATGTGTAAAGCTCAAGGCTTTTACAATAGTAAATGAACCATCAAAATTTTCTCAAAAAAATACAATAAATGAGCATAGGTAAAAGAACTCTCCAACAAATATTCTTTTTCCATAATCAAAGCGATAGTTTTTGATGTAGATCAAATCCACCTCAAGCATAGTGTAAGCTTGATATTCCAACATTCTCCCTAGCTAACCTTCGACTAGTTGAGATCTCGATCGACATAGCCCACTCTTGATGTCTTCTTGCTTTGATAAGTCCTCTTTGTGCTTCCACGAGTTGTCTTGATCCCTTCAAGTCTCCAATAAGATGTCTATTGATGTCTCTAATCCTCCAAAATTCTTTGATACCACTAATGGGGGAAGATTATAACACCCCAATGCAACAATAGAAGATGGCTGCCCTCCACTAGGCCAAGAAGCAGTGACATACACTCACTATTCAAACCTTTTCTTTGCACCTATATAGATAATTATAATGAAACTTTCCATAATTAAAAAAGCTCTTAGAGCTACCCAGTAAGCTTTAAATCATCCCAAATGCATATTCAAGCTAGGAGAACGATCCATTGCAAAATAGGCTAAGACATATAGCTTCACAAAATTAGCAATTTCTCACAACTCACTCAAGAAAAGAACTTGAAACTTTGGCACACTTTGGGGAACTATAAGAGGGACCAAATGAAGCTTGAAATCAATAAAAATGATTATAATGAGAGAGCAAACAATGTTGGAGTTTGAGTGCATCCTGCCCAATCTGCATCTGAATAGATCTTAATATCCAAGTCTGAAGTGTAAGGGAAATACAAACCATGATGTTGTGTACCCTTGAGATACTTCAAGATTCTCTTGGCAGCTTCTAAGTGAGGTACCCTTGGCTTGTGCATAAACTGACTTAGCACACTAACTCCATATGCAATATCTATCCTTGTTAAGGTAGCATAGTTCAAGCTACCCACCATGCTTTGATAACCTGTAATGTCATTAATTTCATCACCTTCATGGGCACTTAGTTTAAGTTTTACCTCTATTGGAGTACTTGCAACTTTGGCATCCTACAAATGAAACTTCTTCAACATATCCCATATGTATTTTTTCTGAGTAATGTATATTCCAGAGTTAGTATAGACCAACTCAAGCCCAAGAAAATACTTTAGTAGACCAAGATCATTGATCTTGAACTCCTTCATCATCTGGTTTTTTATTTGTCTGATTCCATTGACATCATTACCTATAATTAGGATATCATCAACATATACACATAGGTATATTACCTCTGAATTACTCCTCTTGATGAATAGAGAAGTGTCTTCCTTGCTCATGACAAAACCTTGGTCGTGGAGGTATGTGGTCAACCTGTGATTCCATGCCCTAGGTGCCTGCTTTAATCCATAAAGAGTTTTATTCAATTTGCACACAAATGTTACCTTGTTTGGATCCTCATAGCTAGGAGGTTGTGACATATATACCTCCTCTGAGATCCATCCATTCAAGAAAGCATTCTTGACATCCAATTGATACATGTTCCAATTTTTTGATGCAGCCACACTTACCAACACTCTGATGGTTGGCATCTTGGCCACAGGTGAGAATGTCTCTTCATAGTCAATGCCTTGGGTTTGTGCAAAACCCTTGGCTACCAATCTGGCTTTGTACCTGTTAAATGACCCATCAGAATTTCTTTTGAGTTTATAGATCCATCTGGATCCTATTACCTTCATGGATTCTTTCTTTTGTACTAACTCCCATGTGTCACTTTCTTTGAGTGCTTCAATCTCCTCATTCATAGCTTCTTTCCATTCTGCCTTGGTTATGGCTTCTTCATATGATCCTGGTTCTTCAATTGAAAAATCTTTGGCAAGATAAACAGAGTGTTTAGTAACAAGAGATGTATCATACCAATATCTGATAGTTTTTTTGCTCTCTCTTTGTGATCTTCTGATTGAGTGAGTTGAAGATTCAGGTATGTCTTCAAGTTTCTTCATCTTCATTTTGCTCTTGGACTTCCATGCCTTGAACTCTTCAAGATTGATAATGTCTTCATCTTCTGAATTTGAGTAGGTTCCTCCTTAGCAAGTCTTGGAAACTCCTCCTCCAAGTCATAGGGTAGTTTAAACTTCTTGCATTCATTCTCATACCAAGAATCATTTTCATCAAAGACAACAGCTCTACTAACCATGAATCCCTTATTCGAAGGGTTATAAAACCTGTATCCTTTCTGATTTAGATCATATCCAATAAAGATGCACTTCTCAGCCTTAGGGTCTAGCTCACCTCTTATCTGAGAAGGAATGTGTACATATGCTACACATCCAAATATCCTGCAATGGTCTAGTGAGGGTCTCTTACCATGCCATGCTTCATAGGGTGTCATCCCATCAAGGGACTTAGATGGTAACCTATTTATGAGGTAAGTGGCAATAGAAACACTCTCTACCCATAGGTAATTAGGTAATTTTTTTTCATTCAACATAGACCTTGCTCTTTCAACAATCAGCCTATTTCTTCTCTCAGCTACCCCATTATGTTCAGGAGTTTACCTTGTGGTGATTTCTCTTTTAATGCCTCTGTCCTGCAAGAAGTCTTCAAACTCATTAGAGAGGTACTCACCTCCTCCATCTGACCTTAGCCTCTTTAGATTCTTCCCTGTCTGATTCTCAACAAGTGCAAGATATTTTTTAAAGAAATTAAATACCTCATCCTTGTGCTTCATGAAATACAATACAGTCCACCTGCTATAATCATCAATAAAAGATACATAGTACCTTGATCCTGATAGTGAGGGGTCTTTGCTTGGTCCCCATACATCTGTATGGACAAGCTCTAGGTAGTCTTCATGCATGTAGCCTTTACTTGAGAAGGGTAACCTGTGAGACTTCCCAAATTGACAAGCGCTACATTTGTATATCATATGTTGTTTGGAAACATTGGGTATTCCAATTACACATTGATCCCTGCATATCTACTTCAAGGTTCTTTCTCCTACATGCCCTAATCTTTTATGCCAAATCTCAAGCTCTGAAAGTGTTTGATCTTTATAACTGTAGAGTGCAATATTCTTTGTGTCTTCTAGCTCAAAAGTGAAAAGTCTACCTGATTTTTCTCCTTTAGCAATTCTCTTGAACCCATGCTTGGGATCCTCCACAAATGCTCCAAATTGGTTGAATCTTACCTGCAAACCTTTCTCCACAATCTGTCCAACACTCATCAAATTTTTTGTAATGGTTGGTACATAGAGTACCCTACTCAACAAGTTGTAATTTCCATCACAAGTCTTAGCATTTCCAACTTTAACTACTGAGTGCTTGGTGTCATCACCTGTTTGTACTTGATGCTTACCTTTTGGTTGCTAAAGATCAGAGAGTAGTGCTACATTGCCAGCCACATGATTTGAGCATCCTAAGTCAATGTAGAATAGGTGGTCATCATTTGTACCTGGTTCTGAAGTCATGTTCATGATCAGAAGAGAGTCATCTTGCTCTTCTGTATAGTTATTGTAGTCCTTTCTGGATTTGAATCCTCCTTGGTAGTTTCCATTGTAGTTGTTGTTGTAATTGTTGTTGTAGTTGTTGTTGTAGCCTTAGTGATGGTTGAATCTACCTCTTGACTGTGAGTATCCACCTCTTTGATATCCTCTTCCTCTCTGATTCTTGTAATTCCTAAAACACTCATCTGTAGTATGATTTGATAAACCACAAATGTTGTAGGGTGAGGATTTATAGGATCTCCCCCTACCTTGCTTACCTCCTCTGCCCCTTCCTCTTGATGATCTACCTCTCCCTGCATAGTTGGCTTGGGAGGTAGTGCCTTCATCTTCCACCTTCTTGTTCTTGCCTTTATCTTTAGACTTTTTATCAGTATATAGGGCAGAAGAGTTATTACCTTTGGATGTGTCTCCATTCTTGTTGAGCTTTGCTTCATGAGTGAACAATTGTCCCATGAGAGTTGTAAGATATGGAATTTGCATGTCCATGTAAAGGTCCATGGCAGTGGTGAAGCTTTCCCATTTGTCATCAACTTTGATCCCATTGATCACTTGCCTTACAATATGCTCTTCTTCAATCTCTTCTCCTATGCTTGCTAACTAATCTGCTACATATTTAATCTTGGTTACAAATTCTGAAACAGCTTGCTTAGGTTGCTTCCTTAATGTGGTGAATTCAATCCACAACTGATTTTTTCTAGCCCTTGTGTTGGAAGAGAAATAAGATGACAAGGTTTCCCAAGTCTCTTGGGATGTCTTACAGTTCCTAATATGTGGCAAAAGAAAATCAGAGATGGAGTTGATTAAATAAGACCTTGCTAATGCAATCCTCTTGTTTTGAATGAGGGCAATTCCTCATCTCCTGAGATGTATCCATAAAGACTCCTTCCTTCTAGGTATGTATTCATCCTTAGAGACCATGCCTGATAGTTGTTCCTATCCAATTTATCAATAAATGAAGGAAAACCATCTCCCATTTTACCTTAGTTTGCTCTGATACCACTGTTGGAAAAGATGGATGGACACTCCAAGAGATTGAGTAGGTACTACCAAATCCTGCTTTGTACCAGCCCTTTGATGCTTTAGAGTTGATACGTGGACCTCCTTAGCTTTCCAATGACACCATAAAATGGCCTATGTACTTTGGAAATGATGTATGTAAAGATTGAATCAAAAAAGACAACTTTGAATCTCAAGCTTCAAGGAAAACCTTCTATTTTTTACTTGACACCTGCTGGATCTTTTGCTCAGTATGACCAGCACAGTAGGAATTGGAAAAATTACTTTTAGGGGTATTTAATTAGCTTAGCAAGCTAACTACTCCAAGTGGAATGATATATAAAGATCAACTATGATCAGAGAAATCAATTTAGCAAGTAAACCTTTACCCTCGATTTTTTAGGACTGTTGTAGACTTTGACTAGTGATCACCTCGATGAGCTTTTCTCTGAAATGGCTGAATAGAATCCCTTCAAATTTTGCCAACATGTAGAAAAATTTGAGTTGGTTCCAACAAGCTTTAGATCTTTGAATTTGGTGGAGAAATGACTGAGATATGCTCTTCACAAGTTGATAGACTTTCAAGTAGTATGACAAAGAACTCAAAAATGAACAATGTAGATATATGTATTAATGAACAGTTTTGTACAATGCCATTGGCATGAATATCATTGCCTAATGGTGTAGATAGGTGTGGGCTAGAGTGTAGGCCTCACACACACTCAGAATTGATAGAGATGAGCTCAGAATGATGAATCTTCTACCCGCGACTTTTTTAGTAGACCTTTTATAGTGATTTAGTTCAATGTTTGAATTTGAATTCAAACTTTGGCTCCCTTTAATCAAGCTCCTACATCCTAGGAGATATTCCATCTGCTTGATTGATGCTTTACAACTAATAAAGTTCACAAGATTTCCTTGGTAGGTGTTTACAAAGATTTCAAAGTCAAAACTGACTTTTACAAAGAAGTAAAGTGGTAATTAACCACTAGCATTTGTTCCTATGCTTCTCCATATGTGTATGGACTTCAACGTATCCTTCAAGCCAAATGTGTAGGCTTGTGAATTACACCAACACTTCCTAGCATCTGTCGCCCTTGACAGACCTCTGTTCTATAGGGTGGTCAATATAGTATTGGATAACGTTGGTGGCTAGCTCATGTTCTCCTATCTTTAATCCTCTTGCTAGATTAGCTTGCAGCACATCCCAATTTATTGCACCTGGGACATCAGGTTGCGGTGTCATGTAGTACTCGGAGTACATAGCTTGTTCACATGCAAAGAGATGTAGCAGGTGTATAGGCTTTGGTGCGAAGACCTCCGAGTGATACTCCTAGAAGCCTGATCTGAACATGTCTTCGAATGTCTGTTTATAGCATGCAAGAAGGTATTTGATGTGTGCATGCCAAGCGTAAGCCACACGAATGCTAGGGGTGGTGCTCATGTCATACAACAAATAGTAATTTCCATTGTTAAACCCCGGTAGACGTACTTGTGGTGCTTCTGCATTCCTAAAAGTTTTGAGCACAACTTGCATCATATCCAAAATTTTGAGCATCATTTGGGTTGCAACATCCGGCATGGGCTTCAATCAAGGCATCCAATGTTGAATTATGGCCATCATGTATGCTATCAATGGTGGTCCCTACGGTGGCGCTATGTACAGATAATGAGCCACTCCTTACATTGAGCATTATTCTGCACCTTTATGTTGAATGCTTTCCATGATATGTGTCGTGGAACGGGGTCGTTGCATGGATTGGAAAGTAGATGTAAAGGTGCATTGTTCCATGTGTGCAGCATTTCAGGATATGTCTTGAGAAGTTTCTGTCGCCATGTCGGTTGACGGATTTTGCCTTTCTGCACCTCTCGAGGAAGGTCTTCGGGTTGAAATTGGGTAGCAAAGGAAGGAACCTTACTCCTGACTCTTTGTATTTCTGCATTATAATCGGCCAGAATAACATAGTAAGGCCTGTATTGGAGTTCTGATGAGAGGATAAGGCGTCTAGATGAAAATTTCTTGAAGTAATCGGATTTAAACACAGTTTCTTCTATGACTCTCATGGCCTGATTTTGCACTACTGTGCACTCTTCATGAGAACTCCCCATTTCTTCCACTTGTCGTAGCCATGGGGATCGTGGTGCTTCAAAAATATCTTGACCTTCTTCCGTTTTTTGTCCCCCTGGGAAGGGTTGCAGATCATATTCTTCTTCAAAAATTTGTTCCACCGGAATGGAGATTGTCTCTTCATCTGTGGGCACCTCAGGGGGATGGTGGTCTTTCATATTGTAGTAGACATGCCTGCAATTCTGCGACTTGTTTTTGGAGATCTTGTAGGGCCTCAAAGTCCGTGATAAGTGAAGTGGTTGAGTCAGTAGCTTGGGGACCTACTATCGTTTCTTTTTGTCTTTTTTGCTTCAATTGACCCAGCTCTTCTAATAACGGGTCATGTGCCTCGAGTAAGGTGGCATAGTCTTCAAGAATGATTTTGATGCTCTCTGGGATCACCGCTTGAAACTTGGAAGAACTAATGGGTGCCCCAGGTGTGCTTTCGATGGCTAGCTCTAAGTTTTCTTGGTTCTGTTGTTGGAGACATCTATTTTCCTCATGTGCTGCTGAGAGGTGTCGTTTGAGTAGGGCCATGTTGCACTGGAGTTTGGAATTTCTTTCTAGTTGTATCTGCAAATGGCTTTCTAATCCTTGGATTGATTCCTGATCTACATTTTGAAATTGTGTCTCCAAAATGCCGTGAGCCTCTTGTAAGGTTTGAAATTGAGTTTGGAGACTAGCTTTGTCCTCCTCTAGTGTCTCGAGGCATTGTTTTAATGCTTCAGAGTGTTCTTGTAACCTTTGATTATGTGCGTGCAGCTGATTGTATTCTATCCTTAACTGTGACATACATGCAATCATGGTGTCAAATGCATTGCCTATGGATGAAGGTGTGGTTTGTACAATGGAAGATGCAAGGTAAGGGAATTGGGGAGCGGGAAGTGTGAATGTTGTGTCTACAAGAGATGTGTGTGAGGATGAAATTGGTGGAGGGGGAATGGGAGAAGGTGGGAGTGTGGGGGGAGGCAAAGGTGCCATCGATGGTGAAATGTCCATCCCCTCAGGGGTGGATGTGAGTGTAGTGTCTACCATGTATACCGGAATGGTAGGTGGTGTGTCCGTGAGAGTGGTGAATAAGTGTTGTGTGGATGGTGGGGATGGGATTGACGAGGAGGGTTGGGTGGTGGCTTGAAACATTCTACAAAAGTAGTCATGGGCGGGTTGAAGGATTGGTGGTATGGGGGGTGGGAAGTGAGAACCTAGAGGTGGGAAGGCCATGAAAGGGGATGTGGTGGTAGGGAATCCGAAGAATATGGATCTAGTGTCAGGATGGCCTATGACCAAGGGTGTGGGGGCTGGTTGTCCTATGGCAGGCTCTATGGAGGATTCTGTTATGATGGTGGTGGTATTATATGAAGGGTTTTCCAAAGATGAAAACAAGGTGGAACTAGAGGTTGGACTACGGAAGATGAAGGCTTGCTCTGTGGGGTGGGTAGTCGAGGTGATCTCCATGGCTTCTGTTCTAGGAGGTGATGGTGGGGGTGTGGGTGGTAGTGGCTTAGTTGATTCATCATGGGTGACTGGGTGCTCTTGGCCAAAAGTTACAGCTGCTTGGGAGGTTGTCTCAATGGGTTCAGATGTAATAATAGGTCCTTCCACTTTAGTAATGGGAATCTGGATGTTTTTGCCCGACCATGGTCGTGTTTGGAATCTTCGCGGGTCATATTGAACAGGAGGCCTTTGGATCGCTGATCGGACTGCTTCCACTACCCCATACGTTTCTGCCACCGATAGTAGGCCTTCACTGTATTCAGAGTCAACTCCGGCTTCTTCCAATAGCTGAGCCATGAGCACCCTACTGCTCTGTTCGGTGAGCAGTTTTTGCGAACACACTTGTTCCATGATTTGATATAGCCTTCGAAGTCCTGTAGTATATGCTGGGGTTCCGGTGGTTTCTTCTGCTTCTGCTTCTTCTCCTTCCTCTTCTTCTCCTTCTGAGCGTTCTAGTTGTTGAGATAAAGTTCTCTGCTGATCATCATCCCAATGTACATGGCGGCCTTCTGTGGATTTCCTCCGTCTTTGGGAAGAGGTGCCCTGCTCTTCTTTGTCTGAAAAGAACTCTACATCAGAGAGTTGTGTATTCTGCAAGAATGATTCAAAGTCGAAGGTACTCATCCCTTCAATGTCTCTAGCCGTAGGTAATTCAAATTCAAGAGGGACAGGAGGAGCCGAGGGAGCAACTTGTGATGTGCCTTCAGATCCAGATCTAGGTATGTGAATGGTAAAGGGAGGCACGGTGGCATCCCCTTGGTCGTCAGAACTTCGCGTGTTTGGACACAAGGAATCGAGCCCCTCATGCGCTTGGATTGATGTGTGGTAGATTTGAGTCTATTGAATATTTGTAGTTGTGACCATGTTAAAGCACGTTCAATAGGTACATTGTATGCTAAGCACTTGTAGATGATGCGTGTGATTGCACAACAACCATTCAACACTAGCTTTCTAGATGACCTTTTATTTGCTTCATATAGCTGCTCCATAATCCATACAGGAAGCTTAATCGGTAATGCACCTGTCTCTGCCAAGTAAAGAGCGAACCAGATCCGTTTGTGGGGCTGAGTGAATGGATCTTGACCGCGAAACGCAAAATGTTGCATGCACATACGAAGAGGAATGGACACATTCGGTGTGAGTGCGGACATATCTTTCAACTTTTGTAGCTTCCACTTCTTCATATTAGTGGGAATAAGAGGATCCTTCTTAGAGAACACATGCGTGTCATGCATGTTCAATGTAGAGCTCACCAATTTCAATGTGAGTTCAAACCTTTTCAACTCATTGTTGCCCAATAAAGAAGGAAGGACAAATGTTCCTGGTTTATCGTTTTCTTCATTCACCTATAATGTTGAGACCAGGTAGTAACATCGTAGAAGATCTGGTTTGGGTAATGGTGTTGCAAAGTACTCGGCCAGCCCTGCATGCTGCCATATGGTCTGCAGATCTTGTGTGTTCTGGAGAGTCTCAAACTCCTTGGAAAAGAACTGGAATCTGACCCATGACTTGTCATACTCACACTTGGACTCCCAGATATACTTGGCCTCTCCTAAGGGCCCTAGCATGCCATTGAACTAATGAGAATTTGCATGGCCTCTCTCTGTGATTCCTGTGGGAGGATCCGGTATAGGTATTTGCTGGAGGTGTTGTAGCTCTATAGGTCGTTCAGTTGGTGGCACATCAATAGGTAGACTGTCCACATTAATTCCTGTAGTACTTAATCATGCCTGTGAGCTTGAGCCTGTTGCTTCTACCATGAGACTGTGTGTAGCTGTTGATGCTTATCTGCTAGAAGAAGAGAGGCACATTAGCATTGCATAGGAAATAGGATGTTATGGTGTTCCCTCCACAATACTAACATGACATTTCAAGTGGTTAGGGGTTAGTGGGTGGAGTGTTTGTGATGTGTGAGAATGTTGGTTAGTAGGTTAGTGTCCATCCTAGATGCATACTTTGGATGTGCAATGTACGCAGAATGCATCTACATCAGAGGGGACTGATTTACAAAATTGGATCAGGCGGTTTGATATGGGTTTTAAGTCTCCAAACTTTGACGGTGGAATTGTAGTTTTTAGTGGTGATGACATGTAAAGGTTGTGGACTAGATTGTGTTGGATTTGGAACCTTTTGGGTACCCATTTCCCGACATTCCTAGGTGTGACCGAAGATGTAGTGTGGAGTGTAGATGTTTGCCCTGGGATTTGTGCCAAGGATGATTGTGGGTGTTGATTCATTCTTGTGAAGGGAGGTGAAGCTATTTGAGCTTGTAAGCAGGTCTTGGGCACCCATATATGTCTAGCATTTGGGATAGCCTTCATTGATCGCTTTGGAAACCCAAATAAAAATGGTTTGTCTAGATTGATGCCTAGGATACTCCTAAGTTGTAATTCTCGACATTGTAGCTCTTTTGGTGCATCTTTGGAATCATGTCTCCAAAGTTGGGAGTTGTTCACCCTTGCATACCTAGATCTGCTTCATGCCACGAGGTACTCTATATTGTACAGGTTGGTGCTCATGCTTCTTGATCATCGGCCTCACTTGTGTCATGTGTTGTCCGGCTTGCCTTCCTCGAATCCTCTTTGGAAAAGAAGGGAACTCCTCTCTGACTTCTGCACTTTTGTCAAGAGTGACAATCTTCTGCACCATAGAACTTTGGACAAGAATAGCATCGTTATCTTCATGTGGGTTCCTGGAGGGACCAAGATTCAGTGTCTTTTCTAGTGGCCTGAGTGCTTGATTTCCTAATTCAATCATGATGCAGTTTTGGCCTACCCAAGCCTGAAGAAGTCCACTTCTTAGGTTGAGGTTGACTGCATGATCATAGATTCAGTCTTGGCCCAAGACAAGAGGTTCAGTAAGATCCCCGTCTTTACATACTAGCACTTTGACTGCCATTACAACCACTTGAATGTAGAGGGGAAGTTCCACCTCTCCCATGCAAGGGGTTTCCACACCTCCCAATCCTATGAGATATGCCTTTATAGGATTGACCTTCAATTGTAGTTCTTGGCAGTAAGAAAGTCAAACTGTACAAGTGGTTGCTCCTGAGTCAATTAAAGCTCTCACAGTCCTTGCACTCTCTCCTTGTCCTACCTCTAAGGTCACAAAGGGTCGTCGATCGACTATCCTATGGGAACGTTCACATGAAGCCTCGCACATGGCCATGTGATAACCTAGAGATTCTTGAGTGTCAGGCATAGGCTGATCTCTACCTTGTCTTCTCAATTTCATTCGCCAGATGTGTTCTAAAGCTTCTGCCTGTGCTTCTTCTCGAATTTGCTTTTCCTCTTCTTTACGTTTCTTTGCAGTATTGAGTCGATTTAACATATCCTCCGTGAGGGGTTCTTGATATAACTTGACTCTGCATCCACTTATGTAACTTGTTAGAAGGTCGCCTTGTAGAGTGGCTAGTTGAACTGCTCCACTTGTGGAGATCCTATTGATAATCATTGGTCCATAGCCTCGCTTCTCTAATTTCCGTGCATGTTGCTTCAAAGTGTAGACTAGGACTAGGTCTCCTGCTTTCAAGCCCTTATCCTTCACATGTGCGTCAAAATATGCTTTTTGTCTCTTCTTGGCTGCATAAATTCCTGCTGTATCTCTCAATCGTGTTTCACCTAATCATTCAAGATCAAAGATTCTAGAGGAGAGTTCATGGCATGTCCAGTCATGCTCTTGTGCTACTTTCAATGTAGGTATCAAAAAGTCCAAGTGTAGCACTGCATTTTGGCTGAACACCATCTGAAAGGGTGTGGCTTGAAGTATCGTTTTATAGGCAACTCGGTATGCCCAAACAACATGATGAAGCTGTTTGTCCCAATCAGAGCGTTTATTATTAACCAATTTTGTCAGTACATTGCATAGAATCTTATTTGTGCTCTCAGCCTGTCCATTAGCTTGTGGATGATAGGGGGCAGACTTCTTATGTATCACCAAGAATTCCTGGAGAAGGTTTTCTATGACTTCGTTCAAGAAGTGTGTGCCTCTATCACTTACTAGCTCTATTGGTAATCCATGTCTAGTGAACACATTCTCAAATAAGAACTTTGCTGTCGTTTAAGCATCATTCTTCATTGTGGCTTTTACTTCTACCCACTTGGTTAGATAGTCTATGGCCACAATGATGTATTCAGCATGTGAACCCTTGGCTGGGGGATTAATAGGACCAACAAATTCTATTCCCCATTTAGAGAATGCATGTCCACCCATCATAGGTTTCAATGGCATCTCATCTTTGCGTATAGGATATTGAGTTCGGTGACAAACATCACACCTCTTCACGTAGGTATGTGCATCCATGTGAAGGGTTGGACACCAAAGACCTACAAATATTATTGCCTTGATCACCCGATCAGGTCCAAAGTGTCCTCCTACTACACCTTGGTGAGCAGTCTCCAAGATCTTCAGATATTCGCTCTCGTGGACACACACTCTAAGATACCCATCTTTTCCTCGTCTGTATAGATTATCTCCAATGAGAGTATAATCTAAAGCTTCTTGTTCTAAGCTCCTTTGTCTGTCCACTGTCATCTCCTGAGGGAATGTTTTCGTTCTCAAGAAGGCTACTAACGATTCTCTCCAATCTAGCACTAAAGAAACTTGGTAAAGAGTGGCATGTTCCACAGGCGGTCTAGTGCTGCAGATTGGGAATTCCTTGCACATCCTATGGACATCTGCTTCCATGGTTGGCCAGTGCACTCCGAGTCTCCTTAGTGTCTGTAAAGTTCTTTGCCTCGAATAGTGTTGCTCTAATGCACCAACATGTGCTAATAGCAACCATTTCGCATACTCATCCTCTTCCACACAACAAGATAATATTCCTTGATCCATGTACTTGTACATACTCCCTGCCATGATGTGGTACTTCTGGGCTTTCACTATCTCCCTATCTTGAGTGTTGACTACTGGATGTTTAGGCCCATATGCCAGTATTGGCACTAAGGTCTTGGCCCATTGTGGTACAACTTCCAAGTTAAACAAGAAAGCATCAGGAAGGTCATCTGATACTCCTTGTGGGGCCTCTCCAAATATGAGCCTCGAGAGATGATCTACTCTCAAGTGAGTCTTGCCTTTCCTCACCACTACCTCAAAGTCATATTCCATTAGTAAGAGGAACCATCTTACTAATCTACGTATATTGCATGGCTTATTTACCAAGTATAGTAGCGCTTGATGATCAGTAAAAAAAACTTAAACTTATTTGCAAGCAAATAGTGTCTAAACTTCTTAACTACATATACCATGCCTAATCCTTCCCTCCCAGTAGTGGTATAATTTCATTCACCTGCATTCAATTGTCTACTGGCATAGGCAATTGGAAGATCCATATTACCTTCGCCCATAGGTTGCGCAAGTACACACCCAATAGCATAATTGGATGCATCCACATGGACATGGAATGGCTTGTTCCAATCTGGTGTAGTCAAGATTGGGGCTGAACATAATCGCCGTTTAAGCTCATTGAAAGATTCCTCGCATTCATCAATCCACTCAAAATTGGTCAAAATTCGGTACAAAGGCTTTGCTATGATGCTGTACATGTGTATAAAATGTCGGTAATAACCACAATGCCCCATGAAAGCTTGCACTTCCTTGACATTCTTTGGCCTAGGCAATTCTGCGATAGCTCTCACCTTCTCTTCGTCAGTGGATATGTCGTTCTTCGACACTATGTGTCCTAGAATCTTGCCTTGCCTGACCATGAAACACACTTTTCTGGGTTTAGGCAGACTTGATATTCTCTACATTTGTCAAAGATTTGCACAAGTTCAGGTATATGTGTCTGTCTAATGTTGGAATGAGCACAGAGATCATCAACATAGACTTCCAAATTCTTCCTCAGGAACTCTTTAAACACATGGTACATCAGCCTTTGAAAGGTTGCAGGAGCATTGGTAAGCCCAAATGGCATTACCCAAAAAGCAAATATGCCCCACTCCATGGCAAAAGTCGTCTTATGCTGATCTTCTGGTGCAATGACTACTTGATTATAACTAGAGAACCCATCTAGGAAGTTGTACACTTCCTTGCCTGCTACCCTTTCTAATAGATGCTTGGTGATAGGAAGCAGATAATTATCTCTGATAATGGCTGCATCAACCTTCTTCAAGTTAATGCATACACGTAGTTTGCCATTCTTTTTGGGCACCACTACAATGGGGGATAGTCATTCAGTGTGCTCAATTTCATAGATAAATCCAGCTTCAAGTAAGCGATCTATCTCTTCTTTGATCTTGGCATCATAGTTGTCATTGTATGTGTATGGCTTCTGTTTAGAGGGTTTGGCATCTGAGGTCATAGGAATCGTGTGTGAGCATATGTCACGATCTACACCTTTCAAGTCCTTGTAACTCCATGCAAACACATCTCTATATTCTCTTAGCAAGGCTACCAACTCTTGCTCCTCCTCTTCACTTAGGTCATGTCCTATGTAGGTACATCGTTCTTCACCTTCCTCTATGGTCACTATGATTTTCTTTGTAGTTTATTTATTATCATATGCCTCTCCTATGACGGCTTCACATTTAGGCATTCTTATCATGACTCCCCTATCTTCAACTTCATACTTCTTGAAATTTTCAGGGACCTCAACCAAAGATTCTTCTTCCTCGGGTGAGACTTCTCTCTTCTTTCTCTTCTTGCCTTCGTTCTTAGTGGTCACTTGTGTGGTTAATCTCACCTCATTTGTAATTTCTTCGTGTCTTTGAGGGTGAGCTTCTACTTCATAAAAATATTCCTCATCTGATGCAAACGGTGGGTCCATAATGATTGACTCTAGATCGGAGTCACTTGCATCCTCGAATGCATCAGTGCTAGGTTCACATTCTTCAATAATTGGATCACACATGATGGGCTCTATTGTGAAGATTGAAATATCATAGCTATCCTTGTCACAATGGGGTGTCCACTGCTCTTCATTGATGGCCACATCCATGGTCGCTAAAATCTCCACCCAACCATGAGGTTCAAATTCTTCATCAGGAAATAGTACAGGTGCATAGGTTGGGTCTTGAATTGATCTATGAGTTTCCTTCACACCTACCTCTCTTGACTTTTCCCTTTTCTCTTCCTCTTCTGCCACTTTACACATCCATAAGTGAGTATCTTCATGCATCCATGAGGATGTTGATCCTATGGAATGCACTGACTCCGATGCACTATTCTTATAAAAAAACAGTTGAGGGCATGTACTATTCACCACAAGCTTTTTGACAAGCCCTAGGGCTCAAAAAACGGATTTCATATGAAAAAGTTATGACAGTTCAGGGTTCAAGGGGTTAAAACAGACAATCAAGACCTTCAGGAGTTTAGTGCATTTTTCTAAGGCCTTTGTAAGTGTATGAGTAATTGAGTATGCAAGTATGCCCAAATTTTAGCCTTAATTTTCAAAAAAATTACCCCTTTATTTTTTTCCGAAAATGTCTGTCTATCGCAATAGACGGTGTCTGTCACGATAGACACTGGCTGTCACATGGGCATGTCTGTCATGGGCTCTATCTGTGGAGATAGATGGTGTCTGTCACGATAGACAGGATCTATCGTGGGGTGCTGTCTGTCGCAATAGACGGGTGTCTATCGCGATAGACGGGGTCTATCATGGATCTCTGTCTATCGAGATAGACGGCCTCTGTCGTGGGGTGTTGTCTGTCGTGATAGATGGTGTCTGTCATGATAGACGTTGTCTATCGCGATGTGGAGGTGATCGCAATCCGGGTGGATCGGGTCCGGTCGTGGCACACACAGGGTGTATGAAGCTAATGAATGTTGGAAGGTTTAAGGACATGAAAGTGAAATTAATGTTGAGTATGGAGAAGAGAGAGATGTTGAAATGACTATGGGAATGGGAATGTAGGAGTGCAACTTATATTTATGAACATGACTGATAAGAATGAAAGAGAACCATACACAAGAATCAAATTTGGAAGGAAGAATGGTCCATTGAAGGAGCTTCTTAAACACTTCCTAATTCTAATCCATATGCATAGTCTTCTCTGGATGATATGTATGCATGACAAGAATGGATGGAATCCTTACACATAAATCAGTTTCGAAAGGAAGAATGGTCCAATATTGGAGCTTCTTATACACTTTCAGAAACTAATCAATATGTATGGATTATATGCATGCAAGTGAATTATGATGATAGAGTTTAATCACAAGCTCAATGAAACATCCTCACTGGTTCAACGCAATACTGTGGAGCCTTCTCACACATAGAAGAAAATAGAAGACATGTAAAAATACTTAAGAGCCTGAGAGACAAGAGACAAGAGACAAGTGAAAAGTGACATGAATTAAAAGGATTTGAATTAAGATACATGTATAAGATCGTCGTGATACGTCAAGCTAAGCAGTCTACTGATCAAAAGCGGTTCCGACCCTCAAACCATGACAGTTCAACCGAATGTGAGACGTAAGAAGGTGAGTTCCACTTCATTGACCCTATGTATGTCTAGGCTCGTAATGTCTAACTAAAGAAGTCTAAGACTCATTAAAACCAGCTCTAACTCACTCACACGCTCCATCGAGGGTGAGTCAAGATAGAGATGATGGTTTCAAGAGCCTATCCTAGATTGGAGTTCTAACTTAAATTTGAAACTAGGTACTATACTCATACTATCCCACCTTGGATCCTCACTCGCTCAACCGAGGGTGATCGTGTCAAGGAAACCGTAAGCTAGCAAGAGCCCTATGGATGCCTAACAATGATGCTCTAGGAGTTTGGAGGGGGGTTTATATAGTTTTTTGAATGAATTTGGGCCCTTGGATCTAGAGAAATCAACTCTCAACTCTAGGATCACTACTTTTGATTACAACCACAACCATTAATCAAATCAATGGCTTGGAATTGTTCTTTCTATCAAATCTAGTGTAAAGGAGTGAAATTTAGGCACCTTCATTCTCCACCATTGGATCTGGGGATGATCTGAACCGTCGGATCGGTGCTGACATCAATTCGGATAAGATAAGCCACTATTTTTGGAGAAACTTTGCATTATTGATCTTTAACTGTCAAAAAAGTCTTCTTTGATGAAAAAACTCGTGGATCCTCCTTCCTTTATGCTTTAGTGCATCTCCACCCTTGAATATGAGCTCATCTTGATCGTACAACATGGTTCAATCATATTTTGACATGTGGCAGCCCTTCAAGCCTTCAATTTTCTTATTCTAGAAAACTGCGGTGACCTTGAAAACTGGATTTTGTGCTCTTTGACCCTTCAAATATCCTTTGATGAAGATAAAAGTTTATAAGTCTATGTTTTGAAAGGCCTCCTTTAGGAATATGCAAAAAAAACTCCCATCTGAATCTTCCTTGTACAAGTTTGACTACATTTGGAAGCTTGCAAGGTGGCATTAAGGTGTCTAGGAAGCTCTGATAGCCTTAAAACTTTGTACAAATATGTAGCCACATATGGTCTTTATACATGCCAAACCATATGGCTAACAAAAATTCCTATACAAAATTTTCCAGGGTCTAAGTGGAAAAATTACATTTTTTACAAAATGCACATGGCATATCAATGTGCTAGAAAATCCATTTTCATGTGAAATTTGCACTATAGACTGCCTTTGATAGGCTTTACAAGTATATGAATTCTCATGTGATTTGGAGACATTGAAATTTTTGCCCTAATTTCCAAAGTTTGACCAGCTTTGAGTGCTACCCTGGATTTTCTCGATTTCTTCCAAAGTTTGCATGTGAACTCCCTTTGACATCCTTGATGCATCTTGGACTTCTTAGGGAATTCTGGCTACCTTCACCGAATGTGTTTCCTGTAGGCCTTCATGAGTAAGAGGAGAGAAAATCTCGACGACAGCAATAGACTGAAAAAACACATCTTTTTTTGGAACTTCTAGTGATTTGGAGTGCGCTAATGGTGTAGGTTATCCTGCAAAGCATGCATTCAAAAAATACTAATTTTTTCTATCTGTCGTGATAGACAGAGGTTGTCGTCCCGGGACCTCTGTAGAGTTTTGTCGTCCCTGCATAAGCTGCTGGAGATGGTGGTACAACTAGAAACTGCAGCAAAAGCTCAAAAAACACACAAAAACAGATAGCATGCAAGCTCTCTCTCGCTCTCTCTCACAAGTGAAATGAGGGAAATGAGGTGGGGAGTGGAATATGACAAAAAACTGAAATTTTTTGTGAAGATGGAGATGGAGGTGGGAGATGGTGGGGGATGATGATGGTGATGCAAAAACAAGAAAAAATGAAGAAAAATAAAGAAAACAAAGGATATTACCTATGACTCCAATGTCTCAACTCTACGTCTTACCATCACACGCTCGTCCTCAAAGCTCTCTCCCCGACAACGGCACCAAATTTGGTGTCACTCTAGCACAATGGTGAGTACCAACGTGAGGAGATCCACCTCATAATTGTCAATCCGTGGAGAGATGAGGACTAGTATGAAGACTATGATCAAGTGATGGCACAAGTGTGTGAGTGAGAAGCACACAAGCATGCACACACATACACACACACGCACACAAGGCAAGAACAAGGAGAGGAACAATGGAGTTCTTTGCATTAGTCAAAAAGTTTCTTACATAAGCTCAAATCACTAACAATCTAACCCCAAAAATGAGCTCTCTAGCTCTTTTTATAGTTTTTTTACTAGCTTTGGCCTTGTCCAGACCTAGTGTCCGGCGTAGTTAAAAATTAGGTTCTAGAGCCTATTTGAGGGGTCAAATGGAGTCTAAAAAGTATGAAAACTAGTTTATAGCTAATTCTAATACTCCTCAAGCTCGAGGACTCCTCGGCTTGAAGAAAATGGAGTCTATTCTACCAAAAATGGAATTTACAATGTGTGTGTAGTGATGAAAATCACTTGAGTTGGAAATAGTTCATGAAGAAAATATTTGGGCCTTGTTGCCATATTGTGCATGATTGCTCCTTTGTGCCTGTATGCTTTTCTTCTGACGTGTATGCCAACAGAAGCGCTCTGGAAGATATGGAAAAAATGATGTGTTATCAATTTTGATGCCCAAAAAGAATGGTTGATTGAAAAATCCCTTGACTTTTTAGGCAAACGAATATGTAATTGTCAAAAATCACTGGCTTTCAGACACCATAGTATGATTGTATTGGAAAGCAAAAGTATTAAAAGCAAGTAGGTCGCTCATGAGTGTGACAAAAAAAATCATTAACCTTCTGTGTAACTCTCTTTAAACCATTAGTCACCCGATGAATCTTTGGTCTCTTGTCGATTTTGAATTGTCATAGTTAGTATGCCTCTAGGTTGTCCTAGCCCTGCTTTGTGGGATACATGGGATTCCAAGGGCACTAAGCCCATTCATGTTCTTTTATTAATTCAAGCATGGGAGATTAGGCCTCAACCGAACTTCCCTTTTTACAAAATGGAACTTCTTCAAATTTCTACTTGTTTCATTTTCAATAATCTTGTGCAACATTTTGAATTCTTCAAAATCATCAACCTTCTCTCGAATAACGCACACCCACATCTTTGTAATATAATCACCAACTATCAGTAAAAAGTAGAGAGATGAGTAGATATTTTACCACAATGATCATCATGTACCAACTCTAGAGGAGCCCTCTTTTGGAAATACCGTCCTTTGTTGATTGCCCATCATGCAAGCTTCACATGGTTCTTGCAAATCAAAACATGCAAGTAAATGTACTATCATCAAATTTCTCTACATCTCTTTGAGAATGGAAAATCCAAGAGGCCTAGAACATTGATGCCAAATTCTACTTGTGTCTTTATCTTCTTTACTAGTGAGGGCACTTATCCTTTTGCAACATTTTGCCTATAGTACTACCTATTCCTTTCAAAAAATTTGCACCATCCTTCTTGAAATGTTCAAGACCACGATCTATTATGACATAAACTGAGAATGGTTTTTTTTATAGTGTTGGAACATACAAAACATTAGATATTTTCTTTCAACACTAGTGAAAACAATAAAAGAGATGGTTCTGAGTCCTTCGGCTGTGACATTTGGAGTCCTTTCCTACCATGAAATTAATGGGTTTCTATAGAGGCATAAAGGAATTTTAACAGGCCTTCTGATATGATCCACGATCTGATATCCAAGGTTCATGCACACATATTTGGGTAGATGTACATACCTCACCTACAGAAACCCATAGTTCAATTCATGTGTTATTTGTAAATTTCCTATTCTTCCATGTGGTTTTGAAAATCTCTCATCAACTTGCATACTATTAAAATCCTTCATGGCATGACCCTTCTTTTCACAGCAGAAGCATCTTTGGTTTATGATTTGAACTATCAAAAGAGCCTTTGCCCTTTGCATTTGTTGAAAATGCTACATTGTTTGAACCTTGCCTATTCTTCAAACACATTTCTTCTTAAAAAATCATTTCAAAAAACTCTTCAAATGTAAGATGGGAGGGTCTAACTTGAGTGCTAAGGGCAATTACCAGCCCATCAGATTTTGCATGAAGAATTCAAACACATGTGAGCTAGTTCTTCACGTGTTATCATAACACGAACAATAACTAGTTGATCTTGTAAATGCTTGATTCACTTCATGAAGTCTCAACTTTCTTTATCACTGAAGGATTTTATAGATCGGTCTAGATTATCACTCAAGGATTTTATAGATCTTACATTGGAATCAGCTCTAGATCAAGCCATGTTGGCCCCATGAAAATATCTAAAACAAAAATTGAACTTCCAAAGTGCGTAATTTATTCCAACAAGCTTCCTTCAGTGAAGTCTGTGTGGAAGAATGTGAATTGGTGCAACAATAACATTAACAAATGAACCAATGCAAGAAGATGAAGTCACCACTCACATGATAACATGAATATACTTGCAATTTTATAAATTTATCCTCTCTACTAATAGATACCTAAAAGTTATGACACCATGTAATAAAGTACGTACAAGAAAATTAGAAGCAATATCAAAGAATAAAACATATGTAATAGAATTCCAAAAACTCACTACTAATGCAAGTACAAAGATGATGGCATTGTCCACTTATGTGATGTCAAGGTAGATCTTAAATGGGATCTAGAAAACTCTAGAAAGGGGATTAGAATTTAGAGGTATGCTGACTTAATTCAAAGTCTAGGGTAGTGCGAAAGTCATGTATCTATAGGCCAATGGAGATGTGTTGCCTTTTACAAATGGCTAGACATGGGTGGTAGAACGTGATTCACCACTGCTCATCCAATCCCAATATGTGGCTTAGGTTGGTTCCATTGGCCTAAAACATATGAATGATTTTTTCGTCCAAGAAGGAAATATTCTATGGAATACTCCATTTATCATTGTTCCCTACATACCACTATTGGGGACCTTGGTAAGCCCCTTTCCTTACAATACCTTAAATGGTCCGATTCGACCTTCATCTGACATACAAGTTGGGATTCCCATAAATTGGGCAATGCATGATTGGCATCTTCTCATAACAAGGTCCTTAAAAAATGTGCAATACAACATAGAATCATAAGAGTAGGAATTGGTCATATATTAACAAAGTTTGCAACCAAGAAGGAATAAGGAAAATGCATTCATGTTCTACTCAAAAGTACTATTAGTTTCTTGGAGGGGCTGGCAGTATAGCATCCAATATTCCATCCAAAACAAAGCTACATTTGAAATAAGCAAAATGTGTAACATTTTCCTTGGTTGCCAAACCAGGAAACCAAGCATTCATAAGGGCTAGGGACGCTCAAAAGACCATCACAACCGAGGTTATCAACCATAAGGTGCACAAGGTTATGCAACACCATTCAAGAAAAGAAGAGTCATCATCTAAAAAGGACCATATATAATTCAACCAAGAAAAATAAATCAAAACCAATGTTGTTCTCCAAGAGGGAAATAAAGCAACCTAGCACAAAAATATTAGTATAGCATCAAGAAAGAAAGCAACAAAAGAGTCATAATATTCTTGAGGAATGAAAAAGGCATCAAATAGAAAGTTATCAAACATAAGGGGTATAGTGCTAAGTAACCAATCTTTCTAAATAAGAAGCCTCATCATCCACTAGAGATCAAATATAGTGCAATCAAGATAATCTTTCTCAAATTGAACATTAATCTCTAGAGTGAAAAAGATAACTATTTAAGAAATTCCAATATAGACTCAGATAAATAATCATAATCATACATGTGTGGGACAATTTTTTGTATAAATATATACCATCACAATATATTTTTTGAACGATCCAAATTAAAACATTATATGCAAATGCATAACAAAAAAGGTTGATATATGATATATTAATGTAGCAAGATACCATATGGGTGGTGTCTATACATCATATTCAAAGAAGTCCTATATACTTGCATCATCATAAATGCGAATGGCATCCAAGGCAATCCAATCTGCAATACTAAGCAATCTCCAAGGCAATCCAATGGCATCCAAGGCAAGACAATTCTAAGAAGGATGTAGCTTCTATCAAAACAATAAGCTCAATGTCCATCACAAGCAATCTCCAAGGCAATCCAATGGCATCCAAGGCAAGACAATTCTAAGAAGGATGTAGCTTCTATCAAAACAATAAGCTCAATGTCCATCACAAGCAATCTCCAAGGCAATCCAATGGCATCCAAGGCAAGACAATTCTAAGAAGGATGTAGCTTCTATCAAAACAATAAGCTCAATGTCCATCACAGGCAAAGGGTTATTGTTCCACCAAATCTTCCGAAATAGATTTATTTCCATAACAAACAACAAAGTGTGATTCTTCCTAGTTGCACCAACATTAACAAAAACGTAAATTAATATCCAACCAAGCATTTAATAAACCTTCTCAAGGTGAAATCCTATTAAACAGTTAGTTAAATAAGCTTGTAGAAACAAATATCTGTCCATAAAAAATGGGGGACTCAAAGAAATTTTTTATCACTTTTTATGAATTCTTAGTTATAATTTATATAGAATTAGTATCATTATCATAGAAAATAACTCTACTATCTTTGTAGACACAACGACTATGTCAAGGACATACTTATATTATTATCCACTATGTAAGATGAAATGGATGAGTTCACCCATTCATAATATCTTTCTAAAAGATTTCATTCAGTTCAGCTTTTATATTGAGACTAGAGTGATATAGGATTAGTAAAACCAATATAATCAAGGGATTATAGCATTTAAATAGTATCATAGCCAAAATTTTGGGAATGGGCAGAATGCTACACATATGTCCATTGATGGGAATGAACACCCATCCTAAGTTATAAAAAATACCTTCCATACTATAGTCCAAAACAAAAATACCAATTAGAAAAGGGACATGATATGATTCACACTAGCTTGATAAGGATTAAATTAGGTAAGAGTTCATCCACCTTCAAGTAAAAACTTCAAGCCAGAAATGAATACTTAATACAACATTAAATAGTGACATTATCAAAAAACCTTTTTTTTCTTTACAACCAGAAGCATCAATGACATATAAGGTGCAATACTTCACATTTCAAGTTCAATACCAAATCCTTAACATTAGCTGAATATGTAGAAGATTAGTATAAACAATATAACCAATGGTTTCATTTATATACAATTTCATAACCCAAATCTTGGAGGGCAGATTTGATCCATCTGCACAATGCTTCACACATGAAAAAAAGCTTTTAGAATTCCATCCAAAACAGAAATAGCAATTAGAACACTAGCTTGATAAGAATTAAAGTAGGTAAGAATTCAACCTACTTCAAGTAAAAGCTGGAAGCCAAAAATGAATGCTTAATAGTCCATGAAAGAGTAACACCAACTAAGTAACTTTTTTTCTATAGCCAAATGCATCCATAATTTACACTACAATACTTCACATTTCAAGTTAATTCAAGTGAGTGAGAGAGCACAGAAGTCCCAAGCAAAGGTCAATGCCAAATCCCTATCAATAACTAAATATGTCTTGAGTAAAGATATTGTGTGCATAGTCAAGCATACCTACTAACAAGATATCTCTTACATGCCTTGAATAGCTTCTCCTAGGAGCCAATAAATTCACACATATTCTTGGTGTATCCCATTACATCAACTTATCAAAACAAAGTTCTAGACTATTGCATTGAGCACAATACTTCACTATTTTAGAATCCAGTCATAAACATTTATTCTTCATAAACATTTATTGCATAAGAACTCGTCAATTATGTATCAAAGAAAGATCTCTGGATTTAATAATCACAGCATCAAGTGATGGCCGAGAGGTGTACAAACTTCTACCTTCACCTCCTAAGAATATCAATCTCTTACTCAAATATCTTGTATAGCTATGGATCTATATTCATACCATTTTTCTTAGCTTAGCTAATGAAATTTTGACATCCATATGAGCATTGCACATGCTGCACTACAAACAAAGCTATTCTTATGAAGCATGATGTAAAATTCATCTAAGAATGCATCATGTATTCAGTTTCTCAATCATATATGGCATGCTTACTACTTAACCATGAGTCCTTAACCATAACATACCAACACTTTTCAACTGCGTAGACAAACAGCCTTGCATTATATATAGGAAAAAGAAAAAAAACTAAAACAAAATGTAGTGAGTAACCCAATACTTTGTAATACAAACTTTTTTCCCTCACATACCATGTTTTCCCATTTACATACGTGCTTGCAAACTTTTTTTTTTTATAAAAAGAAGTTCGACATTATCCTACTCTCCCAGACTTGAATTAAATAAAGGAAAAGAAAAGTACAAGTGAAGGGGGCTAGTGCCCAGGGGACCCCCCAAGTCCCACAGAGCAGAGGAAGATCTTACAAAGATTAGATGGAAAACTTTTATAGACCTTTGAATCTAAAGCTTGTACATAATCTATTCATTTCATATTTACGCAGCTTAGTCAATCAATAGATCATATCCACACATGACACACACACACACACATGAAAAACTTATTCTTAGCCCTTTCCTTTGGTAATATTCCTTTTTTTGGTGTCTAATAAGTATGCCTTAGGTTCAAAAGAGTAGTCCCATCTACCTACTACTTATTGACTAATTTCCCCAACCATATCACATGATGTTTTAATGTATCTAATTGTTTCAAGACAAATCTTCAAGCAAGCTTATGTCATTTTTCTTTCATACAAAGTAAAAAATACCTTACCTAGAGTACATGTGCCAATCCTCCCATCAAGACCAATGGTAAAGCCATATGGATTTAGTCTTTCAATTTCAATATAATTTCTTTGTGTACATGTGAAATTCGTTTTAGGTATTGACCCTAATATGTATTATTTCTACTATATAGTCAATACTTATAGACATTTCTTAAGCCTTGAACTGAGTGGGAGAATCAGTTAAACAACCAAAGGATGCAATACACTTCACTTTGTTAGGATATACAAGTTTATCTAATGAGTGTCAATGTTTATAAATTGCTAGCAAGAGATTCTTCTCTGTGTGCATTGGAGAGGTCCATTTTTTTTCCTCGAGATTTTGAAGATACCTTATATAAATACTTCCACTCATTCTTGAACTAATATTTGAAAACATCATACCCTTCACCTAGAGCCATCAAACATAAAACCTGATGTGTTGTTACAGAGAGTCTCTATGAGCTAAGGTGGCATGTTTGAGTATGCTAATATTGTCTATACAAGAACTCTCATTTAATGTAAAAAAATATATTTTTCTTTACTCCTTATATTGTTTATACAATAGTCTCTATGAGCTAAGGTAGCTGTTTTAAGTATGCTAATATTGTCCATACAAGACCTCTCATTTAATGTAAAAAAATATTTTTCCTTATTCCCTTGCTTTTTCTTATTTTGGGCCACTAAAATATCTAGTTTATGAATATGATTATGAATTAGTTTAGTTTAGTTATCTCTCATGTCCATCGTTCAATACCGATTACTTTTTAATTGGATATCTTTATTGTAATGATTGATTATCAATATAAGTTAATCTTTACTTCAATACAAGATAAGTTAAATCAACATAAACATAGCAATGTTAATACGCTTGACAACAATCTTTGGATTAAATTTGTAGCTTAATATACTCCTACGTTTCCAATTCAACTTTACTTGGTAAGAGAGTTAGATATCTATGCATAAGAAGATCCATTAAGTGACATGGAAAGTGTTCATTTTGTATAATAAGAGGGGGGAAATTCTTAAGAGGGTAAAAATTAATAGTTTATAGGAGGGATCTCTATGAGCTAAGTACTAGTTAAGGGGTTTAGTATCAATATCATAGCCCTGTATGCTTAAACATCATAACCAAGAAAAGGAACTAGAGGAATTTTTCAATAATAAATAGTATGTAGCTTATTTCAAATCAATAAACTCAATTTCAAACATGGGGAAATTGTTGATGTCATGAGTTCATCTACTTCATTTTCAGTTGTGTCCATATGAGTGCATCTCCATTTTGTATCCAAGAGACACTTCATTTCATATTATTTTAGTTGTATCTCATTGTATTTGGGTACCTTGCCATTTGCTTCTACCATTGTATTCATTCTCCTTCAAAGGGAGCTATCCCACATGTGATGTACTTTGGAGAGCCTCCTCTGAATCTATATAAGGATTACCTCTCCCCACTTCGTAATGGGTTAGAAACTTGTAGAGCCTACTTCATGCTCTTGGCAAGCTCATTTCTAATCCATATTAGTTTACCCATTTCTTGGCCTACTCACTTTGAGTCTCTGACACTCTTTCATTTTGTGTGTACACTCTTCTTTTCATTTTCCTTCCACGCATATACTCTCTATATGCTATCATAGCATTAAGTGGAGGACTCGGTAGTGATTTTGGAAATTTTGGTGGTAATGGTGGTGTGTGATCTAGGTGTTGTTGCTCTCCACTCCTTTGGAGAATCTTTCTACCATCATTTTAGGATTTTTTGGGTTACACCTTACCCACTTTCCCACCCTCCCACCCTTCTTTTCATCCATCTTTCCCACCCCCATGCTTGTAGTGATGATTTTCATTCATTTTTGAAGTGTCTACAACACTTAGATGGTGTTTGATGATACTTTGGTGCAACTTTTTAATGCTACTTTTCGCACATTTCCTTTTCTACCACTCTTTCCCACACCCCAACATACTTGCTCATCCATTACCTTTCAAACTCAATTTTGGTAAACACTAGTACTTTCTATAAAGCATTTCATTTTTTATAAGTGTTTCTAAACACTCATTCACTCGATGCTTTGCGGGAGTTCCATGAATAACATTTCTTCAATCATGATTTGTTGATATGGTTCTCTAGACCCTTTTTTTTTGGTAAATGATAGTTGGTCGTGCATATCTTTGTACCCCTTTCTCTCGTCTATACTCTCATAGAGGTTGCCAATTGGGTGAGCACTACATTAGTTTGTTGCTCATGTATTGCGTTCTACACATAAATGTTCATGGAAATATGGGAGCCACGATTTGTGGTGCCTTGACATTCTTGAATGTTTTGAATATGATCTGCATCATTTCAAAAATCGTTAATAGCATTTGAGTGGTTACATTTAACATGGGCTTGAGACGAGGTATACAATGGTGCATCATGTCCACCATGTATGATATAGAGGGTGGTCCCTATGGTAGTGCTATGTATGGGTAGTTGACCCATTCAGCACAGCATGCATTCTTTTGTACTTTGATGGCAAATGCCTTCCATGTTCTATGCATGGGGGGTCCATAGCATGGATTGTCAATAATATGGAGTGGTGTATTGTTCCAAGTCTAGAGCATCTTTGGATATGTCTCTAATAGATTCTTCCATCGATTTGGTTGAAAAATGGTGCCCATGCATGCGACAACAGGTAAGTCCTCTGGCTGAAATTGTGTGGCACATGATGGTGTTTGGCTTGTGATCCTCTTAATCTCACTGTTGTAGTCCACCAGAATAAAAAAATATGATTGATATTGTAATTCAAAAGAGGTGATAAGATGTGGACACGCGAGGTTCTGGAAATATTCTGATTTGAGCACAGTCTCTTCCATATTTTGCATTGCATGGATCTGAATGGTGATGCAATCTTCTGGTGTAAGTCCTATGTCTTCGACTTGCTTGAGCCATGGTGGCCTTGGTGCTTCAAAGGTGTCCTCTCCTTCTTCGATAATTGTGGTGTCAGGAAAAGGTTGGGGTTCATATTCTTCTTCAAAACTCTATTCTATAGGAATATTAACTGGTTCCTCTTCCTCTAGAGCCTCTAGGATGGATGGAGGTCATTCATATTGGAGTAACTTAGCTTGAAGTTCTACAATTTGTTGTTGTAGAGCCATTACTATAGTTGAGTCAGAGACTGGTGGAGGCAGGGATTGAACTGGTCTCTAAGCAGTCCTAGGTCCTGCCTCCTTCTATTGTTGTAGTTGTGTTAGCTCTTCAAACAATTGGTCATGTGCCTCTAGTAAGTTGGCATAATATTCGAGGATGGTGCAGATGATCTCTATAGGAACCACTTGGAATTTTGATGGACTCATTGTTGCACCTGGGGTATTCTCTATGGCAGTGGCTAAGTTTTGATGATTCTGTAGTTGTAATCAATGATTCTCTTTCTAAGTCACAACTAGGTGTCTTCGTAGTAATGTCATGTTGCACTGAAGTTTGGAGTTACGTTCTGTTTGCATGCAAAGATGGCCTTTGACTATTTGTATGGCTTCTGGGTCTGATTCTTGGAGCTTTTCCTCAAGTGTGCTATGATATTCTTGTAAGGTATCGCACTGATCTTGTAGGCCTTTGTTGTCAACTTCAAGTATTGAGATACATTATTGTAACTGCACAGAGTGAGCTTGTAGCATGTTGTTGCGTTCCTTGAGCCTATGATACTCGGTCTTGAGTTGTGTTATGCACTAAATCATTGAGTTGAATGCATGATCTACAGTGGTGAATGTAGTCCCTATGTTTGTTAATGCAAGGAGAGGGGAATGGGGGGTGGGAAGTGTGAATGCAGTGGCTAATGATGAAGTGAGTGTAGGTGAATTTGGTGGAAGGGGGATGAGACATGGTGGAACCAGGGGGGGAGGGGGAGGTGTTGTAGGTGGTGATATGTCCATGTGACCGGACATGGGAGTGCATGTGGTTTCTATCATATATATGGGGATAGTAGGTGTTGTGCCTATGGTGGCTATGAATATTTGTGATGTGGTTGTCGATAACAAAAAGGGAAGAGGGGTTTGGGTGCAAGGTTGGAAGAGGTTTGGCAAATAGGAAACAAGTGGGTGGATAGCAAGTGGTAGGGAAATTGGAGACACATAGATAGGAAAACTCAGAAACATAGATAGAGGATCCAGATGACCTATCACAGATGTGGTGGAAGTTGGGCATCCAATAGCGAGGCCAATGGATGAACCTACTAAATAGGTGGTGGTATGATAAAGTGGATTGTAAAAGGAAAAGAAGAGGGATAAAATATAATTTGGGCTACAGAAGGTGAAGGTGTATACAGTAGGAGCAGTAGTAGGTATGAGAGCTACATCCTCAGTTCTAGGGAGTGATGGTGGAGGTGTATGAAAGATGGGTTCGGATGCCTCTTCATGGATGATAGTTGCTTCCATGCCAGCATTTCTGAGTGGGGAGGTGAGGGGAATTAAGGTGCCGGTGTTTTTTGATTGAGAGTTGGTATCTCCTTGCATTGTTGACACTACAATGGGAGTCGTGTCGATCGTTTCAGTTGCCACCATTGTCGTCTCTATGGTAGTGATGGGAATTTGGATATTTTTCCCTTACCTTTGTTGGGTATCTAATTTGAGTGGGTCATAGGTTGTCTGGGGTCTTTGTTGCATGTAATATATGGCCTCTACTACTCCACATGTCTCTGTGAGTAGTTGGAAGGATTCAATGAATTGTGGATCTACATCTGCTTTTTCTAAGAGTTGATTCATCAGTATTCTACTACTACTTTCAAAAAGTAATCTTTAAGATTGAACATTATCCATAGTTTTTCATAATCGATGGATTTGTGTGGTGTAGGTGGGGGCTCTGGTGGCTAACTTTTCCTCTTCATCTTCATGTTTTTCTACTTCTTGGGAAAGAGTCCTGTCTTGGTAGTCTTCCCAATGTACATGCCTTCCTTTTGTTTGTTGACCTTGACCCCTTCGTTTTGAGGTTCCTATAGGAGTGTTTGGATCTCAGTAAATCTCCACATCAGAAAGTTGAGTGTCTAGTATGATGCTTAAAAGTTCCTAGATCTTCCACGCTTCATGTAGCCTGAAATTCAAAATCATGTGGCATTGGAAGAACCTCTAGCCCACCTTTGGATGTCCCTTCTACGCTAGAATGAGGGAGGTGTATAGGGAATGGTGGGATTGTGCATTCCATGCATGGTGATACTTCTAGAGTCAGTAGTGTACCTTTAGGTTGTACACCAGGAATAGTGCCATGCGTCCTCTTTGACTAATGAGTTGATGCTTTCCTTCCTTTGAAGATCTGAAGTTGAGTCCATGTGAGTGCTCTTTCTATGGGTACATCATAGGATAGACATTTATAAACTATGCGCATAATTATGCCAACATCCATTTAGTACTGGCTTACAAAACCAGCTATAGTTAGCAGCATACAATTGGTCAATAATCCAAACAAGAAGATTGATTGTTAATCTTGCACTCGTTGCTACATACAAACTGAACCAAATATTCTTGTGGGTTTAGGTGAAGCAATCTTGCCCTGGCAATGTAAAATGCTGCATGCAAATCCTAAGTGGCTGATAAGTTTGGTGTCACCACAGCCATGTCCTTCAACTTCACTATTTCCTTGTTCTTCATGTTCTCAAGCACTAAATCTTTCTTATTTGAAGGAATATGATCACCTTGCATATTGAGAGATTCTCGAACCAAATTCTAAATAAGTTTCAACTTTTTCATTTCATTGTTGCATCGTAGTCAAGGGATTACAAATGTCCCTGGCACATTCTTCAAAGTACTAGCTTGTAATGTAGACACAAGATAATCAAACCTCAAAAAATGGGGTTTCGGCAATTGTTCCTGGAAGTATTCATATAGCCCTACCTGTTGCCAAAATCCTTGGAGTTCTAAAGTATTTTGAAGCTGTTTAAACTCTCATGAGAAGAATTGAAACTGGCCCCAAATGTTGTTGAACTTGCATTTAGATTCCCAAATGTAACCAGAATCACCAAGTGGTCCTGGCATCTCATTGAGTTAGTATGAATGTATGTTCACTTTCTTTATGTGCCTAGTAGGGGGATGTTGAATGATTATTTGCCTCACATGTTGGGTTCCATTGGCCTCTCTATGGGCAGTTCAAATACTAGCAAACTATCAATATCAATCGGCTGTGAACTTGTACTTGCCTGAGCCTTGATGAAAGAGGTCACCGATGTCATGTGAATCTGCTAGAAGAAATGAACCACATTAGTATTATCATAGGGAGCATTTGAGACATTGTTCCCCATGCAATACTAACATGATATATATGCCTTAGTGTGTTATGTTAGTGTGTGCTTGAGTGTTTTGTAGTCATGCGTTAGTAGAGGTAGTTATGGATTGAATGCATACTCAGGAAATGCAAGTAACTCTACATGCACCTAACAATTTATAGTTAGTTTAGAATGTTAACTCGGGTGGTTCAATATCGGACTTAACTTTCCAAACTTTCCTTTTGGGATTACAGATTCTACCATTGATTACATTTAAGGGTTTCAAAGATGACTCTACCTAGATATGAGACTTTTTAGGTACCCATTTTCAAGTACTCCTAGGTGAAGGTGCACGTGCTCATGTTGTGATGATATATTTTGGCCTCGATATTGGTTGAGTGATTGCATGTGAGTGCTACCTAGAATCTAGAGGATTTTGTGTGCTAGTTGAGCATGTAAGTAGGTCTTAGGCACTCAAATTCATCTAGCATTAGTATTTGACTTCATTGACTGCTTAGGTATCTAGATGGAGATGACTCGTCAAGGATGAACCCTAGAATAGGGAGTTGTTGTCTCCTTGGACTGCTTCATTTGTGCTATACATACTCATGGTTCTGACAAGCGGGTAGGTGGTTGTTCCCTCTTGCACCTCCAAATCTTCTTCCTTCTTTGAGTTGTCTTGCAGTAGATTGTGTTTTGAATAGGTGATTCCGTCTTTTGCACCCCTTGCTTCTTGATTCGTTTATCTTGCTTTATTTCGATTGCCTTTGGAAAAGAAAGGAGATTTATCTTATCTCCAATTCTTTTGTTGAGAACAGCATTCTTTTGCACTATAGAGCTTTGGACAAGAACAACATATTTATCTTCATGATTGCTCATGGAAGGATGAGGTGTGGGTGCCTTTCCTACTTCCTTGAGTGTTTGAGTTGCTAGCTCAACTGTAATGCAGTGCTATTTCACCTAGACTTGAAGAAGTCCACTTCTTAGGTTTAGGTTTACTGCATGGTCATAAATCCAATTTTGACCCAAGATAAGAGGTTATGCGAGGTCCTCATCTTGACACACTAGCACTTTTACTGTCATTGGGAGATCATGAATGGAGATGGGGAGTTCCGCTTTTCCTAGGCAAGGGGTTTCCAATCCTCCCAATCCTATGATATACACTTCTATAGGATTGATGTTCAATTGCAAATCTTAGCAGTGAGAGAATCTAACTGCACTAGTGGTAGCACCTGAGTCAATCAAGGCTTTTATCATCCTCTCATTCTTACCTCATCCTAGTTTTAAGGTTAGAAAAGGATGATTTTCTACTATCATGTGATGGGTTATCCTCGTTGTTTGTCACATGGCCATGTGGTATCTTGAGGCCTCATAGGCAACTTTCCTAGGATAATATCTACCTTTTCTTCTCAACTTCACATGTCAGATGTGTTCTAGGGCTTCTGACTTAGCTTCTTCTTGAATTGGTTTCTCTTCTTCTTTGCGATTCTTTGCAATGTTGAGTCCACTCAACATTTCTTTGATCAGAGGTTCTTGATATAATTTCACTCTGCATCCACTAATGTAACTAGGTAGTATGTCACCTTCTAAAGTGGCTAATTGGACAGCTTCACTTGTTGATATTCTATTAATAATCATGGGTCCATAGCCACGCTTCTCCAATTTCCACACATGCTACCTCAATGTGTATACCAAGTCTAAATCTCCCGCTTTCAAGCCCTTATCCTTCACATGGGCATCGAAGTATGCCTTTTGTCTTTTCTTGGTTGTGTATATTCTTGCAATTGATCTTAATCTCGTTTCACCTTATTGTTCAAGATCAAAGATCCTAGAAGAGAGCTCATGGCCAGCCAATTGATGCTCTTGTGCTACTTTTAAAGTGGGTATCAAGAAATCTAAGGGCAAAATTGCATTCTAACCAAATACCATCTAAAGGGGGTGGCATTGAGTGCCATTTTATATGCAACTATGTATGCCCAAACAACATGATGTAATTGTTTGTCCCAATCAAAATGTTTATTATTCACCAACTTAGCTAGGGGATTAATAGTACCAACAAAGTCTATTCCCCACTTGGAGAGTGCACATCCTCCCATCATGGGCCTCAGTGGCATCTCTTCCTTAATGTATCAAATACTCAGTTCCTTGAGAAATGTCACATTACTTCACATAAGTATGTGCATCCATGTGAAGGGTTGGCCACCAAAGACCTGCAAATAGGATTTCCTTGATCACCCTATCTTGTTCAAAATGTCCTCTTGCCACACCTTGGTGAGCAGTTTCTAAGATCTTAAGATATTCACTCTCATGGACACACAATCTTAGGTACTCATCTCTTCCTCTTGTATATAAGTTATCTCCAATAAGTGAGTAGTCTGGGGCTTCTTGTTCTAAGCTCTTGTTTCTTGCCAATGTCATTTCTTTAGGGAATGTTTTCATCCTCAAAAACTTTATCAAAGGTTCACTCCAATCGATACCAAATATACTTAATACAAAATGGCATATTCCACGAGTGGTCTAGTGCTACAGCTTGGTCATTCTTTGCACATCCTATAGATATTGCTTCCATCATTGTCCAATATACACCTAATCTTCACAAAGCCTATAGGCTTGATATTTAGAGTGATGTTGTTGTAGTGCACCTGCATCTGCTATTTGCAACCATTCTGCATGCTCTTCTTCATCAAAGGAGCAAGCAAGTATGCCTTGATTAGTGGGCTTATACACACTGCCTATTTCCTAACTACAACTTCAAATTCATATTCCATTAGTAAGAGGAACCATCTTAAGAATCTGCCAATATTGCAGGGTTTGTTCAGTAGATACAATAATGCTTGATGGTTTGTAAAAAAATTAAACTATTTTGCATCCATATGTACATAGAAAGTCTTACTCCAATCATTAAGATTTGTTTCAACTATGGGATGTGTGTTTTCCTCATGTTGGAATTTGCACATAATTCATCAACATAGACCTCTAAATTCTTTTGCAATAACTCTTTGAAAACATGACACATCATCCTTTGAAATGTAGCAAGAACATTGGTGAGCCCAAAAGGCATCATGCAAAATGCAAATATGCCCCACTCTATGGTAAAAGCTATCGTATGTTGGTCTTCTAGGGCAATATCTACTTGGTTGTAGCCTAAAAAACCATCAAGCAAGTTGTAGACTTCCTTGCATGCTACTCATTCCAATAAGTGTTATGTGATAGGAAGCAGATAGTTATCTCTAATGGTGTTGGCATTGAATTTCTTCAAGTTAATGCACCCATAGTTTTTCATTTTCTTGGGCACTAGTATAATGGGGGATACCCATTTGGTATGCTCAATTTTGTAGATAAATCTAGCTTCTATCAATCAGTCTATTTCGTCTTTGATCTTTGCTACATAGTTATCATTATATGTATATGGCTTCTGTTTTGTTGGCTTGGCTTCCAAAGACATGGGAATTCTATGTGAGCAAATATCTAGGTCAACTCCTTTCAAGTCTTTGTATCCCCATGCAAATGCATCTCTATATTCCCTTAACAATGCAATCAATTCTTTCTCTTCTTCTTTGGTCAGGTCGTGTCCCGTGTATCCATGAACCTATAATTTTGCACCTTCATAAAAAAATGCATAATCCAAAATAGCACTCACAGATCATAGAGTGCATCCCAAAGCATCTAAATCTGGTTTCTTGGGAACTTGCATAACTTTACTTTCAGCTCCAATAGTGCAACTTAGATCATGCCTTGTAATTGTGAGATATATCATACTTCCCACAATTTTCCTATACATAGTAGCATTTTCCAATGCTTCACCTGATTTAGTATTCAACTTCAAATTATGATCTAATTGCATAGAAATTAGCTACAATCAGCCATACCATACTTTTGCAGCATACTCAAGGCATATTTCCTTTGCAACATCCATATATCTATTTTTGAATGTATAAACTCAATGCTCAAAAAATAGTGCAACACACCAAGATCTTCCATGTCAAATTCCTACATAAGGAGTTGCTTTACCTCTTTAATGCTTTCTTCATTATCACCACCTACAATCAAGTCATCAACATCAATAAGCACAATCGTGATGCCATCATCACCCTTACTTGCATATAATGAGTGATCTGCATCACACATAGAAAATGCAATGGTGGTTGAGTAATCAACAACCCTTGCATACCAAGCATGAGGGGCTTGTTTAAGCCCATAGAAAGCCTTTTGCAACCTACAAACATATTCTGGGTGTTTTGAATCCTCATATCCTTGTGGTTGTTCTATATATACTTATTCCTGCAACTCACCATGTAAGAAAGCATTCTTCACATCCATCTGATGCAAAGTCCATCCTTTTGATGTAGCTAATGCAACAAGTGCTCTAACAGTAGACAGTTTAGCTACATGGTGGAATGTTTCATCATAGTCGACCATCTAGGTTGCATTTTTCATTATTCGACAATTTGTTTCCTCATGAATAATTATGGAATTTTAGATCAAGCCCTTATTATTCGATGGAATTATTCGGTGCCACATTAGCGTATTCGGGCATGGCCAAATACTTTTTGCATGATAATTCAGCACTTTTTGATTGAAAATGCATTCGATCAAAAAGGTTTTTGATCAAAAACTTTTTCGACCGAGTAGCCTTTTTATCGGAAAAAATTTAGTTGAATATTGTATTATTAAATCATACACTTTGAATCATTTTTTTTAAGATTTACTTTGTTTTTTATGAACTTACAGCGTCATACAAAGAATAAGGTATAAGCTCTTGTTAGAAATATTAAGTATGGAAAAGGTATTAGCAAGTGATATTGACCTTGTTTATGTGAGGAAAGATGAGTAAGTTGCTAATATTTTCACTAAATCACTTGGAGTTGAGAAGTTGAAGACATTTTGGAAGATGCTTGGGTTACAAGACATGACGTTGAGTGTGAGGGGGTGTTGAGATCTCAAGCTCAACATTTGATGACCGAGGATGACATGTATCACTTTTTCATTTCCTTGACATGTATAGTGGTCACGCTGGTATATGTCAAGGATACTTTAGTGAGCATTACTAGATTTATCTATTGACAGTGATGGCACATTTGTTTCTTGCTATATCACGCATACACGAACATTAGGATTTTCCTTATGTACTGTTCTTTAGATATTTCACAATTTGTATTGTTGTATTAGGCCATTCTTGTATATTCTCATTATGTTAGAAGAAGAAGAAGAAGAAAAAGAAGATCATTCTTCCTTGCCTCAATCTATGTGTGCTCCTCTTTGAGAGTGGGAGTGTGTGAGTGGGCTCTCTTCCTTATCTCCTTTCTTGTGATAGTTAATTGGTTGGCCATTGAACTCTAATTGGAGCTATCTATATCTTTTTATAAATTTGGTAGTTTGTGATTTGTGCGCACACAATCTTAGATCCATCGGGATCTTAGTTATGCTCAAATTAGGTTTTAGTAAGCAAGTGTCTAATAGGATAAATTCTAGAAGAGTTTCACTAACCTCTATTGTGCATGTTGGATTCAATATCTCCACATTTGATATTAAATCTCAAGTAGAGCTACCACCTGACTAGTAGTTCAACCAAAAAGAAAAGTCCAAATGAAGAGGTGCTACATCAAGGGGAAGCATCATCAACAAGGTCTACAAACAAAGAGGAAAATCTATAGACACTCATCTTTTCATATGGCAGATTTGGGTAAACAAGTAGATCAATTAGGCAAGAAAACTTTCAATCTTGGAAGTTTAGAGGATGAGCTACCTCATGGGCAAAGGCCTTTTGGGAATAGTTGTTGGAGAAGAGCCATAACCTGAGGTAGGTCTCTAGGATCTGAACATCACTGATCAACAAAAGAGGAAATCTAAGGAAGAGGGGGAAAGGAATAGAAGAGTGATGTTCCTCATATCACATGTCATCTCCAACATAATGATAGGACACATACATAAGCTAGGTAAAGCAAACAAAGTTTTTGAGGCTTTGGAGAAGGTCTATGCCACCTCTACTAGGTCAAGGAAGATGCAACTCAAGAATGATTTGAACACACTCAAGAAGGCATGAAGTCAAACTATCACATGTTGCACTCTCAAAATCAAGGAGATTAGGGAATAATTGGCATTAGTGGATGCACCATTGAAGAAGAAGACATTGTGAAAATAGCTCTTAATGGATTGAGAGGTGAATACAAGTGGAACCCCCTCATTACTACTATCGCTCATAAAGACCTTGAGGAGCTCATTCCACACCTTCTAGTAGAGGAAGCTCAACCTAGAGATAGCTCAAAGACAAAAGACAAACATAATAAAATGTTGTAAACAAACTGAGGCAAATGAATAGGAGGTAGAAGAGGGAGTGGAAGAGGGAGAGGAAGGAGCTACAACAACCAAGGCAACAAAGACTCAATGGTCCCAAGGAACACTGATGTTGTGAAGAACACTAAGGTTCAATGTCATCTCACCATAGAAGAGCTGCTCAAAGCAAAACCTGAGCTATGGAATCATGTGAAGGATCAGGTTCCAGAACTTGATTCCAATATGCCAAAAGCAAGCTCTAAGAAAAAGGTTCCAGAGATTCCTCTCGATAAAATAGGGGACATGAGTGAAGGTGAATAAGTTAATACTTATCTTCCCATCACCTACCAAAGTTACACAACCAAAGCGATCGTAGATTCAGGTGCAGGTGTTGCTATTGCGACCATCTCCTTGTGGAAGTGATGGGGCAAACCCACATTAAGACCAACTAGAATGAAGCTTCAAATGGTCGATGGTCATTTTGAAAGACATCTAGGATCGCTCGAAGGGATAACTCTGACCACTTGTGGTGTAGAGTTTGAACACACCTTTGTTATATGTGACTTTGAAAAAAATAACGTTTATGAGATGATCCTAGGAAGACCCTTCCTAGGACAGTTGCAAATTGTAAAGGATTGGGGAACCAACTCCTTGTACTTACAGCACTTAGGAGTCACCACCAAGGTCAATCTAAAGGATTATACCTTCAGAGATGTACCACCCCTACAGTGGAATCCTATCCACAAAGCGAAAGAGGATTCAATCTTTGTGCATTCTGGAAGTTCTCCTGAACCATCCTGGATGCATGAAGATACTCATTTGTGGATATGCAATGTCGCAGAGGAAGAGGAAAAAGCACCTAAAAGCAAGAGAAGAAGGAACTCCACCAGGAGATAGACCAGTTAAAGACCCAGCCTATACATCGATGATTCTTCCAAATGAGGAATTTGAGCCTCATGGTTGGGCAGAAATCTTAGCTACCATGACATTGCAGTCAATGAAGAACAAGGGACACCTCATTGCGATGAGGAGGGTTATGACATCTCTGTGTTCATGTGTCAGCCCTTGTTGGAAGAATGTGACCCTAGTGATGACATAGAAGAAGAAGAAAACGACGATGATCTAGAGTCCATTGTAATGGATAGTCGCTTTAATTTAGAAAAGCATTATCTAGAAGACGTAGGAGTATTTAACCAACAAGAAGAAGAACCTCTCACAAGCATTAAAACAGTAAATTCAAAGGATGGAAGTGAAGGAGTTTGAAAGAAAAAGAAAAGAAAAGCAGTGAAACAAGAAGAGGAGGAACCCTTGTTTGAGGTACCAGAAAATTTCAAGAAAAACGAAGTGGAAGACCGAAAAAATTTGGTACGAATGCCTAAGAGAGAGTCCATCATAGGAGAAGCATATGATAACAAAGAAAAGACTAAAAAGATTGTAGTGACCATTGAAGAGAACGAAGAGAGATGTACGTACATAGGAGATGACCTAAGTGCAAAAGAAGAAGTAGAGCTTGTAGCTCTATTAAGGGAATATAGGGATGTGTTTGCATGGCACTATAGAGATTTGAAGGGAGTAGATCCAAAAATTTTCTCTCATACGATCCCCATGATTGTTGATGCCAAACCCACCAAAATGAATGCAGCTGAACGAAATTATACCACAACGGAGCAAGAAGGCTTAGGTATGGTATATGCTGTGAAGAAGTTTAGACACTATCTATTGGCCAACAAGTTCAAGTTTTTTACTGATCATCAAGCTTTATTATATTTGGTCAATAAACCTTGCAATACAACGAACATTGCAGAATCTAAAAGGGTTAGGAGTGTATTGGCCTAGCATGGACAAAGAAATACATGAGTGGATTAAAAATTGTCGAGTGTGCCAGGAGAGACCCAGACACATGCCAACGTGCACAATATCTGATCAGAAAAGATGAGATGCCTTTGAGACCAATGATGGGATGATGTGCATTCTCGAAGTGGTGTATAGACTTTTTAGGTCCTATTAACCCCCCAGCTAGAAACTCCCATGCAGAATACATTATTGTAGCCATAGATTACCTTACAAAGTGGGTAGAAGTAAAAGCCACAACAAAGAATGATGCTCAAACGACAGCTAAGTTTTTATTCAAGAACATGTTCACCAGACATGGGTTACCAATAGAGTTGGTCAATGATAGAGGTATGCACTTCTTGAATGAGGTCATTGAAAATCTCCTTCAAGAATTCATGGTGATACATAAGAAGTGTGCCCCTTATTATCCACAAGCTAATGGACAACAGAGAGCACAAATAAGATCCTATGTAATGTACTGACAAAATTGGTAAACAATAAACGCTCTGATTGAGACAAACAACTTCATCATGTTGTTGGGGCTTATCGAGTTGCCTACAAAACGGTACTCAATGCCACCCCATTTCAGATGGTCTTCGAACAGAATGTTGTGCTACTTCCTAATCCCAGCCTTGAAAGTAGCACAAAAGCATGAGTGGAATGGACATGAGTTGTCCTCCAGGATCTTTGATCTACAGCGCTTAGGTGATACAAGACTACGAGCGACAGCAGGCATTTATGCTGCAAAGAAATGGCAAAAGGCATACTTTGATGTGCATATAAAAGAGAAAGGCTTGAAAGAAGGAGATTTAGTGTTGGTGTACACACTAAAACAACATGCCCGTAAATTGGAGAAACGAGGATATGGACCCATGATCATTAATAGAATCTCCACTAGTGGTGCAGTTCAATTGGCCACCCTAGAAGGTGACATCTTGCTAGACTATATTAGTGGATGCCGAGTCAAGTTATATCAAGAACCTCTTACAGAGGATATGTTAATGAGACTCAACACTGCTAAGAAGTGAAAAGAAGAAGAGTTGAGGGTCAGAGAAGAAGCACGGGCAGAGACTAGAGAGCGCATTAGGTGAAATAAGTTAAGGCAATTAGGCCTAGATGTCAACCCGAAAGCCCCAAAATATCACATGGACATGTGCCAAAAATTGGGCATAATTACTTCTCGCATAATCTATCGATGCCCCTTTGTGACCGTAGAAGTAGGACGAGGGAAGAGTGTAAGGACTGTGAGAGCATTGTTTGACTCAGGTGCAGCAACTGTGCAGTTAGACTTTCATACTTCCAAGACCTGCAATTGAACATCAAGCCCTTAGAAGCATATCTCATAGGTTTGGGAGGTGTGGAAACCCCTTGTTTGGGGGAGGTGGAACTTCACATACTACCTTCAAAATGTTCCAATAAAAGTCAAAATGCTAGTGTTTCACAATGAGGACCTTACCGAGCCACTTGTCTTGGGTCAAGATTGGATTTACGACCATGCAATCAACTTGAACCTAAGAAGTCAACTTCTTCAAGTTTGGGTACAGGAACAATGCATTACATTAGAATTAGAGAATTGCATGCTCACAAATCCAGATGTCACACATTCTCTCAGTTCTTCTAGGACTAATCCTAGCATAAAAGATGTATGTGTGAAAAGCTCTAGGTTCCAGAACAACTCAATCATGGAAGAACAGACTCTAAGACAAGCAGACTCCTCCTCTTGTACCAAGACGAAGGCCCCCACCACAACTCAACCAAAAAGGCAAGCAACATAGCACATGAAAACCACTATATCAAATAGACAAAGAGATTTCAAGAAGAACGTAGTTCTAGGCATGAAGCAGATCTGCATATGAAAAGGAGAGCAATCGCCCACCTGGCCAACAATCCCACCAAGGAAAGCCAACCATGCGAAGACAAGAACCAAGCCACCACAACGAGCTCAACGAGACGGTCTCCGACAAATTTGGGTACCAAAAAAATTAGTTGGAGCTCAACAAGGGCTATTACACATGTGGGTTCCCAAAGGACTCTTACATGCACAAAGTCCTATGCTCTCCACCATGCAAAAGGTCTCAACAAAGAAGCCAAGGAGAAGCAAGAGTCGGAACCAAGCACAGAGATCAAAACAAAATCAAGTCACCTCTTCAACAATAGTAAGAAGACAAGCATCAAGGGTATGGGTTTGGATACCAAAAGTGCTAGTAGCATCCACAGAACCAAAGAGCGAACCATGCCGGATATCAAATTCTGTGAAGAGATGGATAGGTATGTGCTTGAAGATGAAGAGGTGTTGCAAAATCCTTGATCTACACCAGCCAAATGAACTCCAAGAGTATATGGTGGGCCCTTTTAGCTTGCCAATGGATGTATTAGACACCCTATGTACCTTGGGAGATCACTCTCAAAAAGATAGATCAAAACACATAAGTTGGAGTTAGCTCAGAGGTGAAAACTTGCTATTCTTGGTTCATACACATGTCCAGTGTTTTACATAATTCTCTGAGCACAGCAGCAATTAGCTTAATTCCTCTTGGGGAAGTCTAGGTAACTTAAAGAGCTAACTTTCAAGAGTAATCTCATAAAAAATAATGAACCACACACTGAGAATGAGTTTTAACAACTGATGACATCATCCCGATTTTCACGGGCTGCTACAGTTTGAGACCAGTGAGCAGAAACCTCACCATAACTCCAAATGTAGGAATTCAATGATTATGAAACTTTTTATGGTTATACTAGACAGAAAGCTGAATCCAACAAGCTTTAAATCACTGAATTTGGATAAGTAACCACTGAGAAACACCTCTGACAAGATGAGTGAAAAAGTCCGGTACCTGACAGAGAAGTGAAAATGCATAGACACTGTTGACTTCAATTGAACATAACATTGCAACATCCAAATGACATGAAAATTTGTGAGCATATAGTAGACTTATAGATCTAACTTTACCAAGTTAAATCACTGAAAATGATGCACCAAGCTCAGCGAAAACATCTCTGCAAGCTGACTGAGAAAACTGAGAGTAATGGCAGTGAGTAGTACACTTCACAAAAACATGGAAAGATGAACTCAAATAATCATGAACATGAAAGTATATTGCTTGTACAATACAATGACTTACTGATACATATGTGTGCCTTGTAATCACACCTTGATATGGCATAAAGCTCAGCTCTTGGAGGTCTTCACATAGGTCTCTCTAACCATGAGTAAAACTGCCATCTATTTATAGTTGAGTTTGGGAGGCTAACTTCCCTCAATCACTCTCCAATCAATCAATGATTGATTTGATTCTCTACCTACCACAAATCACGAATTCGTGGCTCCTCTTTCCATTCTTGATCAAGTGGACTCAACCACTTAAGATTCTTTCACTTTTACATTAAGTAAACTCTTCAAAGGTTACAAGAGGTAGTTCACAAGTGAACTTTACATAGTCTTCTTTTTAAAGCTTCTTCTAAGACTTTGTGGGACTCAAGCCAATACTTAGGTTTGTCATAGACTTGCTCCAACAGCTCCCCCTCAAGCCAAGTATGCTTGAGGTCTTCAATCTTCCAAGATTAACTGCAAACCAATCATATCCTTGAATTTGCAAAGCTTTGTACCATCCAATGCTTTGGTTAGAATATCTGCACATTGTTGATGAGTGGACACATATGATATTTGAATCTCTTTGCTTAGAACCTTTTCTCATACATAGTGATAATGAAATTCAATATGTTTAGTCCTTGCACGAAAAATAGGATTAGCAGCCAAATGAATAGAACTCATATTGTCACCAAAAAAAGTTGGAGTTCCAAACTCCAATCCAAGATCTTTGAATAATGTCTTCATCCACATTGCTTCTTGTGTAGCTATGGCAAGACCTCTATATTCAGCTTCAGTAGAAGAGAGAGCAACTGTGGGTTGCTTCTTGGATGACCATGAAATAAGCTTTGAACCTGCAAAGGTAAGATAACCTGAAGTGCTCCTTCTATCTTCCTTGGAGACAGCCCAATCTGCATCAGAAAATAGCTTCAAACCTAAATCAAATACATAAGGATAATAAAGTCCTTCATTTATGGTTCCTTTGAGATACTTGAGAATCCTTTTGGCAGCATCCATATGTGGTTTCCTTGGTGTGTGCATAAATTGACTTAGCACACTCACACTGTAACATATATCTACTCTTGTCAATGTGGCATAGTTGAGACTACCCACTAGACTTTGATATGATGTGATGTCCTCTATGAGTTCACCTTCATGTGAGCTCAATTTGTGATTGACCTCCATTGGAGTACCTGCAATCTTACAATCTTGCATCTTGAATTTTGCCAACATGTCCTTAATGTACTTCCTTTGAGTGAGAAACAAACCATGATCTTTGTAGACAACTTCCAAACCTAGGAAGTAGGTAAGTGAACCCAAATCACTTATCTTGAACTCTTCTCTCATCTGATCTTTGAACTTCTTCATACCATCTGCATCATTTCCTGTCAATATAATATCATCTACATATACACATAGGTAGATGACCTCAGAGTTACTCTTTTTAATAAAGAGTGAAGGATCTGCCTTGCTTGGTTGAAAGCCTTTGTCCTACAAGAATGAAACAAGCCTGAAATTTCAAGCTCTTGGAGCTTGCTTGAGACCATACAATGCTTTGTTAAGTTTACACACATAATCTGGATAAACTTGGTTCTCAAAACCAGGTGGTTGTGCCATATATACCTCTTCTGTTATCCAACCATTCAAGAATGCATTCTTTACATCTAGTTGAAGTATCTTCCAATTCTTGGAAGAGGCAATACTAAGCAAAACCCTAATAGTAGGCATGTTTGCCATAGGAGAGAAGGTCCCCTCATAATCAATTCCCTGAGTTTGTGCAAAGCCTTTTGCCACAAGCCTTGCCTTATACCTATTAATTGAACCATGAGAATTCTTCTTGAGTTTATAGACCCATCTTGAGCCTATTACCTTCATGGATGAAGTCTTGGGCACCAAATCCCAAGTGTTGTTTTCCTCAAGTGCTTAAATATCTTCCTTCATTGCATGCTTCCATTCTGTTTTTGCTTTGGCCTCTTCGAATGATGATGGCTCCTCTTGGTTTATGTCCTGTGCTATGTAGATAGAATGTTTAGTTACTAATGAGGTGTCAAACCCATACCTTTTTGGTTTTTTCTTTTTCCTCATAGATCTTCTTAGGCCATGATGTGATGAGTCTGCCTCATGTCCAAGTTCCTGCAATTTAGCTTTACCTTTAGACTTCCATGCTTTGATCTTTTCCATGTGAGATTCTTCATCATCCTCTGAGGTGTCTTGTTCTTCAATCTTTGATTGTTCTCTACCAAGCTTTGGAAAATCTTCTTCAAAATCATATGGTAAATTGATCTTCCTGCATGAATCTTCATACCATGAATTGTTCTCATCAAAAACTACATCTCTGCTTACCAAGAATCCTTTGTTGGTAGGGTTGTATAACCTGTGGCCCTTTTGATTGTTGTCATATCCAATAAATACACACCTTTCTGCCTTTGGATCCATCTTGCCTCTAACCTGTGAAGGAACATGAGCAAAAGAAATACATCCAAAAATTTTACAATGATCTAAGCTTGGTCTTCTTCCATTCCAAGCCTCATATGGAGTCATCCCATCAAGGGATTTTGAAGGCAACCTGTTAATCAAGTAAGTGGCTGTAGATACAGCCTCAGCCCATAAGTAATTAGGTAAATGCTTTTCATTTAACATAGACCTTGCAGCTTCAACAATTGTCCTATTCCTCCTTTCTACCACTCCATTTTGCTCAGGAGTGTACCTTGTAGTTACCTCTCTTTTGATTTCTCTTTCTTGAAGAAAAGAATCAAACTCATGGGAGAAGTATTCTCCCCCTCCATCTGACCTTAGCCTTTTTAGTGATTTACCTGTTTGATTCTCCACAAGAGCCAAATATCTTTTGAAACATGAAAAAACTTCATCTTTGTGTTTCATAAAGAATAGGATAGTCCATCTGCTGCAATCATCAATAAAAGAAACATAATACCTTGATCCAGATATTGAAGCTTCCTTGCTAGGTCCCCATACATCTGTATGAACCAACTCCAAGAGATCTCCATGCATATAACCTTTCTTCATGAATGGTAACCTGTGAGACTTTCCAAATTGACATGCACTACACTTATAAATCATATGTTGTTTTGACAAATTAGGAAGTCCAAGTACACTTTGGTCCCTGCAAATTTGCTTTAATGACCTTTCACCAATATGTGCTAACCTTTTGTGCCATACTTCCAATTCTGTGAGTGTCTGACTACCATAATTAAAGAGAGCAATGTTTCTAGTGTCCTGTAATTCAAATGTGAACAATCTACCTGTCTTTTCACCTTTTGCAATTTTTTTGAATCCTTGACTTGGATCTTCAACAAATGCTCCTGCTTTTGTGAACCTGACTTATAACCCTTTCTCTACTATCTGCCCAACACTTATCAAATTCTTTGTAATGGTAGGGACATAGAGTAGCTTACTGAGTAGGTTGATGTTTCCATCAGGTGCTTTGACATTGCCTATTTTCTCCACAGGATGTTTTGTATCATCTCCTGTTTGTACCTCATGCTTATTCCTTGGATCTTCTAAATCTGATAGGAGTGCCACATTTCCTGCCACATGATTTGAACAACCTGAATCTATGTAGAAAACATGCTCATCAGATTTACCTTGTGGCATAGCCATGTTCATGATCAATAATGAATCCTCTTTGTTTGAGTCTTCTGTGTAGTTATTGTAGTCTCTCCTTCCTTTGTAGCCTCCTTGATAGTTTGAATGATTGTAGTTGTTGTAGTTGCCATGGTAGTTGTTGAACCTTCCTCTTGAGTAGCCATAACTTCCTCTATTGTATCCTCTGCCTCTTTGATTCCTGGAATTCCTAAAGCAATTTTCAGTTGTATGATTAGTTAATCCACAAATAGAACATGAGTTGGAGTCTTGGGATCTCCCCCTGCCTTGTCTACCTCCTCTTCCTCTACCTCTGCCATGTCTTCCTCTACCTGCATAGTTAGCTTGATATGTACCTGCTCCATCATCCACTTTCTTTGCCTTTCCTTTGTTATCTTTAGACTTGCTTTTATCCGTGTATAAAGCTGAAGATTGATTACCTTTAGAGCTTTCTCCATTTTTTATAAGCTTTGCCTCTTGAGTAAGTAGTTGTCCAATGAGTGTGTTGAAATCAGGTACATGCATGTCCATGTACAAATCCATAGCTGTGGTGAATGCTTCCCACTTGTCATCTGCCTTCAAGCCATTGATGACCTGCCTTACAATTTTCTCTTCATCTATTACCTCTCCAATGCTTCCCAACTGATCCGCTATGTCCTTGAGCTTTGTGACAAAATCAGTCACATTTTGTTTGGGAGCCTTCTTGAGAGTTGTGAGATCCAGCCATAGTTGATGCTTCCTAGCTTTGGTACTTGAAGAAAAGAAAGCTTCAAGTGCATCCCACACTTCCTGAGATGTCTTAAAACTTCTAATGTGAGGCAACAAAAAATCTGAGATAGAGTTGAGGAGATAAGACCTTGCAAGTGCATCCTTGGAGCACCATGTGCTCAATCTTTCTTGCTCTTCTTGTGTTGGTTGACTTTTGTTCCTGAAACTTGGCATAACTTCATCTCCAGCCACATAACCATATAAACTTCTACCTTGGAGATAAGCTTCCATTCTTACTGACCAAGCTGAGTAGTTACCTCTGTCTAATTTGTCAATTGATGATGGAAATCCATCTGCCATGTTTGTTGGTGTAATTCAAGCCTTAACACTTGGCTTGGATATCAACCTTGAAGACTTTACATAAAGCTTGGATTAATTCTTGAAGATTGAGTCATATAAACTCATGCTTATGAGTTCTTACTTTTACCTATTGTAAAAGTCATTGTGACTTTGGAATATCTTGTAATCACACCTACCTGAGAAAGTCGTGGAAAATTTGATTGATTGAGTGGTTGATTGATTGAGGGAATATCTCAATCAACTTTTAGGTGAAATATTCTAGGAGATTAGTTTGAATTCAAATTCAAATGACCAATCAACTCCTATAAAAGATGTGGAAAAAACTCGCAGGTTAGTCTCACTAATCCTTCACTCCTCCCGAGGCATTTCTGAGTAATTCATTGAGTGTGTGTGAGCTACACCATAGCCTACACCTCTGAGTACCATTGAGCATCACTTTCTATGCCAATGGGAATGTACAATCAATAGATCTAATCAATATACTTACAATCATAATCTCTGATTTCTCTGAGTGACTACCTTCAACTCTGTCAACTTCCAAGAGGCATATCTCAAGATCTACTGAACCAAATTGGATGATTCAAAGTTCATTGGATTCATCTCAAAGTCTACTACACAACTACAAAATTTCAAGGCTATTGGATCAACCATTGCAGAGAAATCCCAATCGAGGTGCTCACTGGTCTGTGACTGTAAGTCTCCTAAAAAATCGGGGGTACACCTTATCTTGCTAAAGTGATTTCTCTGAGTGTGGTTTATCATTTCCTTTCATTCTACTTGCAAATGGGAGCTTACTAAGCTAATAGAATATCCCTAGAAGGAAGTTTGCTAATTGTAACTACACTGGTCACACTGAGCATAACACTGAGCAGATATCAAGACCAAAATAGAAAGTTTTCAAGTCTTGTGATTTACAAAGTAGTCTGTTTTGATCAAGTCATTACTCAAACCTTTTCCAAAGTACATATAGCATATTTTGGTGTCATTTGAAAGCTCAAGGAGTCTACTAAGCATATCTGGAGTCAAAGGAGGGCAGGTGTGAAGCAGGTTTTGCAGCACCAACTAATCTCCTGAGTGCATCCAATCATCACTCCCAACAGTGGTATCAGAGCATATAAGGTAATCATGGGTGATGGTTTCCCTTCCTTCATTGATAAATTAGACAGGAACAACTACCAAGCTTGGTCTCTAAGGATGAAGACCTATCTACAAGGAAGGAGCTTGTTTGGATTCATATCAGGAGATGAGGAATTGCCCTCATTCAAAGCTAGAGGCCTACCCACCAAGGAAGAGCAAGAGAGACTCAATCAATGGTGTGCAAAAGATGCTTTGGCAAGGTCATATCTTCTAAACTCTATTTCTGATTTCCTTTTACCACATATAAGGAATTGCAAAACTTCCCAAGAGACTTGGGAAACCTTGTCAACTTATTTTTCATCAAGCACAAGGGCCAGAAAGAATCAGCTATGGATTGAGTTCACAACTCTTAGGAAGCAATCAAAGCAAAACGTCTCAGATTTTGTTACCAAAGTCAAGGACATTGCAGACCAACTTGCAAGTGTTGGAGAAGAGATTGAGGAAGAGCAAATAGTCAGACAAGTGATCAATGGACTAAAGGCAGATGACAAGTGGGAGAGCTTTACCACAGCAATGGATTTATACATGGACATCCAAGCACCTGATCTAACAACTCTGATTGGACAACTCTTTACACATGAAGCAAAGATCACAAAGAATGGAGAGCAATCAAAAGGTAACAATCCCTCTGCCCTTTATACTGATAAGAAGATAAAAGATAAAGGCAAAAGTAAGAAGGTTGATGAAGAAGGCTCTACCTCCCAAGCAAACTATGCAGGGAGAGGTAGATCATCTAGAGGAAGAGGCAGAGGAGGTAAGTCAGGTAGGGGGAGACCCTACAACCAATCTCCATGCAATATTTGTGGCTTGTCTAACCATACCACAGATGAATGCTACAAAAACTACAAGAACCAAAGAGGAAGAGGTCACCCAAGAGGAGGATACTCTCAAGGCAGAGGCAGATTCAACCAATCTCAAGGCTACCATAGCTACAACAATAATTATAACAACAACTACAATCACAATGGCAACTATCAAGGTGGATACAGAAATAGGAAAGACTACAACAATTATGCAGAGGAACAAGATGACTCCCTATTGATCATGAATATGACTTCTAAGTTAGGTATCAATGATGATCACTTATTCTATATTGATTCAGGTTGCTCTAATCATGTAGCTGGAAATGTTGCATTACTTTCTGATTTGGAAGAACCCAAAGGCAAGCACCAAGTGCAGACAGGTGATGACACTAAACATTCAGTTGTTAAAGTAGGTAATGTCAAAACCAGTGATGGTAATCAGAATTTATTGAGCAGAGTATTGTATGTTCCAACAATCACCAAGAATCTGATGAGTGTAGGTCAGATTGTGGAAAAAGGTCTACAGGTCAGGTTCACTCAACATGGTGCATATGTGGAGGATCCAAGACATGCATTCAGAAGGATAGCCAAGGGAGAAAAATCAGGTAGATTGTTTACCTTTGAACTTGAAGACACTAAGAGTATTGCTTTGTACAACTATAAGGATCAAACACTATCAGAATTGGAGATTTGGCACAAGAGATTAGGTCACATTGGAGAGAGGACCTTAAAGCAAATGAGTAGGGATCAATGTGTGCTTGGGATACCTAATGTATCCAAGCAACACATGATATACAAGTGTGGGGCTTGTCAATTTGGTAAGTCACACAGGTTGCCCTATACCAAGAAAGGTTTTATGCATGAAGATTATCTGGAATTGGTGCATACAGATGTTTGGGGACCTAGCAAGGAGCCATCCATATCAGGATCAAGGTACTATGTATCCTTCATTGATGACTATAGCAGGTGGACTGTCTTATATTTCATGAAACATAAAGATGAAGTATGTTTCAAGAAGTATCTTGCACTAGTTGAAAATCAAACAGGTAGACATTTGAAGAAGCTAAGGTCAGATGGTGGTGGAGAGTACTTCTCCAATGACTTTGAAGATTTCTTGCAGGAAAGAGGCATCAAGAGAGAGATTACTACAAGGTACTCACCTGAACAAAATGGGGTAGCTGAAAGGAGGAATAGACTCATTGTAGAGACAGCTAGGTCTATGCTAAATGAAAAGAAATTGCCAAATTATCTTTGGGCAGAGAGTGTATCTACTGCCACATATTTGATTAACAGGTTGCCATCAAAAACACTTGATGGAATGACACCCTATGAGGCTTGGCATGGTAAGAGACCATCCCTGGATCATTGCAAAATCTTTGGTTGTGTTGCATATGTGCATATTCCCTCACAGGTAAGGGGAAAGCTAGACCTTAAAGCTGAAAAATGTATCTTCATTGGTTATGATTTGAATCAGAAGGGATACAGGTTCTATAACCCCTCAAACAAAGGCTTCAAGGTAAGCAGAGATGTCATCTTTGATGAGAATGATTCATGGTATGAAAATGAATGCAGGAAGGTTAGTCTACCTTATGACATGGAAGAAGACTTCCCCAAGCTTATCAAGGAAGAATCAATTCAGAAAGAGGACACAAGCTCAGATGATGAAGACACCATCAACATTGAAGAGTTCAAGGCTTGGAAATCCAAAGGGAAAATGAAGATGAAGAAGCTAGAAGATATACCAGAATCCTCAACTCAAGCTATGAGGAGATCTCAGAGAGAAAGTAAGAAGCCTATTAGGTATGGGTATGATACTTCCCTTGTAACCAAGCATTCTGTATATCTTGCAAAGGATCTCTTGAATGAAGAACCAAGTACATTTGAAGAAGCAATCACTAAACCAGAATGGAAGGAAGCAATGGATGAAGAAATGGAGGCTCTCAAAGAGAGTGACACTTGGGACTTGGTACCCAAGAAGGACTCCATGAAGGTGATAGGATCCAGATGGATCTACAAACTCAAAAGAAATTCAGATGGTACAATAAACAGGTATAAAGCTAGGTTGGTAGCCAAGGGTTTTGCACAAACCCAAGGCATTGATTATGAGGAGACATTTTCTCCTGTGGCCAAGATGCCAACTATCAGAGTTATGGTGAGTGTAGCTGCATCCAAGAATTGGAACATGTACCAATTGGATGTGAAGAATGCATTCTTGAATGGATGGATATCTGAAGAAGTCTACATGTCACAACCACCTGGCTACGAAGATCCCAAGAAGGTAAATCATGTTTGTAAATTGAAGAAGGCTCTATATGGATTGAAGCAGGCACCTAGAGCATGGAATTACAGGTTGACAACCTACCTCCTAGACCAAGGATTCATAATGAGTAAAGCAGATACTTCATTGTTTATAAAAAAGAACAATTCAGAGGTAATATACTTGTGTGTCTATGTTGATGACATCATTATTACAGGAAGTGATGTTCAGGGAATTAGACACATCAAAGGACAGATGATGAAGGAATTCAAGATTAATGATCTTGGATTATTGAAGTACTTCCTAGGACTTGAATTGGTCTACACAAATTCAGGTATCTTTATTACTCAGAAGAAGTACATTCAGGATATGGTCAAGAAGTTTAATTTGCAGGAAGCTAAAATCTCAAGCACTCCTATGGAGGTCAACCATAAACTCAGTGCTCATGAAGGAGAAGAACTCCAAGATGTTACAGGTTACCAAAGTTTGGTAGGTAGTCTTAATTATGCTACCTTAACCAGGATTGATATATCATATGGTGTTAGTGTACTTAGCCAATTTATGCACAAACCAAGAGTACCTCATTTGGAGGCAGCAAAGAAGATAGTAAAGTACCTAAAGGGAACACAAAATCATGGTTTGTACTTTCCCTATTCATCAGACATTGATATTAAGGTGTATTCAGATGCAGATTGGGCAGGTTGCAAGGATGACAGGAGAAGCACATCTGGTTACATATGTTTTGTAGGTGATAAACCAATTTCTTGGTCATCCAAGAAACAACCCACAGTAGCTTTGTCATCTACTGAGGCAGAGTATAGAGGGCTAGCAAATGCCACTCAAGAAGCCATCTGGTTGAAGCTATTATATTCAGAATTGGGCCTATACACAAGGCCACCAATCATCTTTGGGGATAACACAAGTTCTCTTCACCTTGCAGCTAATCCTATTTATCATGCCAGAACAAAACACATAGAGGTTCATTACCACTATGTGAGGGAGAAGTTACTTAGCAAAGATATTCAATTGTCATATGTGTCTACTAATATGCAATGTGCAGATTTGCTTACTAAAGCTCCGGATGGAAGCAAGCTATGTAGATTTAAATCCATGATTGGATTGCAGGAAATAACTGAAGACTAGAGATGAAGACTTGAGCCAAAGTGTTTGGCTTGAGGGGGAGCTGTTGGTGTAATTCAAGCCTTAACACTTGGCTTGGATATCAACCTTGAAGACTTTACATAAAGCTTGGATTAATTCTTGAAGATTGAGTCATAGAAACTCATGCTTATGAGTTCTTACTTTTACCTATTGTAAAAGTCATTGTGACTTTGGAATATCTTGTAATCACACCTACCTGAGAAAGTCGTGGAAAATTTGATTGATTGAGTGGTTGATTGATTGAGGGAATATCTCAATCAACTTTTAGGTGAAAGATTCTAGGAGATTAGTTTGAATTCAAATTCAAATGACCAATCAACTCCTATAAAAGATGTGGAAAAAACTCGCGGGTTAGTCTCACTAATTCTTCACTCCTCCCGAGGCATTTCTGAGTAATTCATTGAGTGTGTGTGAGCTACACCATAGCCTAAACCTCTGAGTACCATTGAGCATCACTTTCTATGCCAATGGGAATGTACAATCAATAGATCTAATCAATATACTTACATTCATAATCTCTGATTTCTCTGAGTGACTACCTTCAACTCTGTCAACTTCCAAGAGGCATATCTCAAGATCTACTGAACCAAATTGGATGATTCAAAGTTCATTGGATTCATCTCAAAGTCTACTACACACCTAAAAAATTTCAAGGCTATTGGATCAACCATTGCAGAGAAATCCCAATCGAGGTGCTCACTGGTCTGTGACTGTAAGTCTCCTAAAAAATCGGGGGTACACCTTATCTTGCTAAAGTGATTTCTCTGAGTGTGGTTTATCATTTCCTTTCATTCCACTTGCAAATGGGAGCTTACTAAGCTAATAGAATATCCCTAGAAGGAATTTTGCTAATTGTAACTACACTGGTCACACTGAGCATAACACTGAGCAGGTATCAAGACCAAAATAGAAAGTTTTCAAGTCTTGTGATTTACAAAGTAGTCTGTTTTGATAAGGTCATTACTCCAACCTTTTCCAAAGTACATATAGCATATTTTGGTGTCATTTGAAAGCTCAAGGAGTCTACTAAGCATATCTGGAGTCAAAGGAGGGCAGGTGTGAAGCAGGTTTTGCAGCACCAACTAATCTCCTGAGTGCATCCAATCATCACTCCCAACAATGTTGTCCAACCTTGCTCTGATACCACTGTGAAGAGGTGGATAGGTATGTGCTTGAAGATGAAGAGGTGTTGCAAAATCCTTGATCTACACCAGCCAAATGAACTCCAGGAGTATATGGTGGGCCCTTTTATCTTGTGAATGGATGTTTTAGACACCCTATGTACCTTGGAAGATCACTCTCAAAAAGATAGATCAAAACAGATAAGTTGGAGTTAGCTCAGAGGTGAAAACTTGCTATTCTTGGTTCATACACCTGTCCAGTGTTTTACATAATTCTCTGAGCACAGCAACAATTAGCTTAATTCCTCTTGGGGAAGTCTAGTTAACTTAAAGAGCTAACTTTCAAGAGTAATCTCATCAAAAATAATGAACCACACACTGAGAATGAGTTTTAACAACTGATGACATCATCCCGATTTTCACGGGCTGCTATAGTTTGAGACCAGTGAGCAGAAGAATCCACATAACTCAAAATTTAGGAATCCAATGATTATGAAAATGTTTATGCTTATACTAGACAGTAAGCTGACTCCAACAAGCTTTAAATCACTGAATTTGGATAAGTAACCACTGAGAAACACCTCTGACAAGATGAGTGAAAAAGTCAGGTACCTGACAGAGAAGTGAAAATGCACAGACACTGTTGACTTCAACTGACCATAACTAAAGATTGCAACCTCCAAATGACATGAAACTTTGTGAGCATATAGTAGACTTATAGAGCTAACCTTACCAAGTTAAATTACTGAGAATAATGCACCAAGCTCAAAGAAAACATCTCTGCAAGCTGACTTAGAAAACTGAGAGTAATGGCAGTGAGTAGTACACTTCACAAAAACATGGAAAGATGAACTCAAATAATCATGAAAATGAAAGTATATTGCTTGTACAATACAATGACTTACTGATACATATGTGTGCCTTGTAATCACACCTTGATATGGCATAAAGCTCAGCTCTTGGAGGTCTTCACATAGGTCTCTCTAACCATGACTAAAACTGCCATCTATTTATAGTTGAGTTTAGGAGGCTAACTTCCCTCAATCGCTCTCCAATCAATCAATGATTGATTTGATTCTCTACCTACCACAAATCATGAATTCATGGCTTCTCTTTCCATTCTTGATCAAGTGGACTCAACCACTTAAGATTCTTTCACTTTTACATTAAGTAAACTCTTCAAAAGTTACAAGAGGTCGTTCACAAGTGAACTTTACATAGTCTTCTTTTTAAAGCTTCTTCTAAGACTTTGTGGGACTCAAGCCAATACTTAGGCTTGTCATAGACTTGCTCCAAGAGCTCCCCCTCAAGCCAAGTATGCTTGAGGTCTTCAATCTTCCAAGATTACCTGCAAACCAATCATAGCCTTGAATTTGCAAAGCTTTGTACCATCCAATGCTTTGGTTAGAATATCTGCACATTGTTGATGAGTGGACACATATGATATTTGAATCTCTTTGCTTAGAACCTTTTCTCGTACATAGTGATAATGAACTTCAATATGTTTAGTCCTTGTATGAAAAATAGGATTAGCAGCCAAATGAACAGAACTCATATTGTCACCAAAGATAGTTGGAGTTCCAAACTCCAATCCAAGATCTTTGAATAACGTCTTCATCCACATAGCTTCTTGTGTAGCTATGGCAAGACCTCTATATTCAGCTTCAGTAGAAGAGAGAGCAACTGTGGGTTGCTTCTTGGATGACCATGAAATAAGCTTTGAACCTGCAAAGGTAAGGTAACTTGAAGTGCTCCTTCTATCTTCCTTGGAGACAGCCCAATCTGCATCAGAAAATAGCTTCAAACCTAAATCAGATACATAAGGATAATAAAGTCCTTCATTTATGGTTCCTTTGAGATACTTGAGAATCCTTTTGGCAGCATCCATATGTGGTTTCCTTGGTGTGTGCATAAATTGACTTAGCACACTCACAGTGTAACATATATCTACTCTTCTCAATGTGGCATAGTTGAGACTACCCACTAGACTTTGATATGATGTGATGTCCTCTATGAGTTCACCTTCATGTGAGCTCAATTTGTGATTGACCTCCATTGGAGTACCTGAAATCTTACAATCTTGCATCTTGAATTTTGCCAACATGTCCTTAATGTACTTCCTTTGAGTGAGAAACAAACCATGATCTTTGTAGACAACTTCCAAACCTAGGAAGTAGGTAAGTGAACCCAAATCACTTATCTTGAACTCTTCTCTCATCTAATCTTTGATCTTCTTCCTACCATCTGCATCATTTCCTGTCAATATAATATCATCTACATATACACATAGGTAGATGACCTCAGAGTTACTCTTTTTAATAAAGAGTGAAGGATCTTCCTTGCTTGGTTGAAAGCCTTTGTCCTGCAAGAATGAAACAAGCCTGAAATTCCAAGCTCTTGGAGCTTGCTTGAGACCATACAATGCTTTGTTAAGTTTACACACATAATCAAGATAATCTTGGTTCTCAAAACCAGGTGGTTGTGCCATATATACCTCTTCTGTTATCCAACCATTCAAGAATGCATTCTGTACATCTAGTTGAAGTATCTTCCAATTCTTGGAAGAGGCAATACTAAGAAAAACCCTAATAGTAGGCATCTTTGCCACAGGAGAGAAGGTCTCCTCATAATCAATTCCCTGAGTTTGTGCAAAGCCTTTTGCCACAAGCCTTGCCTTATACCTGTTAATTGAACCATCAGAATTCTTCTTGAGTTTATAGACCCATCTTGAGCCTATTACCTTCATGGATGAAGTCTTGGGCACCAAATCCCAAGTGTTGTTTTCCTCAAGTGCTTCAATCTCTTCCTTCATTGCATGCTTCCATTCTAATTTTGCTTTGGCCTCTTCGAATGATGATGGCTCCTCTTGGTTTATGTCATGTGCTATGTAGATAGAATGTTTAGTTACTAATGAGGTGTCAAACCCATACCTTTCTAGTTTTTTCTTTTCCCTCATAGATCTTCTTAGGCCATGATGTGATGAGTCTGCCTCATGTCCAAGTTCCTGCAATTTTGCTTTACCTTTAGACTTCCATGCTTTGATCTTTTCCATGTGAGATTCTTCATCATCCTCTGAGGTGTCTTGTTCTTCAATCTTTGATTGTTCTCTACCAAGATTTGGAAAATCTTCTTCAAAATCATATGGTAAATTGATCTTCCTGCATGAATCTTCATACCATGAATTGTTTTCATCAAAAACTACATCTCTGCTTACCAAGAATCCTTTGTTGGTAGGGTTGTATAACCTGTAGCCCTTTTGATTGTTGTCATATCCAATAAATACACACCTTTCTGCCTTTGGATCCATCTTGCCTCTAACCTGTGAAGGAACATGAGCAAAAGCAATACATCCAAAAATTTTACAATGATCTAAGCTTGGTCTTCTTCCATTCCAAGCCTCATATGGAGTCATCCCATCAAGGGATTTTGAAGGCAACCTGTTAATCAAGTAAGTGGTTGTAGATACAGCCTCAGCCCATAAGTAATTAGGTAAATGCTTTTCATTTAACATAGACCTTGCAGCTTCAACAATTGTCCTATTCCTCCTTTTTACCACTCCATTTTGCTCAGGAGTGTACCTTGTAGTTACCTCTTTTTTTATTCATCTTTCTTGAAGAAAAGAATCAAACTCATGGGAGAAGTATTCTCCCCCTCCATCTGACCTTAGCCTTTTTAGTGATTTACCTGTTTGATTCTCCACAAGAGCCAAATATCTTTTGAAACATGAAAAAACTTCATCTTTGTGTTTCATAAAGAATAGGATAGTCCATCTGCTGCAATCATCAATAAAGGAAACATAATACCTTGATCCAGATATTGAAGCTTCCTTGCTAGGTCCCCATACATCTGTATGAACCAACTCCAAGAGATCTCCATGCATATAACCTTTCTTCATGAATGGTAACCTGTGAGACTTTCCAAATTGACATGCACTACACTTATAAATCATATGTTGTTTTGGCAAATTAGGAAGTCCAGGTACACTTTGGTCCCTGCAAATTTGCTTTAATGACCTTTCACCAATATGTGCTAACCTTTTGTGCCATACTTCCAATTCTGTGAGTGTCTGACTACCATAATTAAAGAGAGCAATGTTTCTAGTGTCCTATAATTCAAATGTGAACAATCTACCTATCTTTTCACCTTTTGCAATTTTTTTGAATCCTTGACTTCGATCTTCAACAAATGCTCCTGCTTTTGTGAACCTAACTTGTAACCCTTTCTCTACTATCTGCCCAACACTTATCAAATTCTTTGTAATGGTAGGGACATAGAGTACCTTACTGAGTAGGTTGATGTTTCCATCAGGTGGTTTGACATTGCCTATTTTCTCCACAGGATGTTTTGTATCATCTCCTGTTTGTACCTCATGCTTATTCCTTGGATCTTCTAAATCTGATAGGAGTGCCACATTTCTTGCCACATGATTTGAACAACCTGAATCTATGTAGAAAACATGCTCATCAGATTTACCTTGTGGCATAGCCATGTTCATGATCAATAATGAATCCTCTTTGTTTGAGTCTTCTGTGTAGTTATTGTAGTCTCTCCTTCCTTTGTAGCCTCCTTGATAGTTTGAATGCTTGCAGTTGTTGTAGTTGCCATGGTAGTTGTTGAACCTTCCTCTTGAGTAGCCATAACTTCCTCTATTGTATCCTCTGCCTCTTTGATTCCTGGAATTCCTAAAGCAATTTTCAGTTGTATGATTAGTTAATCCACAAATAGAACATGAGTTGGAGTCTTGGGATCTCCCCCTGCCTTGTCTACCTCCTCTTCCTCTACCTCTGCCATGTCTTCCTCTACCTGCATAGTTAGCTTGATATGTATCTGCTTCATCATCCACTTTCTTTGCCTTTCCTTTGTTATCTTTAGACTTGCTTTTATCCGTGTATAAAGCTGAAGATTGATTACCTTTAGAGCTTTCTCCATTTTTGATAAGCTTTGCCTCTTGAGTAAGTAGTTGTCCAATGAGTGTGTTGAAATCAGGTACATGCATGTCCATGTACAAATCCATAGCTGTGGTGAATGCTTCCCACTTGTCATCTACCTTCAAGCCATTGATGACCTGCCTTAGAATTTTCTCTTCATCTATTAGCTCTCCAATGCTTCCCAACTGATCCGCTATGTCCTTGAGGTTTGTGACAAAATCAGTCACATTTTGTTTGGGAGCCTTCTTGAGAGTTGTGAAATCCAGCCATAGTTGATGCTTCCTAGCTTTGGTACTTAAAGAAAAGAAAGCTTCAAGTGCATCCCACACTTCCTGAGATATCTTACAACTTCTAATGTGAGGCAACAAAAAATCTGAGATAGAGTTGAGGAGATAAGACCTTGCAAGTGCATCCTTGGAGCACCATGTGCTCAATCTTTCTTGCTCTTCTTGTGTTGGTTGACTTTTGTTCCTGAAACTTGGCATAACTTCATCTCCAGCCACATAACCATATAAACTTCTACCTTGGAGATAGGCTTCCATTCTTACTGACCAAGCTGAGTAGTTACCTCTGTCTAATTTGTCAATTGATGAAGGAAATCCATCTGCCATGTTATCCAACCTTGCTCTGATACCACTGTGAAGAGATGGATAGGTATGTGCTTGAAGATGAAGAGGTGTTGCAAAATCCTTGATCTACACCAGCCAAATGAACTCCAGGAGTATATGATGGGCCCTTTTAGCTTTCCAATGGATGTATTAGACACCCTATGTACCTTGGAAGATCACTCTCAAAAATATAGATCAAAACAGATAAGTTGGAGTTAGCTCAGAGGTGAAGACTTGCTATTCTTGGTTCATACACCTGTCCAGTGTTTTACATAATTCTCTGAGCACAGCAGCAATTAGCTTAATTCCTCTTGGGGAAGTCTAGGTAACTTAAAGAGCTAACTTTCAAGAGTAATCGCATCAAAAATAATGAACCACACACTCAGAATGAGTTTTAACAACTGATGACATCATCCCGATTTTCACGGGCTGCTATAGTTTGAGACCAGTGAGCAAAAAAATCAACATAACTCAAAATGTAGGAATCCAATGATTATGAAAATGTTTATGGTTATACTAGACAGTAAGCTGATTCCAACATGCTTTATATCACTGAATTTCAATAAGTAACCACTGAGAAACACCTCTGACAAGATGAGTGAAAAAGTCGGGTACCTGACAGAGAAGTGAAAATGCACAGACACTGTTGACTTCAAAAGAACATAACTGAAGATTGCAACATCCAAATGACATGAAAATTTGTGAGCATATAGTAGACTTTTAGAGCTAACTTTACCAAGTTAAATCACGGAAAATGATGCATCAAGCTCAGAGAAACATCTCTGCAAGCTGACAATACAATGACTTACTGATACATATGTGTGCCTTGTAATCACACCTTGATATGGCATAAAGCTCAGCTCTTGGAGGTCTTCACATAGGTCTCTCTAACCATGAATAAAACTGCCATCTATTTATAGTTGAGTTTGGGAGGCTAACTTCCCTCAATCACTCTCCAATCAATCAATTATTGATTTGATTCTCTACCTACCACAAATCACGAATTCGTGGCTCCTCTTTCCATTCTTGATCAAGTGGACTCAACCACTTAAGATTCTTTCACTTTTACATTAAGTAAACTCTTCAAAAGTTACAAGAGGTAGTTCACAAGTGAACTTTACATAGTCTTCTTTTTAAAGCTTCTTCTAAGACTTTGTGGGACTCAAGCCAATACTTAGGCTTGTCATAGACTTGCTCCAACAGCTCCCCCTCAAGCCAAGTATGCTTGAGGTATTCAATCTTCCAAGATTACCTGCAAACCAATCATAGCCTTGAATTTGCAAAGCTTTGTACCATCCAATGCTTTGGTTAGAATATCTGCACATTGTTGATGAGTGGACACATATGATATTTGAATCTCTTTGCTTAGAACCTTTTCTCGTACATAGTGATAATGAACTTCAATATGTTTAGTCCTTGCATGAAAAATAGGATTAGCAGCCAAATGAATAGAATTCATATTGTCACCAAAAATAGTTGGAGTTCCAAACTCCAATCCAAGATCTTTGAATAATGTCTTCATCCACATAGCTTCTTGTGTAGCTATGGCAAGACCTCTATATTTAGCTTGAGTAGAAGAGAGAGCAATTGTGGGTTGCTTCTTGGATGACCATGAAATAAGCTTTGAACCTGCAAAGGTAAGATAACCTGAAGTGCTCCTTCTATCTTCCTTGGAGCCAGCCCAATCTGCATCAGAAAATAGCTTCAAACCTAAATCAGATACATAAGGATAATAAAGTCCTTCATTTATGGTTCCTTTGAGATACTTGAGAATCCTTTTGGCAACATCCATATGTGGTTTCCTTGGTGTGTGCATAAATTGACTTAGCACACTCACACTGTAACATATATCTACTCTTGTCAATGTGGCATAGTTGAGACTACCCACTAGACTTTGATATGATGTGATGTCCTCTATGAGTTCACCTTCATGTGAGCTCAATTTGTGATTGACCTCCATTGGAGTACCTGCAATCTTACAATCTTGCATCTTGAATTTTGCCAACATGTCCTTAATGTACTTCCTTTGAGTGAGAAACAAACCATGATCTTTGTAGACAACTTCCAAACCTAGGAAGTAGGTAAGTGAACCCAAATCACTTATCTTGAACTCTTCTCTCATCTGATCTTTGATCTTCTTCATACCATCTGCATCATTTCCTGTCAATATAATATCATCTACATATACACATAGGTAGATGACCTCAGAGTTACTCTTTTTAATAAAGAGTGAAGGATCTGCCTTTCTTGGTTGAAAGCCTTTGTCCTGCAAGAATGAAACAAGCCTGAAATTCCAAGCTCTTGGAGCTTGCTTGAGACCATACAATGCTTTGTTAACTTTACACACATAATCAGGATAAACTTGGTTCTCAAAACCAGGTGGTTGTGCCATATATACCGCTTCTCTTATCCAACCATTCAAGAATGCATTCTTTACATCTAGTTGAAGTATCTTCCAATTCTTGGAAGAGGCAATACTAAGAAAAACCCTAATAGTAGGCATCTTTGCCACAGGAGAGAAGGTCTCGTCATAATCAATTCCCTGAGTTTGTGCAAAGCCTTTTGCCACAAGCCTTGCCTTATACCTGTTAATTGAACCATCAGTATTCTTCTTGAGTTTATAGACCCATCTTGAGCCTATTACCTTCATGGATGAAGTCTTGGGCACCAAATCCCAAGTGTTGTTTTCCTCAAGTGCTTCAATCTCTTCCTTCATTGCATGCTTCCATTCTGTTTTTGCTTTGGCCTCTTCGAATGATGATGGCTCCTCTTGGTTTATGTCCTGTGCTATGTAGATAGAATGTTTAGTTACTAATGAGGTGTCAAACCCATACCTTTCTGGTTTTTTCTTTTCCCTCATAGATCTTCTTAGGCCATGATGTGATGAGTCTGCCTCATGTCCAAGTTCCTGCAATTTTGCTTTACCTTTAGACTTCCATGCTTTGATCTTTTCCATGTGAGATTCTTCATCATCCTCTGAGGTGTCTTGTTCTTCAATCTTTGATTGTTCTCTACCAAGCTTTGGAAAATCTTCTTCAAAATCATATGGTAAATTGATCTTCCTGCATGAATCTTCATACCATGAATTGTTCTCATCAAAACCTACATCTCTGCTTACCAAGAATCCTTTGTTGGTAGGGTTGTATAACCTGTGGCCCTTTTGATTGTTGTCATATCCAATAAATACACACCTTTCTGCCTTTGGATCCATCTTGCCTCTAACCTGTGAAGGAACATGAGCAAAAGCAATACATCCAAAAATTTTACAATGATCTAAGCTTGGTCTTCTTCCATTCCAAGTCTCATATGGAGTCATCCCATCAAGGGATTTTGAAGGCAACCTGTTAATCAAGTAAGTGGCTGTAGATACAGCCTCAGCCCATAAGTAATTAGGTAAATGCTTTTCATTTAACATAGACCTTGCAGCTTCAACAATTGTCCTATTCCTCCTTTCTGCCACTCCATTTTGCTCAGGAGTGTACCTTGTAGTTACCTCTCTTTTGATTCCTCTTTCTTGAAGAAAAGAATCAAACTCATGGGAGAAGTATTCTCCCCCTCCATCTGACCTTAGCCTTTTTAGTGATTTACCTGTTTGATTCTCCACAAGAGCCAAATATCTTTTGAAACATGAAAAAACTTCATCTTTGTGTTTCATAAAGAATAGGGTAGTCCATCTGCTGCAATCATCAATAAAGGAAACATAATACCTTGATCGAGATATTGAAGCTTCCTTGCTAGGTCCCCATACATCTGTATGAACCAACTCCAAGAGATCTCCATGCATATAACCTTTCTTCATGAATGAAAACCTGTGAGACTTTCCAAATTGACATGCACTACACTTATAAATCATATGTTGTTTTGACAAATTAGGAAGTCCAAGTACACTTTGGTCCCTGTAAATTTGCTTTAATGACCTTTCACCAATATGTGCTAACCTTTTGTGCCATACTTCCAATTTTGTGAGTGTCTGACTACCATAATGAAAGAGAGCAATGTTTCTAGTGTCCTGTAATTTAAATGTGAACAATCTACCTGTCTTTTCACCTTTTGCAATTTTTTTGAATCCTTGACTTAGATCTTCAACAAATGCTCCTGCTTTTGTGAACCTGACTTGTAACCCTTTCTCTACTATCTGCCCAACACTTATCAAATTCTTTGTAATGGTAGGGACATAGAGTACCTTACTGAGTAGGGTGATGTTTCCATCAGGTGCTTTGACATTGCCTATTTTCTCCACAAGATTTTTGTATCATCTCCTGTTTGTACCTCATGCTTATTCCTTGGATCTTCTAAATCTGATAGGAGTCACATTTCCTGCCACATGATTTGAACAACCTGAATCTATGTAGAAAACATGCTCATCAGATTTACCTTGTGGCATAGCCATGTTCATGATCAATAATGAATCCTCTTTGTTTGAGTCTTCTGTGTAGTTATTGTAGTCTCTCCTTCCTTTGTAGCCTCCTTGATAGTTTGAATAATTGTAGTTGTTGTAGTTGCCATGGTAGTTGTTGAACCTTCCTCTTGAGTAGCCATAACTTCCTCTATTGTATCCTCTGCCTCTTTGATTCCTGGAATTCCTAAAGCAATTTTCAGTTGTATGATTAGTTAATCCACAAATAGAACATGAGTTGGAGACTTGGGATCTCCCCTTGCCTTGTCTACCTCCTCTTCCTCTACCTCTGCCATGTCTTCCTCTACCTGCATAGTTAGCTTGATATGTACCTGCTTCATCATCCACTTTCTTTGCCTTTCCTTTGTTATCTTTAGACTTGCTTTTATCCGTGTATAAAGCTGAAGATTGATTACCTTTAGAGCTTTCTCCATTTTTGATAAGCTTTGCCTCTTGAGTAAGTAGTTGTCCAATGAGTGTGTTGAAATCAGGTACATGCATGTCCATGTACAAATCCATAGCTGTGGTGAATGCTTCCCACTTGTCATCTGCCTTCAAGCCATTGATGACCTACCTTACAATTTTCTCTTCATCTATTACCTCTCCAATGCTTCCCAACTGATCCGCTATGTCCTTAAGCTTTGTGAGAAAATCAGTCACATTTTGTTTGGGAGCCTTCTTGAGAGTTGTGAAATCCAGCCATAGTTGATGCTTCCTAGCTTTGGTACTTGAAGAAAAGAAAGCTTCAAGTGCATCCCACACTTCCTGAGATGTCTTACAACTTCTAATGTGAGGCAACAAAAAATTTGAGAGAGTTAAGGAGATAAGACCTTGCAAGTGCATCCTTGGAGCACCATGTGCTCAATCTTTCTTGCTCTTCTTGTGTTGGTTGACTTTTGTTCCTGAAACTTGGCATAACTTCATCTCCAGCCACATAACCATATAAACTTCTACCTTGGAGATAGGCTTCCATTCTTACTAACCAAGCTGAGTAGTTACCTCTGTCTAATTTGTCAATTGATGAAGGAAATCCATCTTCCATGTTGTCCAACCTTGCTCTGATACCACTGTGAAGAGATGGATAGGTATGTGCCTTAAGATGAACAGGTGTTGCAAAATCCTTGATCTACACCAGCCAAATGAACTCCAGGAGTATATGGTGGGCCCTTTTACTTGCCAATGGATGTATTAGACACCCTATGTACCTTGGAAGATCACTCTCAAAAAGATAGATCAAAACAGATAAGTTGGAGTTAGCTCAGAGGTGAAAACTTGCTATTCTTGGTTCATACACCTGTCCAGTGTTTTACATAATTCTCTGAGCACAGCAGCAATTAGCTTAATTCCTCTTGGGGAAGTCTAGGTAACTTAAAGAGCTAACTTTCAAGAGTAATCTCATCAAAAATAATGAACCACACACTGAGAATCAGTTTTAACAATTGATGACAACATCCCGATTTTCACGGGCTGCTATAGTTGGAGACCAGTGAGACGAAAAATCATCATAACTCAAAATTTAGGAATCCAATGATTATGAAAATGTTTATGGTTATACTAGACAGTAAGTTAAATCCAACAAGCTTTAAATCACTGAATTTGGATACGTAACCACTGAGAAACACCTCTGACAAGATGAGTGAAAAAGTCGGGTACCTGACAGAGAAGTGAAAATGCACAGACACTGTTGAATTCAAGTGAACATAACTTAAGATTGCAACATCCAAATGACATGAAAATTTGTGAGCATATAGTAGACGTGTAAAGCTAACTTTACCAAGTTAAATCACTGAAAATGATGTACCAAGCTCAGAGAAAACATCTCTGCAAGCTGACTAAGAAAGCTGAGAGTAATTGCAGTGAGTAGTACACTTCACAAAAACATGGAAAGATGAACTCAAATAATCACGAAAATGAAAGTATATTGCTTGTACAATACAATGAATTACTGATACATATGTGTGCCTTGTAATCACACCTTGATATGGCATAAAGCTCAGCTCTTGGAGGTCTTCACATAGGTCTCTCTAACCATGACTAAAACTGCCATCTATTTATAGTTGAGTTTGGGAGGCTAACTTCCCTCAATCACTCTCCAATCAATCAATGATTGATTTGATTCTCTACCTACCACAAATCACGAATTCGTGGCTCCTCTTTCCATTCTTGATCAAGTGGACTCAACCACTTAAGATTCTTTCACTTTTACATTAAGTAAACTCTTCAAAAGTTACAAGAGGTAGTTCACAAGTGAACTTTACATAGTCTTCTTTTTAAAGCTTCTTCTAAGACTTTGTGGGACTCAAGCCAATACTTAGGCTTGTCATAAACTTGCTCCAACAAATTCCAGAAACCATGACAAGACGAAGAGACCAAAAGTGATCTCTGCAGGGCTAAACTCTATTCTGAAATGGATCCCTATAAGGAGGATTACATCATTGCAAGATTCAATCGACACCTCCAAACAAAGATTGCATCAAGTCTCCAAGTAACATCAAAAGCCTCGACCAGCAACAACCATGTGCCTTTGGCATGACCTTGTCTTTTGCACCATTCAGGTCATGCATTTCCAAAGTATGCATTAATATAGGGCCTCCTTACACGGTCGTGCATAGACACAATTGAGAATCCCACACACATGATACACATCTGACATATGTAAAATATTTTATTGATGCTAACACCTTTCTTCTTGTTTTATTCTATTGTTCCAAAAAAAAAAAGGGAGAGAGAGAGAGGGAGCATAAAAGACAACGAGTTGAAACATGACCATGGGATTGAACAATCTCATCAGTGAACCATCAGCAAGGACATCCATCAATAAGCAAGACAAGGCAAATGGTCAATCACCATGATGGGAGCACATCACAATGAATGCAGATCCATGGACCCTTCACCATGGTAAGAATTGCCTATTGTAACAACACTATAACCATGGTAGATTAGGGAAACTCTTCATCAACGTACCCTTGAGCACTTTTCTCAAGACCCAATTTCTTGCACCATACTTCTTCCAATGCATTTCCCAAGTATGCATGCATAGGGCCACATTACAAGGCCGTGCACAAGGCACATATCTTGTTCAACCAATGCACTAATGCACTTACGCATCATCCATTATGGGTAAGAAGTACTTGGCATGAAAACTATGAAAGCCATCTTTGGAAGAATTGGAAGACATCAAAGTGACAACAACAAGTGCAAGGAAGTGATCCACCGTCGAGGGTTGTTCATAATCAACATTGACCACCTCTTTTGAGCAGCTAGCAATTTTGGAAAGCTCACAGATGCACCATCACACTGGAATACAAGGAAGAAGTACATACAAAGGGACTCCAACCTGCAAGGGCTAGCAATGACAAAATGAAGAACCAGACAACTGACCAAGCTACAATTGGAAGATGGACCGCTCTTGTTGGTACATGTTGGACACTACCTCTCCAAGCACTACATGGAACGACCACTACAACAAGGGTCTGCCAGGGATGACAAACTCTAGAGGGGGGGAGTGTTGACACTCAAGGTTAAGGACAAAGCATGGAAGCACACCAAGGAGAAGAAGGAAAATTTACGGAGCTCCAAGAAGCACATGTCAAATTTTCAGAAGAAATCCCTATAAAACTAGTGATTTTTATCACTAGAAATCATTGTAAATACCATTTTTCATTTTTGCAAATTCATTTTGTTCAAGCCGAGGAGTCCTTGAGCTTGAGGAGTATTAGAACTATCATCATACCAATTTTCATAATTTTTAGACTTTGTTTGAGCCCCCAAATAAGCCCTGGAACCTAATTTTTAACTAGGTCGGACACTAGGTCTGGACAGGGCCAAAACCACTCAAAAACTATAAAAAGGGCTGGAGAGCTCATTTTTGGGGTTAGCTTGTTGTAGATTTGAGCTTTGTAAGAGATTTCTTTTGTAATTGAAGCTTTCCATTGTTCCACTCTTTGCTCTTACCTTGTGCACGTGTGAGTGTACGTGTGTGCATGCTTGTGTGCTTTCACTCACGCACTCTTGCCATCACTTGCTCACGGTCTTCATACCGGTCCTCAGATCTCCATGGATTTGACATTTATGAGGTGAAGCTCCTCACGTTGGTACTTGCCATTGTGCTAGAGTGATAGCCTTGATGGCTGAGAAGAATATGCCTCATTGTTATTGGGCAGAAGTTGTGCATATGGCTGTATACATTATGAACAGAACTCCAAATGTTGTTGTACATCAAGTTACACCTGAAGAAAAGTTCACAGGTAGAAAGCCAAATTTATCACATATGAAAATTTTTGGTTGTATTGCATATGTACATGTTCTAGATGAGTTGAGGATGAAGCTTGATCCAAAATCAGAAAAATGTATCTTCATTGGATACTCCCTTGAGCAAAAGGGATAAAAATTTTATAACCCACTCACACGATAGGTGAAGGTGAGCAGAGATGTGGTATTTGATGAAAGCTTCTATGTAAATGCCAAAGAAGAATTGAATCTTGAACCAAATAACAAAGAAAATGTTGAAAAATCAAGTGCAGAATCTCAAGTCTTGAGTGGACCAAATGCATCACCAAGAAATAGTTCCAACTCAAATCCATGGAGTGGAAGATTGCATGGAAATTTCAGTCCAGCAAATTCATCAAATACATCTTGATCTTAGTTACACTGTTGGAATTTAAAGTCAATTTATGCAAATAGCCACTGGACTAAAGGTTTCATCATAGTCCACTCCATGTGTTTGGGCATATCCTTTGACCACAAGTCTAGCCTTGTACCTAGACACTTTTCCATCTGCAAACCTCTTTGTTTTATACACCCACTTGCATCCAATTACCTTCTAATTCTTTGGTCTTGGCACCAATTCCCATGTCTCATTCTCAAGTAGAGCATCATACTCTTCTTGCATTGCTTTTTCCCAATTTTTTTTACCTTTTGCTTCATCATAAGTTGATGGATCTTCATCTGTCTTCACAATGTAAGCATAATCTTTGGTTGTCAAGAAAGAAGTATCATAGCTATACCTGATAGGTTCTTTTCTTTCTCTTGATGATCTTCTAATTTCTGCACTCCTTGAAGTCTCTACTTCATTGTCTTCTGGATCAAACCTTGGTC